>JANHMN010000005.1:51583202-51711833 GCA_030674055.1 Rhabdomys pumilio
TCTCTCTCTCTCTCTCTCTCTCTCTCTCTCTCTCTCTCTCTCTCTCTCTTTCTCTCAGTGTGTGAGTGTGTGTATGTGTATGTGTGTGTATGCTGCTTAATACAGTTCTTCAAGTAGGGTCTCTCTTGGTATTCAAAAAATTTTTTCTAGATAGCTCATCTTTTTCAGATCATAAACCCAGTCTTTTATTTTATATATAAATCCAGTCATTTACTCTGGGTTCCCTTTTGATTATCCTGTGAATCGCCATCCTGTGACCCAGCATCTTAATTCTTAGTAGAGAGCAAGAACACATTTACTTTTAATTTTGCAAAAAGAATTAAGAGATCTGCCTGCCTCATTAAGCTCAGACTATAAGAAATTATCATTTCTACCACACCCAGACCTTAATTTTCTCTGTCCCAGGCTGACTTAGAACTCAGAAATCTGCCTTTATAAGCATAAACAAACAAATAAATAAAAAACCTCAGCTGGTTAGAATCTTCTGTTATCACCATTCTCTAAATTTCTTTATCTCCTTTCTCATTATCTTTCTGACATGTTGGCTCACAGTACAGCTACTTTTGTTCCTTTAGATTCATGAAGCCCTCATTTTAGTGTATACTTATCTTTTCCACAGCATTAAGGGCTATTCTGCAGTATTCTTAATACTTTGTCTAAAGTATTAAGCATTGTCATTTTGCTGAGACATTAGCAACACTTTGCCTCTGGACTGATGTCTCTGAATATAAGAGAGTCATTAACATTAGCATGGAGGACATTCCTTGAAAGAGGAATATAAAAGATGTGCATTATTATACAAACAAGATTAATGCTCTCAGCAGCCATGGACACTTCAGGAGACCAATGCCTGCTCATCCTGTCCCAAGGGCAGGAACCATGTCATTCTGTCCCTTCCAAGGCCATGCTGGACCTACTGGTATCTCTCCCTCTTTTGATTCAATTCAAGAGTGGGAATGTCAGTCATGAGTGAGGCTATTGAGCACTTGACTTGCTTAATGCAGACTGAAAGGAGAAATAAAACTAGTAAGAGTAAACCAACTGTGATTCTTTGATTTATCAGCCAAGTTGTTCAGGAAGACTAAGAAGTGAATTCATGCACAGCAGATGCAAAAGCAGAAGACACTTTCTCAATAGAAGTGGATCTCACTCTAGGATTACTAACATCCTTGACCTAATGATGTAGGGAATCCATATCCAAAGCCAAATTAGAATTTTTCCTTAGCCCCCATAAATTAGACCAAATTTTAGACCAGTCATGTTTAGAGTTATTACATTCTAAGGGTGTTACATGAACTCAAAGGAAGAATAAATCAGATTGCACTGTCTTGATCTTAATATTTTGAACTTGATTTCCCATAAATAAAACTGCTTTGTCTAAAGTATTAAGCGTATCCTGGAGTCTCCTGTATCATGAGTGCTATTGACACATTTTTGGATAAATGATCTACATAATGTCCTGTGTGAGTCTCTTTAACTAAAGATGAAGTAGATAAGTCAAAACTAGAAGTCTTTCCTATTAAGGTTGTGATATCCAAAGTCAAGGCTGCAACAAATCTTTTAGATCTTTTGAGAGACAAGGTAAATCTATGAAAAGCATCTATAAACAAGTCTTTCTGAGAAGGGCAATTTCCCCCATATTTTCTTATGGCTGCATCATGGGAAGGACCTAGCTTAGAGTATACCAGGCTCTGGCTGTCTCTTTAGATACTGCACACAGAATGTGTCTCTACCTGTCAGCCAGCTGCAAAATAAATGACAGTTTCTAGTCTACTAGACTCCTCTACTTCATAACGAAAGTTGGGGATGTTTGTCTGCATAGCCTTTAATGATTGATCATGACTTCCTTTCCTCTTAGCAATAGACCTGTGGAACAGTCACTATAGGAGTGGAAAGAGTGGGTGATGCATATGTTAAACATGGCACATTGGTTGGCAGTATATCAGTCGCTCATTGTTATAGGTTGTCTAAATTAGGGTTTTACTGCAGTGAATTAGCACCATGACCAAGGCATCTGCTACAAGGACAATATTTAGTCGGGGCTGGCTTACAGGTTCAAAGATTCGGTTCATTATCAACAAGGTGAGAACATGGCAACATCCAGGCAGGCATGGTGCAGGAGGAGCTGAGTTCTACATCTTCATCTGAAGGCTGCTAGAAATCTCTTGGCTTCAGGCAGCTAGGATGAAAGTCTTATTTCTCACACCACAGTGACACACCTACTCTAACAGTGCCACCCCTTCTAATGGTGCCATTCCCTGGCCCAAGCATATACAAACTATCACATAGGCCTAGAAAATTGCTGTTAAGAGTTTTAACATTCCCATAAGTGGGAAGTCACCCATGTTGCACTTAAGGAAAACAAATGAAGAAGTTGGGAATTATTTATTTCATCTGCTGAAGAAAGACAAAATAGCCAAAGACAAAGACCATGTTACTTACTTATGAATGTGGGTTAGCTAGTAACAGCTTGTCTGAAAAGATATGGGCTTAAGTGGATAGTATATTTCTATTAATTAAGGTATAAATAATGGTTATTAACATATTCATTTGACCTATGGGAAGTATATTTAAGTAGATCACTCGAAGCTTATAAGAATATTTTATTAAGTTCGAAAAAAGATAAATCACTTTCCTAACACCCTTTTAGTTTTTTCATATCTCCTATCTTTCATAACTTCCTTTAACAGCCTCAAACACTTTTCTCCATCTTCACACACAGTCTCAGACCCTCAAACACTTTGGGAAGGTCAAAGTAGTAATCATTTTCCTATACCTTCACACACTTTCTCAGACGCTGAACTACTTAGTCCAAAACAATTTTCTAATGCTCAAAAGAATTTTAAACAAATTCAAAACTTTTAAACAAGTTTGAGTTAAAAGGCAGGAATACTTATATTTTTTATTGTAAGCCTAGCCTTTAATAGCTGAGCCATCTCTCCAGCTCCTAGAGATATTCCCAAAAGATACCCTACCACATCACATGGACACATGCTTCACTATGTTCATACCAACCTTATTCATAATAGCCAGAAACTGTGAGCAAACCAGATTTCCCTCAATGAAAAAAATACAAAAAATGTGGTTCATTTATACAATGGAATACTATGCAACTATTAAAAACAAAGACATCATGAATTTTGTAGGCAAATTGATGGAACTAGAAAACATCATCCTGAGTGAGGTAACTTAGACCCAAAAGGATATACATGGTATGTATTCACTGATAAGTGGATATTAACCAAAACCTACAGTCTAACCATGATATACCCAACATATCCTATGAAGTTAACAAGTGGGAAGGCCCAAGTAAGGATATTTAATTCCAACTTATAAGGGGACATCAGGAGACAGAGGGTTGGAGGGACCTGGGTGGGAGAAAGGAGGAAGAAGAGCAAAAGGGGGCAGGATCAGGTGTTTAGGGAGACAGAATAAAGGCCCAAAGGGCAAAGAGAATGAATGGAAATATGCAGCTGATGGGGTTGGAGATAGGGTTGAGCGAACCCTTTATAAAGTCCCAGAGACCTGTGATGTGAGAGGCTTCCAGAATGCAGTGTAGGTGACCTTAATCTAAATGCCCAACAGAGAGGAGAGAGAACCTAAAGAGACCACCTCCAGTAATTAAACAGGGCACCCATAGGAGTGATAGGTATACCAACCAAACTTCAAAATTTTTGAACCAAAATTGTTCCTGTCTAAAAGAAATGCAGGGACAAAAATAGAACAGAGACTTAAGGAAAGACCATTCAATGACTGGCTCAACTTGGGATCCATCCCATAGGCATGTAACAATCCCTGACACCTATTACTGATGCTATGTTGTGCTTGCACACAGGAGACTAGCATGGCTGTCCTTTGAGAGGCTGTACCACCAGATACTCACAGTCAGCCAACTTTTCGATGAAGGTTGAGAACCCTTATGGAAGTGTTAGGGGAAGGATTCAAGGAACTGAATGGGATGGGTACCTAATAGGAAGACCAACGGTCAACTAACCTGGACCTCTGTGAGCTTCCAGAGACCAAGCCACCAAAAAGTGTGTATACATGGGCTAGCCCAAGGCCTCAGCACATATGAAGTATAGGGCTGCCTTGTCTGGCCTCAGTGGGATATGATAGGCCTAATCCTTTAAAGTCTTGATGCCACAAAGTCGGAAATACCTGGTGGGGGTACCCTCTCAGAGGTGAAGGAGAGTGGGGATGAGGGGAAGAACTCTGTTAGAGGGGACTGGGACAGGAGACAACATTTGTGATATAGTTAAATAAATTTATTTTATTAATTAATTAAAAAAGAAAGCATCAATGTTAGTTTAGGTGTTCCTGTCGTTATGAGGGAAGAACAAGCATTTAAACAAATTTTAGACAAAAAAAGCATGAAATTTTCTCTTTTTTGGAGAGCAGTGTTATTCCAAGTTATTGGCAAGGAGATTCCACCTATCATTTTCTGCTTGGCAGTTCCTTGTTTCATTAATGGGATGTCATCTGTGTCTGGCCTAGGGGAGAGTGAGGGACATGCTCCAGGTGCTTGCCTGTCTGTGTCAGGTCTCATCTTCTCACATATGTGTCCCCTTGGCTACATGTCACTACAGCATTTTGGGTGGTAGTAGACAGGGTGACATTATACAAAACTCTGGGAGATAGAACAGGAAGAGAAAGCATTAGACTTAGGTCCTTTCCTATCTTTTATATTTTGTGGCTCAATGGGTATAAGCATAAACTGTTGCCTTTTTGAAAGTCCTCTATAAAGATCAAAGTCCACCTTTAGCATCTGCTGCATGACAGCCTCTGAAGGAGACAGCAGAAAACTCCCATTTGACTGAACAAACCTCTGCCACAAACTGCAAAGGGTCAGGAGGGTTTCGCTTAAGGATGGAAAGTTGCTCTATTTCCTTATTACTCCAAGTGCAAAATGGCTGTGCTTTGAGCAACATTGAAGGTTTGCCCCACATCATAAAGTGTAGAGGGAGTAAAGGAAATGGGCCAATTTTCAGGCCAATATTTGCCAGTTATGCAAGAAGCATTTCCTTCAGTATCCAAAAGGCCTTTGATTACTTCCATTTATTGTTATCATCTTAAAAGGCCCGTTTTTCTCTATTTCTTCCACTCAAAACACTAGATTACTTTAATCAAAGCTTTCCTCTCCCCTGGTGTGTGTATTGACTGACCCCTAACACATAATGGCAACAACAAGGTTTGAGCAGCACTCTGTCCTGCAAAAATCTATACTGGTTTTTTTTTTTTTTTTTTTTTTTTGGTAGCTGCAACAGGATGTTTATTTCTCTTGTGTAGTCAGAATCAATAACTCCTAGAATTACATGTATCCCTTTTAGGAAGGTGCATCTTGTGCCTAAAGCTAATCCGACAATGACTATGAGCAACAGACAATGTACCCCTTTGGGTATGGTCACTGGAGGAAAAAAAGGGGTTAATATAACTGAGGCAGTGAAACTGAAGTCCAACCCTGTCCTACCTGGGGTGGCCTGGCATAGGGAATCAACTGACACCCTTGGCTGACTGGAGCAGATGGCTTCATGCTGATCCCATTATTTGAGGAACCTGTGGTTGGTGGCCCCTGAAAGTTTCCCTACTGTGAAAATATCCCTTTAACAGGGAGTGTCATGCCATTTTTGTGAAATTTAGATCTACATTCTCTCTGCCAATGATATCCTTTCTGGCAGTGTGAGAACAATGTAAATGGAAGAGCAGCCTCTTCTTGACCCAAAGGACTTTCCACCAGTGCTTTTCTGCTTCTCCCATGAGGGCATTGGTGGTTTATGTGCCCAGGCTGTTCATAATTGAAACAAAACCCATAGCTTGGATCTTTAATTGTATGTCCCTCCTTTTCCCCCTATTTGAATAGAAAAGGAAAGAAAAACTAATTATTCTTTAGTCATTTTTCAGGATTTCAAACATAGAATATAATTCCCAGATCCAGCAGTTGGCATCAGTTTAAACCAGTTGAAATACACCAAAAGAGCCCAGCTATTTTTAAAGTATAGTATAGCTTGACATTATTTATTAATCTATCTATCTATCTATCTATCTATCTATCTATCTATCTATCTATCTATATATCTATATATCTGTATGTATAGCATGTATAAAGATAGATATAAATAGATAGAATTTCTCAATTGAAATTAATTAGCAATTTCAATGTTGCTTCTGGGTTATTGGGGAGTTTTAAGATCACCATGCTGAATACTATATCTTCCACTCTAGCAATCATTTTTGTCACATTAGTTTTTTGTTGTGTAAAATGGTAGTAAGTAATGAGTCTTTAAATTGAAGGAAGTTGTCTAGATAATGTAGTGTTTAGGAAAATGGCCTAGTCTTATATCCTTCCCAAAGTCTAAACATTGTAAAATTATAATGGAAGATATATGAGGTAGCCTTTATAAAGTATCTACCTTTGATAAATGTAAATTCAAAAAGTTTCTACTTAGGCATTGATTAATTTCAATTTTCTTCTCTAATAAGCAGGGAAGAGTGGGGATCATATTTTTTCTTTAAGTATATTTTAATTAAAACAGAATCACATTGCATTCTTCTCTGTCTTTTCCTCCTTCAAGCACTACCTAGGTACTTTTCTGCAACCCTTCTGTATGCCCCTCAAATTGATAGCTTTTTTCTCACTGACTTTATTACATGCATGTATTTATGTATGTGTATATATGCATAAATATGCAAATATAATCTGATTAATCTGTTTTTGTTTTTTGCATGTGAATGCTTTCAGGGCTGAACCCTTTGTATAACCAATATGTTAGTTCTTCCCTAAAAGAGGCTAATTTACCCTTTCCCAGCATTTTTAGATGGCTATGGTTCTTTGGTGTTACTTTACAAAATCTATCTTCCACTTAAGCATGTCCACAGATACTGCTATTGTTCTAGTCTTACATCTAGAAAAAATTTCTAAGACAGATAGCTTCACAGCAGATTTTCACATATTCTGGATTCTATACTTTTTCTATTTTCCCCAATATTCTTTCATCAATAAATGCAGTAGCTGTGGTGTAGATGTATCCATGTGGCTGGGATTGCCATGATCCATTGCTGTTCTATAGTGTGTTCAGTTGTTATTTTCTGTAATAGTCTTCATCTGCTGTAAGGAGAACTGTTTGGAGGAGGAATGGATCTATATTTACATACAATTATATATGTGTACAAAAGTATGATTTGGAGTGCAGAGTTTTGCTAGTTGCTGTAAGTATAGTATCAGTGTTCACAAGAAAGATGAAAGTACTACAGAGGGCCAATGTAAACTCTTTGATAATTGGCTAGTTGGTGAATCATTTAATAATATGAAATGCCCAGCCTTTCTTCTATTAAAAAATTCAGTATACTCAAAGTAGACACCTGTGTATTAGCATAATTTTAGTGTTTTAAAATGGATCTTATTTATGTAAATGTTTCAGCCACATGTTTGAATAGGTAACATGTGCATGACTGGTGCCCATAGAAAAAAGAATATGAGTTCTGGAAGGTTGTATGTAGGTGCTGATTATTAAATGTGTGCCATTTTCAATAGCAAAAAGAGTGCTAAATGGTCAAGCCAACTATCTTGCCCCCAAGTATACTTTTCAAAAATATTTTTAGAGGATGATAAAAAAAGCATAAGAATACAGTCTCATTTATTTCTTGTAATTGTAAAAAATTAGGCAACACTTTTGGAAATCAATTGGTCAAAATATACTGACTTTCAAATAGTCAAATATTTACAGAATAATTTCTCTTTTAAATTTTTTTTAATTTAATTGTTTTCTTTATTGTTGGGTATGACCATTGTCATCTTGAAATAGAGCATCTGTAAATGGTAGAGTTAGGTTTACAAGACTCCCAACCTTCTCAAAATATTCAGTAAGGTGTTTTCCTCCAAATTATTCCAATTACCATTCTTCAGGGCATAAAACATTGGATGGTATAATTGTTGTTGAGTCATGCAGAAGATATTCCATTGTTATAGATATATCTGGTTTGACCATGTTCACATAACCAAACATAAAGATCTCGTTGACTAACCAAGCTGGACTTAAATCTTTCTTGATAAGTAATTGATATGTTTTTTAAAACATTTATTAAACAAAGAAAATTTTTTTCTATTAATGGTACTTCCTGAAAGCATTTTAAACTGTATCAGATAATTAACAATAGTAATCCATAAAAGAAACAATAATTAATCTATTAATGTTGAGAAGTTGACTACAATCTCTTTGGAAATCTAAATGGATTAGAATTTTCAAAAAAAGAAATAAAATTTTGTCTTTATATCTAGATACTATGTGCCTATTTTGAGGTTAAATATTTGATGAATTTTTAATGGTATGATGATTAGATGATTTACAGGTCTCTGCAAACACATTACCAAGAAATAAAAAACAAAAATAACTATTAACAACTTTTCATGACATGCTCTGAATTGTATGCCCAACTTTGTCCTTGGACCTAGGCTATTAGTTGTTTGATTATCTTTTGCTTGTTTTGTCTACATTGGGCCAATAAAATTTTTGGTGCTTTGACGTATTTTTAGATGAATATGTTGCCATACCTTACTGTCCTAAGAAAAACTAGAACATATTTTTTTCCATTAACAGGTAAAATAAGTTCTTTTCTACATTTTTAAAATTGTATTCCTTGCTACCTTTTTCCCTTCTTCGTTCTCCTTCTCTACTCTCACTTCTGAGAGTGCTAGCAATTTGTCATGTTATTTTCTGCATTTTTATATTTAAAAATTATTGTTTATGTAAATTATAAGTGTATATGTATACATATATGTATATATACAATTATCATTTTCTTTTGATAACATTTTCTTGTACAGTAAAATTTTCAAAATGTATCTTGGTAGATACATAGGTCCTATGAGATGTTGCTGAGCAATGTTGTCCCCTCATACCTAGAAAATCATTGTGCACAATAGCACTTGAGGACTTCTAAGAAATGTCTATAGAAAAGCCAATCTAATGTAACTTCTCCAGTTAGTTTGATCAAAATGTTCAAATCACTTTTTCTTGTCTCTTAAATCTTTAAATCCTTCCTAATTTGTTTTCCAAATAGAGATATATGTCACCTAATAACTTACAAGGAAACCAGTGTGTCACAATCTAGACAAGCACTGTTTTCTTTAGACATCTAGGAAGTAAAAGGCTATCTTCTCAGAAGATAGAAAATGATGATTTTAAGTTATCTTTGTAAATATTTCTAGTAACTACCATTTCTCATATATCTTTGTCTGATGACGTTTTCCTATGAGAAAAGTAAGTTTTGATGTTTGCAGTTACAAAGTTTACAAGAAAAAAACAAATCCTATCTGAGCCTAAGATTATCTGATTAGTCTCTTAGAACAATCTCATTCAGCAGAACATGTGTAAAACGGACACCAAATCTATATTGTGATATATTTAGGTAAGAAACAAAGTTGTATAAGTTTGATGAAAGCAAAAGAGCATCTAGTAAAGAAAGCTGTGCTGAAAAGACTATAAAGTATAAGAATTTAAAAGGAATTGAGATTTGTAGAGAGAATCAAATAATTTTTCCTGACAATTGTCAGTCAGTAAATTTTGCACATGCCATTTTTTTTAAAAAAATCACACTTATCAACCTTATTTAATTTGTAAGATATTTTAATTTGTATGAAAAATAAACAATGAGAAAATAAAGAATGCAATCAATAAAATATCATAAATAATTAATTATTTTAGATAACAAAATTACTGAAAGTCACTTGAAAAACCAGTTTGGAAATTAAGTATAATTGGCAAATCTAACATATTTTCATAAAAACCAGGATTATGAAGGCCTGCCTAAATGTTTCTAATAAAGGACACAGAATTATAATTTGATGTCTTAATTTTTGTTCGAACTATTTTTGTAATATAATACTAAATATTGTCATAATCTTTGGCCATCTCTTATACATATTTTTTTACTATTTCCAAATTCTGATTTGTCTATACATTCCAAAATTGCTAGATTCTTCTGGATTATACAATTCTTTAATTAATTTTTAAGTTAAAAGTGTTAATTGGTTTCTTTATGGCATTTTTACATATTTTATAATTATTCCTATGTCTTCTATTTTCATCAGTTCCACTACCAGATGCTTGCTGGTCCTCTTTCTCTTCCTGACAACATCCATTCTCTTTTTTATGTAACCTATGTCCCATTACCCCCTCTGTCTCATTCCTTCTCTTCTCTCTTATGATCATTTTGTACCTCTCACAATTCCTGCTATTTCTATCTTGCTTGCAAAATTTGATGGGAATTTGAATCAACATAGAAGCAAAGCTCTAGGCATGTCTGTGTAGAAGTTCCTAAATTGGGTTAATTGGGGTGAGAAAGCCCAATTTGATTGTGGGCAGTTTCATCCCATAGACTGAAGTAACTACACTAATCACAAAGGACAAAGCAATCTGAGTACCAACACTCATATCTCTGCTACCTGAGTGAAGGGATAATGTGATCATCTTGATCATTTTCCCACAAGAATGAATTTCTTGACAGAATGGAATGAACATTACAAGTATGATCCAAAATAGGCGCTTACTGTCTAAAGTTGCTATTGTCAGTTATTTTATCATATCCATAAGTAATGTATCCAATAGACAAAATTTGTGTAAAGGTGTGTCATGTTCATTATAAAATGAACATGTGATCCTTAG
The DNA here is from genome assembly GCA_030674055.1 of Rhabdomys pumilio. Taxonomy (NCBI): domain Eukaryota; kingdom Metazoa; phylum Chordata; class Mammalia; order Rodentia; family Muridae; genus Rhabdomys; species Rhabdomys pumilio. The sequence continues at coordinate 51,593,861 of JANHMN010000005.1, forward strand.
ATCACATATCTATTTATAATGTTCATTATAAAATTATAATAATTATAAAATTATAATGTTCATTATAAAATGAGCATGTGATCCTTAGACTTCTGAAACAGGTTTAAGGGAGAAATGTCTAAGAGTTTGTGTTGCTTGTGCCTTGTACGACTTCCTGCCAGATCCTACCTGCCCTTGGGGGTTAGGAGTGGTGTGGCATGGATTCAAGGATTTAATGACAAAGACTCTAGTAGCAGGTGAAAAACACTGTAGCAAGCTCATCTGAGCACTGCTGCAAGCTCCTTTAATACCCTCTACCAGTACCCCATTGATTCCAAGAAAGCGTCTTTTCTAAAGGACAGTTCTTGGTTGTCTGGTATTGTCTACACCAGCAATCTTTGGTCTCTCAGGTAGTCCCAAATTAGATCCTCCTGCAGGAAATGATTTCATGGCTGCAAGGCCTCCAGGCGTTTACATAGAGGTGGCCACCACCATTCCTATGACTTTGAAAGTGTTAGTGAAAAGTAGCCTTAGAAAAACAGCTTGCAAGTACTGAAAGAAATGAGTCAGGCTTTAAGAAGAAGCAAGAGGGTAGTGGACTTGATTATTGCTGGCATAACAGCTTTAATTACATTAATTGTTAGCACCACTGTTCTAGAATTTCTTTGACACAAGAAATTAAGACAGCTACTTTGGTTAATCATTTAGCAAAAAACTGTTACTAATGTGTTGAATATACAAGAGGATTTAGACAGGCATTTGAAAGAACGGATTGATGCTCTTTATTTTATTCAAATTATTGGAAGAAGGTTCAAAGTTTAAGAGTAAGGGAGCCATCTTGAGTGTCATGCCAAATACCATTGAATTCATGTTAGTTCTAAAATTTACATTATAATTAGGAAAAAGTTTAAAGACACTTGCAGTGTATTTGGCATAATTCTAACACCTCTCTGGATGTTTTAACTTTTCATAGTGAGCTTATGAATTTCAAAAATTCTGCTCTGCTGAGTGTTGATGCAATAGATATCGCTGATAAAAATTACACAAGGCCTGAGGTCAGTATTTCTATTTTGGTCAAGCTTCAAGAATGGCATATATAGCTTGATCGTGCTAGTCCTTTTTGTCCTGGAAATAATTTTATTTCTGCCCATTGTGTTAAAGCTTTCCTTTAAAAAAAATCAACATGCTGGCAGTCAAAGTAAATGACTTGAAACTGAAAACGACTAACCCCCTGACAGAGTTATTAAATTAACAGGCTGCCAAGCCAAGGACTGGTATGATTCTGTGCAGAGTCTTACCAACCTAAGACATAAGTGCATTGCTTTTGATAATTCATATTCCATGATGGATAAGGAAGGCATTCTTGTTAGAACTAAGACAGGTTCAGTGTTGTTAATGAAATAAAAAATGGGGATAGACAGAAAGCTTTTGGGGCTGCTTGGCAAGAATCTGACATGGGCCAAGAACAAGGAAATGGGCTGCTTGGCAGGAATGACATTGGCCAAGGACAAGAAAGTAGGTTTCACGCAGGAATCTGACAGTAGGCTAGAACAAAGAAGTAATTTCAGATAGGTATCAAAATTTTAGGTTAGAACAAGGAAGTAGGCTTCAGACATGAAAATGACTTTGGGCTAGGTCAGAAAAGTTGTCTCATTTTGGTCATCCTGATAAGCCCTTAGAAACAGTCATCATGTGAGTGTTCATGGAATTTTGTTTATTGCCTTGCTTGCTCTTTGACTATTTGTGTTAATTGTCTTGCTTGTTCCTTGACAGTCTGAATCTATTGTATTGCTAGACTCTCAACTTAGAACTGACCTTAGGGCTTGCATGTAATTAAAATGGTATAAAAGCAAAAAGGAGGAGGGGGGATGAGAGAAAGGGGGTTCTAAGGAGGGAAATGCAGAAAACAAATGACATTTGAAATGTAAATAAATAAAATATATCTAAAAAGAATGCTGTAAGCACTGATAAATAGGGCATCATTACCAGAGTTTTGGAGTCTGTTATGTTGACAGAACCTTGAAATAAAGGCCTGTACTCTAAAAAGGAGTAAAGGTTCTATCAGAAACTTGTCTAGAGAAAGTTCATGATAGCTAAACAATTTGGCTCTATTTCCCTATGCTTTGAAACTTGGAAGAAACTGAATTCAAATGTACTGAGCAGAGATATATGCATGTGAAGACTAAATTTCAGTGTAGAACCTGGGATGTCTACTGAGGAGAATTTTACGTGCATAGAGAATTTGCCTAAGAAAAAGTTTGTGTGTTTTACAAGTGGTAGATTGTAAGCTACCAAATCCTGTTGGAGCTCTTGGTGATTTTGAGTTGATTTACTATTGAGTACCCCATGTATGTGGTCTTGGATCCTTTTTAAATATAGAAGTCTGAAGTCTATTTTAGGTATTTTGTCTATCTTTTTATTTTTGATTTTCAGTGTTTAAGTATTGTGAGATAATAAAATTGTCAAAGTTTTCTGTTTTCTCATGTTCTTTCTGTCTTTTTGATGGGTTTCATGAATCTACTGGGATAGATATTTCCTCTAAATTTTATTTTGCCATTTTCCCACAAATTTCATTGTTCTATTTTGAATAACCTATGTGGTGAGTTTTCATCATTTCAGTTTTTATTTTCTACTATTATTTAGTAGGAAAACAAAGTTCAGTAAAAGACACAATTTTTGGTGAGAATCCTCATATTAACTTGAAATAAAAGACATGTATTTTATTGGTTTGATTAATAAAGAAGCATTAGGTAGAAATTAATTTTTAATTTGTTTGTATTGAGAGAGTTAAAAATTATGAAATGAGCATAAAGGAAAATCTGTGGGAAAGGATGAAGAGAAGAAATATATATAACAAGGAAAATATATTTGTTAGAATAGAATTACAAGAAATAGTAGTGAAAAGATAATAAAATAAGTGTAGAATTATAAGAGATAACCATAAATGCTTTTCAATAAGATACAAACTAGGAAACTACAACTAAACAACTGAAACATGAAAATTAATCAAATACAATACAAATCTAAAATTAAAATAAATTTTATAAGAACGCATTATGTCCATGTTTCTTCTACATTGGTTTAAATAGGGCTTTTACCACTCCTTTGGTTGCTTCGTATGGGAAGCTCTGCTGGTTGCTTAGCTCTACTAGCTTCAGTAATTTAAACATGATAAGACAAAACAGTGCTCTTGATCAGACATAATTTTGTGTGAAGCTACACTAGACTTTCAATATGAATTTGCAGGTCTGAGATCAGTGCCTGACAGTTAAGCCTTTCTCTCTGGTATGTTTTTGATCATAAATGTCTTTGTGTGACTAAAGGCATAAGGGGTTGAATAATGTCTACCCCTGCCTACGTTGATTTTTCCAGCTCTATCTATCCAGCTGGATTGTTTGCTTATAAATTGTGAAAAGTTCAACATGCTTTTAGAATTTCTTTTGCATAGTTGTTTTCCCAGGCAGTGGTTGAACAGATTCTGGGCTCAGAGTATACCTTTGTGATAAACATCTACCTAGAATTCTGGAGAGCATGTATTCCATATATACTTCTGTGAAGAAAAAAATGAGGGAGGACTAAAGAAAAAGTAGTGAAACATGAGGAGGAGGAGAAGGAGGAGGAGGGAAAGAGGACTAGAGAAGGGGGAGAAAAGAGGAGAGGAGAAGGAGGGAGAAGAAAGAAAAAAGAAGAAAAGGAGTAAAAATAGCAACAACAAAAACAGCTGGTGAAGAAGGAAGAGAAGAAAGAAGAGAAATGAAATTCATCATTGTAATATTTATAACAGCAAAGAGCAAGCTGTGAATTGTGACAGACACTTGTAATTCCAGAACTCAGGATGATCTGCTAAGAGGGTTGCTGTGAGTGAATTCAAGCCACCCTTGACTGCATAGTAAACTTCAGATCAGCCTACATAATGAGACCATGGATTAAAAAAATATCTATATCTAAAATAGAACAAGCAAGCAATAAGTAAGAAATGAATTGTCTCTAAATGATAGTAGATACATTATTTAATTATCTCATTTTATGGACTACCTTAATGATTTCTTAAATTTCTCATTTCTCTCTATTCATTTTGGATAATATTTCTTAGAACCTCTGGGATATCTTCCTTTTGTTTATTGCTTTCACTGTAACCTGTTTATAAAAAGAGTTGTCCATGGTTGTCTTCCCATATTTTAGACATTTATAATGACAATCAATATGATGCCAAGCCTATGTGTCACTTTAATTATTGGATGTATTTCAAAATTGAAAATTTACCTAGTAATATGCATAGGCATAGATATATGACTATATGATTTTTTATAGATGCTTTATAACATCATAACTCTGTAAGGTATGTCTAAGTAAAAATGACAGATTCTGACATTTGTTTGTATTTCTGTTATGTTTATTTTGTTTTGCATTTAGTAGTTTGATAATTATAATTAGAAAATGTCAACATCTTCCATTAATAGCTATTTTTTTACCTATAACTGAAGAACACACCATCCCAAACCAAAGAGAGCAGTATTATTATTTCCATGAAGCTGCAAGTCATATTAGATAACTCTGCTTCAGGCTGCAATGGATACATAAAGTCTTATCTCAGCTGGACTTACATACACATGATCAAGCTCAGAGGAGATTGAGCATATTTATGTTAAATTGGCTGGATACAGTCAAGTAGCTCTTCAAACTGAAATTTATATTATGCATTGTGCCATTATTATGTAAGTGTCCCTAATTTCTTTGGTCCAGAATATTAGCTGAAAAATACTTTCTTCCTACTTTTGATAAAGAGGAGAAATATGAACTGAATCATGCAAGCATATTCTAAACTCTATCTTGTATCATTCGTTCCAATGTCCTACAAGAGAAAGCAAGTTACAAGAGCAGAGGCAAAAATCAGGATTCAGGGAAACAGTATAAGGTGATAACCATAGTTTATGTGTAAAAGCAGGTGAATTAGCCCTAGTATTTATCTATCACAGCATGTCACCTGGAAAGTCATAAAAAGTTTAAGAACAGAAGAATATTTAATAGCAGACATTTCAGCAAAAATGACTATATTTTGTAATGATTTCACAAGTGATATATCATTTAATTCATCAAAGAGCCTTTTAAAGTTGGTGATCTTAGGTTAATTTCCTGCAAGATTCCAAGATACTACACTAGAGACTACCTGAATTACAATATCTGAGAAAAAAGCATATGATTGCTTTCATTGTCAGCTTCAGCTGTTGTTCATGCAGCACTTAAATCCAAGTTAGTCACAAAAACCATACATACTTTTCACTCTCAGATGATGCCTTTGTAATATACAACTCTCATAGAAACTAAACACATAAACTCAGTAGTTCAAGTCTAACTACTTTCTAGGAACATCTGTATCACAAAATATTTATTGGATACATAGTTTTAGGGATAAATAACTAGAATAGATAATTAGTACCTAAAACTTATTATGACTCAAAATAATTTGAAATGGTATTTTTATTGTTATTTCTTATGAAAAAATATATTCTCAGGTACTACACTGGAGACTACCTGAATTACAATACCTGAGAGGAGCATATATGATTGGTTACATAATCTGCTTCAGCTGTTCCTGCAGCAATTCAGCACCTCCTTTAAGGAGCAGCAATAATAGGTCATTTTTAAATCTTAATTACATGAAAGGGTTCACATCTGTAACCATACTGCTTTAATATCTGGCCTATGATGTCACCCATGGAAGAAAACTACAGAACAAAAGATACTGTCTTAGTTAGGTTTCAATTATTGTAATGAAACAGTATAAACAAAAGCAACTTAGGGAGGAAATGGGTTATCTTGCTTTATCATAGTTATCACAGGTCATCATCTATTTAACAAGCAGGAACCTTGAAGCAATAGATAATGCATAGACCATGGAGGAATGCTGCTTACTGGTTTGCTCCTCATGTCCTTGCAGTCTACTTTCTTGTAGCAACCAGGACCACCAGCCCAAGTATGGCATCCGTCCACAATGAGCTGGATCCTCCTCCATCAATCACTAATTAAGAAAATACCCTACAAGTTTTCCTACAGCATGATTCTATGGAGGAAGTCTCAAATGAGTTTATCTTTTATTCAGATTATTCTATTTTATATCAAGTATACATAAAACTACATAAGCTTTTATTTTGTAGGGGTTCCAGATGAATATATAACAAAAAATGCTGAGGATTTTGAACTTCAGATGAGAAAGAGTGATGAAAAAGAGGAAAATCAAATACATAAATATAAACATGGGGATGTAGGATCAAATAGTGTTGTGTCTAAAGTATAAATCAAAAGAGAAATTGTAGGAACCTAAATGAGCACAAGAAAAGGAATAGCAGTCATGTGTTGAGACTCTACTATATGGGCATGTGTTTTCTTATTTTCATCCTGTGAGGAAGGTAAATGTATCCTTAGTTTACAAATAGAGAAACAAAGACTGATCAAATTCTAAAACTTACTCAAATCCACATATATCTGGGATAGGAAATCATATCTATCATACTAGAAAGTTTCTGTATGTTGGCAGTTGTCAAGGTCAATTAAAAGAAAGTACATTTAAAAGATGTTGAAAAAATTTCTTAAGGTATATATTTCATTCAAATATGGCTCAGAAGCTGTTTTCTAGTATTTGTTACTCAAACAAACATTAACTTTGTCCTGATATACTTCATATGCATATTGAAACAGAAATATTGCTTTTGCCCCACTTCAAGATGATTTCACATGCTTAAATGATTCTCCAAAGAATCATTTCTGAAAATAACACTTCAGTTTCTCTTATGACCTTACCTGCAGTGATTTATTCATGCATGCATTCAGTTATTTACTTATGCATTCCAAAATATCTATGATAACTTACTGTGAGCCAGCTATTGGGATGCGAAAATTTTTTAGACAGTGTATCAGTTGGTAAAATAAATATTGCATTGCTAATTTCTAAACTTTTGAAAATCTAGCAAGGATCAATTTATCCAAAAACAAAATTAAAATGTATCTCCTCAAAATACTGATTATAACAAGCAAAAATTAAAGCTTTTCTAATTTACCTAAAACTGTAATGCTATTTCCAGCACTTTTGATATTATATAGTAGTAATACATGGAGAAAAACATGATAAAAATCAGAATGAAAAGTCAATCAAAGGAAAATACTTTTTAATGCATTGAGGTTTCCCTAATCTTAAATTTCATTATATAAAGTGCATGTGTATTTGCCTTATTTATCTGCTATATATAGTGACTTTTTTGTTTATCTTCCCTTGCTTAAAGTACAATTATAAAATACATAATAGCTTCATGGATTTAATTGCTCAGAATTTTAATGAAAATATGCCTTGAACTATAGCTTTCATGTAGTTTCTTTTGGAAATTATGAGACATCTGTGCCATAAATTTAAGTGAATTTCAAGAATGCAGTGAATGAATATTATCCCAATGGTTTGACTAATGAATAAAGTCTTGTAGGAATGTTTACTTTAAAATCCAGTATAAATTAAAGTAATATGTCTTTCTCTGACAAACACAAATACATAAATATGACCTGAGTATAACATATTCAAAAGCAATTTTAAGATATTGACAATGAAAATTAAACATTCTGAAAGCTGCAGAGATGGCATTTTGGTTCAAAGCACTTATTGCTCTTGTAGAGAACATGAGTTTAATTCCTCACAAAAAAATTTTAATCACAAATATCTATAACTTCAGTTTCATGGGATTTGATGCCCTCTTCCAACCTTTTTAGGTGTGATATGTCTGTGGTTGTCCATACACACATGCACAGAATATACCCATACACACACACACACACACTCACACACACACACACACACTTTTTTCAAAACAAATATATTACCTGTTACTTTTATTCTGGAGCTTCATATGTTTTATTGGAATTTATCCATTGACAATCTAAAGTATCTTATGGAGTTAATCAATTTACTTATGATTGAAGTCACTGGACTAACATTAATTCAACATAAACTTTAAATTTGCTTTTTTTATTCATGAAGCTACAAAAATGTTTTACATAGTTTTCAAAAGGGAGATATTCAAGTGACATAATTAGGAAATGTTTTTGTTAAAATTCTTGACATCTTTAAATCTCTAACATGTATCCTTACCCCTTAAGAAGGCCACTAATTGAGACAGGTGTTTTTATTTTTTTTTAAAGATAATGCAACATTGAGATGTTCTTGGTAAGTCCGTTGCTATGAATTTTAGAATTGCTATGGTTATAAACATATACTTTCAATTCATCCTTATTCTAAAAGAATTAAGGACATTAAAGAGCAGTTCCTGAATATCAGTGCTTATGTTTTCTCATTCAAAAACCTTTTCTTTTACATATATATTTTCAGGTGGTTCATTCCAAAGCCACATCAATGTAACCAGGTACTAAATATACCTTTTTGATCAAATAGTTTTGCTCATGGTGTCATCCTTGAAACTTTAGTTATAGGAATTAAAAATTTCTTACTATAAAATTCAGTTTCATACCTTGCCTACATGAAAACCATAACCATTTGGTATTATGACCTTGACTTCAGAAATTTCCAGTTGACTTTATTAATAAAGATATTTCATACTTGTAAACCTTTAAGCCTGAATCAAATATCAATGTAAAAATAAAATCTTTTAGTATAAAACCAAGAATAACAAATAAAATTTCTTTATTGGTGTTAGTTTTCAGTGACAGAATATGGTGCCAAGGATGTAGAGCAAGGGAAACACTCCTCCATTGTGTTGGGAGAGGAAATTTGTACAACCACTTTGGAAATCTATTTGGCACTTTCTCAGAAAATTGGAAATAGTTCTATCTCAAGACTGAGCTATAACACTCCTGGAAATAATACCAAAATGATGCCCCACTACACAACAAGTACACTTGCTCAACTATGTTCATAGCAGCCTTATTTGTAATAGCCAGAGACTTGAAACAACCTAGATGACTCTCAAATAAAAAATGGAAAAAGAAAAATTTTGCACATACACAGTGGAATACCATTCATTTATTAAAATAAAGGCTTCATGAACTTGCAGGCAAATGTTTGGAACTTGAGACTATCATCTTGAGTGAGGTAACACAGACCCAGAAAGACATGTATGGTATAAACTCACTTAAAATTGGCCATTAGCCATAATGTACAGGATAACCATGATATAATCCACAGACCCCAAAAAACTGGGTAAGAAGAAAGGGCCAAGGGAAGATACCTGGATATTACACAGAAGGCTGTGGTTGGTACAGAAACAAAATAGTCATCAGAGGTAGATGGAGAGATGAACTGAATGGGAGAGATGATGAAGCAAGATATGAGGATGGCAATCAGGTGTGGAGTAAAAGGCAGGAGAGGGCTAGGAGTGAGAATAGAGATTGATAGAGGGATCTCTGGTATTAGCTGGAAAGCTGGTAATGGGGAGGCTATAGGGAGTCTATTGGTGTGGCCCTAGCTTAGATTCCTACCACTGATGGAAATAGAGACTGAGGTAGCCACTTCCACTATTAATCATTTTCTGCTATGCTTACAGAAAGGAGTCTGAGTAGCTTCATCCAGCAGGCAATAAAAACAGATGCAGAGTTCCATAGCCAAATATTAAATGGAGCTCAGAGAGTCTTGTGGAAGATGGGAAATAGAATTATATGAGCTTGAGGGTTCAAGGACATCACTAGAAGACATACAGAGTTAAGTGATCTAGATCCATGGGGTTCACAGAGACTGAACCACCAAGCAAAAAGCATGAAACACCGCCCTCACTCAACATTTGTAGTATATGTGCAGCTTGGTCTTCATGTGGGCCCCCTAACAATTTGAGTGGAGACTATCTATTACTCTTGCCTGCATTTGGATTCTTTTCCCCTACCTGAGCTGCCTAGCTGGGCATCAATGGAAAAAGAGGTATGTAGTCTTGCTGGGACTAGATTTCCCAGGGAGGGGTGGTATCCAAGAGGAGCTTTCCCTTCTCTGAGGAGAAGACAAAGAAGTAATGGATTGAGGGATTTGTAAGGCTGAGACTAGGAGAGGAGGGAATGTGTCCCAACTGTAATGAAATGTCAATAAAACAAATTATAGAAAATATGTAGATGATACATAAAATGTGAAAAGTTGTTAATCATCACAGGCCATTTTATTGTTTAGTATTAAAACAGTAATATATTAGTACTATAAATACCAGATAGTATGAAACAAATTCAAACTAGTGATAACCACAAGAACTGGTGAGAATGTGGGACCACATGTAGGAATATATATTAATTACTGATGGTATTAAAACTGTAAAGACAGAATTGGATGAGAGTGTGACACTGTTTTACAAATCTAAAAGTACTGTTACTATAAAATGTAGTAAACATACTCGTGAAAACACATATGTACAAAAGTATCTTCACAGGCATAAATGTAGCACCTTTGTTTTTGTTGTTACAACTTGGAAGATGAAAGATATGGTAAAATATAAAGTCATCTTCAAAATATATTATTAATTAAAAGAGACAAATTTGAAGAAACTATACAGTATGATATCACATATATCCTATTATAGGAAACAGAATTAAGAGATCAGTGTTTCTCAGAAAAAGACAATGAAAGGAAAGAAAAAAAAAGATGAGTAAATTGATTGCATGGGATTCCTAGGACTAAAACAATGCTTTATGACAAGAAAGATATACACATACCATTCATAAGTCAAAATGCATAGTATGTATGATATAAAGCATGAATCCTAATATTAACAGTAATATACAGTTAACAATAAGAAACTATCATTTGTCTATAGTTTGTAAATTTGTTCCCTTACATCGTAAAAATCAAATAGGAGACAGTATGCGAACAATTGTTTATAGCATCTGTAAAAATATATATTACTGTAATAGTGGTATATGAATTAAACTCAGAGAATTGAGTTGAAGTCTATTAAAAGCATGTGGTTCATGCTAATCATACTAATAAATTATCTTAGCTTGAATTTTAGTTGATCTCCATAAACTTTTATTTATTCATCTCCCTAAAAAATAGGCACTCATCTTATACTCCCCTAAAAATCACAAAATTTGCTCAATCTAAGAAAGAAATTATTACCATCCCCAAGAAAGTCTATGGATATGCTACACTGAGCATGCTACCAATCATCCAGAATTCCTACAAAGTTAAAGGATAAAATACGTAGTTCACACACAAGTCTAAGCAATACATTTATCTCACAGTAAAACTAGAAATACTTAGTTAAAATGAGGGTCAAACAGATGAAATGTCAAACAGAACTTCTTTCATAGTTGTGGAAAACTCTTGGTGCCACTTCAAGGATATTCAAGAATTTGACATTGGGCAAGGACAAGTCCCTGAACACCATGGGACCTTTGTTTATGTCTTGTTTATTCCTTGACTACTTTATTTACGCCTTAGAACTGACCATATTCTCTGCATATACCTAGAATGATATAAGAGTAGACTGAAAAAAATTTAAACCCGTTTCAGCATGTGCAGGAGTCTTACTATAATGTTGTCTAATTGTCTTTTCTTTCTTTAATCTTGCTCCCTCCCTTGAGACCCAGTTGACTGACTAAGCTGGCTTTTTCACATGATCTTCTAGATACTGCTCTTCTAGATAGATTATCAATGTAACCACAAAAAACATTAAGTAATTAAAATAAAGGTGAAACATAATATCTTTTCTGGACCACAAAACAGAAAAATCTAGTGACAAATATCACTAGCCCTTCAATATTATAGCTAAAATCACTTCATCTGCATAAATAAAAGACTGTATAAATCTGAAGCAAAATACAAGTATTGAGTATACATGGATAGTGAGGCTCTAAATTATTACAAATTTCCTTAAATTTTTATTCTTCATTTCTTACAATGTATGAATGATATTTCTGTAATATTAAGAATGTTATTTTAAGGAAAAATAATATCTATGGAAGCTTATGATCTATTAGAAATTGACTTTTTCTCATTATTATCTACATTTACAGAACATGTAATAGGTTTGTTTATGAACCTATCATCATACTAAACACTTAAAATACATATTAAAATAGACAATTTTATTGTCCTTCTTTCTTTCATATTTCTCTCCTCTACCTCTCTATTTTTATCTTTCTTTCAAGCCTTGTGCCAAAATTTACACCAAGTAATAGAAATAAAAAATAATAATAAATGCATAATTTACCTGAATCTATTGATCTTCTATATTTCAGAAATTAACTTTTAAAACATTTACAGTACAGAACGCATGTGGTATCTAAAAACTTAAAAGATATTGCCATTGTCTAAGTCTGTCATTCAAAGAACAAATAGATGAATCCAATGTTAAATTCACATAAATATAAGCAAATATTTTCTATGGTTTATATATATTCAAGCTAACCTTTATAAACACAACTCTCTCTTCCCTGCCTCAGTACATGATATTTTCATCTACCCTGTACAATCCACAATGAATTTTTTAACTTCTCTTTTCTTCTTCTATGTCTTTTTAAGGGGCCATTTCAATCACAAATAGTTCTTTCTTTCTTTTTTTCATTTTGACTGGCATGATGTAGAATCTCAGGGTCATTTTGATTTGCATTTCCCTGATGACTAAAGATTTGAACATTTCCTTAGGTGCCTCTCAGCCATTAAAGATTCCTCATTTTAAATTTTTTGTTTAGCTCTGTATCCAATCTTAAATAGATAATTTTGTTCTCTGGAGTCTTGTAAAGATCAAAAATTCAAGTCACATACCCAAACAAAATAGAAGCAATATACAACAAACCTATCACCAAAACCAAACTAAGTAAACTTTAAGTACTTGCACTAAAATCAGGGACAAGATAAGGCTGGGCACTCTCTCCCTATTTATTCAAAGTAGTACTCAAAGGTCTCACCAGAGCAATTATACAGCAAAAGGAGGTCAAAGCAATACAAATTTGGAAGGAAGAAGTCAAGATATCTCTCTTTACAGATGATATGATAATATACATAAGCGACCACAAAATTTCACCAAAGAACTCATATGATTCATAAACAACTTCAGCACAGTGGCTGGATAAAAGTTTAATTAGAACAAATCAGTAGCCTTCCTATACTCAAAGGGTAAATGAGCTGAGAAAGGAATTATGGAAATGACACCATTCACAATAGTCACAAATAATATAAAATATCTTAGTGTCATTTTAACCAAGAAGCTGAAAGATATGTATGACAAGAACTTCAAGTCTCTGAAGAAAGAAATCAAAGATCTTAGAAGATGGAAAGGTCTCCCATGCTCATGGTTAGGCAGGATGAATATAGTAAAAATGGCCATCTAATCAAAAGCAATCTACATATTCAAAGCAATCCATATCAATTCTTCACAGAGTTAGAACGAACAATTTTCATATTCATCTGGAATAACAACAACAACAACAAAAACTATTTTCAACAATAAAAGAACTTCTGGGGAAATCACTATCCCTGACCTCAAGCTGTACTACAGAGCAAGAGTAATAAAATAACCATATGGTAATGTTACAGAGACAAGCAGGTAGGTCAATGCAATAGAATTAAAAATCCAAAAATTAACCCACACACCTATTGTCACTTGATCTTTGACAAAGAAGCCAAAGCCATCCAGTGAAAAACGAAATATTTTCAACAAATGGTGCTGGTTCAGCTGTTGGTTGGCATGTAGAAGAATGCAAATTGATCCATTCTTATCTCCTTGTACATGGCTCATGCCCAGGTAGATCAAGGACCTCTGAAAAAAAAAGCAGATATGCTGAATCTAACAGGAGAAAAAATGGGAAAGAGCCTCAATGACATTGTCAAAGTAGAAAATTTCCTGAACAGAAAACCAATGGCTCAGGCTCTAAGATCAATGATTGTCAAATGGGACCTCATGATATGAAAAGCTTCTGTAAGGTAAAGGATACTTTCAATAAGACAAATGGCAATCTACAAATTGGGAAAATATCTTTACAAACCCTACATTTGACACAGCGCTAATGTCCAAAATATACAAAGGACTTTTAACATTTCTTTAAGTGTTTCTCATCCATTAGAGATTCCCTTGTTGAGAATTCTCTATCTTTGTAGCCCATTTTTAATCGTATTATTTAGGGGATTGTTTTGTAACTTCTTCAGTTCGTTATATATTTTGGACATAAGCCCTCTGTCAGATGTAGGGTTGGTGAAGATCCTTTTCCAATCTGCAGGTAGTGCTTTGTCCTAATGACAGTGCCCTTTGCCTTACAGAATCTTTTCAGTTTCATGAGCTCCTATTTATCATTTGTTGGTCTTAGAGCCTGAGCAACTAATATTCTACTCAGGACAATATCTCCTGTACCAAAAGGTAATTTCATGAAAATCAGGTACAAAACAAGGCTGCCCACCCTTCCTGCCTCCCCCTCTATTCAGTAAGTAGTTGAAGTTCTAAATACAACAAAAAGACAACTAATGGAGATCAAATGGATATAAACTGGAAAGCAAAAAGGTAAATTATTACTATTTTCAAATATAAAAGTATATGTCAGTGACCAAAAAGATTCTACCAGAGAATTCCTATAGCAGATAAACACATGCAAGAAGTGGCTGGATTCAAAATTGGCTAAATAAATAAATAACCCAACTTTATATAAATGAAAAATGGGTCAAAACAGAAATTAGAGAAATGACAGCCTTTTCAATATAAATTGAGGTAACACAGACCCTGATGGAAAAGTTCTATCTGTTCTCATATGCATACTCTGAAGTAATAAACCAGTGTGGTTCTACATTTTGATGCTATAGGGGTGCTGACTCCTTTTACTTTTCTATAGTACATGAAATAAACATGTGACACTTAGAATGTTATAAAAAAATCTTTATACTCTGTACCTATTTAGTGCATATTTTCAGTGAAAATGTGGACTTCCTATATAAGTACAGGTCTAATATCACTTGGTCACAGAGTTCATATTTCTCTAACACTATCAAATTAATTTCACATTCTCATTGGTTATTCAGCTATGCAGAGGTTAGGTTGATTCATGGTAAATAATATGCCCTATTTTAAATATCAAAATTAAATATTACACAAAGTCATAATAACACCAGAATATATTCAATGGAAAAGTTCCACTGTGGTTGAGCTCTGTTTAATTTAGAAGAGTTTAACCAGTCAAATATTGATCAATATAAATAAAAAAATCTCAGTTTTAATTTTTGAAAAATATTATTCTATTACTTAAAATATGACTATATGATTTCCTTTCTCCATTTTCACACTAACCCCTCAAATTTGCTTTCTCTTCTACTTCTCCCATACCTCTTACTCACTCTCAAATCTAAAGCCTCTGTTTTTTCCTTGATTATTGTTGCTATACATATATACATAAAATATACTTGGCAATCTATGCGTCTATATAAGCACACATATATTGGATTCCAAGGTTGATATTGAAAACATTTCTTGTTCAATTGTGAAACAGGGTCTGAGAGACCCAGGACACACTCAAAAAAAGGTTTGTGAAACTTCTTTTCTCAAAGAGACCAGAATTCTTACAGATAGTTGGCAAGTGGTTCTTTTGATATATCCTAATAGAAATCATAAAAAGCAAAGAAAAAAAGTAAAATAACTTTTAGTGTTGATGGCCCTGAGTTCTAGAATTTTCAAACACAGATTTGAACTCTTCATGGAAACCAGGCATCTGTTATTCTATGTGTTTACTGTGGAGGTACATTGTTCAGAGAATATAGTCCCAAGACCTGGTGGCTAGAATTATAGCACTTGAGCTTTGAAAAACCAGGATCTTTGGCTTTTTATTCCTTTACCACAAATTTGAACAATTCTAATGGCTAGGACCTACAGTCTCTATAGCCTAAATTCTCATCTTTGGATATTCACAACATTGTCTTCCTTAGTCTCAGCTTCTGCACAATTCTTGTCATCCTATTTTACATGCTGCCTGCTGTTGCTTCCTGAATGGCTTCAGCTGCACTACTTCACAGTGTTACAGCTCAGAGTTCAGATCTCATGGTATTTAATTCTCAGTGACTATCTGGAACCATCAATCGACTCTAGGTGTTAAGGTTTCTGTGATTCAGGAAACAAAGAGCCCTTACTTCCTAATGACTCCAGCTTTTCTGCCTTCTCTTCATTATTCCTGTGTCTATAGGGAATTTTCAACTTGTTCTCCTTGTTTTCATTTCTATTGTAAAAATTATTGAATTTAGGGCCTAGGTGAGTCACCACTGTTAAACACTCTTCTTTTTTTAAAGCAAACAGCTCACCCTACTCTTACCATGATGACCAAAATTAAGTTAATGACAACAGAAACCATTATCAGAGATAATGTTGCAACAAAATTGGGTGGTATACTCCATAAAAGAGAAACCACCCTTAGTAGACTAACCTCATTATAAAACAGCTCACTTCTGTAGTCAGAAATTTTTCATTTATATGCAGATTGTCATTCTATCTACCACAATTTGGCTTCCAATTGCACCAATCACATTGTTTTGTTTCTTTTTTCCAGAAAAACAAATCACAAATTCCACATAAAGATCAGTTGCAAGGCATACATTATCAGCCTTTCTTATGTCCTGACTGAGGCTAGATAGAGAACAAACAGTCATTTAGAGTTCTCTATGGCTTGTCTTTCCAAAATGAAGCCTTCTAAGCCAGCTCAAGGTGCCTCAGGCTGTCATTACTGCAGTAAGTAGTACTGAAGAATTCTGTGACTCCAGCAGTACCATGCTTGCAGTATCCTTTTCTCTGGAGTGTAGTACCTTTAAGGCATCTATAAAATATTTAAAGCATCAGGATTCTACTTTGAGAGTCTATGATAAGCCAAAAGGACTGATGTTTCCCAGCTACATAAGCAAGGCAATAAAACATGAGATAAAAGTCTGATAGATGTTTTTCAGAGTCAAATCTGACTATTCGTTTTGCAGTAGCTTAGATGTCTTGAAAGAAATTCAAGCATTAAACATTTCATATGATGAAGACTTATAATTAACGTATATGTACCTAACATTTAATATATCTTAGCCAAACATGCTTATGAATACATATGTCCCTCTGATCTATCTCAGTATTCTCATAATGTTTTTTATATATTAATTCACCATTTTTTTTCTTTCCTATTCCCTCTGGAGATTCAAATAAATACCAATTGACTATAGAAAACTACCGTATCTCTTTGAGGTTATATTAAATTTCCTTCTTTTTTTCTCTTTAAATAATTTTATTGTTATTTATCCTGGCTGACTAACATTTATTTTGACAACTAATTTACCATTCGCTATCTTTTTCTATAGGCAAGGCTGCTTTTATCAGGAACAAATAAATCACTTTGAGTGATTTGACATATTAAAAATATGGTTTTTTGTCTATGCTTAATATGTAAATTCTTTACACATGGAGTCTTTTCTATGTGGTCCTTTCTTCAGTATCTAAAATACAATCATACTAATTGGATAATTTAATGTAGTAATTTTGTCAATTGATTCATTGATTTGTTAGTATTTGTTGATTCTTTACATGTTTTTTAATTTTTGTTGAATGCAAGACATTGTGAGATTTCTTTCCAGGATATGTATTCTTTAATTGTTATTGCTTCAGAGAATCTGGATGTGGTTTGTGTTCTCACCCAATTAAAGAATCAAAGGACATGACAAGTCTTCTGCACATCAAGTAGGGTCATACAACAGATAAAAGCAAGGTATAAAATGTCTTTATTAAAAGAAAAGAAACACACAGCACAGAACACAAAAAAATGCATAGAGATGGAGGCAGAGAAAAGATTCAGGAAGTCAATGACCATTTTCTAAACAAGGATGGGGAAGAGGGTAGGGGGTTTTGGAACCCAGGGATGTATTCTTCCTCCACTAATTTGGGATTGTTCAGTTTACTAAAATAAAGGAAGTTGGTAGGTTCACCGTTTTGGGAAAATATGTTGAGGTCTACCTTGAGCATATATGACCAGCCTTGTCAGTCAGTTGGAAATAGTAACACTGCTTATGCAAGAAAAAGCCATCTAAGACTTTGTCTCATGTTAATATAGTAGAAATGAATCAGAAATTTTCTAAATTAATTGATTTTTTTTCTGAATGCTTTCCACATATGTCTTAGAATCTGTCTATCTCCTTGTTACTTATACACTTATGTTCATACAAATATTGCCTATATTTCTAGGATAGATTAAACAAACCACTGTGGCACATTTTTCTAGTTTGGTTCTTATTTCTAATCTCAATTAGACAAGAATATAATTCTATATGCTTATATGTAAGTAAGTATGTGTTCTACATACTGGTAATGTCTCCTCTTAATATTATAATTAATTTGTCATGAATTGCAAATTCTTATATGCTGGCTGATAGAAACAGTCACAATAACTGGCTTTGTGGTAAAATACTCATCTTTTATCTCTATGCTTTCCTTTATCTTTTTTGGAAATGTTAATTTGCTTGGGATTCATGTATTTATACTATTGCTTTCAATCTAAAAATACTTTGTGGGTTCTTTCTATGTTGTGCCTCTCTGATATGCAGATTCTAATCTTTCTCAAAGTAATGAACTAGAAAAATTACAAGGTTCACTAGATCTATAAAGACTACTGAATTTGTTTGCCTGGTATTCAGAGTCTTATGTGTCTCTACTTTTTCCACGTTTTGGTCCATTTTTACTAGCTGTAGAATGATGAATCTAATATTTAGTGCTTTACCATATTTTAAATAAACTCTCTGGAAATGTCTTTAAAGTTTCTTATTTATTTTTCTTAAATCACTTAACCAATGTTCATTTAGCATTTGTAAGTGAAATAGTGATAGAATTTTCCATTTTTGTTAGTCTCTAGCAAATAGACCAAATAGTATTTTAACATTAGAATTGAAATTATTATACAAGAAATATCACAGAAATAAGTCATATTTCACATGACACTGACACTGATAATGATAATTTCTATCTGGGAATTTTACAAGAAGTTATGTATTAATGTGTTGTGAAGCAATCTTATGGACAGATCCATCATCTGAGAAACATTGGTACACATATATTACATGCCTAGGGGGATCCAACTCAGCTCAGATATAACACAGAAATTTGTTTAGAAATTTATTATTTGTTAAAATCTATTCAAAAAATGATTTTAGCCATTTATCTAAAAATATTAAGCATATATAATATGCATATATACATATATGTAGTATATGTAATGTACAATCTGCTAAGGCAATTTGGTATTGTTTAAAAGAAATCTTTAATTTAAAAGGGAACAGAGGAGACCATGAATGATGGTTGGAGAGGCAGATATAGGAGAGCTGAGGGAAGATAGGGAAAGGTAACTGATGTAATTAAATTTTAATTAAAGTGTTTAAAAAAAGCTTTTAAATTGATTTTTTTAATTTTAAAAATTTTTTTATATTATATATAGATATGTGTATTTATATATAACAAAATTTTATAAATGTAAATATATATTACATTTGTAAATAATTTATATTTAATTGTGATTTTATTTATATTTAAATTTTAAATTTACTTAAATTTTAAGTGAATTCTTACATACATATGTGTGTATACATATAAGCTGCTAAATATATACACATAATCTATATTGTAATCTCAAAAAATTTACAACTGAGGATTCACTTTTCTACATGGTCCTATGTAGGCTGTGCAGACATGGTCATTTGAATTTATTCATAATGATACACTTCTGGCCTCAGCACACATTTGAAACTTTATTTTCTCAAAGGAAAAGGGAAAGAGAATTGATACTCCTGTGGGGCATAGATGGAAAGTGTAGAAAGGCATGATTGGGTCAAAGAATAAAATGATATATATAAGAGAAGAGTAAGTACATAAATATTGAATTACTGTTATATCCTAGGAGTTATAAAATTTAATCATCATGTTAGCATTATAAAATAAATATTATCATCCAAATAACCATAAATAAGAAGTGAAATCTGATAAATTAGCCTAGTAACAAATTGTTACCTTGGTAATAAATTAACAAAGGAGCATTGAAATAGCTTATAATGAAACCAAAATTCTTTATACTTCAAAGATTTTGAAATTTGTTAAGCCAATATATTCATCTCTGTAATGATGAGAACACTGATTTCAAATTATTGACTTCAGAGTAGGACAAATAATTCTGTAGTTGTTTAGAAAGAATAGAGAATCTTCTTTTTAAATGTTCCTGATAGAGTTAATCTATAAACTTGTGGTGCTGTGGCTTGTGAGAGGGTGTGGGGCCTGTTGGGCTGAGTTGTTGGTTCTGTGTGTCTGCCACCCCAGGTGGCTGGAGCCAAGGCTCAGAGGGCAGAAGTGCAGGAATTTCACTGTGCTCACTCCAAGCAGTGCCAGGCAGACCATGGGCTGTGGGAACCTGTTGGGCTTCACCCTGGGTGTGGGGAGAACATAGTCTGAGACCCCAAGTGGGCCTGAGCTCTTGGGTTAGAGATCTCCAGGCCAGGCAGCTGCCAGAGACTGGCTGGTCTCAGCCCTTGGGCTCTCAGGTGCCACTTAGAGGCTATGGAAGGGTTGAGATGGGAGACATATGAGCTGGAAGGACTGGCAGCCTAAAGAGGTGAAGGGGAGAAGCTCCTGCGATGCCCACAGAGAATGAGAATCTTGGTCACTGTGACTCACTTGGCCAAGACCCAGGCTCCATGGCTGGAAAACAGAGGGGCCTTCAGTGGGAGGTTAGGCTGCACCTCTGTAGTTGAAGGCCTTCTCCAGGGCCCCAAAGACAAGAGAGTTCTAAAAGGTTTATTGTCATGGCAGAAAGTGGATGAAGCTGTACCCTGTGTTCTCGGGGAAGGCCTGAGATTAAATACCTTTTACAAGTAGGAGGAGGGTCTAGGAAGGAATGCTTAATAGTCTATGCCCTCTTGCCTTTAGGTATCTCATTAATATGGAGATATGTGAGGCTCTGCTGCCTGTAGTCACACCCTCTAACTGTGCTAAATGACTAAAGACCACAAACATTTCTTTGGGAGTAGCTGTGAATAGCTGAAGCTAAGTGATAGGAACTAGGGCCCAGGAACAAGGCCAAACACCTACCATCTCTTTAGGGTCTCTGGGATTTGAGACCTGTTCTCAACCAGGTACCCAGCTGCCTCTAACAGCCCACCTCCCCACACAAACTTGTACTTTAGAGGCATTTGAATTGCTTTACAAGATGGAATATGACTGCGAGTTGTTTTCTGATATTAAGTTTATAGGTTCTGAAGAATTACAAGGGATGAGAAAAAATGGGCAACTCTAGGCTTGAGAATTAGGACCTTAGCAGCTTCAGAGTAGAAAATTAAATTATTCTTGAAAAAGGCTGGAAGCCATGAGTTAGATCACTGCAGTATTTCAAACCAAAAGTTAGATGGGCTTCAATGGAAGCATCATCAGAAATGTTATTTCAGTCTCATCATATCCCTGTTATCAGTATCAGAAGCAAGACGATATTTTCTCTATTTCCTTTTAATACTTTTGTTAGGAGGGTCATGGAGTCCCTTTATCATTTCTTGGTAATGTTAATATAATAGTAATAACAACAGCAATAACAACAGCTATAGAGGCCAGAGAGATGTCTTAGTGGTTAATTTTTCTTATTGCTTTTATAGAGGACCAGGGTTCCACACCCAGTACCTATTTGTTGGCCCACAACTGTCATTAACTCTAGTTGTTGGTTATCTGCCACTGTTTTCTTGCTTCTGTGGGCACCAGACAAGAACTTAGTCTACAGGCATACAAGGAGGTAAAACCAGCAAAACCACAAAATTATATAATATAAATTAATAAATAAATGTAAAGGGAACTTCCAGATGACTTCAATTAAGTTAGAGAGAAAACACAACTTTGTACCATGTTGAAAATATTGTAAACTTCAAGAAGGAATGATATACAAAGAATTTATTTCAACAGAGTACAAGGAAAATATACACTTTTATATTTTGTTCACACAGGACAAGAAAAAGAGTCATGTTTATAAGGCCTATGTCTCTTGTAGTTTTTATTGGAAGGGTCACAAAATTTTCTTCTTCCCAGGGTGACATGGGCCTTGGGCATAAAGCACTGCTCTGCTTTTTCAGAGCAAATAAGAAGAAAAGATTTAATTATAATATTTACCTTAAACCAATAGATATCTTGGAGTTGTTCTACATAATAGAGAACTCAATTTTGTCTAAAAAAGAATAAGAGCTGTTGTCTTTTTATTATTTATGTTTGTAGCTAATAGGAGTAGCTATCCGCATTTACTTTCAGTTTACATTTAAGTGAGTAGTTAGCTTTGTGCCAGGAAGAAATTATTAATAGTATTTACTGTTAGCAATTTACATTTTAGTTCTTCAGACTTTTTGAAGCCCCTATCATTTGCTAATATTTATTTTTTGTAGATACAAGTAACCTGTGGACCTTCATTAGTACTCAAAGGTTTCTGTTTATTTATTATTAATCTTGCAATGGAAAGTGAGCACTTATAAAGAGTAATTTCTACCATAGTTCTGGAAATCTGTCTCCAATTTAAGCTTTTAAATTGTATCTACCAATGTGTTACCATCAAGTTCACCATCTGTTTGAGAGAAAGATGACATATGGATACTCATACATCAAGAGTAATAATGGGAATCAAAAAACAGAGAAAGACATTTCATTCCTTTTTTTTTCCTATGTAGCACCCCTATCATACCATTAAAGAGAATGGGCCACAATTTATTGTACTTAAATCACATCAACTCATATGAGCTCAACTGTATACATAATTTTCACCTTTGATTATGTGATATTGTGATATTAGTTTGAATTCTAACACTTGGAAATGACATGGAAAATTGTAAGCAATGTAAATTGGGTTGTATTTTCTTCTTTTTTAAAGAAACAGCTGGATGTTAAACATTTATTAGCATACCACTTTATTTATACTCCTTTGGACAGGGCCCAAAGCATGTACATGAGCAAGAGAGAGAGAGAAAGAGAGAGATAGAGAGAGAAAGAGAGAGAGAGAGGGGGGGGGGAAAGAGAGAGAGAGAGAGAGAGAGAGAGAGAGAGAGAGAGAGAAATTATACCAAATTTTTGGTTAAAATAAGTCACACTCTAACGTGTATCTGACATTCTGTTAAAAACAACCTCATTTAGGTTGAAAGTTTATCATAAATAAATTAATTTTTTATATATTAGTGACACATTAATTTGTGCATTTTATTTTATGTGCCCTCATTCAAGAACTCAGTTCACTCTCATTTTCTATTAATGCAATTTTTATTTTCTCATACATTTATAAAAGTTTAGAAGCTTACAGTTTTAATATTGTGGATAGATAACCTTTTGCCCAAAGAAACTTGGAAAAGCTCTTATTTTCAATTTTTAGTATCTGTTCTGAAATAGCACATCTTTGAATAGCATGATTCGAAGTGGTATGGCTGGGTGAGTTATCCTATAGAAAAGGAAGAGCCATTAAATAGTTAGTGATGTGCAAACGTTTTCAGTTGAAAGAATAATCATTACAAATAGTAGCTCTGTAAGTGAAATAACAGAGCAGTTTGGGCCTGTCATGAAATGTCTACAAAATCTACAAAAAGTGCTGTTTTACTCTCCAGGAGATTATAGCAACCTTATTTTTACAGCATACACACTTCTTTCTAAGCCATAGTTTTTGAAAAAAAAAATGATACTAACAATTTCCTAGTTTGGATATGGAGATGTGTTCTTATCTCAAAAATAAATGAGGTTTAAGTTACTTTTTGTTCTTGTTGAACAAAATCTCTCAAAACTGTGTGAGATAAGGAATGAATAGCTGCAGGATTATATGTCATAGAATAGCCAACTTTTTTTCACACCAGGCTCCTTTCATTTTCTGCTTTAGAGTGATGTGACTGAGAATCCTAACTATGTGAAAGGTTTTAGGTGGTAGCAAAAGTTGCTGCTTTCAGTGTATTTTCTATAGGCAATTCCTGCATAGCTGCTTTTCATTAGCAGACCACATTACAGGGAACACATTACTTTTTCCAATCTTTGCAAGCACTGCTTGAATGCAGCAGCTTTCTATTTATCAACGAGCAGTATGTTCCTTGAATTAACTACCTCTAGACACTCAAGAGAATACACAGATATAGATGAAGGAATTTCAGGAAATTTTTAACAAGACTTTCTTGCTTATATAAACAAAGCATGATAAGATGGAATATATTTTAGTTTCTCACATCCAAAACCTTTGTTTGCAGCCAGGTCTGCTGTGAAATCCTTAGAAAATGGAGAAATCATTCAAATAACCATGTGGAAATTTAACATTTAAAATTTATATACATAGATGATGGAGTCATACTTGATAAGGCCAAATTCTTAGCACTTGAGAGACTGAAGTAGGTTAGCACTTGGGAGACTAACTTTATCTTATCATGAGATGGCTACATAAAATGTTGCAGGTCAGCATTACATGGAGTGAGAGATCCAATTTTCAAAAAGTAATCATATTCATTATAAAATACAAAATTAAAGCTTAGTTCAACTTTTGCAAAATTTTATTTCTATTTCATAGACATATATTACATGTGCATCTAATTAGCATGAGTTGAAAATTAAGTCTATGCTTCTTGTTTCTGCTGTTAAAACCTAGCTTTAGTCCATGGTAATTTTCTAGGATGCAGGGAAATATTTCAATATTTTTGTATATGTTGAGTCTTGTTTGTAACAGAGTATGTGGCCAATTTTGAAGGATGTTCCATGAGTTGTTGAGAAAATGTAGCCTTTTATATGTGTGTGAAATGTTTTGTAGATATATGTTATGTCTATTGGGTTTATAATGTACGTTATATTCAGTATTTCTCTCTGTGAGTGGGGTATTGAAGCTTCCACTATTAAAATACGGGGTTTGATATGTGAATTAAGTTTTAGTAATATTTCCTTTACAAATGTGGGTATCCTTGTATTTGGAGTGTAGATATTCAGAACTGAGTCATCATCTTGGTGAGATTTTCTTTTGCTGAGTATGCAGTGTTCTTCCTCACATCTTTTGATTAATTTTGTCTGGAAATCTATTTTGTTAGATATTAGAATACATACACTTCGTTGCTTCTTGGGTCCATTTGCTTAGAGGTCTTTTTAAAATTCTTTACACTGAGGGAAATATATGTGGTTCTTTAGTGTAGAGGTGTGTTTCTTCTATGCAGCAGAATATTGATACTGTATTTGCATTCATTGTGTTAGTCTGTGTCTTTTTATAGGAAAATCAAGTCCACTGATATTGAAAAATATTACTGAGAAATGATTGTTAATTGTTAACATCTTTGGGTTGGTGTTTTCTTTCTAGTATCAATAGAGCTAAATATGTATTTTGTGGCCCGAGCTGCCCCACGTTGGGTGCCAAAAATGTTGAGAGCCACTCTGTCCCACATTGGGGGGCCAAAATGTTGTGGACTGCTCTATCAGTGTTGGAACCCACACTGCCAAAAACCTTGGGGGCTAAACTGTTAGAGCCCACACTGCCCCAAGCTGCTCCGGTCCACAGTTGAGGTTCAGCAAAAGAGAGAGTGTGGATGAATACAAAGAACGGAGACCAGACAGTGTGATTCAATCCCATTTATTCTTCAGGTTCTCTTCTTCTCTCCTTCCAAGAACCGAGTTCCTAGTACCAAGTCTCAGGTCCTAATTCCTACTTCCTCTGTAATAAATCTCAAGTTCTAATCTCTGTTCCAAGTTGCTAGTCTCTTTCCTAGTTCCGAGTTCCTCTTCCAAGTTCTTCTTCCGAGTTCTCTAGTCCAAGTGTCAAGTGTCTAATCCTAGTTGCCTGTCTCGAGTCTCAAGTGCTTACTCCAAGTTGTCTTTCCATGTCTTGAGTGTCTAATGTCTAATAATTTCTGTCTGCCTCTCACCTTTTATTTGTCTCACTTCTAAGCCACGCCTTTAAGTCGTGCCTTTAAGTCACGCGCTTAGGTCTTATCTCTAAATTATGCCTTCAAGTCATGCCCTTAAGTCTCGGCTCTAAATCACACCTTTAAGTCTCACACACCCAAGGGAACTTCCTAGGTATCTAAAACAAGATGTTATCACTGTGCTCAGCTGTTGTAGGCTATTGTAAACAAGTGTCTTGCCAGAATATATGGCTCAAGATGGCTGCACAGATGATAGCTGCCTCCTGTCAGCTCCCCACATATATATATATGTTTAAATTTGATTTTACTGTGAAACATCTTATTTTCTCTATGGTGATTTGAAAATTTTGCTGGGTATAGTAGTCTGGGCTAGAATCTGTGGGTTGTTGTTTTTATTCATTTTTATGGGTTATTAAGTATACAAGACATTTGTATAGTTCCTACTGTTTTTTAATTCTTTCACTGAGATGTTAGGTGTGATTCTCAGAGGTCTCTGTTTAACTGTGTGGCAAGCAGACTTTCATTTCTGGTCCATTTAGTATTAGTATTTAGTATTAGTGCATTTAGTATTCTGTAAGTTTCTTGTATCTTTTTAAGCATCTTCTTCAAGTTAAAAAACTTTTCTTTCATGAATTTTTTTTTTAGAAAATGTTTATTGAATATTTGAGCTGGGATTTTTCTCATTTATCTATTAATATTATTACTTTTGAACTTCTCATGGTATCCCAGAATTCCTTGACATTTTGTGACAGAAAAATTAGATTTTTTAGATTTAACTTTTTTTTTTTTTTTTTTTTGCTAATATACACATATTTCTTCCATCATATCTTCAGTACCTGAGATTTTTCTCTACTATCTCTGGTGTTTTATTGGTGATGCTTGTACCCCTAGTACTTGTTAATAACCCATCAACAAAACCCAAAATATAAACCTGTCTTGCTTGAAAGATGTGCCAGAGCAATTGTGGCTCAGAGCTTGTAGGAGTGGACAAACAAATACTGTACTAAATTGAGGACCAAGCCACTAGAGCTTAACACATTCTTTTAAGCCCCTGATGTTCAGGATCAAGAAGCTGAAACTGCATGGCTCAGAGAACCAAACATGACTTAAATATTAAAAAGACAGTGAAATTAATGATGTTCTGCTATACTCATAAATTGATACCTACCCCAATCGTCATCAATGAGACTTTCTCCAGCAACTGATCGAGGCAGACTCTAAGACCCACAACCCTGAAGAAGAGTGGGAAAAAAGTTTGGAGGAGCTAAAGTGGTCAAGGACAACAGAATATAGCTCACAGAATGAGCTAGCAAGGATCATAATGTATGTGCTAGGCACTCCATATATGTACTGTCATAGTTTAGTCTGTGATTTTTTTTCTTGGACTCCTAACTGTCGGACAGGGTTATCTTTAACATTTTACCTTATTGTGGGGCCCTTTTCTCACTACTGGGTTTCCTTGTTCAACCTTTATATTAGGTTTATGCCTAGTCTTATTATAACTTTCCTTGCCTTTTTTGGTTACTATCACAGGGAGGCCTGCCCCCTTATGAAGTAAAATGGAGGAGCTGTGTACCTGGGCTAGATGAGGGGATAGAGTGGGAGGACAAATCTTTCCTATACAGGATGCATATCTTTATTGGATGCCAAGACATAGTGCTAAAAATGTAATTGTTTCTTTTAGGTAAAGGCTCATGGATTGTAGACCTGATATACAGAAGATTCATCATGAGTAATTGTGGTAGGACTGGTATTTTTTGATTTTTCCCTGCTTTGAGGGATGAAAAGTAGGTGAACTGCCTGGAGTTGAGTAGAATATTTTCCTGGGAATTAAACTTAATGATTCAAGTATATACCACTTAAATACAGAACAAACTTGTATCATTTAATTGAGGCCTCTTTCAGGCTGGAAAGCATTAAAAAATCAGAAAAAAATTAAAAGTTTGGATACATTGTTAGAAATTGTAGCATGAGTAGTGCATAAAGATATGTAGCTTTAAACATAAGGTAAAAATTGATGTGGAATAAAAGTGTTTAAGTGTAGATAAAATATGAATAATTAAGTTGCATTTTTGTGAGCTCTGTATTCTTGGAAGTAATTATTGGCTAAAAGGTGCAGAGATGAACCTGCAAGTCAGATTGAAAAGCACACAGAAATCTAACAATTAAGGTTGATTCTTATTTCTGTTCAGTTGTGAGGTTAATAGGACTAACCAAAAGGTATATTTAAAGGGCAAAATTCAAACACAGAGTAAATACAATTGTAATTTTGAAAGTCACTTTTTTATTTATATTTTTCAGCATCAGGTTTACTTAGAAAGAAATTTGTATGATATCACTTGATACATTCAAAAGCTAATTCTTATAAGTAAGAGTGAATCTGTACCATTGTTCTACCCTATTGAGACTATTTTGAATAGGTTGTCACTTAAGTACCTGTATATTATTATTAGTGATTTTGCTGTTTGTGTTGTTTGTGTTTGTTATAAATATTACAATAATTAGAAAGTAACCAAATAATATCACTGATACACATAGAATGATGTCTTCTGTGAACATAAATAATTGGTCTGCTATTAGTGGTTTTCCATAAAACTCAATTTTTCCATAGACTGTTACATATTTGTAGAGAATGTGCAGTTTGGTCTTCATGGCAGTCTCTTAAAAATTGGACTGGGGGTTGCCTCTGATTCTGTTGCCTACCATAAAATCCCCATACCCTAGCTGAGCTGCCTAGTTGAGCATCAGTTGTAAAGGATGTTTGTAGTCCTGATCTAACTTAATACACCAAGGTCGGATAGAATCCAAGGGGTTTCCCCTTTACTGAGGAGAAGAGAAGGGGTAATAGGATAATGGGGGAATGGGGTAGGGATTTATAAGGGTAAAACTGTGATAGAGTAGGGAAGGAGGCTGTGATTGGGATGTAAAGTAAATAAAAATAATAATTAGTGGTTAAGAAATCTTCTTTAATGTATAAAGAAAAACAACAACAACAAAAGCATATGCAAAACTCTATTCAGAGCAACAACATAGAAAAAATTCTAAGTCACATCAAATTAAGCTATAATCAACACTGGGAATACAAAGAAGATTCATAGCTGATATAATTTTTAAGAGTAGAGTTGTGTTTCTCTTATTATTACAGTTGATATAATATCTCTATATAAATATCAGGCTATACTTCTTAATGAATTATCTTTAAATTATAAGGAAGCCACTAAAGTGAGAATTATAAAAAAAAAAAAACATTTTAAATTAATTATTCTAAATATTTTCTTTTCAATATATTTCATTTAAATGAATATATATACGTAACTTATATATATAATTATATGAATTAGAAAATATTCTTGATTATAGTGAAGAAAATATTTTAGCAAATATTAGATGAGATATAATGATGAGATATAATATGCTGAAATGTGCCTATTGTTATTTTAACTTTCCCACAAAACTAATTTTCTACATAGATTTGAGCATTCTATATTTAATCAGGAATAAAGTTATATATAAGTCATATATATAAAGATGGAGAAGCACTTCTGATATTTATCTGCTCTTCTCACAATCTAAAAGAGTAAATAAAGTGTTCAAGACATTAAACATTTAGAAGCATATGACAAATATTCTTGACATAAATAAATCTAAATGAGATGAGACTTATAATTGTTATTATTGCTTTGAATTAGGTTCCAGTTTGTTTTACAAATAAGAAGGACCCAGGCAGTTGCACTGGTATTGACTTGATTACAGCATGAAAGACCATACCTCAAGTTTGCAGGACTGAAAAGAGAAGAGTGACTAGTATATAGATAAGACTGGAGACATTCTTTGTATCTTCTCTGAGAACACAGATTTGGACATGAATATAAAGAAGATGCTGCTCTTGGAAAGAATTACCAATGATTTGAGACAATGATGCTTGACATTCACATCTGGCAGACAAGATTCACTATTCCCATCAATCTTAGTAGAAAATAATTTCATGTATGGAGGGAGCACTATATAGAAAGAATCATTGTGCCTCAGTAAATGGAAATATTTAGTCCTATTCTGCACTTCCCTATTTACTTTCATACCAAATATTCAATTGTTTATGAAATTTTAAAATATTTTAGGATCATTAATTTTATATACTCTGCATTTCAATAGCATGCAAAATTTTTCTGTCCAATAAATGAGATAGTATGATAAAAACAAACATCTAAGTCTAAGCTCTGAACAGCAAAATACAAAGGTCAATAAAAAATTAAGGCACTACTATAAATATTCAGTGTTCAAAGATTAACATTCATAAAATCAATTTCTAAAACACATGAAATATTGAACTGAATTTTGACTTTTTATTAATTATTTACATTTTAAATGTTATACCCCATACTGGTTTCCCCTCTGCAAACCTCCTATTCAATCCCCCTTCCCCCTGCTGTGATGAAAGACCTCATCCACCTATGGATCCACTCCCTAAGAATTTCATTTACCCCTTCACAACATCTGTTATAATATACTTCTCTATATTACTTTTATAATATATAGCAAATCTTAAAAAAAAACAAAACTAAAATTAAGAACTAAACTCAAGAATAGGAATCCAGTTTCATGCAGCACCACCATTAAAACATTTTATTCACATCCTGACATTCAATTAAAAAATGACAAAGCAAACAAGAACTAGGCAAATAAATTCTACAATAAGGAAAAATACATGAAATTATCTAAAACTGAGTCAGACATTTTAATTAGGTTAAAATGCATAAAATATTTTTTATCTTATATCTAATGAATTAAAAGTTTAAAAGAAAAATACATAAAATAATGAATGCCTGAACGTATATTGATGAAAATAATTGCAGAGAAGACATTTCAGTTTATATTTAGTGATGTTAACTATTTAATAATGGAAATATCAAGATTAAACATTAAAAACCAGAACTTTATACAGAGCTGAGTATATGAGGTAGAAAGCCATATAAATATGATTCATACAATTTGAAGAAAGGGAAGAAATGGGTGGACATGACTGATATTTGAATGCATAATCATGAAAAATTATCCAGAAACATTGATAGCTATTAAATTAAATTGCTACACTTGTCATAACAAAAAAGCAACAGTGACATGTCTGAAAAAACAGAAATTTATTTTCTCATGGCTGAATACTAGAAATCAGGCAGTAAGTTGTTTCCAGGTTTGAATATTTTTCCCTTCTGAGGTCTTTCTGGTGGATTTCAGACTTCTTAAGTGTAATCTCACAAGATATTTTCTCTGGATATGTATACCTCTTGAGCATTTTTTGTGTTTCACAATTTACTCATTGTTTAAAGACTACAGTGAGACAGGCTTATTAGCCATTGTCAGAGCTTCATTTAAACATATTTACCTCTCTTTAGGCCTTATTAAAACTACTCTCACATTCTGAGGTATTAGACATTTGGGGTTCACAATATGATTACAGAAGTATACAATTCAACAAATTACAACTATTTTCTGGTAAAATCTGGTGCATGTCATAAGTATAATAAGCCTCAAACACGTGGATAATGAAAAAAATTACACCTAGGAAAATAATAGTTATAATGCAAAAAAAAAAAAAAAAATTACTGGTAGTCCTCAAGGCAGTGAACAACAAGCCAGATATTTGTTATTCTAAGCAATGAGAAAAAAGAGGCATTGTGTGAAAAGGTCATTAAGTCACAGAAAAAAAAGTCAACATAGAATTCTATACTCAGAGAAAATGTATTTCAAGAGTAGAAATGAAATAAAAGATATTTTAAGAGGGAACAGGGTTGAAAAAAATTATGAGTGGATATAGACTACAACAAAGTGAATGGTCCTTTGTATAGATAGATAGAGGTACCTCAAAAAATATGTATCTGCAAACATAAATGAAGAAGAATAAAACTGGAAAAGAGAGTAGCTGATGTATGGAATTTTTTATTATTGATATTTTTATCAAAACTCAATATGCTACTTTTAAAAAGGAAGTCTAATGTAGTATGAAATGAATAACATAATTAAAAGTAAAACTTTTGATGAAAATATTAAGTCATAAGTAGGGAAACTACAAAATTCTACTAATATAGTATAATATGTATAATATCACTTGTAATTAAATGCTGATACATTAAAGTGTATATTACAATTTTCTGGAAACCAGTAAAACAATGAATCAAATAGCCACATTAATATAAAAAAAAAGGAATAGTGAATACTAATAAATATAATTATTATATGCAGGGAGAAAAGAATATTAATTAAGGAATAAAATAATTAAAACAAAAGTGTACATTTTAAATGGCAACATCTGTAAACATACATGAAAATGGTTCAAACTCTAAAATATGAGTCATCTTGTCATTGTGAAAAACAAGAGAATCTTCGTTATGTTTTTTGTCAAGAAATTTACTTAAAATATAAAGGTATACATAGCATAAAGAAGGGCATATATGCAGCAATTTTGCACACTGTAGGTTTATAACATTTCTACCAAATAATGTCCTATTCTTGCATAATTCTTCTTTGTCAAAGTTGTTTCTATGAATGGTTATTTGCAATTCCAAGTTACTTAGAAAGAATTTGTCATTTTATATTTGAATGAAAACAATACATTTCAAAGAGATAAAAACTGAAATCTTACTACATGTATGGTTAGGTAACTAAAGTGGAGATTCTGCAAAGAAACAGAGCTGTTTTTATCATTCATGGTTTTATATAATAATGTACTCATCACAAAAAAATGTACATTCTTAGTAAAATTTAAAATAAAATTACATGGCCAAATAACAAATCTTTTATTTTATTGCAGTGTTATTCAGTGTTTTCATCATTTGATTAATAATGACTGTATGTGTAGGTTACATGTATTTTAACTGGGTTTTCTTAATATTAATGTGCTTGCTGTTATTGTGAGGTTTTGTTTGTCTCTTGAGAAGAAAAACTTGATGTTGGGTAAAGAAGATAAAGAAGAGATAGAATCTAAGAATTTTGAGAAAATGACAAATGCAATCAAAATATATTCAAATTTTAAAATTGTTTTAATTAATAATTAATAATTGCAGGCTGTCCCACATATTATCGCTTGATATTTCATTAGTCCAGCATATATACATATACGTACACACACACACACACATATATATATATGTATATATATATATATATGCATATATATACATATATATATACATATATATATATGGACTATAATTGTACACAATTAACATAATTGTAACAATTAATTCCTTTAATTAACAATTAAAGGAATATATATTATATTATGAGTTAATTTTGTACAATTTGATAGAATTAATTATGATTGTATGAATACACTGTCATTTATGGATTTTATAATTTAGGATGAGTATTTCTTGGCTGCTATATTTAGTTTCTGAACTCTTGAAACCACTATATGAAGCATAGATTTTGCTTAGTTTCAAGTGTTGCTTTATAGTCAAATATGATGTATGAAATAGCATAATGACTATTTGACTTGAACATAATTTTAAAACCTTCCATGAACCCTTAGCTCATAAAAAGTGAGAAAAAACCCTCTGATATGTGACAGAATAAATTATAAAATTTTCTGATTAGTGGTCATTCTGAATCCTTTTGTTAGGTATTCCTCTATAAAAGATTTGCTAAAAAGTGGACATAAAGGTGTATTTCCTACTCAAAATGGACCCTCATAATCATCATGGCTCTAATATACCATATATTAGGAATTGAAAACTTCCACAAGATTTTATTTTTCTACTTCCTATGCCAACAATTTTAAGTAAAATAGTTTGAATGGCCACTTGTAACAAGTACATGTACATGGTGTGGGTAATATTATGAATTGGAAAGGAAAATTAATGGTTTAATAGGAATATCTATAGAAACCTTTGATATTTGAAGGAAATAGGAACCCAGATTACAAGGCTGTACAACCATGCTTATAACATAAGAAAACATACACTATCCATTTTCAACAGTGACAATGTTTCCAAGGAGCAAGTAAATAGTTCTTAGCAAGGAAAAAATAGATATTGCAGTATGTAGTAACCTTCTTAGTACCACAGTGCATTCACCTCAGAGAGTGTACCCACTAAAAATATCCATTTCATTGTTTATGAACAGTTGTTTTCAAATTTTTAACCTAAAACAATAACATAGTAGAGTATTATATATTTCAAATTATTATGGTTGTTTTATAATATCTTATATCCTGGTTTTAGCCACAATAAGCAATTTCTATTCTATGATTAAAATGCAACAACATGGATAGGCATATTTATTTTATTTTATTTTTTGACAGTTTTTTGTTTTTTCATTTATTGGTTAATTTTTGTTTACATTTCAAGTGTTGTCCCCCTTTCTAGTTTCTCTTCTACAAGCCCCCTATCCTCTCCTCCCTCCCCTGCCTCTATGAGAGTGCTCCCTTGTCTGCCCACCCACTTCTGCCTCTGTGGCCTAGTATTTCCCTATCCTGGGTCATCAAGTTTCCAGAGGACCAATAGTCTCCCCTCCTAGTGATACCAGGTAAGGCAATCCTCTGTAACACATCCAGATGGAGCCATGGATACCTCCTGTGTACCCTTTGGTTGATAGTTTAGTCCATTGGAGCTTTGGGGGTCTTGTTGGTTGATATTGTTGTACTTCCTATGAGGTTGCATATTTTTAAGAGAAATACAAATTTAACTATTACAAAACCTGATGGCATAAGGACTAAATAATTATTTTATTCATTTACATCCAAAGTATTGCCCCACCTCTAGGTCCCTCTTGCAGTGTTCGCCCTCCATCCTCCTCCCCCTTCACCTCTAAGAGGATGGCCCCTTCTCTAGATATCCTCCCTCCCTGGGGCCTCAAGTCTCTAAAGAATTAGAGGCTTCCTCTCCCACTGTGTCCTCTGCTACAAATGTGCCCAGCATATTGGACCAGCTCCTTTATGCTCTTTGGCTGGTGGCTTAATCTCTAGGAGCTCCGAGTCCAACTTAGTTGACACTGTTGGTCTTTCTGTGGAGTTCCTATCCTTTTCAGGTCCTTCAATCCTTCCCCTAAGTCCATATGGTCCCCCCCGGTATTACTCCAAAGCTTAGATCACACACAAGGAACTAACTATTTAAGTACTAATAGCTATTGAGAAAAAATGTAGAGGTAGTTTAGGAACTTGTAAAATTTACAGTCTCACTGAGCAAAAATTGCTCAGGTCATTGGAATAGTGTATTCCTACTTCAATGCACTAAATGCATTGTTTATATGAGGACATAGCTTAATAACTCATACATGGAAATAGTCTTACATTGATTAGTGTACTACGCAAAAGGAAATATTTCAAGTTCAGTGCAAATCTATTGTCCCTTATCAAATCTTGACACAAATAACACATCCTGCAAATTTCATTGAATAGCATTTTCTCTGTATGCATTTTTATATGTAGATTTAAGTGTCCTTTACATATTTTTTAGTTTTTCCATGTACTTGGTTTTCTGCCTCAGCAAGGGAAGTGATATAGGCTCTTTTAAAATTTAATCATAATTACTATGAATGCTATAATTTAAAATATTTTTATAAGGGTGTTAGTGTTTCCAAATTGAAAAGGATGCATTAAAACATGAGCAAAGACATAACATGTATAATCTTTATGTGTATTTGAGTGATATGTATACAGACAATTATTTTCATGATTTACTTAATAGCTAATTTGAAATTCCTCATTTGGATTTTGAAAAAGTACTGTAGAATTTTTATGTACACATATTACAGACTTGCTGCCATGATAGTTATCAACAATGTAATCTGAAGAAGATTATATATATATATATATATATATATATATATATATATATATATCATATGAGAATTAAAACTTAGGTTTACATATTTCACAGTTTCTAATATTTTATATTTCTGGCATTCATTAGCTGTTTGCTATATATATTTTAGTTCTGACTTGAAACCTAAAAGTTGGCTTTCATTTACAGTTAGTCTCTAATTAAAGGTTTTAACTTGTTTTTATATTTAGTGAGTGTGGTGTGTGTGTGTGTGTGTGTGTGTGTGTGTGTGTGTGTGTGTGTTTGGGTCAATGTACAGTTTGAAAGGCTCTAGTCTCCCCTTCTTTTGTGTGTTTTAAGCTTCAAACTGAGTTTACCAGGCTTGATGGTAAATGTATCAGTTTATCATATCACTATCTCTCTTGCTGAGGACCAGCCTTAGCCATTTTGGGGTTCTTAAAAATAGGAAGATTGGATCATCAGGAAATCAGGAACTTAGGCAATAATGCAGGTGCAAACTGACAGGTGACTCATTGCTCTTCTGAAAGTACACTCAGAGACAGCTTGCAGTTTCTCTCTCTCTCTCTCTCTCTCTCTCTCTCTCTCTCTCTCTCTCTCTTAGTTTACTTCAGTCCTTTAATTGGTTACATACACCTTGTTATAAAATAATGTATAATCAAGTGTATTTCATTACTTTCCTCAAGCCCAATATTTTTCCTCAAAAATTTAACTATGTCACTAGAAATCACAGTGCACACACAGTGTCCCATTTCAATGACTGTAAAAGCAAGTTATACATTATTTTGTAACTCTCAGAAAAACCTCCAAATCACAGGTCATCTGATCATAAACTTGTAGCTACAGCATTACCACGAAAACAGAAAAGTACAAACAAATCAGTATAATGTTAATACTTTTAGCTTGACTATATTTGCAAAATCTCTTCCTTCAATTTATTGAACTTACCCAAGTATATATTTCTACAATTCTTTCCCAACTGCTTTCTATATGCAGTATTAATTTCTCTTGCAGCTTCCCACAGGCCTCCTTCATAAGCCTGAATTCTATCTCTTAGAACATGCATCCCAATTTCCTTAGACAAATTATGCCAGGGGGTCAAATCAATATATTCCAATCTTTCCAGGAAGGAGAGTACTCTAATCCCCTTCAAAGGGTCCAAACTTGTCTACCCATACTTTTATCTTTTTTATTATACATACGTCTTTTGGGCTTCCCCAATAATATTTCTGAATCAAAATTTCTATTCTTAGAGTTCTGCCCTCATGGAGGCTCTCACAATTGCCCACTGATCCAGTACCCAGCTATTTCTTTCTCTATCTTGTACCTTGTATTTTCTATGGACACCCCTACTCTTAGAGACCCAGTCCCAGGTTTCCTTTTCCTTGGGGTCTTCAATTATCATAACTTCTAAAACTTCAGATTTCTCAAAACATTGCCTGCTTCAAATATTTCCTGGTACAAGTTAATCATTATGAGTTGGCTAAAATTTTTCAAAGAATAATTAAGGCAGCAGGCCACCATATTCAGAACCTCTTGTACTGTTATGCCTAAGTTGACAATTCAAATGGCCAGGGACAAAGAAGCTTGTTCCTAACCTATATCAGAGCCATTTCCTCCTCTATTTATAACCTCTATCTCTTTCTCAGAAATTCTTACCAGAGTTATATATGAAGAAAAAATATTGTATAGAAAAAGACAAAACAGAAAAACATACAAGAAAAAATAAATCTGTCTGTATACTAGAAAGCCAGAGATGTTTTATTCAGGTTGACAGTGCTCCTGCCTCTTAAACTGTCATCTAGCCATGTTTCCAACCATGTAACACTTGACACTCGCTAGTTCCAAAAGTTTTAAATATAAAAATGTTGATTAACAATGATTTGAAAGACAAATACTCTAAGAAACCAAAAATGTTTCATGGTGAATCTGACATGTAGAAATAACCACACAAAGGCAATCACTAATAAAAGATTATTATAAACATTTATTTAAAGATAGACATTAAAAAAAAAATCTCCTGGAAGACCATAGGGAAAATAGGTATTCACAAGAGAGGAAAAAAAAAGAATGATTGTAAATAATGAAATTGAAATCTCAAGAACAACAACAAAAAACAAAACAAACAAATCAAGAAAACAGGGAAAAAGGGGTGATGTAGGAGTGAAAGGGAGAGTTTTAACAAGGTGTAGCTCATATGTCCAACAGGACCAACTTTATAGAAAATGATTTTAAGTCCTAAAATTTCATCTCTAAAACTTGAGTAAAGATTTTTTTTTTTTTTACAAAATTCACAGCTTTTGGCTTAAAATAACAAGAGAAATTACTTTTTGAAGGCAATAACATGATTTTTACTCCAAAAAGTGTAATGCTGCCTAAAATTGTAGTAAAAAGCTAAAATATATTTATGAGGCCAGTGTGTGTGTGTGTGTGTGTGTGTGTGTGTGTGTGTGTGTGTGTGTGTATGCATGCATGCATGCATGCATGCATGCATATGTGCCAAAGATCATTATAGGCTTGGAGAGGGGCACCTGAGGAAATGGTCTTTAGGAACAATTAAAGAAGGACTCATAGTCAATAGTGGGTACAATCTGACAGCTCTGTAGTCTGCTTGAGATTGCTTCTTAGATAGATCTCTGTTTAAGACAGTCCTAACTGGAAAAATATTCTAGAAGCTTTCTGGATATCTCACAGGGTTTCTAACCAAAAATCAGAAAAGCTGTTAGAAAAGTTGGTGGGTTTTTGGACCAAAATCAGAAAACCTGCTAAACAAAATACTTGGGTTTTCCTACCAAAGTCAGAAAAACAGCCAAACAAATTGCTATAGCGCTCTAGACAGCTTATCTCTAGCAGACCAAAGCCCAGTCTTTTATTTATTTATCAATTTAAACACTTACCCAGGTTCACTTTTGATTATCCCATGAATCAGCATTTAAGGATCTTAGTCCCATTATTCTTAGAAAGAGAGATCATGTACTTTATTTTTGCATATACAAGTGCTTTTTAATATGCAACTTAAAGAGCATGGTCATAAGTTATTCACATAATAATTTTTAAATATGCATAAGGCCCTAATTTTTTAAGATAGCAAAAGAACTCAGAGATCTGCCTGCCTTTGTAAATTCAAACAATAAGTTTAGGTTGGTGGAACTCCATCCTGGGATTACCATTCCCACAATGTGTGGACCTAAACTTGCTCTTTCCTAGGCTGTCCTTGAACTCAGGACCTTTGTTAGAGATTCACTTGCCTTTGTATCTTTCTGACAATCTGGCTTTTCACTGCTGTTGTCTCTGTTCTGTTAGGTCCCTAAAGCTCTTTATACAATTCATACTGCATCACTATATTTTGCATATTTGAGAAATTATACATTCTTCAGTTCATGTATTCAGAGTTCTTTCCTACAGCCTTAAGGCCTGTCCTGAAGGTCATAGCATTTACCATTTTGCTAAAGAACACATTCTCACCTCCCAAACTCATCCTGTTTCTAATTATCCTGGAGTCATTAACCTTAACAGGGAGAGCATTACAGGGGCAGCCCTGCTTATACACTGAAGGCCTAAAATCAACCATAGGCCTAAAATAGCAATAGACCTGATATACATGCCTGCTAACACAAAGTCTTGTGTCTCTGTGGAAATATGCTGATACAGATGGCTAGAAGCTATTGTAAACAAGCAGCTTTGGTGGAAAATTGCCAGGCTGAATAGTCATAGACCTTGTAGATAGGTAACCTTGGTGGATAGTACTAACTTGTGTAAGGACAAGTGAATCATAGGCAGAGTCATAGTGATCTGTCCCCTGAACCTTCACCTAGCTGACATTCTGTTCTGGAAGATATCTGTACTCACCCTGAACACTTATGCTCCTGCATCATCCCCTTCCCTACATCCTGCCTTTTTGTGTATATAACCCCTTGTGTAAAAAGTAAAAATTACAATTTGATCAGACTATAGACAAATCATTATTCTTTGTGTAGGCCTGTTTCCCCCACTTTCTCTTTCAGGTGACCTCGCTGGACCCCTGTTTATTGCCCTGATGGACAGGACATTTTGGCACCCAACATGGAAGGACCCTCTTACCTTTAAATGGAATGGCCCTGACCCAGTTCTAATATGGGCCTGAAGATTTATATGCCTGTTTGATACCAAAGAAGGCACAGCTAAATGGCTGCCAGAAAGATTAATGAAATAGATACCCCCACAAAACAAGGTCCAGTTATAAATAAGATGATTAACAATTGACATCCAGAGAAGAGAAATCTCCCTGAGAATTCCCTTCTTTTTCTTTTCCAGGTAAAAATGAATCACCCATAGTGTTTACTGTTGGAAGTTCTAATCCTGATGCTGGCCTCCAGATTTACACTACTCAGACCTTCAATGGGCCATTGACAAGGACATCAAACAGCTAGGGATTGACATCACTAATCGGAAGAAATCCCTCGTTTTGCTGTCTGAAGTGATCTCCTTTAAATGGAATGGCCCAGACCCAGTTCTAATATGGGCCTAAGGTTTGATATGCCTGTTTGATACCAAAGAAGGCACAGCTGTCCTTGTATATAGTGGTTTATATTAATTGTTAATTTGTCACACTCTTAAATAATTAAACAGATAAGCTTCTGAACATAGCTTAGATTGTCTAGAATTGTCTAGATTAGGTTAATTATAGTAGGGAAACATAGCCTGTATTTCAGTCACACTATTTCATGGCCTATTTCGATTGATGAATTCTCAAATTTTCTCTTATCTGCTTAAGAACATGATTATAGCAGAAAAGAGAAATATCCAGAACATCATTTATAACTAGAGATTTTACTACTTTGCCATGGAAAATGAAAAAAAAAATATCTAGATTTCAAAATATATAAATTATATAACTTTTTATGTAACCCATAGACAAATGTTAAAATTAAAAACTATATGAAGGAGATGGAGGTAAGTTAGCTAATGTCAACATTTCCATTCATTCCTACAGCCATCTGATTACCCCCCTGTCTTTTCCCAAACCTGACTATAACCCCCCACTCTCAACTAGTTCCCTCCCTCCATCTCTGTCCTTTGACTATTTTATTTCCACTTCTGAGTGAGAAACAAACATCCTTGCTTTGGTCTTCCTTCTTTGGATTCTTTGGATCTAAGGTGTATATCCTGGGTTTTATGGCTAACATCCACTCATCAGTAAGTTTATACCACACATGTAATTTTGGGTCGGGATTAACTCACTCAGGATGATACTCTCAAGTTCTATCCATTTGACTACAAAATTCATGATGTCCTGTTTTTTAATAGCTGAATAGTATTCCAGTTTGTAGATGTACCACATTTTCTTTATCCATTCTTCAATATAAAGACATCTAGTTTCTTTCCAGTGTCTGGCTATTACCAATAAAGCTTCTATGAATGTATTGAGCTAGTGTCCCTGTGGTATACTTGGAAATCTTTTGGTCATATGACTAGGAGTGGTAGAGCTGGGTATTGAAATAGAACTAAACCCAGTTTTTTGAGAAACTGTCAAATTGATTTCCAATTTGGTAATTGTTCAAGTTTGCACTCCCAGCAACAATGCTGGAGTGTTCCCCATATTCAACATCCTCACCAGCATGTGATATCAAGTGAGATTTGTAACTTAGCCATTTTGAAGTGTATAAGACAGAACTCAGGGTCATTTTGATTAGCATTGCCGTGATGACTAAGAACTTTAAATAATTCTATAAGTGTTTCTTGACCATTAGAGATCTACCTGTTGAGAATTATGTTTAGTTCTGTTCCCCATTTTTTAATTGTGTTATTTGGGGTATTGGTGTTTTACTTCTTTAGTTCTTTATATATTTTGGATATTAGCTCTCTGTAAAATGTAGGGTTGGTGAAAATCCTTTCCCAATCTGTAGACTGCTGTCTTAACCCTCAGAGTTTAAATTGTGTAAGACTCTGAATAATGTTTCCTATTGCCTGTGTCTTTAGCTGACTTACTTATTGTCTCCATTTTCCCAGTCCCACTATCTCTATGGTGGTAAAAGCTAGTGTAACACCTCAAAGGTGAATAATGTTTAAATGTTTTTATGGGTACAGTGATTCCCACAAATGTATGAAGACCTGAATTCAGATCTCCAGTTTAGGTCTTACACCAAATGTGTAATCCTAGCACTGGAGAGAAAGAGATAGAACAATACTTGATAATCACTAGTCAGCTATTGTAGCTTAATTGTGAGTTCCAGGTTCAATAACAAATTCTGTCTTGAAAATGGAGATACAGTTATAAAAATCTAATTTGGACCTTCACACTCAAATGCACAAACTTCCATGCACTCATTTGCATACATTGACATATATAGAAATATACACAGAGCACACACACACACACACACACACACACACACACACACACACACACACAATTTTATTTTCACTGTTATTTCATGGGGACAAATGCTTTCAAACAATCGTGACTTTCTCCTTTCTCAAAAGATGATTGGAAATGCTGTGTTGATATAACTGTCATTCAGCATACACATATCTAGCTTCTGTCCAGTAATGTGAGACTTGACAGCTCCTGCCAAGGTAGTAATATTGCTTGTAATTGCTCTCAGTTGGGCTTTCAATTCCCTGCGACAGGCAGGAACATCAACAAGGTCAACTCATTTATCTACAGTGGCAGTGGCACTAGCCTATTATAAGCGTACATTGAGAATACAAGCTTAAAAAATATAAATTTATAAATAGAATTAAGATATAGTATAGCAAGAAAAAATAATTCCAAACAGGTTTTTGCAATAATTTTAAATGGATTTCAAAAGTTATAAAGACGTAATAGTATTTAATAAGTATATAAGTAAGTGTATATAATAATTTTGCTTCCAGAGGCTGAAAGTATGTGTGTTGACATCAAATTTTATTTATCTGCAAAGGGATTTAAGCCTTGCATTATTGAAATACAATTTGAATGAAATAAAAATGATTCATGGCTTAGTAAACAAATCATCCTGGATATTTATCCAGAGTGAATTTAAGGCACTGCATATGTACCTTGCAAAATCATTTGTGATTATTAACATCTTCTGCTCTGTGGTTCTGTCTGTCTGTCTGTCTGTCTGTCTCTCTCTCTCTCTCTCTCTCTCTCTCTCTCTCTCTCTCTCTCTGTGTGTGTGTGTGTGTGTGTGTGTGTGTGTGTATGTGTGTTTGTTTGTCTTACGCTGAAGACCTTTGACAGGGAAAAGATTCTCACAAACTTTTAAAGATTTTTATTTTTCTACTTTTAAACAGCTATGTCATAGGTAGGCCTATGAGTCATCACACTAGTGTGTGTATAACTATTCATGTGTGGTTATCAATAAAAAATTCATGTCAAAAATATGACAAATTCATCAATGTAAATATTTATTTATTCTTATAAGTGATACTAGAATTAGGTTCTTTGTCATCTCTAATACAAAATAAACAGTTTCCTAACTGTCCATCAAAGAATGTAGGAAAAGAGCAAGTTAATTTTATATAGAAGAAATAAATGGCAAATTTCTGATCCCACCAGTAGCTAGAGGAAAATAATAATTCTTATCTTATCTTCCCTAACATATTGCTAACAATGAATAATTTCCTACTTTAATTGAATGTAAATAAAGAATCCATTTTATGATTGATTATTAATCTGTTTTATGTACTTCATTAATTTCTATAAGCAAATATTATATAACTATCCCTTCATTATTTTGTGCCAAACACATCCTGTTCAGAAAACAAAATTGCCCACATCATTGGACAGACTCGGTTTTATAGTTTTCCATTTCTGAGCTTTCAAACTAAGTCTATAAACCTCCAGCACTACCTTTATTGTGGTTCATTGCTTTGAAGACTGGGTACTATAGATGTCAGTTCAATAACCATAGCATGAAAAGCCACTTTCTTCATGAACGATTGAAACAAAATGTCATGAAGAAACATCATTCTATTTGACAATGCCAAGTAAATTGTTCTAAGATTGAAAATGTCTGAGATGTTCATTGGATTTGATTGAGTGATGAAAATGTGCACATACTGTGTTGTCTCAAAGCAATAATGCTGATAATGGACTGTGAAGATGTTTACCCACAATAACCTCTGTAGTGATTCTGTGGATAAACACAATGCTAGATATTCAAAAAGTGACAGAATGACATGTATTTTCAATATTTTATTTGTCTATTATAAATTTTAGTACAAGAATTTTTAAAAATCCAGTCATTCAACATTAAGCCTATTCTCTACGGAATGCAAGTGATTTTAAATTTGTTGAACAAAAATCAAAATTCTTCAAGATTTTTTCACTTTATACTGTCACATACACAAGTCTATATAGTTGAAAAAGGGAGTAAGTGGCTACCAAATATCCATTCTTTCTATAAGATTAATGTATGTACAGTAGTTTTAATAACTGACAAAAGATGTTATAGTAATTGTGGACTTTTAAACAACAATGTATATTTAGTATCTTTTTCAACACTATACTATGGGGAGTAGTAAAGGGAAAAATAATTTTCCTGGTTTTTAAATATATTTTATTTATTATTTTAATTGTAAATAGATTTTTTTCATACTGTATATCCTGATTACAGTGTACCTTCCCCAACAACTCCCAGACCCCCACCCCACATCTCAACCTATTCTAACCCAACACACTCTTCTTTTCTTCCCAGTAGAAAACATACATCTATGATGATGGTGATGTTGAGGAGGAGGAAGATGACAATGACATTGATGATAAGATATAGAAGAACAATCTAGAATATTCAACACATTAAGACAACATCAAAAAGGCTGAAAGATGTCTCAGAGGTTAATTGTAGGTAGTCCACTTGCGGAGGACCATGGTTTGGTTTACCATCTGGTGGCTCAACACCATCTGTAACTCTCATTTCTTTGTTCCACCCACCTTTACAGGTAACATGCACAAACTTGGTGTCAAAAAATACATGAGGGAAAGTGTATTTATACTAATAATAAGATGAATATCTCTTAAAAAAATAGAAAAGAATCCAAGAACTCACAAAAGAGGCAACGTTTGCTAGGGTAGTAGCAGACACCATTAATCCCAGCACCTCAGGAGACAGAGGCACATGGATCACTGTGAGTAAGAAGCTAAGTTTCTCTTCATAGTGTGTTTCAGGCTAGCCAGGGATACATACTAAGAGCCTGAAACTCTCTCTCTTTCTCTCTTGCTGTCTCTCTCTCTCTCTCTCTCTCTCTCTCTCTCTCTCTCTTCCTCTCTTCCTCCCTCCCTTCCTCCACCTCTCTCATTCACACCCAGAAAAGGAGAATAATTTTAATTGAGCAATTAAAAACAGAATATCAATTCATACTTTTAGGTCTTGCACAGT
This sequence comes from Rhabdomys pumilio, assembly GCA_030674055.1. NCBI lineage: Eukaryota > Metazoa > Chordata > Mammalia > Rodentia > Muridae > Rhabdomys > Rhabdomys pumilio. Next base: position 51,638,785 of record JANHMN010000005.1, read on the forward strand.
TTTGTTTATTTTATTCACCGGTTTAATTTTATTTTCCTGTAAATAGTTAATAGATTTATTTGTTTCCTCTTTCAAATCTTATACCTGTTTGATTATTTTCTTATATTTTAGCAAATTTATTCATTTCCACTTTAAAGGCCTAAATCATCTTTATAAGATTAGAGTTAAGGTCATTTTTTTAGTTTTTTTTTTTTTTTTGGTTATGTTAGGTTATCAAGGGCTTTCTGTAAAAGTGTAGCTGTGCTCTGAAGCTGTCATATTACCATGGCTTTTGTTGACTGTGTTCTTTCAAGGACCTTTAGCCATCTGGATGGCTTTTGTCCCTGCTGTTTCTGTTGTACTAGGTACTGGGAGGAGGGTTAACATCATTGATCCTGTTGTGGCAGGCTTCTTTCCTTGGGCTGTATGTTTTCAGATCTGCAGGTCTATATGGTTGAGGAGTTGATCTGATGAAGGTGGGCAGAGAGGTGGTAGGAGAATGTGGGTCCAGGCTTGCTCTAGAGGAATCGGCAAGCAGAGAAGATGGGTGGGGGAAGGGAAGGATACCTATATGGTTCAGAATCAGCAGGTCTGATGAAAGTGGGAAGAGAGGTTGCAGGAGAATGGAGATTTCCCCCAGAACAGCAGGCTGCTCTGGGCATCTCTGCTTGCTACAGAAGACTCAGCAAGCAGGGAAGATAGGGGTGAGGGCAGAAGGGAAGCTTATCTGTATCTTTCAGGATCCACAGCTCTAAAGAAAGTGTGAAGATGTGAAGTTAGGTGGATCAGAGCAGCTGGGGAAGCCCTCACTTCCTCACCTCAAAAATTGTTTCTTGATTTTTAAAAGATTTTTATAAGATTGTTTTTTAATTGGTTATTTTATTTATTTACATTTCAAATGTCCCCCTTTTCAGGTTTCCATTTGCAATCCCCCATTCCATTCCCCTTCCTATTAGCCTCTATGAGGATGATCTCTCACCCACCCTCTTATTCCTGCTTTATCACTCTAGTATCCCCCTATGCTGGGGTATCAAGCCTCCATAGGACCAAGGGCCCCTCATTCCATTAATGCTAAATAAAGAAGTTCTCTTCTACATATGTAGCTGGAGTCATAGGTCCCTCCATGACTCTTTGGTTGGTGGTTTAGTCCCTGGGAGCTCTGGATAGTCATGTTAGTTGATGTTTTCCCTATGGGGTGGCTATCCTTCCCCTAACTCTTCCATTGGGGTCCCCAGGCTCAGTCCAATGGCTAGCTATGAATATCTGCATCTATATTGGTCAAGTGCTGGAAGAACCTTCCAGGGGACAGCTATACCAGGCTCCTGTCAGCAAGCACATCTTGGCATCAGCAATAGTGTCCAGGTTTGGTGTTTGTAGATGGAATAGATCCCTAGAAGGGTGATCTCTTCCATTCTCTGCTTCATTTTTTGTCTCTACATTTCTTTAAATAAGAACATTTCTGGGTTAAAATTTTTGAGATAAGTGGGTGGCCCCATCCCTCAACTGGAGGTCGTACCTATTTACTGGAGATAGTCTCTATAGGTTCTATCTCTTTTTTGTTGAGTATGTCCACTAGTGTCCTCCCCATTGGGTACTGGGAACCTCTTGCTTCCCCTTGCATCTGGGACTTTCTAGTGGCTACCCCCAGTTCCCTATTCCTTACTGCTACATATTTCTGTTCAATTTCCTGAATCTCTGTACTTCTCTTTTGTCTCTTCCAATACCAGATCCTGTCCCGCCCTTTGCACTTTACCTCCTCTCTCATTCCCAAGGCCTTCCCTCCTTCTAGCTCCAGTGATTACATGTTCCTTTGTGCCAAATCGGATATTTCAATGAAAATTTCAGAAACTTGTGTTCAACTTTATGCAGTATGAATACTTACTGGTATATCTTTTTATGTCTTCCATAATTTATTAGTTTTTAATTCACATTCACATCACAATCATAGTACCCTCCATCCTCTCCTCCCAGTTCTACACTTACAAATCCTTCCCCCATTGTCTCCACTCATTTTTCTCAGGGAAGGGGAGTTGGCCTTGGTACAACTCCACCATGGGATATCTAGTCCCAGCAGGACTAGGCACATCATCTTTCACTGAGGTCAATCTAGACAGTTCAAGTATCGGGAAGTGAATCCAATGGCAGTGAAAAGAGAACAAAATAATTCCCACTACACTTGTTAGAGGTCCCTCATGAAGGCCAAGCTGTGTATTCACTACAAATGTATAGAGGCCTATGTTCAGCCTCTGCATGCTTCCTGGTTGGTTACCCAGTCTCTGTGATCCCCCTGGACCCAGGTTAGTTGACCCTGTAGGTCTTCTTGTGGTGTGATTGATGCTTCTGGATTGCTCAATCCTATCTTTCATTCTTCCACAGGACTCCTTGAGCTCTGCCTGACATTTGCCTGTGGGGCTCTGTATGTTTCCATTAGATTCTGGATAAAGACACTCAAGAGACAAGTATACTAGATTCCTATCTGCAAGCATAGCAGAATCTCACAACAGAATCAAGCATTGGCTCGCTTACATGGGACTCAAGTTGAAGAAGTCATTCACTGTTTGGCTGTTCCCTCAGTCTCTCCTCCATGTTTATCCTTCCATGACTCGTAGATAAGACTAATTTTGAGTTGAAGGTTTTATGTGTGAATTGATGTCTTCCCTCTCTCCTCTGAAAGTCCTGCCTGATTACAGGAGGTGGCCACTACAGACTCCATGTCCCCATCTAGTAGGAATCTTGACTAGGTTCACGCTCATATAATCCCAGTAGCTTCCCTATCTCAGGCCTCCCTCAAGTCCCAAAGATTCCCCACCCCACCTATTTCCATTTTAGTTCTCAGCCCTCTCCCACATCCTGCTTCCCACACTAATCACTTTCCCTGTTCCCCTCCTCACAATCTAGCCTTTCAAGTTCTTTTTCTCTACCTCCAAGTTTTCCTTTCTGAGTGAGAATTCTATATCCTCCCTTGGCACCTTGTCATCACCCAGATTTTGTGTGTGTGTGTGTGTGTGTGTGTGTGTGTGTGTGTGTGTGTGTGTATTGTAGCATGCTTATTCTGAACTTTATGGCTAATGATGAAGCATCTCGTTCTGAGTTACCTTACTCAGGATGATGTTCTCAAGTTCTGTCCATTTACCTGCACATTTAATGATTACTTTGTTTTTAATAGCTGAATAGTATTGCACTGTGTCGATGTACTGCATTTTTGTTGTTGTTGTTGTTCTTCAGTTGAAGGACATCTAGGTTGTTTCCAGTTTCTGGCTATCAGGGAAGTGAATCCAATGGCAGGGAAAAGAGAACAAAATAACTCCCACTACACTTGTTAGAGGTCCCTCATGAAGGCCAAGCTGCATATTCACTACAAATGTATAGAGGCCTATTTTCAGCCTCTGCTTGCTCCCTGGATGGTGACCCAGTCTCTATGATCCCCCTAGCTATTTTAAATTAAGCTGCTATAAACATAGTTAAGTATCTTTGTAGTATAGTTGAGCACCTTTTGGATCTATGCCCAGGAATGGTATACCTGCGTCTTGAGGTGAACTATTCCCAATATGGTAAGAAAATGCCAAAATTCAGACCCAGAAAAACATGTATATGTATGGTATAGCTTTCAATATTCTCTCCAGATAAAAAGCCTAAAACATGGTAATTTTAGTGTAAAAGAATATTCCATAATGACGGTTAAACATATGTACATCTGTTTCTACATGGTCAATCCAATAAAATATCAACCAGAGGCAACTAGTATAGGAATTTGTATCCCTGTTTTTTTTATATCTTATAAACAATTAATTCCTCAACAGCTTCAGACTAGTGTGTTACTGAATTGATATTACAAACATAGTGTCATCAGAAATTAATGAAATTTTCTGCATAGCAGACACAAGAACAGTTTTAAAAATCTAATTACCTGCTACAATAGTCAGTGAAGTTAAAAGTGATATTCTGTAGAATTGTCATACCTTCCAGTGTTTGAAAAAATGGACTTTCCACAAGCATTATTTTGTTTTGTCATATTCTTCTGTAGTCCAGTTTTACAAGATTCCTATAAATGCTATATATGATGCCTATCATATTAAATCATACCCAAATATTTACAACATAGCATGTACAAACAATTCATGCAAATAATACTATTAACTGAACTAATATTAAAGATACAAAACCTTTTATCAGTGTTCTCATATGCAGGAGAATACTGATGTTGATATAAGTAGTTAACTATATTTGAAATGGTATGTTTCATTGAGTTGAAAAGGAAAGTGACTAGTTACCAAACTCAATCTCGGTTATCAAACATCTGAATTTACTCATATCTTTTAGGAACATCATTGCTAGCATTCTACATATTGTTTCTTTAAGCTATAAGATAAGGTTTGCATGTGTTACATTTACATGAAGTGCTTTTATTTTATTTTTAAATTTTATTTAATCTTTTTTTACAGTCCAGATTTTATCTCCTCCCTGGTCCACCCTCTGACTGCCCCACTTCCCATATCTTCTCCCCTGTCTCCATAAGGATGTTCCTATTTCCCCTATGACCACCCCACTAAACCTTCGTTATCCCTGGGGCCTCCAGTCTCTTGAGGATTAGGTGCATCTTCTATGACTGAATCAAGACCTGGCAGTCCTCTGCTGTATATGTGTTGGGGGCTTCATATCAACTGGTATTATGCTGCCCAGTGTTTGAGAGATCTTGGAGGTTCAGGTTAGTTGAGACTGCTGGTCCTCATACAGGGTTGCCCTCCTCCTTAGCTTCTTCCAGCTTTTCCCTAATTCAACCACAGATGTCAGCAGCTTCTGTCCACTGGTTGGGTGTAAATATCTGCATCTGACTCTCTCGGCTGCTTGTTGAGTTTTTCAGAAGGCAGTCATGACATGCACCTTTTCTGGGAGCACACCATAGCATCAGTAATAGTGTCAGGCCTTCAGATATCCCCTTGAGCTAGATCCCAATTTGGGCATATCATTGGACCTCCTTTTCCTCAGCCTCTTCTCCATTTTATCCCTGATGCTTTTTCAGACAGGAATAATTATGGGTATTAAACCTCAATTTATATCTAAACTCACAGGCACACCCTATTGCCAAATATATATAATGACTTCAGATAATTTCAAATGGACCATGAAACTTCCTAGCTGCTGACTTAGCTAGCTTTCATAGTACAGAAAGGATCTGTTCAGGCTACAAAGGAAGATTAAACATATGATGGTCTTACCTGGCTTTGGCTCTGCTTTCTACAATATGGACCTACCAAGCAAGATATAACTATTGGTGCAATAGTGGCAAAACTTCTAACTACTTGCTTACTCAAATAAAGATATATTTTAAAGGAGAGAATTTTATTCCTGTTTCTTTAATCCTGGTCAATCCTATGTCTTTGAAAGTCATAGTTCCTAGACTAAAACCTACTATTTTTTGTCTTATTAAATAACCATGTTGAAAAATTATCTTTCAAATATATACATAGGCTAAGTGGCTGAACCTGTATCTTGGTCAGAGAATCTTTTGCAGTGGACAACAGTCAATAGAGAGAGAACAGCTGTTCAATGTGATGAGAATATCATCTGGTGGTGGTATCAAATGCCTTTATTCCCTGCACTAGATAGGCAGTGGAAGGTGCACCTCTGAGTTCAAGGCCAGCCTGGTCTACAGAGTGAATTCTTATAACACCCCTCCAAAAGAAATGCAGCTCCAGCTGTTCACTGAAACCATACATATTAAACTATCAATATTAAAATCCCCATCAACAAATACAACACTAAAGAAGAGGAGGAAGTGTAAGCGCTGATAGATTGTAAGGACTGTTGTGCAATAATGACTTTTCTGTGCATGACATGGTTGTCAAAATTATGATATCATGGTACATGTAGCTATCTAAATAAGACCAATATGAAGCCGAGACAACTAAGTCCTTTTATTTATTTATTTACTTTTTGGTGGAAAAGGTGTCCTCCAGGCTTCACATTGCTCTGATATTGTAATAGGAGTTGATAATTACTTGGAAAGACAAACTCAGTCATTATTGAGGATGTGGAGCTTTTCATGCTCCAGAGGATGTGCATTTATGGGCAGTTATAACTACATTTAGTGGATTATAAAATATATGTCAAGTTGTAAGAAGTAGATATAGAAGATACTAAGAGACTTGTGGGAGAAGTGGTGATATAAATATGGTCATATTTCATTGTAACATATATAAAATTTTCAAAACTAAAAATATTTTCTAAAAACCAATATATAATAACAGGCTTGTGAGCCATGCAAGGAAAAGTGTAGGTTATATTTGGGATTTGAAAGTGTCCCAGCTGCAAAATAAATAAATAAATAAATAAATAAATAAATAAATAAATAAAAATAAAAAAAATCACTGGAATTGGAAACAGCACATTACAAAATTTATTCAGAGTAGGCTAAGATGGATGTATGCTTGGAATCAATACAGTTGAATATGCTCGCTGAATATCAAGATGCACCTTCTGAAATGAAGCAGGATAACTAGATTGATACTGGCTCTTTCCAGCCATAAATTCTATGTCTCAGAGTAATATTTCATGGCTAGCAATCAGAACAGTGGTGGCACAGTTCGATTGATTGGCATGGAACACAAGCTTTTATTTGTCAACAAATGTGTTTCCTGATTCATCATGGACTCTGATTGATGGGAGGCTGACTGCATAGAAAAAATTATAAGTCTATCACAGAAGATTTTGAGAATCCGTCAACATTAGTGATTAATCACCCAGGTAACTAATGATGAATAAAAGTTTTCCTAGTAGTCATTAGTGTTCAGTACAGAGGCAAGCACTTAATAGATTCCCATGTGACAATTGCAAATTCATCTTATATATGGTGTACTACATTTTTCTTGGTGGTAAATTATTTGTAGTATTCCTTTGGCCCTTACAAAAATCCAAACACTAATAAATATCAAAATGCCTTCAAAGACAGCTACATTGACTTTAACACAAGGATTGTTTTCCAAAATTACATATCTCCTTGATTTTTATCTTTTTTTTTTTTTCTTCAGAGCTGAGGACCGATCCCAGGGCCTTGCACTTGCTAGGCAAGCGCTCTACCACTGAGCTAAATCCCCAACCCCTCTCCTTGATTTAAAAAAAAAAAAAACTTACTTTTTGAAGAATAGTAGGCTAAATTTAAAATCAGATAACCTAAGTTGAAATATCTAGCTAAGTTAATAGATATGTCTGGAATGAAAAAAAATAGACAATCAATTAAGATTTATTTTCAAAATCTATAAAAGGCAAACACAAAATCATAGTATAATGATCAAATGAGATAACACAGATCCTTACAAGTATTATTTATTTTTAACAGGTTTTATTATACATAGGCATTGTAGTCTGTAGATTTCCAAAGATCATGATGTGGCAAGCTAAGAAGCATCAATGACTCAAAAACAGTATCTTGAAACTACCATAATATTTTTGCTCCATTTGGCCATTTATTGACTCCTTGGGAAGGTGACTGAGCACTTATTCAACTATATATGGAAGATAATACTCATAGAAATTGAATAGTTTAGTTTCTTGGTTCCTTCCTGTGTAAAGGTCAGTCAATTGATCCATCTGTCAACAACTCATTAGTGAGAAAGTTCAGAACTTTTTGATTTATTAGAATGGATATGGATACAGGCATTCTATGAATATGTGAAAAATGCATGTTTGCTTAAATCACTGTCCTTTGTGGAAATCTATACAAAACAAATTAAACCCTAGGAGGAAAGTGAAGAAAACCTTTGTAGGTGATTGAATTTCATAAACCCAGCACCAGAGAGCAGAAATTGCCCATAGTGGTTTATAGTTATTTACTTAAATTTGTAATTCTGTGATCTTTTGCCTTTGAATTAAGGTTTATAGATACTTATAATTCAAGCTTACTTATATCATCTCAACCTCACTATTGAGTTACAGGAATCAATATCTGAATCATACTTTGATAATGCCTTAGGATTAAAATGTCAATTACTTAACTAGGAAAGCCTTTATCTGTGTGGAATGGTTAAACCAGTCTCTAACTTAGTATAAATTACTATAGCTTTTTTGATTTGACACCATCCAGCACATTCTACATTCTGTTACTTCATTATTAGTAGTTTTGCTGGCCCTTAAATTCTCAAAACTAAATGGAAACAAGTCTTTGGTTAAATAGAAGCCAATATCTGAGTGTTTTGTTATATTGCCATCATTGATGCTTACCTTTTCTCTTCGTCTGTTGTATAATTGCTGTTACTTCTGATGACAGTACCTCCTACCTTTGTCCTCTGGTTACTCTTACTCCATAGCCAACAGAGTAGGGCACTCTGATTTCCATAGTCTGTTCCATGGATTGCCCCATTTTTGCAAGAATTCCTGATGCTATCAGGATTATCTAGCCAACACCAGAGAAAACAGATGCTTAAAAGACAGCATAAGAACATAATTAAAAGACACCAACATATATGGCACCACCAAAGCCAGGCAATGCTCCCACAACAAATCCTGGATATCCTAATAAAACTGAATCACAATATAATAGACACCTTTAAAGAAAGTGTGAATAACTCCCTTAAGGAAATACAAGAATATACATTTAAAAAGGTTGAGGCATGAAAAGAGGAAGCAAATAAATATAATAAAAAACAGAAAAATGCAATAAAACAGGTGAAGAATATGAATAAAGCTGTCCAGGACTTGAAAAGAAAAATAGAAGCAACAAAGAAAACACAAACTGAGGTAATCCTGGAGATAGAAAACTTACAAAAGAGAACAGGAACTACAGACCTAAGCATTATCAACAGAATACAGGAGATGGAAGATACTGTATATCCTACGATAGAAGAAATCTATTTTTTTATTCAAATAAAAAAAGTCTACAAGTTTTTGACACAAAACATCTAGGAAATTTAGAAAACTATGAAAAGAATAAACATAATATTAATAGAAATATAAGAAGATTCCCATTTTGAAGGCCAAACCAGATCAAATCATCTTCATCAAAATCATAGAATAGTTTTCTAACTATTTAGATGTCTATAAAGGTGCAAGAAGCTAACAAAACACCAATCAAACTTGACCAGAAAAGAAAATCCTCCCATCACATGATTACAAAAACACTAAATACACAGAACAAAGAAAGGTTATGAAAAGTTGAAAGGGAAAAAGGCCAAGTAACACATAAAGTCATACCTATGAGAATTGTACTTTATTCCTCATCTGAGACTCTAAAAACTAAATGACCTGCACATAGGTCTGGAAGACCATATAAGACTACAGATGTCTGGAAAGGCAGACTCCAGTCAGAACCAGTGAGTGTGAGTAGCACTACAGCTAACCAAATGGCAAAAGGCAAGCGTAAGAATGTAAACAACAGAAAACAAAGTTACTTGGCATCACCAGAACACAGTTCTCCCACCACAGCAAGTCCAGAACACCACATCACACCTGAAAAGCAGGACTCAGAATTAAAATCACTTCTCATGATGATGATAGAGGAATTTAAAAAGGACATAAACAACACTCTCAAAGAATTTGAGGAGAACGCAGGTAAACAGGTAGGAGCCCTTAAAGAAATACAAGAAAACACAACCAAACAGGTGAAGGAATTACACAAAACCATCCAGGATCTAAAAATGGAAGTAGAAACAATGAAGAAACCCCAAAGGGAGACTACCCTAGAGATAGAAAACCTAGGAAAAAGATCAGAAGTTATAGAAGCAAGCATCACCAACAGAATACAAGAGAAAGAAGAGAGAATCTCATGCGCAGAAGATACCATGGAAAACATAGACACAACGGTCAAAGAAAATGTGAAATGCAGAAAGCTCCTAACAGAAAGCATGCAGGAAATCCAGGACACAATGAGAAGACCAAACCTAAGGAAAATAGGTATAGATGAGGGTGAAGACTCTCAACTTAAAGGACCAGTAAATATCTTCAACAAAATTTTAGAGGAAAATTTCCCTAACCTAAAGAAAGAGATGTCCTTAAATATACAAGAAGCCTACAGAACCCCAAATAGACTAGACCAAAAAAGAAATACCTAACGTCACATAATAATCAAAACATCAAATATACAAAACCAAGAGAAGATACTAAAAGCAGTAAGGGAAAAGGCAAAGTAACATATAAAATCAGACCTATAAGAATTACACCAGATTTCTCACCAGAAACGATAAAAGCCAGTAGATCCTGGACTGATATCATACAGATCCTAAGAGAACACAAATGCCAGCACAGACTACTATACCCAGCAAAACTCTCAATCAATATTGATGGGGAAACCAAAATATTACATGACAAATCCAAATTTACACAATATCTTACCACAAATCCAGCACTTCAAAGGATAATTGGAGGAAAATTCCAACACAAGGAAGGAAACTGCAACCTAGAAAAAACAAGAAAGTAATCCTCCAGCAACCCAAAAGAAGGTAGCTATACAAACATAATTCCACCTCTAATAACAAAAATAACAGGAAAAAACATTCATTTTTCTTTAATACCTCTTAATATCAATGGACTCAATTCTCCAATAAAAAGACATAGACTATCAGACTTGATACATAAACAGGACCCAACATTCTGCTGCATACAAGAAATGCACTTTTGTGAAAAAGATAGACACTACCTCAGAGTAAAAGGTTGGAAAACAATTTTCTGAGCAAGTGGCATCAAGAAACAAGCTGGAGTAGCCAATCTAATATCAAATAAAATCAATTTTCAACCAAAAGTAATCAAAAAAGACAATGAAGTCCACTTCATATTCATGAAAGGAAAAATGTACCAAGAGGAACTTGCAATTCTGAACATCTATGCCCCAAATGCAAGGGTACCCACACATATAAAAGAAACTTTACTAAAGCTTAAAGCATACATTGCACCTCACACACAATAATAGTGGGAGATTTCAACACCCCACACTCAGCTATAAACAGATCTTGGAATGAAACTAACAGAAGTTATGAACCAATTGGACTTAACTGACATCTATAAAACTTTTCATCATAAAACAAAAGAATATAACTTTTTCTCAGCACCTCATGGTACCTTCTCCAAAATAGACCATATACATATAATTGGTCACAAAACAGGCATCTACAGATACAAAAAGATTGAAATAATCCCTTGTACCCTATCAGACCACCATGGACTAAGACTGGACTTTGACATGGACAAAAACAATGGAGAGCCCACATACACATGGAAACTGAACAATGCTCTACTCAATGATAACTTGGTCAAGGAAGAAATAAAGAAAGACATTAAAGACTTTTTAGATTTAAATGAAAATGAGGACACATCATATCAAAATTTGTGGGAGTCCATGAAAGCAGTACTGAGAGGAAAAATCATAGCTCTAAGTGCCCACAAAAAGAAAATGGAAAGAGCATACATTAACAACTTGACAGTACACCTGAAAGCCTTAAAACAAAAAGAAGCTAATATACCCAAGAGGAGTAGACAGCAGGAAATAATCAAACTCAGGGCTGAAATCAACCAAGTTGAAAGAAAAAGAACTATACAGAATATCAACAAAACCAGGAACTTGTTCTTTGAGAAAATCAACAAGATAGACAAACCCTTAGCCAGACTAACCAAAGGGTGCAGAGACAGCACTCAAATCAATAACATCAGAACTGAAAAGGGAGACATAACAATAGAAACAGAGGAAATTTAAAAAAAATTGTTAGATCCTACTACAAAGGCCTATACTCAACAAAATTCGAAAATCTGGATGAAATGGAAAATTTTCTAGATAGATACCAGTTAAACGAGGAGCAGAAAAAAACATCTAAACAGTCGCATATCCCATAAAAAAATAGAAGCAATCATTAAAAATCTCCCCACCAAAAAAAGTCCAGGGCCAGATGGTTTTAGTGCAGAAGTCTACCAAACCTTCCAGGAAGACCTAATACCAATTCTCTTCAAACTATTCAACAGAATAGAAGCATAAGGAACAATACCCAATTCGTTCTATGAAGCTACAATTACTCTCATACAAAAGCCTCACAAAGACCCAACAAAGAAAGAGAACTACAGAACAATCTCTCTTATTGATGCAAAAATACTCAATAAAATTCTCACAAACTGAATCCAAGAACACATCAAAGCAATCATCCATCGTGATCAAGTAGGCTTTATCCCAAGAATGCAGTGTTGGTTCAATATTCGAAAATCCATCAATGTAATCCACTACATAAATAAACTCAAAGAAACAAACAACATGATCATCTCACTAGATGCTGAGAAAGCATTTGACAAAATTCAACATCCCTTCATGTTAAAAGTCTTGGAAAGAGCAGGAATTCAAGGTCCATACCTAAACATAGTAAAAGCAAAATACAGCAAGCCAGTAGCCAACATCAAACTAAATAGAGAGAAACTTGAAGCAATCTCACTAAGATCAGGGACTAGACAAGGCTGCCCACTCTCACCCTATCTATTCAATATAGTGCTAGAAGTCCTAGCTAGAGCGATTAGACACCAAATAAAGTCAAAAGGATACAAATAGGAAAGGAAGAAGTCAACATTTCTCTATTTGCAGATGATATGATAGTATAATTAAGTGACCCTAAAATTTCCACCAGAGAACTCCTAATCCTGATAAACAACTTCAGTAAAGTGGCTGGATAAAAAATCAACTCAAACAAATCAGTAGCCTTCATATACTCAAAAGATAAACAGGCTGAGAACGAAATTATGTGAATGACACCCTTCACAATAGTCACAAACAATAAAAAATATCTTGGAGTGAACCTAACCAAGCAAGTGAAAGATCTGTATGACAAGAACTTCAAGTCTCTGAAGAAAGAAATAGAAGACCTCAGAAGATGGAAAGATCTCCCATATTCTTGGATTGGCAGGATTAAGTTAGTAAATATGGCCATCTTGCCAAAAGCAATCTATAGATTCAATGCAATCCCCATCAAAATTCCAAATCAATTCTTCATAGAGATAGAAAGAGCAATTTGCAAATTTATTTGGAACAAAAAAAAAAAAAAAAAACAGGATATCGAGAACTATTCTCAACAACAAAAGAAATTCAGGGGGAATCACTATCCCTGACCACAAACTGTACTACAGGGCAATAGTAATAAAAACTGCATGGTATTGGTACAGAGACAGGCAGGAAGATCAATGTAATAGAATTGAAGACCCAGAAATGAGCCCACATACCTATGGTCACTTGATCTTTGTCAAAGGAGCTAAAACCATCCAGTGGAAAAAGGACAGCCTTTTCAGCAAATGGTGCTGTTTCAACTGGAGGTCATCATGTAGAAAAATTCAAATCGATCCATTCATATCTCCCTGTACAAAGCTCAAATCCAATTGGATAAAAGACCTTCACTTAAAACCAGATACACTGAAACTGATAGAAGAGAAGGTGGGGAAGACCCTCAAATACCTAGGCACATGGGAAAAGTTCATGAACAGAACACCAATGGCTTATGCTCTAAGATCAAGAATTGACAAATGTGGCCTCATAAACTTGCAAAGCTTTTGTAAGGCAAAGGACATTGTCAATAAGACAAAACGGCAACCAACAGATTGGGAAAAGATCTTTACCAATCCCACATCAGATAGAGGGCTAATATCCAAGATATACAAAGAACTCAAGAAAGTACACTTCAGAAAACCATATAACCCTATTAAAAATGGGGAACAGAGCTAAACAAAGAATTCTCAACAGAGGAAACTCGAATGGTTGAGAAGCACCTTAAGAAATGCTCAACATCCTTAGTCATCAGGGAAATGAAAATCAAAACAACCCTGAGATACCACCTCACACTAGTCAGAATGACTAAGATCAAAAACTTAGGTGATAGTAGATGCTGGTGAGATGTTGGTGGGATTGCAAGCTGGTACAACCACTCTGGAAATCAGTCTGGCATTTCCTCAGAAAACTGGACATAGCATTACCTGAGGATCCAGCTATACCACTCCTGGGCATATACTCAGAAGATGCTCCAACATATAATAAAGACATATGCTCCACTATGTTCATAGCAACTTTATTTATAATAGCCAGAAGCTGGAAATAACCAAGATGTCCCTCAACAGAGGAATGGATACAAAAAATTTGGTACATCTACACAATGGGGTATTACTCAGCTATTAAAAATAATGAATTCGAGAAATTTTTAGGTAAATGGATGGATCTAGAAATTATCATCCTATGTGAGTTAACCCAATCACAAAAGAACACACATGGTATTTACTCACTGTTAAGAGGATGTTAGCCCCAAAACCTAGAATAGCGAAGACTCAACCCACAGACCACATGAAGCTCATGAAGAAGAAAGACCAAGAGGGGACACCTCAGTTCTACTTAGAACCAGTAACAAAAATACTCAAGGGAACAATTTTGGAAACAAAACATGAGACAGAAACTGAAGGAGGAGCCATCAGGAGACCATTCCACCTGGGCATCCATCCCATGTACTGTCACCCAAACTAGACACTGATGTGGATGACTGGAAGTGCATGCTGTCAAGAACATGACATAGCTGTTTCCTTAGAGATCTGCCAGAGACTGACACATTCAGAGGATGATGATCACAGCTAACCACTGATATGATAAAGGGTTTTTCAATGGAGATCTTAGAAGACTGAAGGAGCAGGAAGGGTTTGTGACCCCAAGAGGAAAGCAACAATACCAAACAACCAGAGCCCCCCAGGGTCTAAACCACCAGCCTGGGAGCACATAGGGAGGGACCTACGACTCTAGAGGTATACGTAGGGGAGGACGGCCTTGTTGGGCATAGGTGGGAGAGGAGATTCTTGGTCCCATGAAAAACGAACACAGAATGGGAAGGAATATGAGGGCGAGGAGAGGGTCGTGAGGGTGGGGAGTAGGTACGGGCACAGCCTCATAGAAGTGATATAAGGAGGGGAGATGGGATAAGGGGTTCCTGGGTGGTGGGGGAAATGGAATAGGAGGATAAAACTTGAAATGTAAATATTATAACCAACTACATAAAAGGGGGGGGAAAGTTGTTAGTATCAACATCTTTTAAAAAAATGTCAGCCCTCTAGGAAAAAAAAATTTTTTTCTTGATACTAAAACTTGTCCAGAGAATTGTATATTGCAGAATATACAGCCTTGGTGTATCTACTCATCAAGCAAAATGAGCAGACCTATTCAAACCTCAGGTGACTGGGAATTCCATCTGGATGCAGTGAAGACACAGCGACAGAAGCTTATCAATTTATTCTTCCTGCCATACCTCTTCTAATATCTCAATGTTGGTAATCAGCTTGAAGAAGTTAAAGTAGAGTCAGCGCCCCTATTCCCTGGGCTTGGGGACTAAGGTTAATATTGGGCTGTCTCTCTGGGGAAAGTAGTGGTTTTGTTGGAACAGGGCAGATTAGCTAGGTTTTATCACATAGCCATAACCTATTGGTAGAAATCTGTATAATTTATTATTGAGATGAAGTTATAATTTCTTAAATGATACAAAATTCACTTGGATTTCAAATTTAAAGTTTTCATTGGTATAAGCTTCTTATTGATATGAAAGTGAAATGAATATTGATACTCCCATGGGCATTGTGCCTGTATAACACATTTAGAAATACAAAGCTTAGACCCAGTCTTTTTTTAACTTTTCAAACTGATTTGTGATGATTAGCCTGTGAGTTAAGGGACTATAGCAAATTCATGACTTTGAGTTTATTGTTAGAGCGTTTTCTATACTTTATTTAGAAATGGCTGAGAGGAGTTAACAGACAACAGTCCAGGTTAGATTACATGGATAGTTGGATTTCAAAATGTTAGAAATCCATAGACTTGACGTCACAAATATTTCTATATTAATGGTCATTTTGATTAGAGACCTGTCTGCTCATGACAGCTTCCTGTCTTGGATTTTAAGAAGAAGTTGAGTATCCTTGGAGTTACTCCAGTTGTGCAGAGACAACCACTAGGCAAGAATTTCCTCTCTCCATCTACAGACAAATTACTGTCCAGAAAAGGACACACTTGCAGAATAGTCGACTGATTATATCTACATAGACAGAGTAATCAGCTCTTAATAATTCTGCATCACTAAGGTCTGTCAGATGAGTTTGGGTCAGAACGATGAAGATTTGATGCTCCAGCGTTCTGTAGTATAGGGGCTGTCCAGGTGTTCAGTGGTCTCTATAAATTGGCTAAGTTTTAGAAGCTATGCTTAGTGCTTCCCATAAATTCAGTTAACTTAGTCATTCTGGTTTCTGATGGCATTGAAGACCTATAGTCTCATAGCCAATCCTGGCTGTTTACCTTGAGAGAAATGATCTGAATGGATGGTTTTCAGCTGACATTCATTCTAAAGCCAAGAAAAAAGCCAGGTTCAAAACTAAGTGTTTTAGTCAAGAGAGACGGCAGAGGTTCTGGTTAGTCAACAAAAGGATGGACTGGGTATTAAGACTATCTCGTACCTCACTGGTACAAATAGGAATGATTATGCTCTAATTGTATTTTGAGAGAAAAGTTTTATTTTAACAGGAAGGGTAATATGTAGGAGGAGCTAAGGGGGAAGGAGCACCAAGAAGAAAATATGGAGTAAGGAGAGGAGAAGATGAAGTAGATGAGAAGCTAGGTAATGAGAGAGAGAAAGAGAGAAAGAGAGAGGGGGCATGGAGGCAGATGTTCATGTGTCTCCACCAGTCAAAGATAGTCTACATATCTAGGTTGGGTATTGGGTTACACTTCTGATTGAGCATTACCATACTTATAAAGCCTTTGATTAACATTTTAAAAAATGTATAAAAGCAAAATGGAAAAGGGGGCATGGGATAGGGGTTTTCTAGGGAGGGGAAATGGGGAAAGGGGATGGCATCTGAAATGTAAATAAAGTATTCAATAAAGAAATTTAAAAAAAAACTACAGATGTCAGCACAGACTACTATATCGAGCAAACTTTCAATCAACATGGATGGAGAAACCAAGATATTACATGGCATAACCAAATCCAAACATTAACTTTCCACTAACCCATCCCTATGGAGGATACCAGAAGAAAAAATTTAAAATTTTTAAAAATTATTGATTTTGAGAATTTCTGGACTCAGGTTGTATATTTTGGTTTCTCTGGGCAAACTCCTAATCTAATTATCAAAATGGTATTACTAATTACCAACATGCTAAATGTGCTCATATCAACATCTCTTATAAATTGCATAGTTTACAGACATTAAAGAAATACATCAGTGATAATTTATACAAATAAATTGATGAATTATTTAATTATCAAATCAATAGAAAATTTAATGCTATATCTACCTCCTTAGTCACTATTACTTTAATTATAGTGCAGATACTTTCAACCTAATTTATTTTTCTTTTTTACTTTATTAGTCTGCTTCTTTCATGCCAACTAGCAATTGGTAACCAAAGATAAATATTTCCTTCTCTCAACATAGATAAATGGTAACCTTGAGTGGCATTGTAATTGGTCCTTTAAGAACTATAATTTTACAAAACAGTAAAGAAAGTATTTTTAGCTCATGTAGGATAGATAAGCTTGAAAATTCTTCTTCTCTTTCTAATTATACAACATGAAATATGTAGAGATATACACACCAATATTTATTCAAGTTTTAAATGATGGGTGTCTGCTCTGGCTACAGTGGTCAGAGCAAAAGGTGGAAGGGGAGTGGTTTTCCACAGTGGCAGGGCTTGGGTGCCAGGTGTGCCCTGGGGGCTTCCTGCCACCAGTTGTGCCTCTAGGGCATAGGGTGGTGGTCTACTGAACTTACCTGTAGTTCTGAGAGCAGTGGCCAGACTTGGGCCTCTTGGGGCACGTTTTTTCCACAGGCGGAGCAGAATAGCTGGGTTTCTGCTCCAGCTACCGTGGTTAGGGCAAGGGAATTAGTTCTCTTTATAAACTGTATTTTCTTTTTGATATTTGTTATTAATTTTGCCCAAGAAATTACTACAAAATTTTTGCCAATCCTCATTAATCACCCATAATAACACAATCTCAGCATTTGTAAGCGGTACTACAATTTTCACTGGATCTGTTCCTGACAATTGATATAATCTTATTCTAAATTTCATAATTCTGAAATTTTTCAATATATGTCTTTAATTTCTTACCTTATTTCTAAACTACAAAAATCCATTCCATATTATTGTCTTCTCTTTGCATAATGAGTCTAGTAGGAGAATGAGTTGAAGGTAGAACAACCAGAATACAATAAAGCTTAGGGTCAATTCAATCCACATATTACTTTTGCAGTCTATGTTTTAGAAGAGTTAACACTTTTCATGTTATACATGTTTCAGCTTTTAGACACCTTGAACCATTTAGATGTGAATCTTCTTGTAATGTTTAAAACAAATTACTTAACTCATATGTGATGTGTTTATAAAAAGATAAAGAGAGAGGGGATATATTTGGTGTGAATGTGGTGTGATGTGGGGAAGTGGGGTGTCTCCACAGGCCCATGCTAAGGCATCCCTTCTCCATGATGGACCAGTGACACAGTGGTGTAGTATAGAATAGAGTTATTCAGGGCATAGAGAGAGAGAGAGAGAGAGAGAGAGAGAGAGAGAGAGAGAGAGAGAGCCTGGCCATAAACCTATGGAGAGAAAGGGGGAAGTTAATAGGGAGGAGGAGAAGGAGAGAGAGGATAGAGAGGGAGCAAGAAAGCAAGAAAAAGAGCAAGAGAATGGAAAGGGCAAATGGCCCCTTTTACAGTGAGTCAGGAATACTTGGCTGTTGCCAGGTAACTGCTGGGCAGAGTATACCTTGCTGTTGCCAGGTAACTGTGGGGCAGTTTAGACAAAATGCTAACATTCTCCAGTTTTGGTTTAATTAAAAAGGAAAAAAATAGAACAAGATGATGGTGGAGCAGGAATAGGGTTGTCACGATCTTTAATTACTTCTTGATTACTTTGGGGAGATATATCTTTAGGAAACATAGGAAAGTGGGTATGGAGATGTTTGTAGAGTCTTAGAATTGGCTGTTTCCTTGTTGTCCAGGATATGGACAAACATTTGAGGATAAATCAGAAAAAAAAAACCACAGGTCTAGTAGAAGCATCTGTGTCTGTGAGAGTAGTTTGGAGCATCTATGAGTGGTTTCTCTGGATATGTCCTGAATGTAGTAAGCACTTGAACTTGACAAGATACTGAAACACACATACATATTTTATAGGTAGAGAATAAGATTAAGTATGTTTGAGAGACAGAAAGAAAAAATTTTTAGATGTACATTTGAAACCCAGAGGAATCTCACCTTTTGGAATAGCTAGTAAGTGGGAACTTTAGGTTATTGATTATCTGATGTACTTATATGGATGTAGTCTCTTTGTTCCATGAGAAGTAGATCTGAATTGATTTCCTAGAGCTTGTAAGTTTACAAACGACATAACAACATGGGTTAACAATGTAGTCATTCTTTAAGATGAGCCTTTTGTGGAGCAGAAGGAACAAAAAAACTTATGATTATATAGTTGGATTATATAGTAGAATGTTTCATTAGAGGTACACAAATTTCTTAGAACTCGAATAATGTTAGTATAGTGGCATAGCAAGAAGAAGAAATATGAAGCATTTTACTTGATGAAAACTGAGTCGATTGCACCTGTGAAAGCTTACAAATGAACTAGTCAAAGGATCCAAGTTTAGGTAAGGAAGTAAAAGATTACATCTATGAAAGCTTAGTCCATTAGAAATTTGGCATTTTTAGCTAGTTAACAAATTTATTAATGAGTAAATATACCTTAAGGAAAAGAGCTACGTCTGCTTTTTAGCTGTCAAGCTAGTTACCTTAGCTGTCAATATAGTCAGAAATCTGAGGAAGAATAAATTATAATCTATGGTCATATATTTAAAAATGACAGAGTTTATCTATAGCCCAAACAGCTCACTGTGGTCTTTGTGGTCTCCATGGCAAATTGGGCAGAGTCAGTCTGGCTTTCAAGCCCAGAAGACATTTTATGAAGTATCCCCCTTTTTTCCCTATGAATCAGATAATGCATGAAATGAGAAATGGCTCATTTTGACTTAGAAAATGAGGCCTTTAACTCTCTAGTCTGTCCACACTGTTTCTCAGTAGTTTTCATACCACACTCCAGGCAATGTCTTGTAGCTGTGTCCATATTTTCTGAGACAGTGTTGGGTAAAGTGTGAGGATTTGGGAGATTCTATGTGTCATAAAGTTATGTGTATTGATAATTAGACTTCTGACAAGATTGAGGGTTATATCAATTGGTCATAACTAAGTTATATAATTTGTGTTTGTTAAATTACTTATTTGAGAATGTATATAGTAAGTACAGGACACTATAATTTAGTGGCAAGGTTAAAAATCATTTAGCAAGGCAGGATAGGAATAAATACCTTAAGTAACTTTGACAGGTTGTGTAACTAGAGAAAAACACATTTTGTATTAACAGATTAACACTTGGCTTTGCATTAGTAGAGAAACATTAGGCTTATGTAAAGGAATAAGAAAGCTGGCAGAGGTGGCAACGTAGTAATGCCTTACTGCTGACGCAGTACCCCCCTTTATAAATTTAGAAACTCAATCACTGTGATGTACTTTTATTTTTTTTGTTTGATTGTTTGTTTGCTTTTTACCATAGATATAGCTTGTGATTGTTTTCTATTACCCTTATGAATACCTTCTCCAGAGGCATTGACCTATCACCTATAATTTCTTTATTTGCTTTCATTAGGATTGCAGTTATATTAATTTGAGTACCTCATTGCAAAAATATCCTGTCTGTATAAGTTTATGGTTATGTCAGCCACAAATGGTTTCAACTTCCCTGTTTGTCCTTCTGATCTAATATATGTAATCCATTGGACACTTTGTTTTATTCCTGATAACATACTAATTCTTATAAATTGTGTGTAAATCTGAAGTGGCCAATCTGGATCCCAAGACTTTTGTGAAAGTATACTAACATTAGCTCCTGTATCCATCAAACCTTTTATGTCAACACTATTTATTTGTACCATTAATTTGGGTCTCTGATCATAAACTACCGTTTGGTAGAATATATATTTTCCAGTACAGAAAATGTGGTCCATTTACACAGTGGAATACTATTCAGCTGTTAAGAATGAGGACATTATGAAATATGCAGACAAATAGATAGAAGTAGAAAATATCATCCTGACTGAGATAAAAGGAAGAAAGGCCAAAGTGTGGATATTTCAAACCCACTTAGAAGGGAGAACAAAATAATCATGGGAAACTGTGAAAGACAGGGACCTGGGTGGGAGCAAAAAGGGGGAGTGGTGGCAGAATCAAGTATGTGATAAGACAGGAGAGAATACCAGAGGGACAGAAGAATGAATGGAAATGTGAAGGAGTGTGGGGTGGGGGTGGATGAATCCCTACAAAATACCAGAGGCCTGAGATATGAGGGTTTCCAAGGAATCAATGGGGATGTTATTAACTGAAATGTCAAATAATGGAGAGATAGAACTTGAAGAAACCACCTCCACTAGATAGACATGGCCCAAGTTAAGGCACAGGGCCACCAACCCAATTTCAAATTTTTTGACCCAGAATTGGTCTTGTCTAAAGGGAAACAGGGACAAAATGGGAACAGAGACTGAAGAAAAGACCATCCAGTGACCAACCCAACATGGGATCTATCCCATAAGCAGACACCAAACCCTGACACTATTACTGATGCCATGTTTTGCTTGCATACAGGAACCTAGCATAGCTATCCTCTGAGAGATTCTACCTGCAACTGACTGAGACAAATGCAGATACTTAAAGCCTGTCATTGCATTGAGGTCAGAGACCCTTATGGAAGAGTTAGGAAAGGGACTGAAGAAGCTAAAGAGGATTGCAATCCCATAGGAAGAATAATAGCATTAACTAACCTGGAGCCCTCAGAGCTCTCAGAGTCTAAGCCACCAAACAAAGAGCATACATGGTTTGGCCCATTGTCCTGAGCACATATGTAGCCTTGTTTGCCCTCAGTGGGTGATCATGTGCTTAATCCTATAGAAACTTGATACCCCAGGGAAAGGTGATGCTGGTTGGATGAGGTGATGGTGAGAGGCTGGTTGAGGGATCACCTGCTTAGAAGCAAAGTGGAGGGAGGATATGAAGACCTTGGGGAGGTAGGGACCAGAAAGGGAAACAACATTTGAAATGTAAATAAATAAATAAATAAATAATTTAATAACACACACACACACATACACACACACACACACACACACACACACACACACAAATTGTCAGAACCAAGCTGTAGAGACACAGGCCTACATGGCCAGACAACCTGGAGACTAGTGGCAGGGGGACAGTCCAAGGGACCAAGAGGCACATAGAGGTGTCTTGAGGCAGGCTCAGGAACCTAGAGTGCTTATGAGGGGTCTAGGTGAAAACAGACATGCCAAGAGATGGAAAAAAAAAAGATAAGACAAGGGACAGAGAGGAAGACCAATGGGCCTAGAGTTGGGCAGAGTTACAGATTTATGGATCAGATTTATGTACAAGAAGAAGACAGGCAGACAGAGAGGCCAAGAAGCAGGGTGAGGAATGAGGAATAAGAAACAGATCAAAGGCTCAAGGGGAAGAACAAGTGGTCAATAGTCAAGGAGAAGGGGAAGGCCAAGGGACAAAGAGACAGACAAATTGGTGTAGAGGAAGAGGAGGGCTGAGGGACAGTTTGAGGAGCCAATTGTGCAAGAGCCAGAGGCAGGCAAAGGGGCCACGAGGCATAGAAATGGGCAGAGAAGCCCAAGGCAGACAGAGGAGCCAAGAGGCAAGCAAGACTTGAAGAAGTAGGACCTAGAGAGAGAGAGAGAGAGAGGGTCCTAGGGGCAGTCTGGTGCTCTAAGAGCCCTAGAGTTAGGACAAAAGGCAGTCTGAGGGCCTGAAGGTACAAAAGACAGTAGTGGAAGAAGCAGAGTAGCATGCAGAAGGGGCAAGAGGTAGACCAAGGGGCAGGCAGATGGGCCAAGGTGCAGGCCTAGGGGAAAATGGACAAGCCTAGGGGGAGGGTTAAGGGCCGGTCTAGGGACCTAGAGGCAGACAGAGTACATGAGAGGTAGGACAAGGTTCCAAGAGTCCAACAGATGGACACACAGAGGGGTCAATTGGCCTAGTGAAAGTCCAAGGGACAGACAGGCTGAGTGGCAAAGGCAGGCTCATGGGAGCAGGGAGCCAGGGTCCTAGGGCCCTAGGGGCAGGCTAAGAGGCCAACAGGCAGGTTGAGGAGCCTAGTGGTAGGCCCAGGGACTTTGGGACAGTATGAGTGGCCTAGGAACAGAGAAAGGTGCCAAGAGGCTGGGAGGAGGACCAGAACAAGAGACAGAGTGGCAAACCAATGGGCTTAAAGTTGGGCCTAGAGGCAATTTGAGGACTCAAGTGGACAAGAATCAGAGAGGCAGACAGAGGGCACAACAGGCATAGAGAAGGCAGCGGGGCCTAGGGCAGATCATGCTGCAAAGAGACAGGGAGAAGGGGCAAACCAAGGGACAGAGAGACTGGCCACCAGGCCTAGAAGTGGGCCTAGGAGCCTAAGGGCAGTCAGCTACTCCAAGAGGGAGAACAACAGGCTTAGAGGTAGGGCAAGAGGCTGCTTGAGGGGCCTAGGTTGGGAGAGGCCGAGGGTGTGAGAGGCCAATTATGTGAGAGGCAGAAAGGAATGAAGTGGTGTCAAGAAACAGACCAAGGGGCAGGCCAATGGGCTAACTGGCAGAGGGGCAAGTGTAACCAGAGGCTTAAGAGCAGGCTGAGGGGCCTAGTCATAGTCAGGTCAGCCTAGAGGCTGGACAAGGGGCCAAGAAGCCAGCAAATAGGCAGAGAAAGAAGACAATGGACATAGGGGAAGGCCTAGGGTAAAGAGTCAGGCTGAGGGATATAGTGGCAGGGTTAGTGTGTGAAGTGACTAAGGACCTAGCTGCAGACAGGCAAGCCAAGAGGCTAAGATGTATGAGTGAAGACTAGAGGCAG
The DNA here is from genome assembly GCA_030674055.1 of Rhabdomys pumilio. Classification (NCBI taxonomy): domain Eukaryota; kingdom Metazoa; phylum Chordata; class Mammalia; order Rodentia; family Muridae; genus Rhabdomys; species Rhabdomys pumilio. The sequence goes on from JANHMN010000005.1 coordinate 51,662,689, forward strand.
ACCTAGGGGTCTAGAGAGAGTATCATGTGCCTAGAGGCAGAAAGAGCAACAAAGATTCAGGGAAGAGGGGCATGCAAGGGATAAAGAGGCAGACCAATGGGCCTAGAGGTGAGCCAAGGGAGATCCTAAGGGGTCAAAGGGCCTAGAGGCAGAGAGGCAGGCAAAGAGGTAGAGAGGCAGAGAACCAGGCATTAGGTCCCAGGGCAGACTGATATACCAGGAGGTGCGTAGGAGGGACAACCCAAGGGACAGAGAGTCAGTCCATTGGGCCTAAAAGTGGGCCTAGGGGACTAGGAGCATGCAGATGCTTCAAGAGGAAGACCAACTGACCTAGAGATGGGGCAAGGGGCAGTTTGAGAATCCTAGGGTGGGAGAGGCCGAGGGTGCAAGAGATAGAGAGGCATGTAGAGAGGCTAAGAGGCAGACCAAAGAGCAGGGCAATAGGCCTAGTAGCAGGCTGACAGGTGGATCAGCAAGCTCAAGGGCAGGTCTAAATGCAAACCAAGGAGCTTAGCAGTAGGTTTGGAGCCAAGAAACAGATTAAGCGGCCAATAGCCAGCCAATGGGCATACCAAGGGGCCAAGGATCCAAGGGGTCAAGGGATCTAGGAGAAGCCTGAGGGGCAGAGAACTAGGCTGAAAGGCAGAGCAGCATGCCCAGACAGTCAGGTAACTAGAGGCCCAGGAGCAGAGTAGCAGACCAAGTGATTAAGAGGCAGGTAGTGGTGCTTTGAGGCTATCCTGGGAGCTAGAGAGCTTACAAGGGGCCTAGGGGCATGCAGAAGTGCTGAGAGGTAGGAGAGGCAGTGAGGAGTGGAAGGACAAGGGACAGAAAGATAGACCATCAGACCTAGAGTTGCACCAAGGGGCAACTGCTGCAAGAGGCAGGGAAACAGGCAGAGAGGCCAAGAAGCAGACCAAGGGGACAATATAATGCCCAAGGGGCCAAGAGGTAGAACAAGGGACCAAGAGGCAGGGAGGAAGAGCAGGTCAAGGGACAGAGAGGAAGACAAATGAAAGTAGAGGTGATTCAAGGAGAAGGGAAAGTTTGGGGAGCCAATGGTAAAAGAGTCTGAGAGGCAGACCAAGAGGATCAAAGGCAGAGAAGCAAGCAGAGGGGCCTAAGGCAGACCATGGTGCCAAGAGGCAGGAAGACTGGCAAGCCAAGGGACAGAGAGGTAGATCAATCTACCAAAAGGGTAGCCAAGGGTCCTAGGGGCAGTCTGTTGCTCCAAGAGGAGTTGGGGCTAGGAATAGTTTGAAGGCCTGATGTTGTGAAGGGTAATAATGTGAGAGGCAGAGAGCCATTCAGAGGAGTCAAGAGACAGACTAAGGAGCAGGCAGATGGACTGAGGAACAGATCTAGGTGCAAAGGCACAAGTCTCAGGGAGGCCTAAGAGCAGGCTTTGGGGCTTAAAGGCAGGCTGAGATGAAATGCAGGCAAAGGATATAAAAGACCAGTATATGGGCAGACTGAGGGACCAATAGACCTAGGGACAGGTCAAGGGGCAGAGAGTCAGGCTGAGTGGCAAAGGAATAGGCCCAGGGTCCAGGTGACAAAGGCTCATGGGATAGATGTGGCAGGCCATGGAGCCAAGAGGAAGGCAGGGGAACCTAAAGGCAGGCCCAGCGGCCAAGAGAAAGTTCAAGGTACCTAGGGACAAACAAGTGGCAAGACAGGGTGGGGCAGGAGGGAAGACTGGCAGGCCAAGGGATAATGAAGCAATCCAAGAGTCCTAGAAGTGGGCTAAGGAGCAGTTTAAGGGGGCAAGATCCCTAGAGCAGAAAGGCAGGCAGGGGAGACACAGTGGCTGGGACCAAGAAGCAGCCTGCAGGACCTAGAGGCAGGCAGAGGTACCTGGTGGCAGACCAATGTTCCAAAAGGCAGGGGAGTCAGGGCAAACCACTGGGCCAAAGAGCAGTTCAAGGGGCCTAGATATAAAGTCAGGAGCCTAGAGAGAATATGAGGATCCTAGATGAAGAATGATTTGCCTTGAGGCAGGGATGAATGAAGGCCAAGGGACAGAGAGGCAGAATAATGTATACAGAGCTGGCTGGAGGGGCAGTTTGATGGGCTGAGTATGTGAGAGTAGAAAGGCAGGCTGAGAGGCCAAGAAGAAAGCTAAGAGGATGAGACATACACCCAGAGGCCAAGGGGTAGTACAAAGAACCAAGAAGCTCTGAGGATGTATAGGCCAAGGGACAGGGAGGCAGACCAACATGCCTAGAGCTGGACTAAGGTGCACTTTGATGGGACAAACAGATTAGGGCCAGGCAATCAGGGGGACAAGAAACAGGCAGAGGGGACAAGTTATAGACCAATGATACAAGGCACAAGACCAAAGGGCTAAGAGGAAGGAAGGAGGAGGAACAGGCCAAGCAACAGAGAGGCAGACCAACAGTAGACATATGCTAAGAGGTAGTTTAAGGGGCTGATGGTGCAAGACGAGAAGAAGGCCAAGGGGTTGAGATGCAGAGAAGCTGGCCGAAGGCTTTGGGTATACTATGTTGCCAAGAGGCAAGCCAAGGTACAGAGAGCAAAGGTCCTAGAGGCTGGGTGAATGGGTGTTTGAGGGGTGGAGGGTGCAGGAGGTCTAGGTTTCAAGAGGCAGAGACACTAGCAGAGGGGCCAAGAGGCAGACCAAGGGCTATCTTCAAGAAAAGGGAGAATAACAAGGGCAGGGGTAAAACCCTTGCCATTAAGAATGAACAGATACATGGGAGGACAGAAGCTTGTGAATTACAATTAGTATGAAAGATAACATAGTTGGGGAAGAGTGAGAGAGGTGAGAAAGGCCAGGTTAGAGGTATTTGAGATGTATGTAAAGTACATGTAAGTAAGGGCTGAAGAAGTCAGGGTCATCATTGTCTTTGTTGTTACAAAAGCTGCACCTTTTATTCTTGCTAATTTCTACCCGATAAACCTCCATTGTGACAAAAACATAGAAACAAAGAGATACAAAGAAATGAATAGAGAAATTGGAAAATACTAAAAACCATGAGATTTGAATATAAATTTTAATCTTTCTATTAGCTTACAAGGTTTTAAGAAAGTCAATGTCCCTATGTGGAGTGTATCAGTTGCCTTGTATTTAAAAGATCTCTAAAGTACTGTATGCTATTAAGATTATAAATTCAATATTTGCTTAGCTCTACTATTTACTAACTTGATGACCATAAGTAACTTGTTTAACCCCTGTGGGCCTCAATTTCCTTATATGACTGCTGTGAAGATTAAATAACTTAATAGATTTAACCTTATTAGTATAATGTCTGTACATTAAATCCTCAATAAATGTAAACTGCTATTATCACTTTTAAAAGCCTGTGGCACTGTTTGTATCTGAAATGAGTCTTTCTTGAGTAATACAGTGATTCAGTAAATGAAACATAATTACTCAACACTATTTTTCCTCAGTAGCTCATACTGCACCAACCACTGCTACAGTAAAATTGTCAGAGCTAGCCTCATAGGTATTGTAAAGGAACTACAGTATCTTATCATTCAAAAATTCCTTTCCATAACCACTACCACTGTTCCAATAAACACACACATACAAACACACAAACACACATTTGCTACATAATGTTTCTGATCAAATCTTAATTGTTCTATTAAGCATTATTCTTTTTAGTAAGTTTCCTATTAAAATGTAAATTTCCCAAAGACAATTAACACATTAAATCATTCACATATTAATGTGACAGAACTTGTCAGATTCTTTTCCTTTAGATCAAAAAAGGTTCTGCTGGATGAGGGTCTTGGATTGTTACTTAGAGGTCATTCTCTCTCTATAATAAACTGCTACTCCTCAATTTTGCCTCAGGCTTACTGACACATGCTGTTATGTTTTAAAAATAAAAATAAAGGAAAGACAAAAGAAAATACGCTTACAAAAATAATACTTTAAAGGCTAATTTTTACAGATGTACTGAAAAGGGATACATAAATCCACAAATACATATAGAATATTGCTGAAAATATTGTTTAAACAAGAGACTGAGAACATTGTTGGAAATGGTTCATCTTTAAATAACAACTTTCCTCCCTCTATTGCAAAAAAAAAAAAAATTATCCAGCATTATGTTGTCTGCCAAGAAAGTGCTCATAGGAATCTTTAACTTATGCATAACTAGTTGCAGCTTTAATTCTGAACTGACATTTGCTCTTTAATAAATCCCGTTGCAAACCCATCTGCTTTGAATATCTCTGGAATACATATTCTGTTGTTCTGTGAGACTATTCTGTTCTTTCCTCAGCAAAACTGCAAAGACTTTCTACTATAGCATGAATATAGTGGTCTGAAAAGCCATACACACAGATGTCCAAAGGGAGAAAGAAAGAGGATGAGCACAACACAGGATAAGCAGTATATTGTGCCTCATTTGCTTCTTTGATTTTGACCACCATATTTAGAAAATGGAAGCCAGTCTCCCTGGATATGGAGAACAGATTACAAGAGAGAAAAGAGGGAGAGGAATGGAGAGAACTAGAAGAAGTATGGTTTCCTCATTTGATGATGCCTCTATCTAGTTGGGAAGTCTGTTTCTATTAGTCACTACAAAGTTGTAAATTAGCCACCCCAACAATCATATCACACCCTGCAAAGAAATACCTGTCTTTGATGTTTTGAGAATTGATTTGAACATAGTCACATTGCTACTTATCCTGGGAACCTCTCCATGTACTTCAGTTTTCACCTAAGTGGGATTCTTTTGCAGTTTCTCAAGCCCATAACATAATCCAAATAATTAACCTTTATTTTCATTTGACAACAAAACATATCCTAAAATTACCTTATATTTGCCATACTTCAAAAGCATCAATAGCTGTGCCTCTACACTAGTTTAACTTTTATTTTCTTGTGTAGTTTATTTTTATTTTTTATGCTTTGGGATTTTTGAGATGGGACCTCATGTAACCCAGGCTACCTTGAGCTCAGTATGTAGACAAGGGTAATTTTGAACTTATCATTCCATGCTTTCACCTACAACTGCTGAGATCATAGTCATGTCTTATTACAACTTAACAGTATGTATATGTATTATGGAAAGATTAGGTGCCCAAGTAAATGAAAAGGGTATACTGGAATTAAAACTATGAGTTTTGAGCCACCATGTGCATACTGAAAAACAAACCTTGGTCCTCTACAAGAGCATCAACAGTTCTTACCGTTGAGCCATCTCTCCATGCATTTCTATATATTTAAAATGTACAAATTTCTAATATATATATATATATAAAATACTATGAAATTTTATACTTGGCCTAGAAGATAGAATCAATAAAATACCAGCTATGCTAGAGTCTTGAAAATGCATGATAAAATAAATAATTTTTAAAAATATTTTTCCACAGAATAATGAAATTCATTTTATGTGCTTCTTGGTTTTTTAAAACATCTGATTAGTCTAAATCCCATAAATATAGAAAACTTCTCTGTTCTTTATTTCAGGAGTGTCAGGAGCCATAATGGGACAAGCTAATAATGAGCAGATGATCATTCTGAAATGCTTGCCTCGGATTATTATATAATCTGAGAGGAGTGTGCCCCATTATCAAGGCTGTGGAGGACGTGATTTTAGGAAGATTCCTTTTGGAGCAGATCTCTGCAGATCCACGAAGATGTACTGTTTTGTAGTGATACTATATAGGCAAATAGATGACTTCTTAAGTCTTAATGATGATCCTATAAGTATTCCTAAAATTATATCAATGGTTACTAAGCTCTTTTATAACAGGACTGCTATTAAGTCCCTCAGGCATAGTCAAAACTGCAAAGAGAACTCTGCCAGTCTCCTGAGTGTTATCAGTTAATTTCCCCTAGACCTTCTCCTGCTTAAAGCACATTCTAAGAGGTCATAAATCAATTAGCCTAGGTTACTAGAGGAAACCCACAAATTATTATAGGTATCAGGATAGAAGAGAAAATATTGCCTGGGATATCTATACAAAACCACTAATTTCTTAAGTTATAGTTTCAAACTTTCTGTGAACCTGTGGAGCTAGACAGGTGATGAATGTCTAGTTAGATAATTACTCCTAATGGATATTCATGTAAACATTCTGTGTTGTAAACTTCTATTTCAATTTATGACTTGAATTTTGGTGTGAACTTGTGATGAACTTTGTAACATGTGATCATGTTCTCTGAATGGTGTATAAATACTGAAGACAAAGACAAAGAAGTTAGTTAGAATAGAGTTACTTAGAATAGAGTTAGAATAGTTAGTTAGAAGAGTTAGAATAGTTAGAATAGTCAGTTAGTTAGAATAGTGAGTTAGGTTACTTAGAATAGAGTTAGAATAGCAAGTTAGGAATCAGTTAAGACCTTGTCACCCTTTCCTTTCCCCCTGCCTAGAATTTTTCTTCCTTAGAATCTTTACTTTGTTAGAATCTTTTCTTCTTCCCACTCAGGACTTTTCATGTTTCCCCTCAGATAGCTGCATAGGATACCATTTACACTTAAATAAATCTACAGCAACTTTTCTAAGTGTCTTTTCTTCCTGCGACTCAGCCGTAAGTTAGAGCCCAGCAGTTCCTGCTGAGATAGAACAAAGGCCACTTTGCCTAATCCTCTACAGTTAGGCTACAGGTGTTAATCACCCTAGCCTGCAGTCTCTTACCCTCAGAAGAAGTTTTTAGGATAGCACAAAACTATTTACTTAACCCCTTGCTGGTCTTAGGGCTGGGATACAAGTATCAGTTTCAGGCCACAGGATCCCTGACTGCAGATCAGCTACAGTAGTAGCTTAGGGGCTACCTCGAGAAGAACCGGACAGTGGGAAGAGGAGAAGAAAGAAGAAGAAGAAGCTGCATCTCTCTCCCTCTCACCCCAAGCCGGCATGGTGGAGTGGCCCCCGGCACAGGAGCTTTGCAAACCAACCAATATATTGCACATATGTCACAAGGTTTAATTTGGAACAAATTTCTATTCGCATTTGGCAATCATTAAATGCCTCTGTGAATCTCAGTTTTCCCATCTCTGAAATGCATCCTTCATATCCTATCTCAGGTGCTGAACTGTGGGCAAATAATTCACATCTCAATAGTACTTCCTAAACTATTCTGGCCTTTGAATGTCTCTTTTATAACTGGAAGAGATAATAAATAAATTGCATTCAGTTGTCCTCAGGATACAAGATAATGTGTGTAAAGTGCTTAAATCATGAAGCACTGTATAAATAGTAACCATCAATATTTGCACCATTGCCTTCCTCAGTACCACACTAACATCACAAGCAAAATAAAAGTGGTATTATTCATTGAAAAACCAGGAAAAAAACACATTATCTTCTATTTTAGATTCTGTCACTATCCTTCTTTTGCTTGATAATTCATTTTGTAAAACACTCAGGGATCTTATCCCAGGAGCTATTGCTTGAACAAGAAAAAAAAATCAATACCAGAATGACAATGAGATTCAAAGTCAAGCAAAGGCCTTTAAAATAAGCCACAGGAGTTAATATGTGTAAAATTCTAAGAATAGAGCCTGGTAGAGTATTCACAGTATATTTAGTCATTGCAGAAAGTGTTCAATAAACACACTTAAAAATAACTTTGAAAATATATCAAAAAATTTAAAAAGTGATGTAATTGTTGAAAAATCAAGGACATATCTATGACCTGAGTTGAAAACATCTGTGTGTCATTGAGAGACAAATGGGGTTAATGGAGAGGAGGTAGCAGAGACAAAAGGAAGCATGAATCCTCTGGTATTAGAGAGTTAAAGGTAAACTCATAGAGGCAATTTGGTCTGGAGTGAACTTTGACTTCTTTTTAGCAAAGGAAAAAACAAATAAAATACAAGTGAAATGGAGGTTCACAAAGGGCTCTGTCTCTCCACTTGGAGGTGTAAGTGCAGGAACCCAGACGACCAGAGTACAGGGAATAATGAATAATAATGTAATATGTTAATTGCTCTGTCTCAGTAGCAACCATTAATGAAGAATAAACCTTTTTTTTTTTTTGAACCAGATTTTTTTTTATTATAAACTACTTATTTTTGTGGGGTAGTGCAATGTTTAGTTGGCTAACTATGCAAATTTTCAACCAAACTTACGTAATTAAAGAATGCCTGAAATGAATCTTAAAAGAATCAAAGCATTTTCATTAATAGTGGTTTCACTCACTAAGTACAAAATATAAAGAAAACCTAGATATAACTCGGCTTATGTTTTAGAAAATCTAAAACTCACAAAAATACTGCTTTGAAGCAAAAGAATATATCTTAAAAATAAAAAAAAAAATGTTGTTTGATTATAGTGAATAAAGTCACTATAAATTTTAAAACCTTACAAATACCAATTAACATGCAACTCTATGAATACAATGTATGATAGGAATACACAGCTTTCAAAACCTCTTAAAGCCTAAAGTTACATTTCTTTTGAGAAACAACTTGCATTAATCAACACACGGGAAATGGAATTTTGCTCCAAATATTTGTCTGAGAATAATTATTTCAAATATAATATGATTGTAATAAACTACCTGAAGATAATGCTTTTATGCAATCTTTTTATTTTTATTTTATTTTTGATCATAAGGCATCACCTCTTATTTCTGTGAGTCTTCTTTGGTTTTTATTAATTTTCTCTCATGTTAATCACCTTACACATAGTTTGTTTTCCTTCTTCTTGCTCCCTGATTTATAGCTGTATCTCAGTCTTCTCCACCTATGTTTACAATCTCCACTTCTTCATTTAATTCAACAGAACCACAATAAAATAAAAAAAGATAGTCTGAAAAAAGCCAAACTGAAAAGACCAATTTTTACTGTTTTTGCCCAGCAGGATAATAATGAAAGATAAAGCATTCTGATCAACTCTGAAAAAAAATGCTCTGCAGTTAAAATTCCGCTACAATATGCTCTTTGTATAAATACATATATGCATATGGACTTAGTGTATGAGCTTCACAATAGAACTTCCTATTCAAAATAACAGATATTTTGGTGGAATTTTAGTGACAGCAGAGAAAAGACTCTATTACCAACTCCTTCTTTTGACTTATTTTTTTCCCCAAAAGTAAAAAGTATTGAAAAGCTTCAAGTACTCTTATATGTTAAAATGGAAATAACAAACATATTTTCCAGTTTATTAACTTCTGGCTTTAAAAACCACAAAATGAGTAATTGTTCGCCAGAACTGATTATGGTGCTATAGTTATACAACCATACTATAATTTTGACTTAATTTATTGTATTCAGGATGGTCTTGCTGTGGCTGGATACTCTTTATAGAGACCATTAAGCAAATTTAAACTCTTCGAATAATATCATTTTATCTGCTACATATTTATATTACATTTTGAAGTTGGAGGAAAACTGACTGGAAACATCAGGGCATGTAAGAGAAATTATTCAATATTTCACTTTAATATATGACAACAACTTAGCTGCTTTACAAATCAAATGCTTGCTTTTATTATGATAAAAAAAATGTCTTACCCAAAGCAAACCATTAACTTTTAAAATGAAAATCACCTCTTAAAGCTGAGGAATACAACCTTGAAATTTGTATATGTGATAATGTATCACAAGTGTTCTATTAAAAGTTTAATTTTACTGATTTTACTGTGTTGTGAAACGTGTGATTGTCATCTTGATTGTCAAGTTACTTGGATTATAAAACACCCAGTAAGTGCTAAAGTACATCCTGTCCCAGGTTTCAGAAGTCTAGATGCAGGCATCAGATAGTTTGTGCTACCATGCCAAGGTGCATATATATTTGAATACTAAAATTACCTATAGCAAAGAGAGGCATCCCCACAATGATTTTAGCCTGAAAACTTCATGATTGTAATATTTACTTTCTTTTTCTAATCAAATACCATCTGAGGGGGATCTCTCAATATGACTCTAGCCACTGCAACATTTATTACAGTGCCTAAAAACATACTCAGTTCATCATTCTATAATCCAGACTTACAAACCAATAGGGAAAAGAAAGTATGAATACTTTATGAGGCAATTGAAAAATTCTAACTATTGTGAATGAAGTAATAATGCATATGGCTGATCAATTATCTGTACAGTAAGTAGGATGTCGAATCTTTTGAGAATATGCCTAGAAGTAATATATCTGGGTCATTTGATAGATTTATTTTTAGCTTTTTAAGAATTTCTCGGACTTATTTCAATAATGGCTACACTAGTTTGCAATTCTTTTAATGCTGAATGAAGGTTCACTTTCCCCACACACACAAAATGTTCTTTACATATTCAATATACTCATTGTCATGTATAAGAATGGCAAAAGTGTTCTCTCATTATGTGGGATTCTTTTTCACTCCTTTTTCTTTCTTTAGCTGTGAAGAAGCTGGCTTGTTTTATAAAGTCCCGTTTATCAATTGTTGCCCTTAATTCTTGGACAAATGGAGTTTTATTCCAACAGTTCTTACACCTATATCATATAGGGTATTATGTTTTCTTCTAGCACTTTTATTGGAGTTCAGGTCTCACATATAGTTCTTTGATGAACCTAGAGTTAGTTTTCACGCAACATAATAGATTCATATCTAATTTCACTTTTCTCAATGTTTTTCTAGCATCATTTATTGAATTTGCTTGCTTATCTTTAGCAAATGTTTTGGTGTCTTTGTCAAGTACTAAGTTGCTCAAGTTATGTGTATTCAAGTTTGGATATTTGATTTTGTTCCATTGCTTGACGTATTTATGTGTATGCATGTACTGTATTGTTTCTACTGCTGTGGCTTTGTATTATACCATAAGATTTGGTATGACAAGCCGTCTAGCATTGTATTTCTTCTTTATTCAGTATTGTTTTGTTCATATATGTTCTTGTCTGCTTCATTCAAAATAGTTATGCAATGGAAGCAACATAAATGCTCTTCAAGTGAAGAATGGATAAAGAAAATATGGTAAATATAGACTATGGAATAATATTCAGCCATAAATATAAATGAAATTATGAGCTTTGTGAGTAAGTGGATGGAACTAGAAAATATCATAATTAGTAAGGTAACCTAGTCCCAGAAAAACAAACAGAACATCTTCTCTATCTTTGGGTGTTCTTAACAAATATGAACTTATATTCTAGAGTAACTTCAGAAATCAGGAAACTAACAGAGAACCATTTGTGGGATGAGGGAGTAAGAAGCAGTAAAGAGTAGAATTATATTTGTCCAAGTAATCTAATGAAGAAAATGGAAAAAAAACAAGTGGCTACAGTTAGAGAAGAGTGAGAGAAATACATATAGAAGTGGAAACGGATGCTAAAACAATACTAAAGATATTTGAAAAAGTCATAAGAAACCATGTTATTAACTGGTTATCAAAATTGTTATATAAATATATAAATATAGTTTAAATAAAATATTCTATCTGGGTTAATAATGTTCCATAAAACAGCCAAACTCTATCAAATAAAAACCCAACACAGGGTATAAGAAGTCCTCCTTTGAGTTGTTATGATCAGAGTTGTCCAAGAGACTCCCAAACATTGCAGAATATTGCTATTGCCCTTGGTTATATGCTGGAGGTCCAAGTTAAGTCTGTATTCATGAACATTCCATGTAATTTGGTTTCAAGGCTCAAAAGATCTTGAGCTAGATCTAAACTGAAAACTTACTCCGTAAGGACTAGCCTTCATGACTCTTGAAATTCCCCTCACATTGCTTTCCAGGTTCCCAAGGCTTTCTTTCTTCCCTAGTTCTGCTTGTTATATAAGTAAAACTACTGATGCTATTTGGGATCTTTGGATAGGCTAACTTCAGGATATCATACTTGTCATGTCAACCTAATAACTCCATTCAGCTGAAAAGACCCAGATTGGTCATCACCCTAGCAATAGCAGTTAGTGTCACCTCTTTAGAGGAAGGAATAATGAGAACAGAATGATTTAATTGGCTTGGTAGTTTAAGGTAAAAGTATCTCAAAGTGAAATTATCAATTTCTTTGTTTTCTTTAGGTTTCTTTCAGCTTTGGCCTTGTTTAGAGGCCAGAGATGCCAGAAAATCTGAGGAATTTTATCTCTGATGAGACTCCTATATAATTTTAGGATTATCTCATTAGAAAGGAACTGTTGGCATTACAGTAAACATCCATTGAGGACTGAAAAAATTCTGGTTAAAAGAATAGAATTTGGGGGGGGGTATTAAGACTATCTTGTACCTCACTAGTACAAATAGGAATAATTATGCTCTAATTGTATTCTGAGAGAAAATTTTTATTTTAACAGGAAGGGTGATATGTAGGAGGAGCTAAGAGGGAAGGGGCACCGAGAGGAAAAGATGGAGTGAGGAGAGGAGAAGATGAAGTAGAGGAGAAGCTAGGTGATGAGAGAGAGAAAGAGAGAAAAAGAGAGGGGGGGCATAGAGGCAGAAGTTCACATGTCTCCACCAGTCAAAGATAGTTTATATGTCTAGCTCGGGTATTGGGTTACACTTCTGATTGAGCATTACCATACTTATAAAGCCTTTGATTAACATTTAAAAAAATTGTATAAAAGCAAAATGGAAAAGGGGGCACGGGATAGGGGTTTTCTAGGGAGGGGAAATGGGGAAAGGGATGGCATCTGAAATGTAAATAAAAATATCCAATAAAAAATTTAAAAAAAAGAATAGAATTTCTGGCATTGTAGTTACCTAATATTCCTGGGTAGCCTGTTTAGTCAACTAGGTAATAGAAAAGAGGCTTAACTTAAGCCATGCTAAAGAGATAAGCAGAATGACTTTTCCTTTATTGAGATACTGCAATTTTCCATTCCCTAATTCCCAACCTCTAGTGTAGTTCCTATGAGCCACTATGGGATTCAGCTTGGCCTGCTCTCTTTCTGGGGTCTGTGTCAGAAAGTCATAACTTTTTCCTTATTTGTATCTTTCTTTTGAGTGTTCGCCAGTACCTAAGTGTTTTTGCATGCTTATTTGCTTGTTTATTTTATTTTAGGGCTTTTTTTTGGTACTTTTACATTCATATGTTTTTCTCCTAAACCATCCACAAAATCATATGACTGCTTGTCTGCCACATCTCTGAACATCCATACCAGCATTAATAACATGAGTTAGTTTCTTCTCCCTTCTTCTCTTCTACCAACTGAAATTTATTATTTGCCTGAACTTGTACTTTCCTTTGAAACTCAGATAAAAATTTCTTCACGCTTAAAAAGGAAAAGAAAGGAATAAAATTGTGCTCAATTTTAGCAGTAATTATGAACATGCCATCCACACATATACAAACAAAAACCAAGTAGTATCACTTACCCACCTTGTAAACATTTTACCTTTTGTATTAGGACAGTATTATAATAAATACAGTGACTGTATTTAACAATAATATACTTACTTCGAAATGAAAGGGTTAAAATTTTTAAAATCTCCTAGCAGGCTGGGCAGAAACAAGAGTGAAGGTCAACTTGGTCGTGAGCTCTGTGTTTCAGGAACTTGGCTGACCACAAGACAGATGGCTGATTATGTACAGGCTCTTAGAGAATAGCCCATATAGAATGTTCTCCCTGACTCTTCCTTGTACCCTGTCACAAACTAAATAATGGGCTGGAACTTTCCACAGGTACTCTCCAATAACCCTTCTTCACTCCCACTGGGTTGTGGTTTCCCGCCCTGAGTTGTGGTTTTTGCCTTTAAATTCTCTCTGTCTCCAAAGCTCAGGGGTCAGACCCCACGGCCCCTGTGTGGGTCATGGGTCTTGACCTCAGTATACTGATTAAAATATGCCTCTTGCTGATTACATCAAGTTCAGTGTCTTATGAGTTACTGGGGTGGCTGCAAATTCCTGAGACTTGAGTGAGGTCCTCCCTTCCTGGGGGCCTTACAAAAACAACTACAAGACAGCATTTTAAAAAATATTTTGCCACAAAATTGATGAAAATTTGCAATGCTGAGCTAATTATTCAAATGTGTTCATTCATTTATTCATTACACATAAGTGAAAATATGTGGTTCTGTTGTTGCTTTGTTTTGACATATTATCCTAAGTATCTGAGGTTTTCCTCAAAGTCAGTAAGTATTGAGACTAGGAGAGAACTCATAATCTTACTGAATTCATTTTCAAATGCTGTGATTTAACGTATGTGCCATCATATCTAATAAAAGGGTAATTTAAATTATGTATATAATATGTAAATATGACAGGTATGAAAGAGGACATGGGCAGTATTCTGAAGTACTAGCTTGAAAGAAAATTCATGTGACCTTTCTCTATAGTTGTTGATAATCTCTACTATAAATACTGAAATAATCAAAATATTCAAAGTACTCAAGAAGCTAAACACCAAAAAACCAAACAACCCAATCAAAAAATGCGGTGAAGAATGAAAAAGACAATTCACAAGAGAGGAAACTTGAATGCCTGAGAAGTACTTAAAGAAATGTTCAAAGTCCTTAGTGATCAGGGAAATGCAAATCAAAACAACCCTGAGATTTCACTATTCACCAACCAGAATGGCTAATATCAAAACCCAAGGTGACAGCACATGTTGGCTAGGAAGTGGAGAAAGACGAATACTCCACCATTACTGGTGAGATTACAACCACTCTGGAAATCAAACTGGAGATTACTCAGAACATTGAAAATCTACCTGAAGATTAAGCTATACCACTCTTGGGCATATACCCAAAAGATGCCCCACAATGCCTCAGAGGGACATGTTCGATTATGTTCATAGTAGCCTTATTCGTGATAGCCAGAAGCTGGAAACAACCCAGATGTCCCACAAGAGAATAATGGATCCAGAAAATGTGGTTCATTTACAGAATGAAGTAAGGAGATAAAATCTGAAATGTAAATATAATACCCAATTAAAAATTTTTTTAAAAAATTAAATAAAAAAAGAAAGCAAAGAATGAAAAAAATAAAAATAAATTAGCATGATACTAAAATTTGTTTTGAGAATTGTATATTGCAGAATGCACAGCCTAGGTGTATCTACTCATCAAGCAAGCTGAGCAGATCTGCTCAAATCTCTGATGTCCTGGAATTCCATCTGGATGCAGTGAAGACCCAGCGTCAGAGGCTTACCAATTTACTCTTTCCGCCACTCTTCTTCTATTATCTCAACGCCCGTAATCAGCTTAAAGAAGTTAATGATGAGTAAGCGCCCCTATTCTCTGGGCTTGGGGACTAAAGTGGTTAATATTGGACTATCTTTCTAGGGAAAAGTAGTGGTTTTGTTGGAACAAGGAGGATTAGCTAGGATTTATTGCATAGCCATAATCTATTGGTAGAAATCTGTATAATTATTCTCAAGATGAAGTTATAATTTCTTAAATAGTACAAAATTTACTTCAATTTCAAATTTAAGGTTTTCATTGGTATGAACTTCCTATTGATATAAAAGTGAGATTAATATTGTTACTCTCATAGGCATTGTGCCTGTATAACACATTTAGGAATACAAGGCTTAGACCCAGTCCTTCTTTAACATTTTTAACTGATTTGAGATGGTTAGCCTGTGAGTTAAGGGACTATAGCAAATTCAGAGCTTTGAGTTTATTGTTAGGGTGTTTTCTATATTTTATTTAAAAATAGCTAAGAGTAGTTAACAGACAACAGTCCAGATTGCCTTACATGCATAGTTGGTTTTCAAAACATCAGAAGTCCACAGAATTGACTTTACAAACATTTCTGTATTAATGCTCACTTTGATTAGAGACCTGTCTGCTCCTGACAGCTTCCTGTCTTGGATTCTAAGAAGTTAAGCATCTGTGGAGTTACTCCAGTTGTGGTGAGACAGCCACTGGGCAAGAATTGCCTCTTCCCATGTACAGACAAATTACTGTCCAGAAAAGGACGCACTTGCAGAATAGTCGACTGATTATATCTGCCTAGACAGAGTGATCAGCCCTTAAAAATTCTGCATCACTATGGTCTGACAGATGATCCTGGGCCAGAAGGTTGAAGATCAGATGCTCCAACGTTTGAAGTATAGGGACTGTCCAGGTGTTCTTATAAATTGGCTAAGTTTTAGAAGCTATGCTTTGTGCTTCCCATAATTTCAATTAACTCAGTCATTCTGAATTTCCGACGGGGTTGAAAACTTATCGTCTCATAGTCAATTCTGGCTATTTACTTTGAGAGAAAAGATTTGAGTGAATAGTTTTCAGCTGACATTCATTCTAAAACCAAGAAAAAAATCCAGATTCAGAACTAAGTGTTTTAGTTAGGAGAGATGACAGAGGTTCTGGTTAGTCAACAAAATGATGGACTGGGTATTAGGACTATCTTGTACTTCACTGGTACAAATTGGTATAATTATGCTCTAATTTTATTTTGAGAGAAAAGTTTTATTTTAACAGGAAGGGTGATATGTAAAAGGAGCTAAGGTGGGAGGAGTACAGAGAGGAAGAGAAGGAGTAAGGAGAGGAGGAGAAGAGAGTAGAAGCTAGGTGATGAGAGAGAGAAAGAGAGAGAAAGAGAGGGGGGACAATGGAGGCAGATGTGCACATGTCTCCACCAGTCCACGATAGTTGATATATCTAGGTTGGGTATTGGGTTACACTTCTGATTGAGCATTACCAAACTTACAAAGCTTTTGATTAACATTTTAAAAAATTGTATAAAAGCAAAAAGGAAAAGGGGGCATGGGATAGGGGATTTCTAGGGAGGGGAAATGTGGAAAGGGGATGACATCTGAAATGTAAATAAAATATCCAATAAAAAAAATACAAAAGAAAAAAAACAAGGACATCCTGAGTTTTGCTGGCAAATGGATGGAACTAGAAAATGTCATTGTGAGTAAGGTAACACATACCCAAAAGGACATGCAAGGTATGTACTCACTAAAAAGTGGATATTAGCCAAAAAATGTACAGAATATCCAGGATACAGTCTACAGAACTCATAAAGTTTAACAAGCAAAAGGGCCCAAGTGAGGACTCCTCAATCTCACTTTGAAGGAGAAGAAAGCAATCACAGGAAAGAGGGAGGGTCCTTAGTGGGAAAGGGGACAGGGAGAGGAAGAAGAGAATATGTTCAGGTATTGAGTGAAGGAACAGGACTGAAGCCCTGAGGGCCAGCAGAAAGAATAGAAGCAGGCAACCTCAGGAGGCAACCTCAGGAGGTGGGAGGTTGGAGGATCCTCCAGAAAGTATCAGAGACCTAGGAGGAGAGAGACTCTCAGGACTCAAAGGAATGGACTTTAGATGAAATGCCCTACATTGGTATAGGGAACTTGCAGAACTTACATCCAGCAAAAAGACAGGGAATCAAGTGAGGGATGGGGTTGCCATCCCAAAGTCAAAATCTCTGACCCATAATTGTTCCTGTCTGAAAGAACTTCAGGGACACAAGTTGAGAAGAGCCTGCCGAAAAGGAGATCCAGTGATAGGCCTAAAGTGGGATCTAACTCAAGTGGAGACCCCCAAAACCTGACACTATTACTGAAGCTACTGAGTGCTCACAAAAAGGGGCCTATCATGACTCCCCTCTGAAAAACCCAACAAGCAAATGAAAGAGTCAGATGCAGATATTTATACTCAACCAATGGGCAGAAGCTGATGACCACTGTGGTTGAATTTGGGAAAACCTAGAAGAAGCTGAGGAGGAGAGTCCCCTTGTAGGAGGACCAGCAGTCTCAATTAACCTGGACCCTTGAGATCTCTCAGACAATGGACCACAAACCAGGCAGCATACACCAGCTGATATGAGGTCCCTAACACATATAAAGTAGAGGACTGTCAGGTTTGGGTTCAGTCAGAGAAGATGCACCTAACCCTCAAGAAACTAGAGGCGCAGCAGGGAGTGTGGAGGTCTGACCAGGTGGGTGGTGGTTGGGTGGGGACAGCCTCTTGGAGCTGGGCATTTGGGAGAAGAGTTATGAGATGTGGAACAGTCAGATCATGGACTGGAATAAAATCTGGAGTTAAAAAAAGAAAGATTAAATAAAATTGAAAAACAACAGTAACACCTACAAGAAGAAGAGAAATCAGTGATGACCTTTAAAATGATAGGCTATGATGCTTGTATATTCTTGGGACACAGATGAGAGATAAAGGGGTTTAAAATGGAGAAATAATTTTAAAAGCACATAAAAATGTCCATGGTATTGTGACACTGTTAAATGAGTTAGATTTTTAAAAGCAAATGTCTATGTTTTCTTCCTTATGGGCATAGTATGAGGGGTTTGGGGCTGTGTAAGTGAAGTAAGGTGCTGTGTTATACTGTGGATAGTCAGCATAAACTAATATACCAAGAAACAGAAATTAATGGATACTTACAATGATTAACATCAATAAGACTAAAATATTTTTATAAAGTATTTTATAAAGTAATTTCCCTTGAGGAGAGATAACATATTTGTTAGAGATGTATTATTGAGGCTTAGAAGTTGTAATTTAAGTAGACTAATAATAGCTATCTCCTGATTGAAAGGACAAGGACCCAGAAGTTGTTCAGTCCATGAGACAACATGTTTCAACATTCCTAATCTGATGCTAGAGTCCCAGCTGATTCCGAGAAAGCCACCAATTGACAATCATTACTGGAATCCCAACAAAATATGTTCTAACCCAAAAAAGGAATGGCTCATGCTAGATGAACTTGTCAGTGATATTGATGGCATGCAGACAGAAGCCGTACAAGCTTTTCTTCAATGTCACTTTATATGAAGTGTCACGAGAATATGTGACCCAGATTTATGGTATATCTTCTGACTTCAACTGATTTGAGTTCAAAGTGGGCCTTGCAACTCAGATAACACAAGTGAGGAAAATCACTCACATGTTCTCCCAGTTGCATATGTTTTAGTTAATTCTAAATGTAGTCAAGTTAAACACCATCAGAAAGTAAGCAAATTTTAAAAACCAGGAAGGTTTTGCATCTGAGTAACCTCACCCAGAATAAATTTATGATGTCCTCATTTTTAATAGTTGAATAGTATTCCATTGTTTAAATGAACCACACTTTTCTTCATCCATTCTTCAGTTGAGGGACATTTGGGTTGTTTCAGGTTTCTAACGATTACGAATCAGTCTGCTAACAAAGTGGAGTATGTGTCCTTATGGTATGGTAGAATATCTTTTGGGTATATGCCCAGGAGTGGTATAGCTGTATCTTCAGATGAACTGTTTCTAATTTTCTGAGGGACCTCCAGACTGATTTCCAGAGTGGTAATGCCAGTTTGCACTCCCACCATCAATGGAAGCTTATTACTCTTTCTCCACATTTCTTGGCAGCATGTGTTATTCCTTGAGTCTTTTATTTTAGCTATTCTGATTGGTGTAAGAGTAAGATGGAATCCCAAGCCATGATTTGTACTCACTGATAATTGGATATTAGCCAAAAGTACAGAATATTCATGATGCAACCCACAGAGCATATGGAGTTTAACTAGAAGAAAGACGCAACTGAGGATGCTTCAATCCAAATTAGAAGGGAGAAAGAAATAAAATTACTGGAAACAGAGGGAAGGAAAGAAATTGATGAGAGGGGGTATGAGGAGGGGTTATGATCAAATGTGGAGAAAGACAAGAGAGAAGCCTAGTGGCCCAGGAGAATAAATTAAAATATGAAGCTGCTGGGGATGGGGTTAGGGGTGGGGTAATCTCTAGAAAGTCCCAGAGACCTGGGGTCTTAGAGGCTCCCAGGAATCAATGTGGGTGACCATACCTGAAATGCATGACAGTGTAGATTTTGAACCTGAAGAGACCACCTCCAGTAGTTAAAGAGGGGCCCCGGTGGAGGGATGGGGTTACCAACCCACTTTCAAAAGTTTTGACCCAAAATTGTTCCCATCTAAAAGAAATGCAGGAAGAAAAACTGAGCAGAGACTGGAAAAGGCTAGCCAGTGATGAGCCCAACTTAGGATCTATCCCATTACCAAACCCTGACACTATTACTGATGTCATGTTTTGCTTACAGACAGGACTCTAGCATGGCTGTTATTTGAGAGAATGTCTACCAGCAGCTAACTGAGACGAATACAAATACTTACAGCCAACCATTGGACTGAGTTCAGGGAACCCTGTAGAAGGTTTAGGGAAAGGATTCAAGGCCCTTAAGGGTATGGGAACCACATAGGGAGACCAGAAATGTCAAATAACCTGGACATTGGGGAGATTCCAGAGACTAAACCTCTTCCAGAGACTAAGAACATACATGGGCTCCTTCAACGTTCCTGTCACATATGTAGTAGAGAATTGCCATGTCAGACCTTAGGGGGAGAAGTTATGGCTAATCATATAAAGGCTTGAAGCCCTACTGAAGTCTTCAAGGGAGATGGTCAAGAACTCTGAGAGTGGGACTGGGAAGGGGGGCAATGTTTGAGATGTAAATAAATAAAATACTTTAAAAAATCAGAAATGTTTGAGAATCTGTTGAAGTTTTTGCTTACCATTTTTTCTAAATATAGTTATCTTGTGTAAAATACAAAGAAAGACCCCTACACAAATAGAGGACACATAACATAAATTGAGTATAGTTATACAATAGAAAAATATTACTCAAAACCCACCCCTTGTCTTCAACTACTAGTCCCCACTCTCATAGCTCCACATTTTCTTTTCTGTGCAAATAAAAGATCTCTCACATCAATGGGAATAAGAGATAGTTTATTCTGGAGTCAAATCACTGTGTCCCAAGACTTATATTTAGGTATTTCGAAATATAATTTCTTAATATGTAAGTAGTTTAATGGTGTTTTTACAATGACAAATAAAAGTGAGTTATAAATCTAGGCATTTTTAAGGCACTTTGGTAGAAATGCAAAGTGGACAGTTACAACAGGCAGTGAATTGTCAACTATAAACCAAATCTGTCTAATACCATGCTTACCCTTTAATGGATAGAGAATAAGTTTTTGTTCACATAATAAATTCAAAAGTTTTTATATATTTCTTTTTTTTCTTTTTCTTTTTGTATGTAAGTTCTCATATAAATGTGAGCAAAGTATAGTTCTTGAAGAGTCTAATGGTAGCCATAAGGAAATTATATTTAGTCTGTGGGATAGGAAACATTACAAACTCTATATAGTCACTGAAGTTTTTATTAGTTGATTATACTGTTAAGACAGCTTCTTTCCTAGAATTCTCATTCATGTGCTTGAAACAACAGCACCAATTGGGGACTGAGAGTTCAAGTATAAGTCTACGGAGGGACATTTTACATTCAAAACATACACAAATAAATGTTATCAACAGAAAAATAGAAATTTTTTTTTGTTATATACAAGGAGCAATGTACAAATCATCAATAGGAAAATGTGCAATTCTATAACATAGAACAGGAATAAAGAAATTAAAGAGGGGATTTTCAAAACCAGTATTCAACTTGATAGAACACCCTATTTCTTATTCATTAACCAATCATTTTATATCTATCTATATGTTATATATACTTAGAAGTTGAAGTTCGACCAACTTCAGTATTCAAGTTTGTTGTTTAAAATCATTATTGAATAAAATGAGTGTTTTTAAAACAAGTGCTGTGATACTGCAAGTTGATATGGAAGTAAGAGAATAACCACATAATTAACAAAGAACACATGTATCATCAACATACTGGCCAATGGGATGATTGATGCACAGGCCAAGACAGAATGGGGCAGTCAAATACTGCATTATGCTACTTATAATAGCACGTGATTGAAATGTGTGAATCATTTATTTCTAGAATTGTGCATTTAGTACCGTGAACCTCAGTTGCTTGCTGAGAACAGTAGTGAAAATAAAACTTTATCTAAAGATTGACTATATAGTATCATAGTATTATGCCATCATTGAATTCAACATTTTCCCCATGGAAATGTTTGCTAGCATTTCGTCTTTTAATGAATCATATTATTACACATTATTTCTATCTACCAAGAAGAATGAATTGAATAATCTAAATTAAGAATTAGATGGTAACTCCTTGTCTCCACTTGATGCCCTGTCTGTCTAATGGAGGTGGACTCTTTTGAGTTCCCTCTCCTCATTATTGGGTATTTTGGCTAAGGTCACCACCATTGTGTCCTGTGTGTTTCTCACCTTCCAGGTCTCTGGTACTTTCTAGAGTGTCCCCTATTTTCCACACACAGAGGCTGCATATTTCCATTCATTCTCCTGGCCTGTTTAAATTTTTTCCCGTCTTTCACCCTTCTGCTTTACACCTGATCCTGTTTCCCTTGTCTCCTCCCCATCCCCTCTCTAACCAAGGTCCTTCTCTCCTTCTGCCTCCTGTGAATACTTTATTGCCCCTTTAAGTTGGATTGAAGAATCCTCACTTTGGCCTTTCTGCTTGTTAAATTTCTTATGATCTATGTGTTGTATCCTAGGTTTTCTGTACTTTATGGAAAATATCCACTTATCAGTGAGTACATACCATGCATGTCCTTTTGGATCTGTGTTGCCTCACTCAGGAAGATACTTTCTACCTACTTCCATTTATTTGCCTTCAAAATTCATGATCTTCTCACTTTTAATAGATAAAAATATTCCATTGTGTAAAAAAAACCACATTTCCTGCATCTATTCTTCACTTGAGAGTCATTTGGGTTGTTTCCAGATTCTGGCTACAAACAAAGTTGCTATGAACATAGTGGAACAAGTGTCCTAGTGGTATGGTGGGACATCTTTTGGGTATATGCCCAGGAGTGCTATTGCTGCATCTTTAGGAAAAACTATTTCCAATTTCCTGAGGAACTACCAGATTGATTTTCAGAGTGGTTGTACCAGCTTGCAATCCCACCAGCAACACGAGAGTGTTTCTCATTCTCCACATCTTTAGCAACATATGCCATTTCTTGAGTTTTTTATTTTAGTCATTCTGATCCGTGTAAGGTGGAATCTCAAGGTCATTTTGATGTGCATTTAACTGATGACTAAGGACTTTGAACATTTCTTTAAGTGCTTCTCATCCAGTCTAGATTCTGTTGTGAATTCTCTGTTTAGCTTTGTATCCCATTTTTAATTGGGTTATTTGGAGTTTTAGAAGTTAACTTCTTGAATTCTTTATATATTTTGGATATTAACCCTCTATCAGATGTAGTAAAGATTTTTCCTAATCTGTAGGATGCCTATTTGTCCTATTGACAGTGTCTTTTATCTTAAAGAAGCTTTTCAGTTTCATAAGGTCCCCTTTATCAATTGATCTTAGAGCCTGAGCTATTGATCTTCTGTTCAGAAAAATTTCCCCACAGTGTCAATGAGTTTGAGCCTCTTTCCCTCTTTTTATTCTATTAGATTCAGTGTATCTGGCTTTATGTTGAGGCTAATGATTCACTTGGACTTTAGCTTTTTATAAGGTGATAAATATGGATGCATTTTCATTATTCTACATACAGATAGACAGTTATATCAACACCATTTATTGAAGATGCTTTCTTTTTTCTACTGTATGTTTTTGGGTTCTTTGTTCAAGATCAAATGTCCATATGTTTGTGGGTTTACTTCTGAGTCTTTAATTCTATTACTCCATTGATTAACCTGTATGTCTCTGTACCAATACCATCCAGTCTCTATAACTATTACTTTGTAGTACAAATTGAGAGGTCAGGGATGTGATTTCCAAAGAAGATCTCATATTTTTGAGAATTGTTTTGGATATCCTTGATTTTTTTTGTTTTTTCATTTGAAGTTGAGAATTGCTCTTTCTATGTCTGAGAAGAATTGTGTTGTAATTTTGATGGGAATTGCATTAAATCTGTAGATTGTTCTTGACAAGATGGTCATTTTCAATATGTTATTCCTACCAATCCATGCGCATGAGAAATCTTTCCATCTTTTGGGGTTACCAATCCACATTCAAAATTTCTGAGCTGGAATTATTCCTGTCTGAAAGAACTTCAGGGACAAAAATGAAGAGAGTGAAGGAAAGGCAGTCTAATGACTGGCCCAACTTGGATTCAACACATGGGGAGGAACCAAGACCTGTCACTATTACTGCTGCTAATATGTTCTTATAGACAGGTGGCTAGTATGGCTGTCCTCTTAGAATCCCTACCAGCAGCTGACTGAGACAGACTCAGATACTTATATCCAACCAGTGGACTGAAGTTGGGAACTCCTATGGTTGAATTAGATGAAGAATTGAATAAATTGAAAGAGTGGGTTACCCATAGGAAGAACAACAGTCTCAACTAGCCTAGACTCCTGGGAGCTCCCAGAGACTGAACCACATACAAGGCGCATACATAGGCTGGATCAAGGGTCTTGGCACATATATAGTAGAAGACTGCCTGGTCAGGTCTCAGTGAGAAAAGATGAGTCTATCCTGGAGAGACTCAAGGCCCTAGGGAAGGGTGACACCTGGTGGCAAGGAGAGGAAGAACACTCAGAGCAACATCTAAAGGGAATGGATGAGGAACTGTGGAGCATAAACTGGGGGGGAGGCAATGGCTAGAATGTAAATAAATAAAATAATGAAAGAAAACAAAAAAATGAATTAGATGATTTCTTTGAATAGCTCCTGAAAAATTATTCATACACAATAAAACACACTCATTTTAATTAATTAATTAATTAATTACACCAGTGAATTTATTTCTTTTTTTCTTACAGAGCAAAGCAAGTTGCTTATAGAAGTATGGGCAACTCCTCACTGAAAAAAGCTGCATCATTACAACGTTCACCCAAGCATGCTTAAAGACCTTATGGAAAGCCCACAATTAAGTTTGGGCTTTAAATCAGCCTTTTACCTTTAGTCTCCAAAGATCACTTGCAGTTGGAGGATGGAGTAATAAGTGGAAACCTTGACATTTCCCTGATCCTCAATGGAGGATATCAATGGGTACACTACCATTACCAAAGATTAAGATACCATTCTGTACTTCTGGTCTAGATTTCATCACTACTAAAACCAAATTAATGAATTGCATATTGTATATACCTGTACAACATATAGGAATATACATATATACATGTATATATATACAATATATATATACAATATGTATATATATACAATCATCCCTTTGATAAGTATATCAGTTTGGCATGTGTTCTCCATAAGTTGTGTGATATTTCTCTTACTTCCACATTGACTTACAATATCACAATGTTTGTGTTAAAGAAACGCTTATTTTACTCAATAATGAGCCTTAACAACAAACAGGAGTACTGAAGCTACTACTTTAGATATGCTAAATAAGATGCCATTAAGTACTTCCTTTCGTTGAAAAGTTGAAAGCCCCTTACCCATTAAAATGTCAAAAACAGTGTAAGATTTAAGATAATTTAAAACATAGCATATATAGGCCTCAATACTGTCTACCGTTTCAGACATCCACTGGGGAGTTTGAAATCTATCCCCAGCTGATAGGGCAAATTAATATATAGAAAATTGATGAAAACTCCACAGCTGCAGTAGATACCTCTGGGAAACAAGAAGCAAAGAAAAAAGCATTGCATTAACCAGAAGACTTCTCTCCTCTTGCCTTTGCCAATGATACTCCTACACTGACCTGGCCATATGCCCATTTAATAATCTTACAACTCATCAGGGAAACTGCAGTGTTGGCAGCATGTGTATCATGGGAAAGCAGAACGATTATCTGGACAAAAAGTATAAGGCTATGGATTTTTTTACATTTAAATTTTTCCTCTGGTTAGACAATGACTCCTACAACTTTTATTTTGGTAAAACCTCATTATACAAGATATTCGTGTAAGATTTTTTATTAAAACTTAATGAAGTGCTCGCTTCGTCAGCACATATACTAAAATTGGAACGATACAGAGAAGATTAGCATGACCCCTGCGCAAGGATGACACGCAAATTTGTGAAGCGTTACATATTTTTGAAGGAGCACCGTGAGGAAAAGATGGAGTAAAGAGAGGAGAAGATGAAGTAGATGAGAAGCCATGTAATGAGAGAGAAAGAGAGAGGGGGCATGGAGGCAGAATTTCACGTGTCTCCACCAGTCAAAGATAGTTTACATAGCTAGGTTGGGTATTAGGTTACACTTCTGATTGAGCATTATAAAGCCTTTGATTAACACTTTAAAAAATTTTTTATTAAAGCCAAGTGGAAAAGGGGGCACGGGATAGGGGTTTTCTAGGGAGGGGAAATGGGGAAAGGGATTGACATCTGAAATGTAAATAAAATACCCAATAAAAAATAAAAATAAAAATAAAAATAAAAATAAAAAACTTAATTAAAAAACAATTCCTAACTTTAGACTCGGCTCATGGGCATCATTTAAAAAATCTGATCGATTATGTTAATATCTATCATGCTGATATTAAAAACAGCGTCCTGATGAGATGTTTACATTGTGATTATTAAATTACAAGTTGAATGAGAATAAAAGTAGAATAGATGTATGCAAAGAAGGGTTGATTTGCTTATTTTTATGCCAATGTATGAATATAGTCTTTACTTGTTTCACAGAAACTGAGTCTTGAGGCGGTAATTCAAAGAGCAACCCCAGAAAACTCAGCATCAAGAAAATAATAATGGCCAAGATGGCAAATCATCTTGTTGTTTCTGGAAAAC
Source organism: Rhabdomys pumilio (assembly GCA_030674055.1). Lineage (NCBI taxonomy): Eukaryota > Metazoa > Chordata > Mammalia > Rodentia > Muridae > Rhabdomys > Rhabdomys pumilio. The sequence continues at coordinate 51,689,078 of JANHMN010000005.1, forward strand.
TTATAGGTTTTAGTTTTATGTTTCATAAATAGTGTGTTATTCAAATGCATTTCCTACATGATTTTAGCTTTCAAAGCTACATGTTAAACATACCTACACAATAATAATAATAATAATAATAATAATAATAATAATACTTCTTTCAATAATACATCTTTCAAATTACACATTTGAAAAATGAAATAATCTAAATGGAATGGGCATGTTAACACGAAACAAATAGCGTGAGACACTTATAAGTAAATCCAGAGAAAGAAGTAGAGGGGTGGAGGTGGCAAGTGGGCCATGGGAGTTGGAAGAGAGGAAATCTAAAATTCTTTTGCATAGCATCACTAAAAGAAAAGGATATTTATATCTTAGGATGTAGAATTGTACAGTGCAGGTTGTATCAAAACAAAAGTTCTCACAACAATGCTTTCTGTGTGACTAATGCATTCTCTACAACCATACAATAAAATCCAAAGTAGAAAAGGTTCTTAACATGTTAATATAGTGACCTTCCTGAAAATGAAAAAAAAAGTACCAAAAATAGGTCCCTTCATTAAATTTCCCCATTTCTGTAGACAAATAAAAATATTAACAGGAGACTTTTAGTTCACTATCCAGCCCATCCAAGGAAAAAGAATCATTTTGATTTCTTGGTCTGTTCCTCATTCTAACTTCTAAGCCTCATTTATCACCAGCAGATGGGTTTATTTCTTTTCTCCTATGAACTCAATACTTCCTTATAATTCAGCTCTGATTTCAAATGATCTTTGATTCAGTTCAGTTCAGTGGTGCTGGTGCTTTAGGACTATTGAACTTGATTGCCTTTGTTCCTGTAGCCTTCATGTGCTGCACACCTTCATTTTGGGCCTGCATAAATTCTTTATGTCCCTTTACATTTACTAAAATATCATTATTTTATGCAGATGTATTTTTGTTTTGTTATTCTCTGTATATTAATTTCCAAGACCTAATTAGAGGACTACCCTACTCTAGGTCAGTTATCTGCCTTATATAAACATTAAACAGTGTCAAGTAAAGAATGTGTGCTCAATAAACTAGAGACTTATTGAGTAATATAACAATATCAAAACATTCTTATGCTAAATATCAGTTCCTTTTTAACTACATTAAAATAAATAATCCTCATACAATAATATAAACTAAGAAAAATGGAAAATACACTAAAAACTGATACCATGATCCTTGTGATTGATTTCCACAGGTATATGCACTTTATTTCAACTTCGGTGATTACAATCAGTTTACTGTAGCTTGCAATAATGTAGCTATAAATATATCTGCACATAATTAAATTCTGTACAAATTTTAAACTTAGAAACATGAAAATGTTCCTCTGAAAGTGCACTTTCCTATAATTTTTCTTCCATTTTGAACAGCAAATCGTTTCTATCTTCACAGTTATCTACAGTTATATATGATGTCCCATTTACCCGTTATTCATTCCAGTTCATCAGTACATGGTTATGATTATTTCAGACATTTAAAACTAACTTTCCCATTTACTCCCATTGCAAACTGGTATTCATTTTCTGAAACTGACTTAGTTTTTAAAAAGGAAAGAATAAATCTTAAAGTTTTAAATACAACTTTTTAAAATACTTTTATTTTCTGCTCAAGAAAGAAGTCTACAGGTGTAAGATTTCCCTACCTTAGTCTAAAATTCTGCATACTAAGTGTTTGGTGCCTTCTGTATTTTTCTCATAGTTCTTATTTCAAAATTGAGTGAAGTTTAACTTTTCTGAGTTAATGGTAAAATGATTGGTTGAATCCAGTTTTAGCACTTTCCAAAGGTTAATATTTCTTTGTTTGTAGAAATGTATATCATTCTAAATTTGAATCTTCCCAGATGAAGAACTCATTTTTATGGAACCCGTAGATCTAGTTTTTCATTGTGTTAATATATTATTAGATGTTTTATTAATAAATTTGAATGCAAAGTAAATCATATAATTGTTCTGACTGATGATAACTCTTGCTTATTGCTCATTCATTGTCTTTTTTTGTGGGAGGTGGCTTAATATGTGGGTGTTTTACAGCTTCCTCCTGAGTTTCAAAATATTATTTTACTCAGACCTACCCACAAATGAGCACATTCTGATATAGGTCTATTTTTAATTTTCTGATATAAAGAAAGCACATAAGATTAAAAGAAAATTTTGCGATTCATATCCCTGTGGTTTAAAATTTTATTTCCACTTTTAATAACAGGACCTGTAGGTATAATATTTGTCATTTCACATTAATAAGTGTACAAATTCCCCACTAGCACACCACCCACCAGAGGTAGTAGAAAAGAAAAGGACACTGGGAAGTAGACTTGTTTCGAAACAGTTCTTTGGGTACTAGTCAATTTTCATTGTCAGGATATCAGCAGTTCAGTCCAGTGCTTTTGGCAGACACCACACAAATGATGTCTGATGCAGCTGAAATCCAGTAGACTTGGCAGTGACTCACACGTTCATTGGCGAGTTTCTCTCCATGTCATCACCACAAGCAGAGCTCAGCAACACAGTGTAAACAGAACCAATATATATATATATATATATATATATATATATATATATATATATATGTCCTTAGTGAAGAATAAGATGCAGAGCAAAGATGTACTTGCTATAGCAATACATTGTTTCACCTGTGTCTGCTTCAGGAAAGCATTCTTTCATGTGTATGCTTTAACAAAACATCCTTTCACCTGTGTGCTGCAGATAAACATCATTTAACATATCTGACTTTCTAAAGAAACTAAAAGTTTCCACTTCAAAGACCTAAATGAAAACTATACGATTTTTGTCACATTTTCCTGCACAATAGCATCTCCTTTATCTATATTTATGGGAAAATTTTGCAAGTACTAAAGAAAACCCACTCATATATAAAATCTTGTACTCATTAAAAATCTTTTAGTAACTACTTCAATATTATATTTTGGTAGAAACTTATAAAATGCAATAAAGTAGATATTAAAGATTATATATAACTTTTTGATAAATCAGGGTTATCTTATAAACATCCAATGTTATGTGTGAACAGAAAGCCACACATTTGGTGGTTTGACTGAAAATTGTCCCCATAGACTCATAGAGAGTGGCATTATTGAATGTGTGGTCTTGTTGGCGTAGGCATAGCCTTGTCAGAAGAAGTGAGTCACTGGGGATGGGATTCTATGTTGCAAATGCTTAAGTCAGGCACAGTGTCTCTTTCTGTTCCTACTGGCTTTGAATCTGGATGTAGAACTCTCAGCTACCTCTCCAAGTTTCATGTCTGACTGCTTACATCCATACTTCCTGCCATGGCAGCAATGGACTAAATATTTAAACTATAAACCAGCACCAAATATATGTTTTCCTCTTTAAGAGTTGGCATGGCCATGATATCGCTTCACAGCATTAGAACTTTGACTAAGAAATTACTATATATGAATCCTTAATTGTTTTTGTATTCTACTAATACTTCTGTATTCAATGTTGTTTGCTTCTAATCTAGTTTAAAAATGAAGATAATAAGAATTTAAACTTATTGTATGTTATTATTAAAGCCAGCAGAGCATAGGTTGAAATGATACGGTTTATGCATTTGTTTTAAATATTATCATCAGTCACAGGCATTGTGAGATAATATGTGCAATAGTGCTATCAAGTCCAGAACCCACAATTTTGAACCCAAGCTTGACTTTTGCTATTATAATATTTCCTCCCCTTTGGCTCACTGATCTCTGAGATTTAAAAGAAAGTTACATTATATATGATCATATTTATATCTACGCACTTGTCATTCTTCTGGGGGAGAAAAAGTCCATTTTTTGATGAGATGTGAGATCTATACATTTATATTGTATATATTGTGTGTATGTGTGTGTGTGTGCCTTTCAAAAAAAGTATTTTTTTATTTATTTTTGATTGGATATTATATCTACATTTCATATTTTATCCCCTTGTCCCATTCCCCCATCACCCAGGAACCTCCTATCCCATCCCCTCTTCCTGCTTCTATGAGGATGTGCCCCCACCTACCCCCCACTCCCACTTCCCCACCCTCGAATTCCCCCCCACACTCGGTGTTCAGCCTTCACGGGATCAAGGATCTCCTCTCTCACCTATGCCTGACAAGATCATCCTCCCCAACATATACAGCTGGAGCCATGGGTCCCTCCCTATGTGCTCCCAGGCTGGTGGTTTAGACCCTGGGGAGCTGTGGTTGTTTGGTATTGTTGCTCTCCTCATGGGGCCACCAACCCTTTCACCTCCTTCAGTCTTCTCTCTAACTTCTCCATTGGGAAACCCTTGATCAGATCAGTGGTTAGCTATGAGCATCTGCCTCTGAATATGTCAGACTTAGGCAGACCTCTAAGGAGACAGCTATATCAGGCTGCTGTCAGCATACACTTCCTGACATCCACATCAGCATCTACCTTTGGTGACTGCACATGGAATGGATACCCAGGTGGAATGGTCTCCAGACGACCCCTCCTTCAGTTTCTGTCCCACACTTTGTCTCCACATTTGCTCTCTTGAGTATTTTGTTACTCCTTCTAAGTAGGACCGAGGCATCCATACTTGGTCTTCATTCTTCATGAGCTTCATGTGGTCTGTGAGTTGAATCTTGGCTATTTCAAGCTTTTGGGCTAATATCTACTTATCAGTGAGTAAATACCATGTGTGTTCTTTTGTGATTGGGTTACCTTACTTCAAGATAAGTATTTAGAATTCAGTTAGGAATGATACTTATCTAAGAAAATGGCAGTATTAGGTTATCCTCTAAGCTAAATTCCATCATCAGCCCAAAGATATTAGATAAGTTTCTATGACCTACTATTGAGAAAATTTCAGGTCCAATTAGGTATATAGTTATTAGAATCAGAATTATAATAATAAAAATAAGTCAAATAACTTGGAATAAGAGGATTTTATTATTTGTTAATCATGCTACAATATTTACATTGCTCAGAATGTAATAGTTAGAAGGATCTCAAATTTCCGTCAATGAAATCATTTCTCTGCCTGTTCTCATTAGGAAACAGAAATCTAGAAATGTATATTGATGTGCATAATGTCAGTCAGATCTACTGTTTTTTCCAGATTTTGTGTATTAAATATTACCTGTTAGGAATAAGTTTAAACCTAGATAATATCCAGGTCACTTTTATTTTAAGAATATAGAAACTTTAGTTACATTAATTGCTAGTACCACTGCTTCTGCAATTGCTGTGACACAAGAAGTTAAGACACCTACTTTTTTAATCATTTAGCAAAAAATAAATGTTAATAATGTGTTGGAATATATCACAAGATTTAGATAGGCATTTGGAAGAAAAGATTGATGCTCTTTATCCTATTCAAATTACTGCAAGGAGGTTCAGAATTTAAGGGTGAGGAGCCATTTGGAGTGTCATGCCAATATTACCATTGGATTCATGTTAGTTCTACAATTTACAGTGGTAGTCATTATACTTAGAAAGTTTAATGACATGTGTAGTATATTTGGCATAATCCTAATACCTCTCAGAATGTTTTAACAATACATAGGGAGCTAATGAATTTAAAAATTACAGCTCTGCTGAGCGTTAATGTGGTAGATACTGCAGAAAAAATCATCCATCGTCCAAGGTCAGTATTTGTATTGTAGTCAAGCTTCAAAAATTGCATATATAGCTTGATCATGCTAGCCCCTTTTGTACTAGGAATACTTTTATTCCTGCCCATTGTGGTAAAGCTTTTCTTCAAAAACATCAACATGTTGGTTGCCAAGGATATTGCTTGAACCTGAAAATGGACCCCCAGACAGAGCAATTAAATTAACAGGCTGGCAAGGCAAGGATGGGTAAGATTCTGCACAGAGCCTTACCAACCTAAGACAAAAATGCATTGCTTTTGATAATGCATGTTTCATGATGGGTAAGGAAGGCTTTCTTGTCAGAACAACCTAAGACAGGCTCAGTCTTGTTAATGAAATAAAAATGGGGGAGAGGTGGAGAACCTTTGAGGCTACTTGGTGAGAATATGACATTGGCCAAGGACAAGGAAATAGGCTTCAGGCAGGAATCTGACTTTAGGCTAGAACAAAGAAGTTATCTCAGGTAGGAATCTAAATCTTAGGCTAGAGCAAAGAAGTAATTTCAGGCAGGAATCTAATTATTAAGTTAGAAAAAAAGAAGTAATTTCAGACAGAACTCTAAATTTTAGGCTAGAACAAGGAAGTAGGCTTCAGACATGAAAATGACCTTGGGCTAGGACAGGGAAGTAGGCTCAGATTCCTTGGTCATCATGATAAGCTCTTAGAAACAGTGATTATGGGAGTGTTCAGGTAATTGGTTTCAATGCCTTCCTTGTTCTTTGACTATTTGTGTTTATTGTCTTGCCTGCTCCTTGACTATTTGCATCTATTGTATTGTTTGACCCTCAACCTAGAACTGACCTTACTACATGTATGTAATCAAAATGGTATAAAAACATAAAGGAGGTGGGAGATGAGATAAGGGGTTCTAGAGAGGGGAAATGGGAAAAGAGGATGACATCTATATTGTAAATAAATAAAATATCCAATTAAAAAAAGAATATGTATTACTACAAATTATCCCCTTTCCTATTATTCAGCAACAAAAGTTGTTAAATTATCCAAGAAATAATTTGACTCTTGTCTATATTATTTGTTTAACTGAGAAATAAAAGATTGTCCTCTAAGATGGATAAAAATTGTTAGTTCATTAATACCAGCATGATATATATGTTGATATACTATTTCAGGAAATTATATTGAAAATCATTTGTTCAGATATTGAAGCAAAATCAAAACAATAGTTACACAGAATATACTAAGAATACTGGTGCTTACAGGGCCAGGTGAGTTTTAATAACCAATCAAAGCTATTGAATTTTTATTAAATGTGTGAAAAAAAATGAGAAATTGTAGCTAGCCCAGTGTATAGTGAAATAAAATTTTGTTTTTCAAATGACTACTATTACTCCTACTCCTACTCCTACTGCTACTACTACTAATAATACAAAAATTAACATTTAGTTCCTTAGAAAAGAAATTATACATTCGTATAATTAATAGTTCTCAAAGCATCATTTAGTCTGAAAAGTTCTCCAGGTAATTTACCTCTGGAACCATTGCCTATGCCAGTCATTCAAGCCAAAGACTTAATGAGAAACTGTGAAGGGTAGCAAGTTCATTATATAAAATCTTTGGAAATGGCACAGCTAAAGATGCCCAAGGTAGGAATAATGCTACTGAGTGCTAAAGGCCAGTTAGAAACAGGGAATAACATTACACTCCCTCTCATTATTTAGATTCAATGCCATTTTTTTCCTTTCCATATGAAATTCTTTTGCATTTTAGAAACAAAAACTGAAAGGGGTCCAGATTCTTGCACAAGGAGCATGTGTTTAGAGCTCACTTTGCTATGGAATAATACAATATGATTTCTTTTAATGAGAGTTATGTAGTTTGATTCTTCCAAGCATTGAAGTGTCTGTGTGATCAAGTCCACAGGGCTATGGAAACAAAATTAAAGTGTGATTTATATTAAAATGTAGTGACTGTTGGGTGCTATATCACAACTGCCTAAGGCATTCTTATGTTGATAAAATTTTACACCTACCAGAACGAGGAGAAACGATGCACACTTTACTGACAACATTTTAGCTTCAAATTGATAAACCCAGCAGAGCCAAAGGATTGTCATAAGGAATTTTGACAAGCTTTCTTCATAAAATATTCAACCAATTTGGAGAAAAGAGGACTTTCTTTGAGTCTGTGTAGTAATTTATTTCTGATTGAAGTTGAAAGTATTTTTTTTGAATTTTAGAGATGTACAGCTAAACCAAAGAATAAAGACAGGCAAATAGACACTATTGTAAAATGTATGTCTAAAATTTGGTGTCAAATTCTGAATATTTTAACTTGAAATAAAAGTTATATTAATGACTAGCTACACTACTATGACATGTCTTCAAAGGAAGAGACCTAGTTTAAAATTAGACATTTCAGGGTTAGTTATGTCTGATTTAATAGTTATTTCCAAGGTGTCAGTTGCAGTAACCTAAGTGAAAAAGAGAGAGAAGATAAACTATTTGGAATATAACAAAGAGGAATGTAATTAACAAGTTAATCATCATGTTGTCTTGTCTTTTTTTACAATGAAAACATGTTGAATTTCTATTTAACAAAATCATGAATTCAAAGGGGAGAAATGGGGTAAGGGAATAACATCAGAAATGTAAATAAAATATCAAATAAAAAATTGTTCTGAAAAATAATGTTTCATTACCAAACCTGTTCTCAATATATATTGATGTTATCCATACTGCACAGGGTTGGAGGTAGGACAGAATTAAAAACTGAGTATGATGATCTATGTATATCTTATTTAGCATACATGGGGAGTTGTGTTAATTTTAAGTGTGTATCAGTCTTGTTCTGAAACAAAGTAAATAGATATAATTGACTTGATGGTTTCAGAGGTTTATTAAGTTCAGGATTACTTGGTTCCATTTGTTTCAAGTCCTTTAAAAAAGCAAATCTCATGGTGGGGAGAATGTGTTAGAGGTGTTGCTCACCAAATAGAGGCCAGACATATGGGATTGAGAGGCATGGGGAGGGATTGAAGCCAGTATGTGTCAGTCAATAGTGCACCTTGCATGATATACCCTATCTCATATAACCTAGTGGTTTTCAACAGCTGGGTTGTGACTCCCTTGGGGTCATATATCAGATATCCTGCATAAGAAATATTTAATTATGGAACATAACAGTAGCATAATCACTCTAATGTAGTTACAATGAAATAATTTTATCTTTGGAGTCATCACAACATGAGGAATTGTATTAAAAGGTCACAGCATTCAGAAGGTTTAGAACCTCTGTTTTAAAGACCTGACCTATGGTTATAGTTAGCTTCAGTTTTCAACTTGACCCACCAGGTAAGAGGAAATATCATTTGAGGAATTGCTTCCATGGAATTGGCCTGTGAAGCATTTTCTTTATTGATAATTGATTTAGAATAGCAGAGCCCAGTATGGGTTAGTAAACCTGGGCTACATAAGAGCAGCAAGTGAACATCAGCCTAGGAGCTACCCAGTAAGCACCATTCCTCTTTTTTCTTATTTCTTTCCTCCATGTAGCTGCCTTGAGCTTTTGCATTGTATCCCCTTGGTGATTGACTATACTGTATATCCTAGTTTTTGTTGCTGTTATAAAACACTGACTAAGACAAATTTGAAAGGAATATTTTTGTTTACCTTACCAGTTACAGACCATTATCAAAGGAAGACATGGCAGAAACTGAAGCAAATATCATTAATGAATGCTGCTTACTAACTTACATTCCCTGGCTTTCTTACACAGCACAGGTTAATCTGCTTAGGTTTGATATTACCCAAAGTTTGGTAGGTACTAATATATCAGCTAGCAATTAAGAAAATTCTTTGTACATTGCCACAGATCTCTTCAACAAAACCAGTTCCTCACTTTGCTGTTCTTTTGACACACAGGTGTGTCAAGTTGACAACTGAACGAAGTGTGACAACCTGCAAGCTAAAATAAATGGCTTCCTCCTGAAATTTCTTTTGGTCATAGTGTTAATTACAGCAAAAGAGAATAAAAATAGGGTACCGACTTTCAACAGCCCATTATGTAGGGACCATGCTTTTAACAAAGAAAATTGTAGGAGGCATATAAGATCCAAACTCCTTACATATTTGTATGCCCAGCATCATGAATGGCATATGTGCAGCCTCATTAAATCTTTTGGGTAATTTTTTCACAAAATGAGGCATGTTCAAAACATAAAAAAATCATTTGTGATTCTCATAAAGTTTATGTTTAAAAATATCTCACAGACACTTTTATATAAAATTAAGTCTATAAAATTTGTGTACTTAAGATGGCTAGAAATTATTGGATCAACTATCTAAACTGATATTGGTCATTTTAAGAACACTATGCTACCCAAGTGCGTATCAAATATACCCACACTCTTATATAGTCGAAGCTGAAAAGAGCTTTGGTGTAATAGGTGATAGGCAAGGTTTACTTTAGAACTCTAAACTCTATATACATCATACTCAAGGTTAACATATCTAAATTTAGACAAAGAAAATAACAGATTTTAGCCCCCAAATGAAAATAACTTAAATATTTTTAGCTAATATACAAATAAAATGTGCAACATCTCTGCTATAGAATACTATTACTAAGAAATGTTGTGATATACATGGTATAATATTTATAGTCCATGAAAATATTATTTGTATTTAAAGAAGCTTGCATCAAAAGGCTACATATTGGAGGCTAGAATGTTAGTGTGTTACAACTATCTGTAACTCCAATTCCAGGGCATGTGACTTCCTCTTTATGACCTCTGTCAGCAACATGCATGCATATAGTGCACACAGAAACTTGCTAGACAAATACTAATTCATGCATAATACATAAAATCTAAAAGAACTTCCAAAGGCACTTTTTTAAATGATTATTTTGTATAAATTATCCCAAATAGGCAAACGTTCTTATAAAGCAAATTATTAGGATAATATATTTTCTATATATAAATTATGTATTTATTGTATATATTTCATATTATATTATATATTACTATATATAAAGTAAAAATATAAAGTAAATCATTAGAAAATTAGAATAATGGTTATGTAAATTATGAGATATAATGATTTTTTGGAGTTAATAGAAGTATTTTGAATATAGACAATAAAATTAGTTTGACAAATTAATATTTTATGAAGTATTGAATAGTGCAATAAGTGAATTATATCTAAGTCAAGCGTTTTGTGTTTATGTGTGTGTGATGTATGTGTGTCTATGTGTTCAAGTATGTGCGACTGTGTATGTGTATGTATAAACTGCTTAGGAAAGAGAAGTCAACATTGGCTAGAAAAGCTAAAATTCCATCATTTTTGGTAGAAAGAAAATAAGATCTACCAATTCTCTTAGGGTACCAACAAGAAAAGGAAGCACATGAACATGAACAAAGTTCATCCTAGGAAATCAATGAGTTTATTAAACTTCTTAGAGGGAAAAGATGAGGGGGTTACTTACAGGGATGTGGGCATTCCTCCTTCAATATCTCAAAACTGAATAGCCATTACCAAGCAAGGATAAGGGCCTTTTTGTAACAACATGGACTGTGTTAGTTTGTATATATTTGGCCAGGGAGTGGCACTATTAGAAGTTGTGGCCTTGTTGGAGTAGCTATGTCACTGAGGGTGTGGGCTTTAAAAACCCTCATGCTAGCTGCCTGGAAGCCAGTATTCTGCTAGCAGCCTTCAGATGAAGATATAGAAATCTCAGCTCCTCCTGCACTATGCTTGCCTGGATGCTGCCATGTGATAATGAGCTGACACTTTGAACCTGCAACCCAGCCCCAATTAAATGTTGTCCTTATAAAAGTTATATTGTTCATACTGTCTGTTCACAGCAGTAAAACCCTAAGACATGGATGGAGTCTAGTCTTCCCTAGGGTATACACTGTACCTCATTCCTGAATGGATATCCACTTAATAGAATGTAGTATTCATCAGGTAGTAGGGAACACCTATTAGGCAAGTGTCTCATGACCCTTCTTGCTCCACTATGAGGGAATGCAAACAATCAAAGAGCCCAGAAGGAGTGATCTTATACAATTGGTCACAGCCAAAACCCAAATATTATTTGTTTGTTTTATTTGCTTGTTTTTGTTGAATCAGAGGTTAGTCCTATACAACAGATGTGTTCCACTGGTGTGCTCTATCTCATTATATTTTTATTTTTTAAGAAATTTTTTTACTGAACCTGAAGCTCTTTGATTCCCCTGGGTTCTCTGACTGGAGTGATTCATGAACCTGCCTATGTCTGCCTTATCAACACCAGGACTGCAGATATATTTCATTAAGCCATGTTTGTTTCATGTGGAGGTAGGGATCCAGATATCTGGTCTTCATGCTTGCAAGGGAAGCACTTTATTGACTGAGCCATCTTGCATTACCCTATAATTTTTTTCAAGTCAATCTTGTAAAGAAGAGTTGTAAATTTCAGGTATCATTATCTTCAAACAATGACATACCAAAAGAAGAGTGTTGTCTACGTTTGATTTATTGTATCTTTTCTAATATTTCATTTATTTATTAATATTTATTCATTTAACGTGCATGGGTGTTTTGTCTGCATGCATGTCAGCACACTTGTGAGTGCCTCATGCCTGTGGAGCTGCTTGGACTAGAGTTAAACATGTGAGCCAGCATGTAGGTGCTAGGTATTGAACACAGATCCTATGAGCAAGCACCCAGTGTTCCTCACTACTGAGCCATCTCTTCAGCCTAAATCATCTCTTATTAAAACAACTCTTTGATTCGAAACTGTGAAGTACTATATCCACTCCAATTATTAAAACTGGGCTCTTCATCCTCAATGGATACATTTTACAAGCTTAAGTTTTTCCAAAAAAAATAATCATTGAGAGCACATAAATTAGCAGTTCTCAACCAATGGGTCACAACTCCTTCAGCAAACCTCTATTTCCAAAAATATTTACGTTATGATTCATGAAAGTTATGTAACAACACAAACATAATTTTATTGTTAGAGGTTAACCCAATATGAGGAACTGTACTAAAAGGTGGAGACTTAGGAACGTTGAGAAACACTGACGTAAATGACCCACAAGTGTATTCACATTATTGGAGAAGAAAGTGATTAGTGATGAATGTTGGTGATTATGTATCTGTGCAAAACAGGCCTGCTCATTTCAAAGCATAGGAAGTTATCAGAACAAAAGGTCAAAGGTGTAGTTTAAAATTAAAAAAACTAAATAAGATTGTAGCAATATTCCTAGGAATTCTTCTGATTCTTGGACCATGTATAAAGTAGAAAATTTAAAGTCCATTCACCCAGCCAGTTAGGTGAGTTGTTGCTAATGCTTCCAATTCTAATGACAAGGAACAGCTGGCTCACAAGTTGGCAGACAACCCCTCAAGGCCAGTAAACTACACATGCATTATAGGACATTAACTGCAGTGATAATCTGCTCCTCTAAGCTGAAAATAATAAAGTTCATTTTTGTACAACAGTTATTCAAAAGGCATTAGAGAAACAATCAAGGGCTGGTATGATTTTAATTGGCCAGACTGTTTCTCAGTTGCAACATGTTCCCTTTTTACAAAACTATAATTTCCTGACTCTTTATGTGGTCATTCTTTGCTGGTTTCATTGATATTATACCCTCATATCAATTTCTCTAACCTATCTGCTCTTGATATTAAAAGATTTCATCTCTGAGATAAGCATCAAATGATCCACAATTACAGTTAATTGTACTAAAGTCATACTCCCCCTCTATATGAAGAAGAAAAACCTACTGAATATGAATATTTTTATTCATGAAGCCACCAAGGCAGTTTGTCCAACTAAGCATAACTACAATGCATTATGCATTTAGGCCCTTTTATTTTCAAAGGCAGAACAAAGTTAAACATGAAAATCAACACCACAGACTTCTAAAAAAAATACCTAATAATTGGAATTTTTAATTTATAGTGACAAACTAGAAAATACAAAACTTTAAGAAACTGAAAACATTAATATATTTTCTAAGGTCACATTGATAATTCCAACTGAATAATGATACAAAGATATTTTACTCTTTCTGAATACTTTCATGTTATAAGACATTATAGTATCAAAAGCTGTTTACAAAAAAAAAAAAACAAAAAAAAACAAAAAAAAAAACTAAAAATAAGGGAGGAAATCCATGCAATTCAGTAGTTCAATTATTTTATATAGGTGAGTAACCATAGGAAGACAGTGTTATGAAGTTCAAATAATAATATTAATGGAATATTGGTACTGATTGTCTGCTTGAATGAATTCAAAATTACCTTGGAGAAACACTTCTATACATGTGATTAAAGGCAATATTCACTAAATGAAGAATGTTTACCCTTAAAGTAAGAACCTTCCAATGAATGTCCTAGATACAAATAGAGCTGAAAAAATAGAGCTGTGTTTACCCCACACCCATTGATTCTTTTTTCAGACACCAATTTCATTTGCTTTCCAATGAAGAGTTCTAATCAGTGATACTTCAGGGATTTTCAACACTAGATTGGGATTGCTCAAACATCCAGCATAACAGACTGAACAGTTTGTAAATTCTCTTGGCTCTCTCTTGGCAAAGAGCAACACTTGATTACCCAGTCCCTATTGTATAAAAAAGCCTAGTATTTTGTATTTTATAATACGCATGTGTTCTTTTGCTCCTATTCCTCTATAGCACTCTGCCTAATACAACAGGTTACAATTATTTAATATGTTTAGGGTTTCAAATTGAGAACACTGCTCTCAATATTTCATGGGTGTTATTATATAATGTTTGTAATAACCTTATGAGGTAATTTTTTTTTCATACTTAAAGAAACATTCACAGACAGGTGAAATAATTTAACAAAGTCCTAAGTCCTTGCAGCAAGAGAAATAAAATTCAGACAGATTTTTTTCATCTTACAGCTTGTAATGTTATTTAGGGAAGCCAAGGCAGATTCTCAGAGCAAGGATTTAAAGGCAGACAGGAGCTGATTCAGAGATCATGAGGAAGTGTTGCTTACTGCTTTGCTCATTATGTCTTTCTAAGCCTATGTTCTTAAAGATCCAAGACCACCAGCCCAGGCATGGCACCAACTACCATGAGTTGGGCCATCTTATATCAATCATCAGTCAATTATATACACTTAAATCAGTTTTGCCAACTAATCTTATGAAGGCATTTTCTCCATTAAGATTCCTTCTTCTGAGATGAGCCATTCTTGTGTTCCCTTTATTCATTGTCAAATTTATAGCCTCTTTTTCAAAATCCAAATATATAATGAAAATCTGCTGGTCCCATTTAGTACTTTGTAGGTGAACATGATTTTAGGGCTAACTTCTTGGTATTGGACAAATAGGGTACTCATCCATTGGAAAAACTAATTCTTCCTTTCCCAAAAGTCATTAGTTTTTTTATATAGTGGGGCTATTTGTGACATCTCTTTTCCACATTCACACATATTTTAGTGCTGTCACTGTTTGGTCCTTGATTAGGCTGTCATCTTACTGAGGTATAATGGATTTAGTTTCTCTGTCATTTCTAGGATGCATAGTCTCAAGGCAGTCTCTCTGGTTTTCTGACTCTTACAAATGATGTTTCCTTCTCTTCTGTAATCTTCTCTGATTTGTCATTGCAGGAGCTATGTTTTTGATGTATACATTGTAATAGTCACTCTATGGTTAGTTCTTCTTTATACTTACCAATTTTGGTTTTCTATGTTGACCTTTATTTGTTGTGAAAAATAGTTTCATTAATGAGGGTGTGAGAATTCAGTTAGGTCTAGAGAAATGATCCTCCTCTAAGGTAGCTGAAATCACTATCCCCAGGCAAATTATCTAGGTTTCTAATACTAGGCATGATTTCCCTCCTGATAAGCAGGCCTTAAATTCAATAAGAGAGATATTGGTTACTGCCAAAATATGAGTGTCACTATTATACCCTTAGGTATGATCTTAGCCATTGTTTTGGTTCACATTATTCATTTCTACTAGGAGAGCTGATTAAAGTTAAGTGAGATGTCATTTTTATTTTATCTAACATTTAGGACCCTGTCCCATTGAGGAGGATAATGAAGCCACTCCATAAAACAACACATTGGTTACCTTGATGAAAGACTGACATCATCACTGATGTTCCTAGTGCTCTAATGTAAACAAAGTAGTATATATTAAATTCCAGGTTACAAAACTCAGTGATTTTCACTAACTGCATTTTCAGGTAAATGAAAAATATCTAAACTTTTGCTTCATTTTTTGGTTCTTATATTTAAGGTATGAGAAGAGTTTATGTAAAGCTTTTAATTACTATAGTCCCTCATACTTGAGAGGGATAGTTTACCCCAATAAAAAAGAAGAAATAGACAAAATCGACAATTCTACATTTTTAGTTTTAGAAAAAAGTCACACAATTTCATTTAATTTCACCATTGTTTTCAGATATACTGAGCAATCCTTTTACATCCTACTTCCAAATATGGGTTCTTGCTAAAAGCTTTTCTTGCGTTAGATGGTATGAACTCTGTGGAATTTTCCATTAAAATTATAACCAAAGTAGTATCTGTAAAAAAGGGTAATTAGTTTTCCCATTTGGCTTCTTAGTCAATTTAATGGCAGTCATTCCATGATTATTTTTTTTTTACTGTGTTTTGTATCAAAATTATATATGACTAATGCCTTCTTATGCAAGCATTTTAAATGACCTTTGTATATTCTATCATACTGGATGAAGTTTACTATTTTCAAATGAAACAAAACTACAATGCAAAAATTTTATGTTTGGGTATATATGATAAAAATAGATAGGCATTTAAGTCCAAACCAAAAATTTACAGGAATATTATGAGAGAAAATTTAGGGCAATAAAATCTGAGATTGATCTCACAGTCCAAAATGGAAGCTATATATTAATGGATCATAGCAGATACATATCTGATTTAAGGCAAGAAATGTACAAAGAAGATAGTCTTTAATGCAAGTATACATACATGTGAGGGTATCACAGTGATGCTAAAAACAGAGTCTAAAAAAGGTTTTTTTACATGGTGGCTTAGCTATTTCTTTTACACTTTAATTTTAATCTAGAGCTCAGATATGGAAAATATAGTAGCATCTTAGCATATATCTCTGTATGATTTTTTTATAATATTTACGTGGAATACTTTGTTCTACATCTTATTAATAATAATGCAGTATTTAAAAGAACGGTAAGCTGATAAGGTCAAAATTATTATTATACTTCTCAGCCATAATGTAGAAATCACTAGGCCTGTTATATTCTATACCTTTGCTAAGAGCATATTTTATACGGATATTCTATCTGACTTCAAGTTCTGGCTCCACTATTCAATAGCTCTGTAAATTTTAACAGGTCAGTCTTTTCATCTTGCTGTTTTCTGAAACTATAACAATATTGTATATCTAATTCTTGGAATTAAAATATCATTAAAGCAGATAGTAATTCAAAATTTACCTATAGTATCTGATATGAGACAAGTTTTCAATTTTAATAACAACTACTTTATTATTATTATTATTATTATTATTATTATTATGATGATGAAACTGATCCATACCAACTGTAAACAGTAATAATGAACAGACAGGCTTTGTATTTATTCATTGCTTAAAAAGAAAATTGTTGCAAATTCAGGGAGGCAAAGGAGAGTAAAATTAATGTGAAAAGGCACCTAGTAAAGTAAAATCTTACTAGCAGTATTATACTGATAAAACCACCTAAATTTTTAAAGCATTAGTGAATGGAAGATAGAAAGCTCCACATCATAAAATGTTCATGAGAACATTACAGCACAGGTAAAAATTTGAACATAGTGTCTGGCATCTGACAGCATACAGAAAGGATTCTCTCTGTTCCCATAATTTCACAGACTACAGTGTGACTACAAAGAGGTTTCTTATCAGTCTGCTAGAAGTTAGAATTATTGATTCTGAGAGTAGTATGACTTCACTTCTTTCCTTTTTACCAATACACTCTATTTCCTTGTACAAAAATATCATTGAAGTAGAAACTAGCAAATCAGAGAGTAATTTCTCTACTGCACATATGAGAAGTGTAAAATTCATGAGTCTTGCTCATAACTGGAGTTGAACAACTACCATGTACAGAGGTGCTTGTGAATTGAAGACATTGCTTAATCTCCTGCTGCTATTAATCCTCACCCTTGGTACATCTTTTACTTGGAGGCTAAGAAGAAAGAAGGATAAAAAGAAAACTGTGGTTTCCTTTTGAACACAAAGAACAGGGCAGCCACCAAAAAGAAGAAAACTGTTCTTTCACCTTGTGAAAGGAAAAATTTAAAGGACTCTTACAGTATGATGGAAAAAAGTGTCACATAAAATTAGAGCAAACTGTAGTGTTAAACCCGAAGGGAAACCTTTTTTCTTCAGTACTGTATTTCCCTGTAGCAATTTGAGAGAATTTCACCATAGCTGTTGGTAATGATCCGAATCAAAAGAAGAAAGCAATTTTAAAGCACATTTGAAAAGAAGTTTGAATGTGCACATGTATATGTGCACACATGCATGTGTGTGAGTGTGTTTTAAATTGCAGTACATCTTAAACTTTGGGTTTTAGGAGGAAAACGGTTTCATGTTCTACAAAGCAAATCTTTAAAGCATGTAAAAGGAGAAATGTTGCCTTTATGGTAGAGAAGGTTACCTTTTTATCTCAAGAAAGCAAAAGAAATATTTTGTCCTTTATACCTGGTATTTAGAGACTTTCATCCTTTTCGCAAAAGAATTTTTGAACTAGTAGAACTTAATGTTAAAGTTAAGCTTTAGCTTTAATAGAAACCCTTTGAGCGATGTGGCCAAGAATTAATAATACATTACACATACCACTGTGTCTGATAGTCTAGATAAAAAAAAAAAAAAAACTGAAATGTATTTGCAGAGTTCTTTCATGACATACACAATTTAAAAAAAATGTCAATGATATTTTAAATATTAGAACAAAAGGTTACTTATCATATACAATTCTTACCCCTCATTGAACATACTTCATCATTCTACAAAGACAAATTCACTCTACAACCAAGAGATAGTAATAAGAGTGGAAAAGAATTATAAGATATTTCAGAAACCTTCAGAAAGAATTGCTACCTATACTGGGATAATTTGACAATTCCTGAAAACAATTAACGGTAGGTTTCTAGAGTCAAGTAGACCAAGTTTCTGGTGGCAACATATTTTATACACTAAGCTTTATCTTTAAATTTAAACTGAATTTGTAGCTATATTTCAGACAAAATTCATGCTAAGTATATTTTCTAAATAACTTGTGCAATAATCACTTTTCTTCTAAAAATCATGTAGAAGATTTACTGTTGCTTCAAAAACCAGAACTCAAGGTACCTTAATATAACTTGTCCACCTTCTCATACTCTATACCCTTCTACTATTTTATCACCATTTCTGCTCTAATAACCCTGCCTTTTTGTGTTATGTACAAACTGTTACTTCTATCTCAAAACCTTGCTGTCCCATCAGCCTGGAATCCTCTACCACTTCATAATTCAGAGCTCATATCAAACGTCATATCTTATATGAGGCTATCTCTGAATATCTCAATTAAGACAACAGCCATACTTGAATTACCATCACCATTCTCAATCTCAGTATATAATTTTAAATTCCTCATATCAAAATATGCATAACTAGTATTTACAGAATGAAGAAACACTCTGTGAGATAATAGTAAAATAAAATGCCTCCTCACACAAATGAGTATATGGAGTTCTCAGACTAAATAGTATTCTAAACTACAATAAGAAGAATAAAGGAAAATCCATTTTATATTCCCAAATAGCTAACAATATTATATAAAAGAGTATACAATGATCATTTTTATTATTTTTAATATTTATTTAAAAAATATCATAGGCAAAACTCATTGTGTCCTGAGTCTTGTCAAAAACTGTCTTCTTTGAGAAGTGGAAAAAGGAGAAGAAATATGAAGTTAAGCATCTTCTTTTGAGATATATGTTACTGATCAAAATAGAGTCATCCTAATTTGCTTGGTACTTAGAAGTTGCATTGTATTAAATATATGGAAAACACGGTGCTTTGCTCAAAATGGCTATAGACACTTGAGCACATTTTATACATGTCATTCTCTGTTTTATGAAAATGAGAATTTCTGCCTTATTTAAATCATAGGCATATTTTGAACTTCAAATTAAAGTTTAAAACATGGCATTGTGTTGACAAACCCCATGAAGGAAAAATAGAGATTTTTCTTTCAAAGGAGAATAATAATCTTTTTGTACAATATTCAAGAATTTCTAAAAAAACAAGTTTTTTGCTTAGCCATTAATATTCTATACCAGTCAAGGTTTTACTCTGTAATATCTTTAATATTCTTGCTAGAACCATATAGACATATGAAAGAATTACTTTGCAACAGTAAAAACAAATTGGAAATGTTTTTCCTTGTGCAAAGCAGAGCTTAAATCTTCCAGCTAAGAATATGATGGATTCACTCAAGTAAGAGACAGAACTGGCAATGAAAGATGTCCAATAATTGAACAAAGCAAGTTTTATATCAGAGTTTATATAGTATGATTGAGAAAGTAATGAAGGCTCTAAAAATATCTTCACCTGACTAAGATGTTGTCTTAAATTTTTTCACTAGAAGGACATTTTGCATATACAAGTATATTTAATTTGGTTAAGATAATCATTATCTTTTTAGCTAAAACAACTCAGTACTTCATTAATGCATAGCATAAATTAATTTATCTAATTAACCTATGTATAACCACTGCTACTTAGAGCAAAATTTTAATGGAATCTCTGAGGAAACCATGAACAGTGAATAATATACTTTGCCTAAATAAAAGAATAGAAGTATAGTTTTCTGCTTTGAAAGGATGGTTTACACGGATCCTAGGTAAATAAGAAACTGCATAGAGGCTATGTGGAATGGATTTGGAAACTCCATGTGACTACATAACAACCACATAAAGTTTCAAACTAGCAGACACTCTATCATGCACCTGAACTTTATTTTAAACTTTGTGCAGATTTGGTTTTATATAAATATACTATAGTGTTAAATTATGTTAACAAGATCTATACTAAAATAAACAAAACTTCTAAAATTGTTCCTGGTAATTCTATATTTGTCTTTTGCTAGATTGTCTGTCTTAGTACATATGGATGATTCTGAACCATGGTAACAACTAAACAATATTTTATAATATCTGCATCCATGAATTTTGAATGATTGTGACTTAAAAGAAACACCAGCTTCCAGTAGATATTCAATAGATCCAAAGCCCTTTAACCAATAGAGAATAAACCAAGCATGATCATTGAGTATTTGGTTTACTGGAAAGAACACTATTGTTCACCTTTGTCTCTGTATTAAAAAAAGTCTACATTTACTAACTTCAACATGACCCACTTTTATTGAATAATAAATATTGAAGGTCTAATGAGGGTATAATGTCCCAAAATTTCATGAATTTTGGACAGGAATATTACAAACAGCAACCTTTTTACTCAGCATCTGACAGAAATAAGCTGGTACAACATTATGAAGCTTCCTTAGTCGGCTATATTTTTTTTTATTATTTAGCAATATTTCAAATACTTTCTGCTATAGACAATCATTATTGCTTTCGTTGCTTAGCATGTGGGAAGCCTGTATTAGTATATATGGATGCTTATGAACCATGGTAACCATTAAACAGACATAAATTACATTCATATAAAATACACAGGATTTCTCAGTGGTCTTTCTTTTAGTGCCATTAATGAGTATGGAAAAATGAGGACAGAAAGCAAATATTTTCTGCAGAAAAAGATGTCATCCATGTTTCCTACTGAATACATAAGGATGGTTCATGTTCACAGCTCATGTCCATGATTCAGGAACAAGCAGCTAATTGATAAATGGCAATTTTTATAGAGTAATGACAGTGTCTCATGTTATTTTATTCTATTGTGTGAACTGTGTAATGTCTGTCTATACTACCACCACATTTTTATTAGTTGTACAGCTATACATCTTTAATAGCATTTATCAAAGTGTTCACTTATAGTCAGTACATTTTATCCTAAGGAAAGAATTTAATAAACTGTAAGAGAAGTAAAACCAAAATAAGAGGTATAATATCTCTCCAGGTTGGCCACATGGCTGAATCGGTACACACTTGGCCACTAGACTTGGCAAACCAAGTCTGATCTCTTGGAACTACATAGTGGAGTAAAAGAAATAGCCCAAGTTTCCTCTAACATTTATATGGTTGCATGGCGAGAATACATATCTATATCCTCTGCACACCCATTTCTCTAGAAAATTCTAGTATGCTGCATTTTAGTAACTGTTCCAGATAGTAAGATAGCACAGATTGAAACTAAAATATAGGCAAAAATGTTTCTTCTAAAGCAACATGGTGTAGACTAATGATGACCTTTTTCATGGTTCTTCATAAAGTTATTAGAATATACTTAGAGAATACAGTAGAAAACTGTCCCTTTTAAAATTATAGCATCAAACCCTTCAACAATTATTAGAAATTACAACTGTTTCAAGATCAAAGATTATTCTGTCCTATTAGAGCCAGAAGGTTAGAAAACACAATTATAATTCCTAGACTATATCTTAGAAAACACACATTCTATCAGAATCATATCAAGCCCTTAAAAAGCCAGTTCGTGAGTCAAAATTAATGTGAAATGTCAAACACAGTAGTAAGATAATAACCTAATGATAAAAATTAAATTATGAAAAATACATTCTGAAAAATTCAAATTAGAAGACAGGATTAAAAAGATAGGCAGAGCGTGCAATAACTATTTCAGTTAGAAGATGATGATGAGCCTCTGAAGTAAAAAGTACAGCCTCTAAATTTTTTTCAAGTAGTACTTCCAAATCCAGAACTTACAGAATTATATTATTCCACTAATCAAGGTGCCAGATTCTTATACAAGATCAATATTTTGATTAAAAATATGTTTGAAAAAGTAGGATCACGGAGATGTTGACTGACTAAGGACAATCATATTAGATTTCAGAAAACAAATATTTCAGTGAACAATTTGTAAAAGAAAGACAAACGCATCTGTCATATTTTGGGTTTAAAATTAATATTCTGAAGCTTATGTTTTATTGCTTTAGTTTTTTTGTTTTGTTTTTTTTTTTTTTTTT
>JANHMN010000005.1:51711933-51748208 GCA_030674055.1 Rhabdomys pumilio
TTTTTTTTTTTTTTTTTTTTTTTTTTTTTTTTTTTTTTTTTTTTTTGCTAAGCACTGTCAATAAGTGGTAGACTCTTTAAAAAAATTGTCCTATTCAGACGTCTTTGGGTCATTGGTGGGTGAGTTCAAAAAAAGAGGTTATAAAACCCCTCTCTTCATCTCTTTCTTCTTGTCTACTGCTCTTCGTTCATTAGGTAATTTGTTTATTTCATCACATATTTTCTCTACTAGGTGCCAAAATAAATTTGTTATGTTTTTATAGGAATAAGACAGGCTTTCTCTACATAACATTAAATGTCCTGAAACACACCACATAGATCAGTCTACTCTCAAACCCACAGAGACCTTGAGATTAAATATGTGAGCCACCATGCCAAACACTAAACCTTGTATTTCAATTAACTGATATATCTCAAGAATATACTATGAGATAGAAGAGAAGACTAAAATTATTGCAGACTGTTCCTAATGTCTTACACTAATTATTTTATAGTGGTTTTGCAGTCTGGAAAAATTTCTCATATTTATTTTAAATTAGAATATAAAAAAAGAGAGTAAGAAGTAAAAATAATAAGCTAACACCATGGTGATATTGTTATTCCTAATGGCTTCTTTCAGTTTTATCAGCCATTAAGTTTTCTCTTCAGGTCATTATATCCATGACACATCTAATATATACAAGCAGATTTAGTTCAATTTTAATTATATAGAAAAAATTAGAACTTGGGAGAAATAGATAGAATAATAGAGAACAACCTAGCTATTTGTTTTCTATGGACAAGTACATAGCTAATAAAAACCATATACATATTGAACAACACTGTTGGATAGAAGACACACAAAGGCCCACTTCTGTGAGTCCCACTGGGAGTGGGAGCCACAATGAAGTGCAGATATATGATGGAAAGAGGGGAGAGAAAGAAGCTGAATGGTTTGAACATTAAGAAGAGTGGTGGATCTAGAGACACATGGATAGAGAGGAATTGACTGATGAGAATAGCCTGCTCTGCCACCTAAAGTCATGGTGAAGTTCCAGCCCATACTGTCACTGAGAGACATGTCTGAGTTCTTAGCAATGCAGCAGCAGAGGTCTGTGTTTATGTCCTCAGCTCATATTTTCATTAAAGTCCAATGCATATGTCTCTGGTCTTTGCTGTCATCTTGGACCATATTGATGTACAAACGCCTAACAGAGTTGGCCCAGCCACTTACTGGCTGCAGCATTCAAGAGAAAGGCCCTGTACCACACCTTGCCCTAGAAGTACATTAGAGCTGGCCTGATGGTGTGGGAGTGGGCAAGAGTGCCAGGAGGGTGTAAGAGCTAGAGAATTTACCCTGGCTCTTACAGACTTTGTAATTGAGTGAGCTAGCTAGGAGCATACTGAAGAGATTGCCCTGGTGGTATGGATAAAGGAGAATCTACAGGCTGTCCAACTACCCAAGACCAGATCCAGGATGTTTAGTTGGCCTGCCCCAACATCTACCTTATTTATGAACTTCTGGGGCACATGAAGTGTTCAGTCATGCAAATCCAATGTTGCAGGGTCTCCATGACATAAGACAACATCAGGTATCTGAGAGGAGTCCTGGTGAGGATCCAGTATCAATAGTGTAGCAGAAGCCAAAGGCCAGGAATAAGCCCAATCACTAATTTCAATGAACATTTGTAAGATAAGATACAAAGGAGTTGGGATATTACTGCGACTGGGGTTTATAATATGATATTCTAAAACAGGTAATTTAAAATTTATTTTATTACATTAAACAAATAGACATATAACTTGAGTCTAACTTTTATTCTACCCAGCTATAAGAATACATGTCAAGAACAAGCAACCGATTTGGGAATGACCTCCACTCCAGTTGTTTGGAATCTACATGAAGACCAAGCTACAAATCAGGCTAGGTCCAGAAAATGTACGCTCTTGGTTGGTTCAGACACTGAGAGCTCCAAAGATCCATATTAGTGGACTCTGTTGGCCTTCTTGTGGAGTTACTATCCCCTCTGGGGCGTGCAATTCTTCCTCTCATTCTTTCAAAAGAGTCTCTAAGCTCCATCCATTGTTTGGCTGGAGACATCTGAATTAATCTGGTCAGCTGATAGCTGAGCACAGCCTCTCAGAGGACACCCATGCTAGGCTCCTGTCTACAAACATAACAAAGAATCATTAATAGTGTCAGGGATTGGTGCTTGTCTATGAGATGGGTATCAAGTTGGGCCGAATATGTTCTATTAGCTGGGCTGCCTTGTCTGGCCTCAGTAGGAGTTTATACCTAGAGGGACCTACCCATTCAGAGGAGAAGAGGAGGCAGTATTGGGGGAAGAATTCTGAGAGGGATGACTATTATGGGCAGTGAGAGAGATGTAAAATGAATAGGTAAAATAACATGAGGAAAATGACATGATTGTCAAGATAAGACATAATATCACTTAAAAAGTTGATACCACTTTTCCTTGAGTTTAGTTTTACAATTACCTATACACAACACAACAAATTGAATACTCATATATTTATAGAATTGAAAGAGTAAGGAAAATATCTGTGTAATGATAAGAAAGTAGTTCAAGGATGGTACTACTGATGATGGTATAAAATTTTCAAAGTTAAGTTATAATAGGTTTATAATTATTGCATTAGCAAGAAAAAGGTATATAGTCATATGAAGTCATATTCAATGTTTCTATTACTGTGAAGAGACACCATGACAAGACAACTCTTAAAAGAAAGTATTTATTTGGGATAGCTTACAGTTTCAGACTCTATTATAATCATGGTGGGATACATGGTTGCACAAAGACATGAGACTAAGGAGATAGCTGAGAGTTTTACATCCAGATTAGTAGGCAGCAAAAAAGAGATGGAGAGAGACCACCAAATCCAAGAACATATAAAATACATCATTGACATGAAGTAAGCTTCATACCAGGATTGCAAAGTTGGTGCAATATATGGAAATTCACTAACATAGTCCACCACTAAATAAACAAACTCAAAGACAAAAATCACACAGTCATCCCATTAGATGACAAAAAAGCATTTGAAAAAATACAACACCTCTTCATTTTAAAAGAATTGGAGAGATCAGGAAATCAAGGCTGATTCCAAAGTACAATAAAAGTAATTTACTGCAAAAAAAAAAAAAGCCAATATCAAATTAAATGTAGAGATAATTAAAGCAATCCCACTAAAATCAAGAAGAAGACAATGATGCCCATATCTATTTAACATAGTACTCAAAGATCTAGTTAGACCAATAGGACAAAAAAAATCAAAGGGCTACAAATTGGCACAGAAGAAGTAAAGGTATCACTATTTGCAGTGACAGTATACATAAGTGATCACAAAATTCTACCAGTGAAATTATACAGCTGATAAACAACTTTAGCAAATAGGCTGGATATAAAATTAACTCAAATAAATCAGTAGACATCATGTATATATATAATAAAAAAACAGGTGAGAAAGAAATTAAGGAAACAACTCTCTTCACAAAAGTCCCAAATGATATAGAATATCTTTGGGCAACTCTAACCAAACAAGAACAATCTGTATGAAAAAAATTCAAGTCTATCATGAAATTGAACATCTCAGAAAATGGAGAGATCTCCCATGCTAATGGATTGGCAGAATTAACATAGTAAAAATGGCCATTGTACCAAAGACAATCTACAGGTTCAACACAATCACGATAAAAATCCAAAAAAATTCTTCAAAGATATGGAAAAAGCAATTCTCAAATTCATATGGAAAAGAAAAAAAAAATCCAGAGCCGGGCGGTGGTGACGCACCCCTTTAATTCCACCACTTGGGAGGCAGAGGCAGTTGGATTTCTGAGTTCGAGGCCAGCCTGGTCTACAGAGTGAGTTCCAGAACTATACAGAGAAACCCTGTCTCAAATAAAAAAAACAAAAAAACAAAAAATCCAGAAAAACTAAAACAATTCTTAACAATAAAAGAGCTTCTGGAAGAATCACATGTCTTGATGTCAAGCTATACTGCAGAGTAATAATGATAAAACTGCATGGTATTGGTACCCAGAATGGCTCCTGTCTAGTAACAAAGTGTGGAACAGAGACTGAAGGAAAGACCATCCAGAAACTGCCCCACCTGGGGATCCATCCCATATACAAACATTATTGCCGATGCCAAGAAGTGCTTGTTGACAGGAATCTGATATAGCTATCTCCTGAGAGTCTTTGCCAGAGCCTGACAAATACAGAGGTAGATGCTAGCAGCCACCCATTGGACTGAGCACTGGGACCCCAATCAAGGAGTTAGAAAAAGGACTGAAGGAGCTGAAGGGGTTTGCAATTCCATTGGAAGAACAACAATATCAATCAACCAGACACCCCAGAGCTCCCAGGGACTTAACCACCAACCAAAGAATACACAAAGAGGGACCCAGAGCTCCAGCCACATATGGAGCAGAGGATGCACTTGTCTGGTATCACTGGGAAGAGAGGCCTTAGTCCAATGAAGTCTGGATGCCCCAGTGTAGAAGAATGCCAGGACAGTGAGGTGGGTGTGGGTGGGTGGAGGGGGAGCTCCCTCAGTGAAGCAGGGGGAGGGAAAATGGGGTAGGGGGTTTACAGAGAGGAAACTGGGAAAGGGGGTAACATTTGAAATGTAAATAAATAAAATACCCAATTAAAAAAAGAATACCCAGAAATAAAAAGGGAAAGGAGGTATGGGATGTAGAGCAGTCGGAGAGTGAACTGCGAGGGACATAATATCTAGATTAAAAAAAAAAAGAAAAGAATAAATAAAATTAGAAAAATAGAATTATATTAGAGGCAAAAAAAAAAAAAAACTGGGAAGGGACTGAGAAATATTTCTAAGAAAAAGGTGGCTACAGCAGCCACTAGAACAGAGGTGTCTACAGCCAGGAAGTAGAAGTTGAGCAGTGTGGAGAAAACAAATCCTGACCTCCTGTGAGAGAAAATGCTGGTGCTGTTAGTATTGAAAGAACTGCAAACATGGGTACAGTCAAGGAAGAGAGCCATTGGTGTTTGCAGAAAAAAATAGTGACCCTCTATGTCTATTATTTACAAAAGCATATGTGATGATTGTTATCTGATGTAGATACTGATGAGAACTTTCACACTATATAACATATGATAAAAATACCAGCCAACTTTTCCTGGATATTGAGGGAGCTAAAGGAATAGTAAGAATAATAATTATCATAGTGATATGTAAAACATTATGCTGGTTATAGAAATGTTATTAATAATTAGAAATTCTACTCAGAGGATCCCATTTGTTTCTTGCTAGTAAGTGAAGATTCTTTGGGCATTGTACTACCAAAACTAATGTTCTGGTAAAATGGTTTTCAAGTTTGTGTCACTTCTGAATAAATATTCTAGTCTAAAAAACTTTTTTATTGCATTCTTTAATTTTTTTTCTTACAGTACAAGCAAGAGACTCTGTAACAAGGGAAGATATAAATGGCTAGGGTGCTTATGTGATATTTATTAGATATTAGAACAGCTAATCCATCTTGCTTCTTGGGTCCTTTTGCTTGGAAATTCTTTTTTCTACCTTTACTCTGAGGAAACGTTGATCTTTGATGTTGAAGTGTCTTTGATCTTCTATGTAGCAGAGGGATGAATCTTGTTTTTGTATGCATTCTACTGGCAAGAACTTCCCCTTTCTCAAAAAAGAAACTGAAGAAAACTTAGAAAATGGAGAGAGCTCCAATGCCTGTGGATTAGTAGGATTAACATAGTAAAAATGGGCATTTTACCAAAAGCAATCTACAGATTGAATGTAAACCCCATCAAAATTCCAATGCTTTTCTCCAATGACATGGAAAGATCAATTCACAATTTCATATGGAAAAAAACAACAACAACAAAAAACAGGATAGCAAATACAAGTCTTAATGATAAAACAACTTCTGGGGGAATCACAATCACTGACCTCGAACTGTACTACAAAGTAACAGTGATTTAAAACAACCCTGCATGGTATTGGTAGAGAGACAAATGCAATGATCAATGGAATAGAATTGAAGACCCAGAAAAAAACCCCACACACTTATAAATATTTGACCTTTGACAAAAAAAGCTAAAAATATAAATGGGATTAAAAATAGTATCTTCAATAAATGGTGCTGGTTTAACTGGCATTCAATATATAGAAAAATGAAAATAAATCCATATTTGTCACCTTAAACAAACCTCAAGTCTACGTGGGCAAAGGACTTCAACATAAAACTGGATAAACTGAATCTAATACAAAAGAAAGTGGGAAAGAGCCTTGAATTCATTGGCATTGGAGAATAGGGGGCAGCAATTTCCTAAACAGAACTCTAGTGGTTCAGGTTCTAAAATCAAGAATTGATAAATGGGCCTTCATGAAAAAAAAAAAAAAGCTTCTGTAAGGTTAAGGATATAGTCAATAGGACAAATCAGTAACCTACAGATTGGAAAGAAAATCGTCATTAACCCCATATCTGATAGAGGGCTAATATCCAAATAAAGAAAGAACTCAAGAAGCTAAAGTTCAAAAAACCAAAAAAACTAATCAACAAATGAGGTATAGAACTGAACAGATAGTTCACAACAGGATAAACTCAAATTATCAGAAGCATTTAAAGTTCAAATGTTCAAAGTCCTTTGTAATCAGGAAAATGCAAACTAATACAACCCTGAGAGTCTATATTACACCAATCAGAATGGCTAAGATCAAAAAACTCAGGAGACAGCACATGTTGGTAAGAATGTGAAGAAAGAGAAACATTCCTTCATTTCTAGTAGGATTGAAAACTGGTACAACCATTCTGGAAATCAATCTGGAGGTTCCTCAGAAAATTAGAAACAGATTTACCTGAAGACCCAGCTATATTACTTTTGGACATATATAACAAAAAGATGCCCTTCCATGCCATAGGGGCACATACTCCACTATGTTCATAGTGGCCTTATTTATGGTAGCCAGATGCTGGAAACCCAGATGTCCCACAACTGAAGAATGGATACAGAAAATGTGGTTGATTTATACAACGGAATACTACTCAACTATTAAGAATGAGGCCATCATGAGTTTTGCAGGCAAATGGGTGGAACTAGAAAACATCATCTTGTGTGAGGTAACTCAAACCCAAAAGCACATGTTTGGTATGTACTCACTAACAAGTGGATACTAGGATTTTTTTTTTTTAGGACAGAATACTCAGAATACAATGCACAGAACTCAAGAAGTTTAACAAGCCAAAGGGACCATGTAAGGATGCCTCAATTCCACTTGGGAAGGAGAAGAAAGCACCCAAGGTGGCAGTTGGAAGGAGGGACCTGGCCTGGGTGGGAAAGGGGACAGGGAGGGAAAAGGGGAAACATGATCGGGTGTTGGGGGGAAGAGAACTGAAGCTCTGGGGGCCAGCAGAAAGAATGGAAACAGACAACCTTGGGAGGTAGGAGGTAGAGGCAACCTCTAGAATGTACCAAATACCTGGGAGGTGAAAGAATCTCAGGACTCATAGGAAGGGACTTTATGTGAAGTATCCACCTATGGAGAGAGGGAACTTGTAGATTCCACAGCTTATACAAAGACAGAACATCAAGTAGATGTTCAGAATTCAGATGACTCAGAATTGTTCCTGTCCTAAAGAATTGCAGGGAAAAAAAATAGAGACTGAGGGAAAGGATATCTAGTGACTGGTCCAAATTGGAATCAAATCCAAGGGAAGTTTCCAAGGCCTGACACTATTACTGATGCTATGGTGAGCTTACAGACAAGAGCCTAGCATCTCTGCCCTCACAGAGGTCCAACAAGCATCTGAATGAGTCATAGGCATATACTTATACCTAACCAATAGACAGAAGCCTGGGATCCCTGTGGTTGAATTAGGAAAAGGGTGGAAGAAACTGATGAGGAAGGTATTCCCACAGGAAGACAAGTAGTCTCAACCAATTTAGATCCCCGAGATCTCTCAGACACTGAGACACAAACCAGGCAGCACAAACCAGCTGATAGAGGGCCCCAGCATATATACAACAGAGGACTGCCTGGTCTGGTCTCAGTGAGAGAAGATGCACCTAACCCTAGAGTGACTTGAGGCCACAGGGAGTGGGGCTGCCTGGTGGGTTAGGTGGTGAGGGCATCCTCTGGGAGATGGGGAGAAGGAATTTGATGAGGAACAATGGGAGGGCAGACCGAGAGGGGGATAACTACGAAACTGTAAAAAAAAAAAAAAAGATAATTAAAAATAATCATTATGTACAAGGAAAAAAAATCTGTAAATTTTAAATTTTGTTTGTTGCCCAAATAAAACTATATGAAACAAGAAAAAAACCTATACAAGTGCAATTGAATTTATTTTGTGTTGGTATGGCTGGATATAGACTGTACAATTATGGGGTTTATATATTCCATGAGACTCCCTTAGAGAAAACTTATTTTTCCTTTGCTAGCAGTTGTCAACTGGAAATAGCTTCATGCTAAGGAATGGGAATTCATGTCTATTTTCTCATCTCAGCATCATGATCCTTTCTGACTTGAAACTCTGCAGGTCTTGTAACAAAGTTGTCATGGTTGTAATGCGTTCATATGCACATCAGTCTTATTGGGTCTAGAAGACACTGTTCTTGCTATCATTTATCCTCTCTAGCTATAATTTCATCATTTCTTTCTTTTATTTACTTACTTTTACATATATACTTTACATAAACTTACCAAAGTTAAATCAACATCAGGTAAACTACTTAAACAGTCCTATAACCAACCCATAAAGAAATAGAAACAGTCATCAAAAGAGCACCCCCAACAACACAAAAGCAAGCCCAGGGCTATGGTTATTTATTTATTTATTTTTGTTGTTTTTTTTGGTTTTTCTAGACAGGGTTTCTCTGTTAGCCCTGGCTGTCCTGGAACTCACTCTGTAGACCAGGCTGGCCTGGAACTCAGAAATCTGCCTGCCTCTGCCTCCCAAGTGCTGGGATTAAAGGCGTGTGCCACCACCAAACAAGAGATAATACCATACTCCACAAAAATACATTGATGCAAAAATACTGAATGAAATACTGGCAAACCAAATCCTAGAATACATCAAAAACATGATCCAACATAATCAAGTAGGATTCATCCCATAGATGAAGGGATTATTCAGTATATAATAATCCATCATGTAATCCACCATATAAACAAACTGAAAAAAAAACAAATGATCATCATTTCTATCATAATATACAACTGAGAACTTATGATTTCAAAGTTTAATCATTACCTGACTAAAATTGTGGTCACAGCTTGTTAGAGACTCATTAATTTAATGCAAGGAAAATATTAAAAAGTCAACTACCCTCTAAACTGATAACTTAAGAATGATAAAGCTTCTAGATTAATATGTTATTTTACATGCAGTGGAGGGTACAGAAGTCTACACTTTTAAAAATATTACTGAGATCTTACACTGGCTAGTTTTATGTCAATATGACATAAGATAGATTCATCAAAGAGCAAGGAGACTCAATTGAGAAAATGCCTCCATAATATCTAACTGTAAGGTATTTACTAAATCTATGGAAGTGTCCATCCCATTGTGCTTGGTACCCTCACTCAGTTGGTAGTCTTGGGTTCTGTAAGAAAAAACAGACTGAGCAAACCATTGTGGAGCAAGTCAGAAAGCAGCACTCCTCCATGGCCTCTGCATCACATCCTGCTCCCAGATTCCTGCCTTGAATGAGTTCCTACCCTCACTCCTTTTGATGATGAACTGTTATATGGAACTAGGAGTAAAATAAATCTTTCCTTCCCAAGTTGCTTTGGTCATGGCATTTTATCCCAGCAATACTAATGCTAAGACAGATGTGATCAATAAAATCTGGAAAATCTGTTTCTGATTTGTTTTATTTCTTTTGTTTTGTTATTTTTAGAAAACTATGAGAAAAAATAAGTTAATTGTGTTTAGTAAATAGGTTTAAGAAATGGAACTATTTCAATATTTTTATATAGTAATTTTACATGGATTTCAACAAGCTATTGTAAAAAGGGATATGTAAGGAAATAGTATGTAAAACATATATTTAAATTAAGTTACTAGTTTTACTTTTCTGTGGGAATTTTACTTTCTTTTAAAATTTATTTATTTTATTCTTCTATTGTTTAATATGAATTACAAATAAATGTGTAATATTCATTGATCTAATTTTCTCAGATTATTCTCTTATTACTTTCCCTGTGCTACCAAACTTCTTCTTTCTAAGTGCTAACTACTACTCCTATGTCTTTTCTTTATTTCTTGAACAACTGTTTTTATTATTTAACCAACTGTAATTAAAAATTGTTTGCAAAGCAATAAAACCATTTTGAAAATTCAACTGGTGATTCCTCAGAAAACTGAAAATAGTTCTACCTGAAGACCCAGCTATACCACTACTGCACATATATATAAAAGACACTCCAACATATAACAAGGATACATGCTCCACTATGTTCATAGCAACATTATTTATAATAGTCAGAAGCTGGAAACAATCCAGATGTCCCTCAACAGAAGAATGGATACTAAAAAATGTGGTACATTTACACAGTGGGGTAGTACTCAGCGATTAAAAACAATGACTTCAATAAGTTCTCAGATAAATGGATGGAACTAGAAAATATCATCCTGAGCAAAGTAACCTAGACAGAAAAGAACACACATGTTATGTTATATAGTCATTGATAAGTGGATATTAGCCCAAAAGTTCTGAATACACACAATACAACCCTCAGATCATGTGGAGCTTAAGAAGAAGGAAGACCAAACTGTGGATGCATTAATCCTACATGTGTTTATAAAAAGATAAAGAGAGAAGAATATGTTAAGGGGAGGTGTAGTCAGGTGTGGGGTAAGGGAGGTGCCTCCAAGGGCCCATGCTGCAGCATGCCTTTCCCCTGAGGGACCAGCCACTGGAAGGTATAGTATAGAATAGAGTTTATTTTAAGGCATGGGCAGGGGAGTTGAAAGGGTATTAGAGACAGAGAAAGGCAGAGAAAGTAGAGTAGTAGAGGCCAGGTATGAGCACTTGGAGAGAGAGGGGGTAGGGGAATGGAGAGAGAAAGGTACATTCAAGAGGTCAAGAGGACAGAGTGAGAGCAAGCACACAAGAGAATAAGAGAGAGCAAAGGGGGCAAGTAGCCCCTTTTATAGTGAATCAGGCACACCTGCCTGCTGCCAGGTAACTGTAGGGCAGAGAGTAGACAAAGTGCTAACACTTCATAGGAGAGGTAACAAAGTAATTTCAAAAGGTAGAGGGGGGAGAGACCTGGGAGGGAAAGAAGAGGGATAGGGAAAAAGGGGTCAGGATCCGGTCTTGGAAGAATCAGGAGAGAAGTTCAGAGGGTCAGGAAATCGAATAGAAATATATAGCAGTGGAGGATGGGGAACTGGCAGTAGCCAGTATAAAGTCCCAGACTGCAAGGAAGTAAGAGGCTCCCAAGACTCATCATGAAAACTTTAGCAGAAATACACAACAAAGGGGAGAGAGAACATGTAGAGACTACCTCTAGTACATAGGTAAGGCCCCTAGTTGAGGCCTGTCCAAAGGAAAGACAAAGACAATGAATGGAACAGAGACTGAAGAAAAGGCCATCCAGCAACTTTTTTTGGAAGTGAGGAAGGAGTGGGTGAGTGGGTGAAGAAACACCATCACAAAGGGAAAGGGGAGGGGGAGAGGGAGGGTGTGATGTGGGAGTTGTGGAGGGATAACCAGGAAGGGGATATCATTTGAAATGTAAACAAATAAAATGATTAATAAAAATGTAAAAAAAATACTTGCAAGATCCTGTTTAAGAAGTATTTGTTTGATGGAAGAAATATACTAGTATATTTATTTTACTGATGTATATGTATATTTATACATCAGAAAGGAGTATTACTCCCACTCCTGCAAATTTTAACATTAGCTCCACTTGGAAATCTGGGCCTTATGAGACTTTCCATCATCCATGGTGGAATGCTGATGGGCCCAATGTTATGGAAGTATGATACAAACTGTTGTGAGTTCATGGCTGAGTCAGCCATGCCATGTCTAGTAGATAAGATTTTATAGCATTTCATCCCATCCTCAATGTTTCACCCTTTTTTCTATTGTAAAATATACACTGGGACATGGAAGGGTAGAATTAATGTTCCATTAAAGAAAGAAAACTCAGTTGTTTACTTTTAGAATATGCACTGTTATGATTCTCTGTTTAAGCATTGTCTAGTGTATAAAGAATGCGTCTGTGAGTAATTCAGAGAGGAACACTTATTTATGACTATCAACAGAAATATGTAGAAAATAGTTTGATACACTATATGTTGGGAAAAGTAAGCATGGTTAATTGGCTCATCCTTAGGGTCTTTGAACTCTATAGTCATGGCTTTAATGAAGTTTATAGTACCAGTACTGAGTTTGTGCAGTGGAATGAGCCTTATATACAAATCAGAAAGCAGCTGATTACTCTCAGATCTGAAAAATATCATTGCATTAGCAAGGGCATTTTGCTCAATGTATCATTATTTTAGCTCACAAGTTTTATGTTGAGATAAGATCATTTATAATTTTTCCCTCTCAGAATCCCGAGTAGCACCTTATACCACTCTGCAAGCTAGTCAGCATGGAATAAGTTTCCAATTTTGTTCCAGATGGATTTCTTTATATTATGCAATCAATGTATGTGGCTTATTCGGCAAAAGTTTTATCATTTAGTTTGGGTAGACAACCAAGAAGGGTGGCTAGACATTGCATTGTTTGGGAGCTTCTGGTGCTATCTTGATGAAGAATTCATAAAGACCTCACAGCTTAGGAGGAGAAGCATTAGTTACTCTTGCAAGATATAATTTTCAAACACTTTTTAAGAGAAACTAAAAACTGTACTAAAAGAGATACTTATTCAACCATATTCTCTACAGTTCTATTCATAGTAGGTAGGAAATGCAATATTCATGGGTGTCCATCAACAGTTCAACACATAATAAAAATGTAATACTTATACACTATGGAATCTGGTTCAGCTGTAAATAAAAGTGAAATTGTAGGGCAATAGATGATAGTAGTAAAATTATACTGAACAAGATATACCAGACACAGAAGTACAAATGACACATGTTTGTTGTTTGTTCCAATGAGTGGAGCCTTGCTTTGAATTTTTAAATTTGTGTGCTTAAATACAAGTATCTGTAGAAGTCAGAAATGAAAAATTTGCTATCATGGGAGGGGATAATTTAATAGAGGAAGTAATAGCAGAAAGAAGGAAATAATTAAAGAGAGAGAAGAAACACTGGTTGTGAAACGTTTAATCAGGGTTATAAGTACTGAAGTACTAAGTACTGATGCACTGGTAGGAAGATGATCAATCAATAAAAGATGATATGGAAAAGCCGTATGGAACCCTAACATTTTGTAAAATATTTAAAATGTAAGAGAGAAGAGATAGCCTGATATACTGCAAGGTTGAATAAGGCTGTTTCAAAATTCCTACATTTTTAGACAAATATCCTAATGTCAGATGTGGAACACCTCCTTACAAGCTGTGTTCAGAGATGCTCCACAGACTCTCACAGTGGGACTCTAACAATTCTGCTACATTGCGGTCATGAACTAGTAGATGCGATCTGATGGCTAAAGACACCAGAAAGCTTATTTGCAACATATAGAGAAATAAAGCAAGGACTGAACTATATGCTTTTCTCAACTGGTAAACTTTCATACTATTGGAAAGTGCTAGCAGAGTGCCATGGGAGAAAGGGTATCAATAGTCTTATCCATTGCTTGGCCTATACCCTAATGACTGTATCCTATGTCAAAAACACATTCTCATGCATGTTCATTGTTATTCTATACACATAGCTAGGAAATGGAAGCACTCTAAATATCTATCAAATGAATAAATAAATTTTGTAGTATACAAAATAAAAATGTATTTAATATAAAGAAAATGAAATAATGAGATGTGAAGATAAGTGGAACTGTAATATATTCAACAATATTACAGTGAATGAGGTAACCTAGGAGGAAAAGTTAAAGGCTTCACAATCTCTTTCATATGTGGATCCCAGCTTCCAGTTTTTAGATATGTATGTGTTTTTAACTTTGAATACTTTTAGACTTGTAGAGACCAGCATGCTAGCAAAGAGCCACTGTGGTGTGCAGACTTTCTTCAAAGATAAGTACAGAGAAATATAGGTGATATGTAAGTAGTGAGGGGAAAAGCAGAGGGTTGAAATGTTGATATGGAATGAGGGTGGGCAAGAGAGTGATGAGAGGACAGAAGGGTGTAGGAGAAAATACAGGAATGAATTTGTGGCTAGCCTTCCCAACACATGATAGACTGCACTTCTAAGTAAGAAACATGGTACACCATGCTCTAGAAGTTAGAACTCTGAAATCTGAAGTAGCATGCTGGTAGTTGGACTGCATATGAATATATCCTCTCTTTGTGTACTTTAGTGTGTTTCCTGTGCCTAGAGATCCTGGTGGTATGACTTCTCACTATCCAATCTGAGTTAATAACCTAACCAATCACAGCTGATAGGCTTCCACTGTGTAAGTAGCTATTCACATGCAATATAACCAATGCTGGTTCCTTAAACTGTCTCCCAAAGTTCATCTTTGCACTCTTTATTGACCCATGAACACTGTTATTTTGTCAGGGGATATCCTGGTAATGACTGCAGAAAGTTAATTTTACAAGCTAAGCCAGTGTTTCTAATTTAAAAAAAAAAAAAAAAACCATCCAGTTGTTTAATCATGTATGAAGTACATTATCTGCATACATTGGTATGAAAATTAGGGCTTTCTTTAAAATAATCCAAACAGATTGAAACAAGATTAGCTCTTGATTAATAATGGCTAGTTAGGTGATTGCTACTCGAGAGTTCATTATATTATATTATCTGCTTTTGCACATCTTCAACCCATTCAATGATTAAAAACATGCTGTCCTTTTTATTTATTTTTAGTTTCAACACTAGATTATAGGCTTCAGAGGGCAGGGAAGATAAGAAATGAACATCAAGAAGCTTGGTATTCCCATAGAAAATAGACTTTACTTATAAATGAAAGAGAAGGGAGGAAAAGAGAGAAAGAATATAAGAAATTCAAGTAAAGTGACCTCAAATATCTAGTTAGCTTATTTTTTAAGCAACTACTTTGTGTATAATTTTTAAAAGATGAGACCTTAACACTTTTAGGGTTTGATGATAAAAACAAGTTTGGCTATACATTAATCAGTCATCAGCTTAAACATTACAGTTTTGAAAACCTACGAAGATACTTCTAAGTTTCAGTAATTATAATATACTAAAAATGATAATTACAATATTTACTAATATATGAAAACTTGGTTAATTTCAATTGAATGCATGTACATTCGTCTTAATTAATCAACTTTTCTCCTTTTCTGGATATTTCTTTATGCTTCTGGGATGAGGGCTATCATCACAGAATATAACATAATGAGTAATATTAAAAACTAAAATAAGTGGTAACAAACTAATGAAATCTTATCCCATTAACCAAATTCACAACATTCCAACATCTTTCTCACGTAGTTTCTTTGATTTCTGTCTATATTTAATGAAAACAGAAATCTAAGCAACTAAAGCCTGGAAATGACTGTCTGTGTTTAAGCTATGGTAGATAAAATTTTATTTGAAAGCTTGGGTGTAACAATCTCAACCTGAGCAGCAGGCGTGATTTCACATATGGAGGTAAGGAAAAAGTGCACTACAGCAGATGAGGGCAGTATATACCAAGTCTAACTTAAGTCTTGCCATAATTCAAAATAAGCAGAGGAAAAATGAAAATTCACTTGTGACTCACAGTGAGAAACATTCAGATATCACAAACTCTGCAATTTTCACTTTGCAGGACAATATTAAGTTTACTCAGCTATAACAATATGATTCTATAGATAAGTCCACAAGTCTATGATTTCATGCAATTTGTTTAACTGTCATGACATGTATCTAAGTGACAGTTTTTATCACTGGAAATGGCTGGTGCCCATGATTATCTTTTGAAAGC
Organism: Rhabdomys pumilio; assembly: GCA_030674055.1. Taxonomy (NCBI): domain Eukaryota; kingdom Metazoa; phylum Chordata; class Mammalia; order Rodentia; family Muridae; genus Rhabdomys; species Rhabdomys pumilio. Next base: position 51,727,931 of record JANHMN010000005.1, read on the forward strand.
AATGGAGCTTAGCAGGGTTTTACAAAAAAGTAAAGTTTCTTTCTTTCTTTCTTTCTTTCTTTTTTTGAAATGTAGACTCAGAACATGGAGTAGAAGAAAAAATACTGAAATGGAAGTTTTGACAGTTGGAATTTTACTATGAGCAAGGAAAAGTCACTTCAGCTCTTAACTCCTTTTAACACATTATTAAAAGAATCTACTTACATTAGATTATTTGTATAGTATTTTGAGTTATAATTCATTAATTGAATATATAATCCTTGAAAACTTACTGTAAAGGTACAACATAATAGCTAAGTATATGCTTCTGAAATTGTACTCCTTAGTTGTAAATCATGTTTTGACTTACTATATTTGTGTGCCACTAACACTCTTAATGCTTCAGGGTATTTATTTATTTATTTATTTATTTATTGGTAGTTTTATTGAAAATAGATTCTTCTCTAATGCAATACATACCAACCAGTTTCCTCTCCCTCCATACCTCTACTCCTTTTAGATACCCTCATCTTGTCTCTCCTCAAGATCTACTCTCCCTCCCTTTCATCTTCAGAAATGAACACGCCACCAAGACAGGGCAACGAAACAGGCCAAAACAAGATACAATAAGACAAGGGAGAAAAAGTCCTCCTATAAATGTTGGACAAGGCAACCCAGTGGAAGGAAATGTCTCTACAAACAGGCAAAAAAAATCAGAGCCAGACATTATACAAAAAGAGTGTCTAAAGTGGAGGTCTCCTTCTGGTCCCTGAACGATGAGATTGGGCAACCCCTTGGAAGAGGCTGAATAAAGATGGTACATATGGATCATAGATGAGGAGAACATGGTCACCTTAATCAACTCTGCAGCATTCACATGGGCTAACAAGCACTGACATTGCACAACAGGCTCTATTCTAGTTTCTCTGATTATATACTATATCTGTTAACTTAATGTTTTTGTGGGACTGTTAATAGTCAGAGCAGGTGTTTCCTTGACTCTTTTTGCCTGCTCAGGATCCTCATGTATAAGGGAAGGTAACAATAGTACATAGGTCATAGACTTATAAGAAATAAAAAGGAATACTTCACTTAATAAACTCCTAAGATTGCTTGGTGTTTAATAAATTTTAACTACTATTAATATAAACTGAACATCAGAGATACAATAGAAACTGGTGGTTTAAATGAGAATAGCATAGGCTTATGTGTGAATATTTGTTCCCAGTTGGTGGAACTGTTTGTAAAGGATTAGGATGTGTGGCCTTGTGGATGAGGTATGTTACTGTGAATGGGCTATAAGGTTTCAAAATACCTGTGCCATTGTATGTTTTTTCACTCCCTCCTGCTTGTGGATTAAGATGTGAGATCTCAGATGTTCCTACCATCATGAATTCTAACTTTCTGAAACTGTAAGCGCAATTAAATCATTTGTTTTATAAATTCCCCTTGTCATAGTATGTTGTCCCAGCAATGGACATGTGTGTTCATTTCAGTGGTGATAATATTGCTGTGATAGGCAAGACAGTGCTGTTCTCTGAAGGAATGTAGAACACTTTGTTAACTGTAGACAGAATTGATGTTCTTCTGACGTGTAAACTTCTAGTTCATTTGGAAAGTTAGTTATATATATTTTACTGGGGCATACAGGTGAAAGAATGTCTTGCTAAAGCAAGCACAAGAAAAGCTGTTTTCCTGAAGCTGATGCAGGTGAAAGGATGATTTAATATAGAAAACACATGAAAGAATGCTTGATAAAGGAGTATAAATGTGACCCCCAAGACAGTGGAGGATGAGCAATGAATATTGGTTTGGTTTGCTCTGTCTCACTATTCTTCACTAAAGGCATGCATGTATTGGTTCACATTACAGAGCATTGCTGTGCTCAACTTGTGGTAATGCTGTCGTTGAGAGAAACTTGCCCAAGAACTGCTCATGAGTTTCCTGCAGCAGCTTTCTGCTTCTGCATGGCCTCATCTCACACCATTTGGCAAGCCTTGCCGTTTTTTCAGTATTGAACTACAGCTGCTGTCTTGTGCCTGGTGTCTGCCTGACTAGAAGACTGGACTGAAGATGCTGTTTTATTTGTGATATCTGCATGACTAGAGGTCTGGATTCCAGCTGTTGAAACATATTTGGTGTTTCCTACAGGAATAAACTGCTGCAAAAGAAGATCAAGCTTACCTCCAAAGAACTACTTCTCAACAGGTCCACTTCTTCTCTATCATGATAACTTCTTACTTTGCCTCTGCTGGGTGGTGGGCTAGAAGAGATGGTGAACCCTTATTAAAAGTAGGTTACAAAAAAATGTGCACCTACATTCTTCTTACAAGTATTTCAAAATTGATAAAAGAGATGGTCATGGCCAATTAAAGAATTTTATGAATTTGTATTTAACTCTCCTTTATGACACTATGATGCTGCTGCCTTCAAATCCAGATGCATAACCAAAAAGTAATAAATTAGGGAGGAACCACTGACCATGTGTGTAATTTGTAATAACAAAACTAGTATAGTAAGGTGGCAGGTAACATATCAGGTGTAGAGTAATAATATGTTTGACATTCTCCTTATGAATAAAATAGTATTTTTACAAATGTATTCACTAGATTGACTCATATAAGCAACAATGCTGGTGATATATCTTTTTAATGATATTATATTTATATTCTTTCAAATATGCATGATTTTCCACCACCTTTTTTTGTGCTCATCTGTCAGGACACATTATGTAGTCTATATACTCTACCACACCCTAAACCATGTAGGTCAGCATACTTGTCTGTGGGGATGGCAGCAATCTTCATATTTTTATAGGGAAAATAAAGAAATCAAGATATATCTCTTACACTAAAGTTTAAGGGGATGTTGTTCCTTTTACAGAATCTAATTTTGGTCATAAAGTTTTAAGTATTTAAGAGCTCAGTATAATACACTTATTTTCTTTACGTTACCATGTCATAATCCCTAGAGCCCATGAATGTAACCTTAGAGTTAATGAGCTTTTGCAGATATGTTGTTAAATATTTTGGCACATCAAGATTATATTGAATTATCAAAATCATTCCTTAATCCAGTCACAAGAGCTTCCCAAGAGACAAGCAGAAGAAGATTATAAGACCACAATTATAAGGCTGTATGAAAACAGTACAATATAAAGTAATGCAGCCACACACACGAATGAAAAACTTCAGTATGCTGACAGCTAGTACAAAATGGAAAACTTAAGAACAAACCCTCATTTTTAGAGTCTACACAGAATGTGTATTTTAGCAGTTTACTTTTAATTAGATATTTCAGTCTGGAGAAATGCATCAATATGCAGCATGTAAAAAACATTCATGAAGATCATGAGGCATACAAGAGTCACAAGACCCAGTGTTACATAAGCAATAGCAACTGCTAGAAACAAAGAAACTCTCCATTTGATCATGCATCCTGAAAATCATACAGGGAGTTTCAATGATACAGGTTTCACAGGTTTTCATCTAGGCAGAAGTATATCTGTAGATCTTGCAAAAGATTGAGTAGCACATGCTCCTCTAAGTAATTCCTGTAAATAACCTCAATAGATTCATTGCTTGATTAAGGTAGGCTTTTGTGGAATAATTAATTTATTCTGTTGTTATTTCCTTATCTGCAGTTACTAGATGTGTTTCATCTCTTTCCAGAAAAACTTGCGTGTTAAGTATGACAGCACCTAAATAATCTATTGAATTTAGCTCTGTAATATTTATTTCATACTTTTCATCTTTAAAAGAGTGGGTGAATAAATTTCTTTTGGCTTAGGTCTGAAATTTATGCTAATTTATTATAGCAGTCACCAAACCTAATATACCACTCTTAGCCCCTAATGAGAAAATGTACCATATTGTAAATATTTGTGCATGTGAATGGGATAGGTGGACAGAGATTTGTTTTCTATCATTTATAAAAGCTATCAGTTTCCTAGTAATGATGATATTATAAACACTACCAACTTCCCTGATACAATAATATAATGTCCTATGACAATGTCTTATCTTAACCAAATACTTCTGGAGAGAATGAATGATCAAAATCTTACTTTTCTGATGTTTATGTTTGAAGACACATTAATCTCTCATCTTTAAGGTTAGAATTATATTTTAATACATGCAGTTTAAGCATATTATTTAAACTTGACTTTTTGTCAATATTTAGGATGTTGACTAGAACATTTGCAAAAATTGGTAATTATTCAGATACAACTTTATAGAGTTCACTTTGTTATCTCCTGAGGCTGAATCATTTAATAAATTCTCCTAATGCTTTCTAGGAATAGTAGATTTGAGAAACATTAATATATGATATAATGCAGAAACTTTGAATTCATTATTGAGTATATTAAGAACTTAATTTTAACATTTTAGTATTAATGGTGACACTGGGCTTAGTCCTTTCAAAAATACATACAGAAATATTTATGGATAAAATTAATACATTGAATTTTCTTCAAGTCATTCTAACAGTAAAAGTGGGAGGATAAGAACATTGAAAGAACAATTTATACCATGGAATAGCAATTTACTAGGGCTGTATTATATGCATATAGAGGTTAATAACATGCCATATATTGTTAGATATAATTAAAGTATGCAATATGAAATTTTCTAAAAGCTTAAGTATAAAGTAATTCATTTCTACTGTGTTATATTTGAGCATCAGCATACCTTCCGAATAAAACAAAATAAATCAATATTATTAATAATATGGTGGTGAAATGCACCACCCTGATTCTTTTCTCTTTTATTACTACCACTTATTTTCTGTAAGTTAGTTTTGGAGTGAGATAGATAAAATTGACCTAAAAGAAAGTTTTCATACTGGACTCCTGGGAATTATGTGGCACTTCCTGGTCTTAGGAAGAGAGTCTTTCTGATGCCTACACATGCCCTCTGTCAACAATGCTCTAGGCACTAAGAATTCTTGATACTGAGTGGAGAGTTCTAACAGCACTATCAACATGGGGTAGACAAAATGGATAGATGTTTAAATAATTTCTATTATCCTTTCAAGGTACAGTGAGAATCAAGTCAAAAGATGTAAGACAGAAACACAAAATTCATTTTATATCATCAGCTTGTCATTATTACAGTGAAGTTTTTGATTGATAAATGCAGTACAGTAACTGCTTCTCAGGCAAGATTCTCAAAATGTAATTTCCTAGGTAATTTACTTTCATTTTTATGTTGAGAATTTTCAACAGTGTGTGATTCATCTCTCTTAAATTCTACCTTTGTTGGTACTGCAGAAAAACTGCAGCATTAGCTGCTCTAGCAGTAACTGGCAGTTGGAAATACTGGTATTCTCTCCTAAAACAGCTGCACACTAAGCCTTCTTTCACTAGGCAACAATGTGCTCGTCGTTGCTGAGGATTTGATTCATTCAGTTCAAAAAAAGCACTGAGTTATAGTTATACTGCATTTGCCTACAAAAAAAAAAAAAAAAAAAAAAAAAAACAGAAGATGTGATTGTTCTCATCACCCCATCTTCCTTAATACCTTATAAAGGTATATTGAGTATGCATAAAATTATGACAGTGCTTTCAAAAGTATGCTGTGGTTTTTCTGCCTGTTCAGGATTTGCTCTTATTTATAACTTATCAGGTCACATGTAGATTGGATGCCTAAAATAATAGGCAGATAAATTAGTTTCAGCAATAAGATTATTACAGAATTTGCCTACTTTTACCTGCTTTGGGAGCTGAAAAGTAGATGGGTAGGGTGGTCAAGATATGGGTTTTTAAAAATATAATGTAATTGTTCTGTATAATTGAAAATTCCATTACATTCATTTTCAGATTAATTTAATGATATAAACTTTGCAGTCTTTCTAATGTCAAGTCCCCTTTCCTCTAAAAAGCACTACAGATACTAATCTTTAAACTCAGCTTATGAGAACTTCAGATTTTGACTACATCTTATTTATGTTAATCTTTAGCTAAAGACAGAGATCTGTTACTGTGGAAGAATCCCTTAGGATTTGAAGACTGATTGGAGCCACATTACTTGAAGTGTGAAGCTGTCATGTTGAGATAATATGAAATATAGTTGCCAGAAGCTTGCTACTATTTGTTGCTGCCTAAAATCTAACGGATCCTTACAGTAATTTCAACTCCCATCTCAAAAAACTCATGGGATTCCAAATCCCTCAACAATGATGTAAAGTCCAGAGAATCAGAAAAAACAACATGGAATGTAGATAAAGAAGCTGAAGAAAATATGGTATGCATATTCACAATGGGATGCTGTAAATCCATAAAGAACAACAAAGTCATTTGCAGTAAAATCTACATAAACTTGGGCATCAAAACATCTGGTCATGGTGGGGGCAGATAACACAGACCACAGTTTTAGCAGAGATCACAGATATCAGCATGATTTCCAGACAGCAGCATGGACCCTGGAGGTCTTCTGAGGAGTCTCACTCTCGACCATGAATGGTTCTCTATGTCTGACATCCTGTCATTGCTAAAAACGGGGTATTCATGCTGCTGGGCAGCATGTTAAAAGCTTGAGCCTGCTGGAGTTCCAGCATGATCTCCTTGGCTCTTAGCAATGACAATAAGTCAGAGATAGAAAATCATTCATTTTGGTATGCCCCCAGGATGGTTAGATGCCCAAGGTTTATGTAGATGTGCCTGGTCCTGCTGCAGCTGGGTCTCTGTGGATGTCCATGGCCCATGTTATTATAACAGGAGGCCATGTGATCTCTTCTATCATTCAAACCATGTTGATGTCAATGGGCCATGCTGCAGCCAAGGGTCATGTTGATAACTGTGGCCTGAGAGGCCAACAGAAGTCATGATGTTGTTCATAGTCCATGCTGTGGCTAAATGTCATATTGATGTCAGTGTCTGTATTGCCACCAGAGACCATGCTGAAGTTATTGGTCTATGATGTTACTGTATACCATGTGGATGTCTGCAATCCATGCTGTCACAAGACACTATGTGAAAATCCATGGTCTAGGCTGCTGTTGAGTGTAAAGGGCTAAACTATTTCTTTTACAGTGGTATTGATGACTGTAGACTCATAACTGAGAATAAAAAGACATTGAAAGGTTCTGTGATGACCCCCTCCACCTCCCTTTTACAAAAGAGTATAGACATCAATCTGTTGAAGAGAGTTCTTTAAAAATGTGATAAAAATTGCTGAATCATCTTTTCACAATTGATGTTTTCTAGAGAGGGATGGGAAAGGACTCAATTATTTTTAAAGGGATAGATTCTGCGAGATTTATCATGTTCTAGTGGGTATATGGGCAACACAAATTGGACTTGGTATTTCAGTTTCATTTTTTCTTTTCATTTATATTGGGGGTGAGGTACAAAAGGGATGGACCTAGGAAGATACAGAAGTGAATATGAATTGAATAATATTATGTGAAACCCCACAAAAATCAATAAAGTTATAAGGTTGAAAAAATATTTGGGACACAAATCCTAATTATTGTATGCCTGTATATACCTAAAATTTGTAGAAAATTTATACAGACAAGAATCAGAATATATAATTTTCTTAACTTTAGGTTAGTAAGAGTGGGTTGTGGAAAACACATACGAAAAAATATTGAAAAGAGATAGAAATGTTCTAAAATAGAACATAAAACAAGATATATATATCTTGTTCCTTGCACAGGACAAGGAACTTAGCACAGTTCCTGGTGAAAATCTGTTATCTGGTGTATCCCCTTTACAGCTTTATAAAGTGTTGTTGCCCAGTGCTCCAAAGATCTCATGTGTGTTAAAGTTAAGGTGTTAAATTAGGTAATAGGGATTATATATGTATAATTATATATATATATATATATATATATATATATATATATATATGTGTGTGTGTGTGTGTGTGTGTGTGTGTGTGTGTGTGTGTGTATAAGTTTTCTCAGTGCTATGACAAAATGCCTGATAATATGCAACCTAAGGAACATTTTGGCCAACAGTCCAGGCATATAGTCCACCATCATGGAAACAGAAAGGCAGCAGGACCAGTTTCTGTCTATGGTCATGAAAAATAGCTCATTTATATCTCCAGGGATTAGGAAGAAGAGGAAAATAAATGTTGGTACTTAACCACTTTTTTTCTTTTCCTTGAAAAGTCAGTTCAGAGCCACAAAGCCTCAGAAGATACTATCCATGCTCAAAGTTTAGGACGAGTTTTGTTTCTTCAGTTAATCCTTTGGGAATATCATCACAGAAACACAAAGAAGCATGCTTCTCTAATACCTTTGCACTATCTTAAACCAATAAATTTGCTGGTTAAACTGGAGTGTCTTCTCTTATTAAATATGACAACAAAAGAAAATCAAGGGGATACAAATTGACAAAGAAGTAAAGGTGTAACTCTTTGTAGATAATATGATAGTATACATAATCAACCCTAAAAATTCTACCACAGAACATCTATGGCTGATAAACAATTTCAGCAAAGTGGATGGATATAAAATTAACAGAAAAGCAAATTAGTAGCCTTTCTTTATACAAATGATAAATAGGATGAGAAATTAGCAAAACAACAGCCTTCGCAGTAGTCACAAATAATATAAAATATCTTGGGGGTAACTAACAAAACAGATGAAAGATCCTTATGACAAGAACTTTAACACTCTCAAAAAAATGAAATAGAAGAAGACCTCAGAAAATGAAGAGATTCTCCTATGCTCAAGGATTGGTAGGAATAACACATTGAAAATAGCCATCCTACCTAAAGCAATCTACAGATTCAGTGGAATCCCCATGAAAATTCCAACGCAATTTTTCAAAGACATGGAAAGAGCAATTTCCAATTTTATATAAAAAAAGAAAACTTCAAGATAGTGAAAACAATTCTTAACAATAAAAGACATTCTGGGGAAATCACCATCCCTGACCTCAAGCTGTACCAGAGAGCAACAGTAATAAAAATGGCATGGTATTGATACAGAGGAAGACAGGTTGATCAATGGAATATAATTGAAGACTAAGAAATAAAACCACACACTTATGGACACTTATTTTTTGACAAATAAGACAAAAATATAGAATGGAAAGGAAAAAACATCTTCAATAAATGGTGCTGGTTTAACTGGCTGTCAGTATGTAGAAAAACGAAAATAGATTCATATTTGTCAACTTGCACAAAGCTCAAGTTCACGTGAATCAAGGACCTTAACATATAACCAGATACACTGAATCTAATAGAAAAGAAAGTGGAAAAGAGCCTCTAACTCATAGGCACAGGGGGAAATTTCCTAAACAGAACACCAGTGGCCAAGGCTCTAAGTTCAAGAATAAATAAATGGTCCCATGAAGGCTGGATGCCCTTGTGTGGGGAATTCAAGGGCAGGGAGGTAGGAGTAGATGAGTGGATGGGGGTAGATCCTCATAGAAGCAGGAAGAGAAGGAAATGGGGTAGGAGTTTCGGGGGGGGGGGGGGCCTATGGGGAAAGGAGATAAGATCTGAAATGTAAATAAATAAAATATCCAAGAAAAAAAAAAGAAAAAGAATTGATAAGTGGGACATCATGAAATTGAACAGCTTCTGTAAGGCATAGGAAAAAGTCAATAAGATTAATCAGCAGTCTACAGATTGGAAAAAAATATCTTCATTAGCCCCACATCTGATACAGAGCTAATATCTAAAACATGTAAAGAATTCAAGAAGCCAACCTCCCTAAAGCTCAACAACCCAATCAAAAATTGGGTATACAATTAAATAGAAAATTCACAATAGGGGCCTTGAATGGCAGAAAAGCACTTAAAGAAATGCTCAAAGTCCTTAGTCATCAGGGAAATCAAAGAAGCTGCGACATGAATACCTACACACAACCAATGGACTTGGATACCCTGTGCTTGAATTAGAGAAAGATTGGAAGAAGCACATAGAACGACCATTAGTATCAACTAACTTGGATCCCTGAAATCTCTCAGACACTCCATCGTCACAATTAGATGGATACAGAAGATAGTCTGAAGTCCCTCCAACACATATACAGCAGACAACTGCCTGGTTTGGCATTAGTGGGAGAAGATGAGCCTAACCCTAAAGAGAGTAGAGGCCCTAGAGAGAGTTGAGGCCCTAGCGAGTGGGCAGGCCTGGTGGAGTGTGGTGGATCAGAGTGGGGAGAACATCATTTTAAAGACAGTGGTGAGGAGGAATGGGATGAGAGAACTGTGGGAAAGCAGACCATGAGGAAGATAAAGACTGGACTGTAAAAAAAAAAGTATTAATAATAAAAAATAAGCCAGAGTGTGTGTCTTTTCATTCGTGAATCCAGGATTCTTGGACAAGTACTGAGCAGGCATGAACACCTGTAGGGAGTATAGTGTGGACTTTATCAATTTACTGCTAAAGTCTAGTCCTAAATACGATAAATATATATTGTCCAGTATCTTTTGGGTATGAAATGACCTGTGTTCTCCTGAACTCAAAGGAACTGTATTTACCTGCTTAATACCTACACAAATTGAGGCTTCTCACAATCCATAATTGAAGGAGAAGAATTCATAGAGTCCCACTTCTCTCTGAGGACGTATCAACATTAATACCTCTTGTAGGACAGGAGAGGTATTACAGGAGATCTTGTAGGACATCTTCATGAGAGATGGGGAATGGAGAATGGATATCATCAAAAAATGGTATACATTTATGGAGATATCAAGTAATCAATGAAAATATTTAAATGAAGTAGGGATGGTATCTGAAATCCTGTTGGGCTGGGGCATGCGCACTGGTGGGCATGGGTCCTTTGGGCTGAATTGTGAGTCTGTGTCTGTCTCCCCAAGAGGCTGGGGCCACGGCTCAGGGCAGCAGAGGTCATGGAATCTGACTAAGTTCACTCCACGAAGTGCCAGGAAGACATTGGGCTTTGAGAAGCTGCCGGACTCCACTCCAGGGGTAAGGGAACACAGTTTGGGGTCCTGCAGGGGCTGGAGCTCTTGGGTTGAAGATTCCCGGGTCAGGAGGTGGCTGAGAACTGACTGGTCTCAGACCCTTAAGCTCTCAGGCACCACTGAGTGGCCACGGAAGGACCGAGACAGGGGTATGGGGTGGATGGACTGAACTGACCTGCAGCCAAAGAAAGGGGCGAGGGGAACAAGCTCCCGTGGTGTCCTGTGGAAAGGGGATACAGTGTCTCACTTGGCTGGGTCTCGGCTGGCTCAGCTAACTGGCTTGAGTTGGTGATCTCCATGGCTGGAATGTAGAGAAGTTGTTAGTAGGAGGTTAAAAGGTGGCTCTGTAGTTGAAAACCTTCTCCACAGTTCCCTATGGCAGGCCTCAAAGACAAGAGGTAGTCCATGATCTTAAAACGTTTATTGTCATAGTGGAAAATGGATGAAGTTATACCTCAATATTCTCAGGTCAGGCCTGAGGTTAAATACTTTTTACAAGGAGGAAGATCTGGGAAGGAATGCTTAATTGGCTTTGCCCTCTGGCCTTTAGGTATCTTATGAATATGGAGATGTCTTGAGGCTCTGTGGCCTGTAGTCATGCCCTCTACCTATGCTACATGACCAATGGCTACAAACCTCTCTATAGGAGGGGCTGTAGATGGCTGTGGCTATGTGAAAGTAACCAGGGGTTTCAGGAGCAAGGTCAAATTCCTACTGTCCCTGAGGTTCGAAACCAGCTCAATCAGGTACCCAGATGCCTCTCACAGCATACTGCCCCACATAATCCCAGAACTCATGAAATGTAGACAAGAAAATCAGGACTTCATTGTCATAATGTCTATGAAGTGATGGAATGCATTATCTCCTCCCTCAAACAAAAATTCTGGTATTCAAATGACAAATAGATATATGAAAAAGAGCAAGAAATTCTAGTGTACTATTATTGCATCATAAGTTGAGTAAAGAAACCAGTAGTATAATATACATTTGAAATACTAAATAAACATGAAACCCTCAGGTATAAAAATAAATTGTTAATATTCAATTTATAATACTCAATATACACATTCAGTATTATATTAAAAGTATTGAATACATAAACAGCTATGTAAATAGATGCTTACAATGATTTAAACATACAATTTATATATGCACATAAAATTGCATGGTATGCTATTAATATTACTGTCTGATATTGTATATATGCATATATATATATATATATATATACATTTTGAAAATAAATATATGTGCTTTGTAATATGCTCAAGTTTAAAATATGTTTGCAACAATTTATTCTCTCCAAAAGCTATAAATTTAACTTATTAACATTTTATGACATTGTAAATCAATTGGTTTGAAATATGTCAAAAATTTTTAAATTTTATAAAATCATAGGACAAAAGTTCAAAAAAATCAGCCAATTGTTACCTAGGTTAGTGAGTTTATGTTATTATTATTATTATTATTATTATTATTATTATTATTATTATGGCAATTTTCTACATTTAAATTACATATGTCTCTGGGTCATTTATTGTCATTTTGTGATTATTAAGCATTATTTTTTAGTTAAGGAGCAATATTGCCAAGCTGTCTTTGCACAAAATCTGGAATCTGAAATACTGGTATGTCTTTTATTTTCAATGAAATAATCATGCAAATGTTGTTACATCTTTCTAGTATAGTGAACAAGTATTTCATGATTAATAACTGAATGGCAATCTAGTCATACATTTATGTTTCAGAGAAAAATTTAAAAGTATACAAGGAACTATGTAATTACTATACTGTAGATAATAGGAGGTAAATAAGGTTTTCCATCCTCCTGTAGAATCACTAGTTTCTCATTTCAGCATCTCTTATGAAATTATTTTTTTTTGCTTACTTGCTAGAAAATGAAAGATATACTAAATCATTAGCAGTGTTTTTCTTCATTAAAGAAAACTAAAAGAGGAAATGAAAACATTTGGCAGAGCTATTACATAAAGAAAAAAATTAACATGATATACTATTGATTCACTTTGTCTTCTTACTTTAATGCCATGTATAAGTAATATTTAATGTACAGTAATTATAATTATACTTCACAAATATTCCAGAAATACTTAGAAAGATTCTAATTTGAGATGGTGTGGTCACACTGAAATTATCTTTCAACTCTAAGTTTTCTTTCAGAAATAAGTATTTAGTTTGGTTTTGATGTATAAGTTCTTGTGAAATACAATAATTCAACTAAATCATAAAAATTTAATTGTATTTGATGTTCATCACAGTAATTCTCAGAGAGGAATATTTATTTGAACACACTGCAATTTGTAAACGTATAAATTCTCCTTCAGTATGGGTGGTATTAGGTCTAAAGTTTGCATTTCTAACAAATTTCCATATAATGTGATTACTAATGACCCTAACTATACTTGTAGTGTCATGGAATTATAGTATATATTTTACTAAGTGATGAGAAAGAGAGCATTAGTCATAGCATAAATATCTGAAAATAATATGAGACTATTTATATTCTTACTCGATTTCATATTATATAAAGTACATAAATGAGCTTAATTATGAGTGGAATACATATTTTATTTTTGTGTATTTTATTGGAGAGAAAAAATGCACTTCCTAACATAACACCGTTAGATAATCTTTTGGCTTTTTCAAAAAGAATGAACAAATTATGTGGGGGAGTTAGAGTTTGCAAAAGGCCTGGTTTAAAATTGTGAAGCTTGTAACCATTGACATCAAATTAGTCAAATCTTTTGTAGTCTAGATTGGTCTGAAATTCTGTTTGAGTTAGAGGTAGATAGCAACATCCAAACTTCCAACTATTGTAAATTGGAGCTAAAATAGTACAATTCTAGGCACTCAGTGAAAATGCCTACACTCAAAGTACAAATGCAAGTACTTTAATGCATTAATTCATTTAGTGTCATACCTCTAAATGATAGATATGCTTATTTCTTCTATTTTATATTAGAAATTTTGATGTAAAAATGAAATAAAATAATAAAACTAAAAATGTGTAATTAAACATCATTTAAAATTTAGGCTAACTTTGGTCTGGTCTTAATTCCTGTGGTATTTTCCTTTGCAGAGATGGCATTATATTAGAAAGGATAAGAAACAGAGGTACAGAAGTCGAACACACAAAAGATACTTTATAACTAACACTTTTTTTTTAACTCAACTGACAATGGTGAATAAATTATGAGAGGAAATTCGTGGTTGTTATTAGTAAGCTACTAACTTAGGCAGTTTTAACTCTCCAGGTAGCAGTAGTCCATAGAATACCAAGATTTTGCATTCAGAAGCATAAATCATTCATACAGAATCAGAATCAGACAAAATTATAAGTGATGCAATAATTCATCTGTATAATATTTAATTTCTTTCTTTTTTAAATCAAATCATAATTTTTACTTTTTAACACAGGGGTTATAAACACAAAAATGCAGGATGTGGAATAGAGGTTGACACAGGAGCACAGGTGTTCAGGGAAAGTACAGATATCTTTCAGAACAGGGTATCAGCTGGGTAAAGTTTCAGGGGACAGGTCAATATGACTCTGCCTATGATTCACTTGTCCGTATCTAAGTTGGTACTATCCACAAGGTCTATGACTACTCAGGCTGGTAGATTTCCACAAAAGCTGCCTATTTACAATAGCTTATAGCCATCTGTTTCAGTGTTTTTCCACAGAGACCCAAGACTTTGTGTTAGCAAGCATGTATGTCAGCCCTATTGCTGTTTTTAGGCTTATGGCTGATTTTAGGCCTTCAGTGTATAAGCAGGGCTGCCCGTGACATCTCCTCCCTTCTCCAAGTATAGAAGGGCTGTGGCAATTCTAATCTTGCCAAGGTGGGGATAGAGGCCTTACCTCCAGTAATTAAAGGGGACCTTGTAATGGCCCCAGTCCTCCTGTCGTTATCCAATGAGGCATGAGGGCCATAACCATCCAGATGTCTTTTTCCTGGAGAGGGGATACTTTTGAAATGAACTATGTAGCACTATGCCAGAGCTATGTGCCAGGACTCTCTTACTCTTAAATGGAATGGCCAGGACCCAGTTCTCATATGGGGCTGAGGATTAATATGCCTGTTTGATACCGCAGAAGGCACAGCTAAATGGCCGCCAAAAAGATTATTGAAATAAATAGATACCCCCACAAAAGCAGGCCCAGTTATAAATAAGATGAATAACAATTGACATCCAGAGAAGAGAAATCTCCCTGAGAATTCCCTTCTTTTTCCTCTCCAGATAAAAAGGCATCACTCATGTTGTCTGCTGTTAGGAGTTCTAATCCTGATACTGGCCTCTGGACTTATACTACTCAGTCAGGCCTTTGCCAAGAAAATCAAACAGCTAGAGATTGACATCACTAATCTGAAGAAATCCCTAGTTTCTCAGTGTGAAGCAATCTTCAAAAATTGCAAAGGACTTTATTGGACTTGATTTTCTCTTTTACAATAGAAAATACTGTATACAGCTCTAGACTGTGTACAGCCCTTAAAGAAGAATGTTGCTTTTAAATAGACAAAACATGGATGATTAAAGAGAGCATGAAAAAAGCCAGAGAAGGTCTTGAGAAAAGAGAGAAAGAAAGAGAATGATGAGAGCTGGTAGAACAATTGTTTTTCAACCTCTCCGTGATTGTCACCCTGTTTTGTGAAACAACATATAGATAATCTGATAGCAAAATCTATTCAGATACATTGTCATATGTTAGCTTTGGAGGACCACGAGTCTCAAGATGAAGTTGTTACTCTATCCAGGGTGTTCCCAAATCCCATCTCCACCCAACCTAAAAGAGGGGACTTCTGCCCCTAGACCAAGCAGAGAGGGGCCACTCAGAACCCCCTCTAACTGGAGATCTGAATTCTTGCTTAGACTTGCAAAGCTAAGCAGTGCAAGGAAATATAAATAAAAGTTAAAAATATGTTTCTAGGTTCCCTGAGGGACAAGCCTGACTGCAATAGGGGTTGATGTCAAAAGTATCACCTCTCCAGGAAGATATTTAATTTCTGCTGGTAATGATAATTTATTTAAGTTACTAATGTAGCTACCTCTTCATAGAAGAAAATAGAAGTGGTAGAAATTGGATGTTTTCTTCCAGAAATAAAATTCTACATTCAGTTTCAAACTGAGAAGTATAAAAATGACATATACTATACATAAAACATTAAATATTTGAGAACATCAAATATTATTAGCTGCACTCCTTTGTTCTACCAAATAGTCCTTTATTCATTAATCATGAACAGTCAAAAAAGATCATTAAAACTTAGCATGGTATAAATCCTACCAAAAAGAAGCCCATATAGTCTTATATTTAATAAAATAATAACTGAACTTTAAAATTCAGAAGGAAAGATATATTATTATAATCTCTTGCCTGAGGTGACTACCAAAATGGCAGTTTACATCAATAATTCAATTTTGTAAAGTGTTATCACATTTTAGTAAATGGGTCTGCATTAAACATATTTACTTTTCATAGACTTCATATGAAGTTATATACTCAGAAAGTATTATAATATACAAATTAATAGAGAATTAATCAAAATAAAACAACATACTTCTGAATCATATATTTGACAAATTAAGGTCACTTGTTGATTGGTTACCATCATGTTATTATGCACTACAGTCTCACTAAAAACCAATTTGTCAGCATTCTGGTTTTATGTAATATATTATATCTGTTTTCACATATTACACATTTTCAATATGTAAATCATATTTATGATTTACTTTTTATTTCATGTATATGAGTGTTTTGTCAACACGTATATGTTGTCAACATATACCATGTATATGCCTGGTGCAATTAGAGAGAGGAGGCCTTAGAAATTCTTGTGGATGCTGAGAAACTAATCTGCATCCTTTGCAAAAGCAGCAATTCTTATAAATCTTGGAGATATCTGTATCCAAGATATTTATGAATTTTATTAACTATTATCTTACTAAGTAGCCACAAAATATTGGCTGGACTGAGTTTAAACTTATAATCTACCTGCCCCCTATAGCTCAAGGCTGGGATCACAGGCAAGTGCCAAAGCATCAATTTGTACATAGTATTTGATTTCATTCAGCTCTCTACTCCCTTCACATTCTTTTTCTAATTCATCATCAGCCTTATTTTAATGTTACCATTCTCTATTGGCAGGTTTGACTCACTGATAAATTTCTTCAATTATTTTTATGTTAGTATTCTCTACTTTCATATGTCTTTAAAAGTTGCACTAACAGTGAGTTGCAAATTATAAAACCTGTAATCATTTTAATTACATGCAAGTATTAAGGTCAGTTCTAGGTTGAGGAACTAACAATACAATAAATGCAAATAGTCGAGAAACAAGCAAGGCAACAAATACAAATAGTCAAAGAACAAGCAAGGCAATAAACAAAGTTCTGTGAACAATCCCATGATCACTGTTTCTAAGGGCTTATCAAATTGACCAAAATATCTAAGCCTACTTCCCTGTCCTAGCTCCTGTTGAAATAAATTAAAATACTTCTATTTTGAAAATAAAATAAAAATATAAAACCTGTAACCAAGCAAATTACTAAATGTTTCACTTCTATTCTACCAAATGGAAATTGGATATCTTCCTATAAACATGACTTTCAATAATTCAAAAACATCTGATTCCAAAAACAAATGACCTCCCAGGAAAACAAGGTAGTTTATCCAAGTATCCATTTAAGATCCCCACCTCCTTTTTTATTTTCTATTGTGATAATTTAAAATGCCTTCCATACTTTACCCATCTGATAAAAAGGGTAAAACAAAAGATATCTTCAGGCAAAAACTGATCTGTTTTCATGCTTCCAATGTTTACATTGACATCTGTCTATATTTAGCCCAATTTCTGTTGTTTCAGTATCTTTCTTTTGAATATAAAAATAATTACAGCTCTGCTTACTTTTTGTTGAAATTTTCTTCCCACTGTAATTTGTTGTCTTTTACTAGATAACAACTCAACACTTCTAAATTTTCTGGCCAGTTTATACTACTCTATAAACACTTTAATATCTTTAATGTTAAAAATGGAAAACCATTGATTTCCCCTTATCTCCAGTTGTGGTTTGAATGAGGATGACCGCCCACCCCACACATAGGTTCATAGACTTGAATGCTTGCTCCCCAGTTGGTAGAGTTATTTGAGAAAGATTTACAGGAGATTTGTGACCTAGGGTGGGCTTTGAGGTTTCAAAAGTCTTTTTCATTTCCCAGTGTCTCTCTTGCTTGCTTTGCCTTGTACTCCTGAATCAGATATAAAATCTATGCTACTCATCAGTGGTGGAACTCATCTTTAATTCCATCAGGAGGGAGGGAAAGTCAGGTGGATCTGAATTCAATGCCAGTCTTGTCTACAGAGTGAGTTTCAGGACAGACAAGGTTATATAGAGAAACCTTGTCTTAATATACAAACAAAATATCTCTGATATTTTTCTAGTTCTATGCCTGCCTATAATCTGCCATGCTACCATCCATGATAGTCATGGACTCTAACTTGTAGAAACTGTAAGCAAGTACCTAATAAACCCTTTCTTCTGTAGCTTGCTTTGGCCATGTTGGCTCATTTAAGCAATTGAAAAGTCATTATGACATCTTCTTTCAAGTCTTTGTCTTTCTCTACACTTTTTCTTACCTATTAATCATAGACAATTTGTTTCTTTACTTACTCTTTCCATCTCATTCCTTTCTATTTCATTTGTATAACATTTATTCTGACCCCTATTCCCATTACTACATCAAAACTGCATTAATTATTTTAGTCAGAATGCAATAGATATCACTATAAAATTTAGTAATTCTATAAAAATAAATATAAGGAAACAACTCCTTGGTTCTAGTAAGAATAAATCACTTTTATCACATATCAACCCAACTGGGCAAGTAAACAAAAAGAAATTTGGAACCTAGACATGGTAAATATGTAAACTTCACTCTTTTTTCCCAGTTCTCTTAAAAGGAATGCCCCATAGGTGAACCTAAATAGAAACCTTCTAATTACGTTGATACATATATTGGTACCTAATACATCAGACGACATTCAATGTGATATTTGGTATTTGCAACATTTGAAACTGTTGTTCAGATCACATTAAATTGCTAGTACTTTCTGTTTCATAGATGAAAAATGTAGTTGAATGTCTTATTTGCTTACAATTACAATGCTAGTGATTGGCAAATGAAAGATATAATACGCAGCTCTCTGAACTCAAAATTTATGTATCTGCTAATATGCACATGGCCTTAGGCTCTGAACTTAAAGCAAAACTTTTTTTGGTTTAATTCCCATTTTAGAAGCTTACTAGGGGTTATGAGGATTAAAAAAATCTCTATCTATGTTGAACACTTGCAATACTCCCTGACATTTAGAAAGTACTCTCAAAATGTTAGCCACTATTATTAGACACTGGGCTTTAAGACATTATGAGACTTGAAAGAGTTAATTGCTTACTAAAGCCTCTACATTGATTGCTCCTCTCCCTTGACCCACAATTGCTTTTCTTTAGGAAACTGGAACATAAAATGGTACTGATCCTCATTCTGCATACAAGGCAGATTTTGCTTGAAAAAGAACTGCTGCACATTCTCATTAGAAATTCAAGACCACGTTTGCCTGCAGCCTCACAGTGAGAACTCATCTTTTTTGAGCAATCTCTTTGCAAGACAAGTTGAAAGGCACAAGTCCAGATATAGATTCTCATTCTGTAGCAGTGGGGGAAGTGTCTGCTGTAGATTTTGTTTGTCATTGGGAGAACCAAACTGCTTTTAGGCATGTTTGGAAAATAAACACCACATCAATACCAAATCAATATGTGAGGACATTATTGAATTTATAACACACATACATACACACACACAAACACAGAGAAAGACAGTGACATAGACAAAGACAGAGAGGCAGAGACAGAGAGATTTTTCTTTATCCTCTTACCAAGCTTTGTCCCCACAACATGAGAGAATCGTCCAGTATTATAACTGCCTACAGAATAAAGAAAGAACAATATCCTGTGTCTCTTTTCTCACAGCCAGCAGCCCTGGCTCCTAGTGCCCGTTTCTAACTGCCACCTGCTGAGGAAAAAGCAACTAAACAATACAGACCTTTGCTTTTCTATGTTTTACATTAACATACATGTATGCTCCTTTTCAAGATCTAGAGCCTTGTGCAAAATAATGCAATTTGATTTAATCTGATGAAGACAATTTGTGCTTTTTGTTTTCTTTCATTTTATGACTAGTGAAATAAAACATTGCCCACCTTCTGGAAAACTCTTTCCTGCCTAGTTTGTCATAAAAATGTATGACATTCACAAAACAAGTAATCTTAAAGTAATATTCTCTCTCTCTCTCTCTCTCTCTCTCTCTCTCTCTCTCTCTCTCTCTCT
>JANHMN010000005.1:51748218-51842886 GCA_030674055.1 Rhabdomys pumilio
TCTCTCTCTCTCTCTCTCTCTCTCTCTCTCTCTCTCTCTCTCTCTCTTTCTATTGATCTATCTGCCTATCTATCTATCTGTCTGTCTATCTATCATCTATCTATATCTCCCTTTTACTGTTTCTCTTTCTTCCTCCATCACTTATTTCTCTATTATTTTCTCATATATTGTAGTAAAAGAAAACCATTCTCAATTAAAAATATTTGATGAGATCTTCTCTCTGCCTTAAAGAAATTGTCATTTAAAAAAGTGACTTGACATACATTTATTAGGTAGCAGTATCAGTGAAAAACTATAGCATGCAATCACTCATTTTTAGGTAACATATAGGTGGTTACAAACAGAATGTATTATTACAACACTATATTTTTAATGCACAAGTAAAAATATTAAAGAAATACAATAAGAATGTAAAGTAAATCTTCACAGAATATATCAGTATCATATTGAAATAAACCCTTTATAGTTGTTTGCTCTTACTAGGATCTCAAACTTGTCATTGTAAGGGCCATTTAAGCTTATCTCAAGGAAAGCAAAAGAGAATAGATCTGCTAATATAATGTCATATCTGTCAGAAATGTTTGACTCCATTTAATGTTCAATCATTAGAAATATTGCTTCTCTTCTTCTATACTAGGAATATGTTCTTTTTATGTATCAGATGATACTAATAGCCATACTTGGAGTGATCCATGGTTGAGACAGGGAGTTAGATAAAAGCACATGGACATACCTTATGACATTCTTGCCAAATATGCCTTGAAATAGAAATCAGATATTGTCATTTAAAGCTATGTGTGTGTTAGAGAGATAGCTAAACGGCTCAATAGTTAACAGCACACTGGTTGCTCTACCAGAAGATTGGAGTTCAATTATTGGTACCCAAATCATGGCTCAGAATTTGCAAGGAAAACACTGATATGCATAAAAATAATATTCAAAGATAAATTAGCTACTTTTCCTGACAATGTGACAAAATATTTGACAGAAGCAACTCAAGGAAGAGAAGGTTTATTTTACTTTGACTAAGTGTTTTAAAAATATTTCAGTCTTTTTTAATAAGAAAAGTACAGAGAAGTAGTTACATTTTGTGTTGGAAAGTGCTTGCGTTGGCCAGTTCTTCACCCAGTATAAATCTGTACATAGAGAGTAAGACAGAAAGAATACAGGAATAATTATTCCTAAGCATATTTCCTCAGTTATCTACTTCCTCCTACTAGATTCCACATCCTAAATATCCCAAATTCTTCTATAAGTAGGAAGCAACTGCTCAAAATATGAACTTGTGAAGGTCATTTAAAGCTCAAACCACAACAAAACAAGTTGCTGTTGTGATTATAAAGCAAAGTATAGGTCCCCAGTCTTTTACTAGAAATGCTACATTTAGAAGGAAGACTTTTGAGAAAGCTAATTGTCAACAATAAATATATATTAAATGTGTAAGTAGTGATGTTTCCTAATACATATAATTTTGTGATTTCTGAATTTCCATCAGCAGTTATTTAGGAATAAAACATCTTGGCAACAGGGCTGCAAAATTGCTGCTTTAACTAATCCCTTGTATGCTTGATTCAGCAAAGATACAAATAAGTATAGCTTATATACATTCTTCCTGCTATATAAGTTTTTCATAGAAGAAATTGGATATATGATGGTCATGAAGTAGGAATTGTTGGTTAACAAAAGATATATGTGATTCAGATTTTCTACTTCTTAAAGTTTTTAATGCTAATATTATTTTTGTTACACCAACTGTAGAGAGCCTGGTAAGCCACTAATTAATGTATATAGAATGAAAGAAGTCCTGAGTGAATGTGTATTGTTGATATAGATACATGCCTCATATTCATGGGAATTTGGCAAAGCCTTCACCATGAATAAGGAAGACTCAGCGAGATGGTAAAGCCATTCTCTGGTCAGAGTGTGAATATTGGCAATATAGGAAAGACTATGCACCCCAGCTTCTTCCCCACCCCAGAAATTTGCAACCTAGACTGTCTACCTACAGAGACCTCCTCCTGAAACTAGCTAATATGTCCCACCTGTGCTATATATAATAAACACACCAAGCTTCAGGTTGTGTGTTATTGAATTCAGCTATACCAGAGTACTCACAGTTCACCTGACCCAGATTTTGCATCTATGTGTCTTTTTTTTTTCTTCATTCTCATATTGCCCTTGACCAGCTTAAGACTACAAGATGTACAGGACACTACAAACAACATCCAAATAGACTGTCATATGTAGCATAGGCTGTCATAATTTTAAACTGTCTTGACTTAAAATTTTATAAGTAATATCTTTTATATTTAGCTCATTATATATTCCTACACATAATATATAAACTTGCTTTCAATATATATATGGATATGAACTCACATGTACAGACTTGTTCATACATACACACGTATCAAAAGGCTCAAAAAGCAAAATATTCTTTTGTCATTTGTCATGAATTTGTGTACTTTCTATTCACAATCACTGTGATTTCCAAATCATAATATAAAAATGTAGTGATTTGATGCCATGTCCCATAAATGTTTTCTTTTTCCTTATTACTAAGCCGTAAATTCTACAGCAGTCTTTGCCAATCTTACCAAACATACTGACTAGATATCAAAAGTGCATTTTTATTATAGACATAAGTACCTCACTGATAGCAAGTGAATGACAGGAAAAACAAAAATACAGAGAAAGTTCTTTGATACAAAAACTGATGTCACATATTCTCTGCTTAAGTCTTTGATGCTATTTGAGGCAAAGACTAAAAGTATAGAATCTCATAGAATAAGGAAATTTGTTCTTCAGAGATGTCTTTTTAAATATTTTAGTATAATTTATGTAAAGTATAATAAGTTGCTCTTTAAGATCACAGGTAAAATGTAACAAATGAATCTAACTATATGATCAACATCAAAATGCTTAGAGTATTTCATTTACTGAAAAAAGTTTACTCCTGACCTCTTCAGTTAAAGTCATTCTTGTGAACTCCAAACTCTGAAAAGTTGTGATATGTATTTTATCCCTATTATTGGAGCTTTTATAGAGTCCCATTTAAAAGAATAATAAAATATACCATCATCTGTGTTCCTAGTTTTTTGAATTTAGCATCATATCTCTAAGATTCACTTTTATTGCTTTAATTTTTTCCTAACAGCCCAATGTATGGATATACCTAACTTTAGTATGTATCAATTCCCAGCTGATTAATAATTGGATTGTTTCCAGTTTACAATTTTTCTCAATAGTACTTCTATGCATATTGATATAAGGCCTAACTGTGAAGATGTATTTCTTCATCTTTTGTATAACTAAGAAGAACAATGATTCAGTTACATTTCCCATTCATTAATTTAGAAACAGAAAAACTTCTTGTCATAGTGCTAATCTACTTAAATATATTAGTTCCAGAATTTGCCGAGATGTGAGGAGGGAAGGAAGAAAGTATACACAGAAAAGTGAGAGTCATGCTGGACATGCACACACTGATGGAGCCACAAGAACTAGCACAACAGCCTGAAACCTCAGTGTGTTTCACATGTACAATACAGGACACAGGAATGAGCTAATTTCCATAGGCAGTCTCTGTAGATGAACAGTCTCAGACTATGAATATCTGGGAGAAAGGAGGAGATGCTGTTACATTTGCACTTAGGCCAGAGAAAGGCTTTAACATCCCTGTGAGCCTTACTCCATATAAAAAGCTTTGCCAAATTTTTATAGATCTGAGAGGTACTGTTTCTTGACAAAGCCATGCCCATATCAACAATACATATTCATTCAGGATTTCACTTGTTCTTTATACACTCACTTAGGCCTGCCTTAGCTTCCTACATTTTTTTTTTACTGGAAATTATCTATGGCTCTATTTTTACTCACCTTTACTAAATCTTGGCATTTCTGGGTTTTGAAATTTCAGTGATTCTATTTTTATATAGTATTATCACACTAAGAATTTATATCAACTTTATATTTTTGATAAAGAAAATTAAGCATGTATTACTACAGTTGTCACATTTAAGTCATTGTTAGTACTCTTATCAGAATGTTTTGCACAGGCACTCGCCTAGTGATAAGTCAAATTGCTAAACATCCTTTTGAATCTCTTTCTCCATACAATTAATGTATGTGATGTCTTAAAGAAACATGGAGTTTAATACATTTGTTTTGTATACTGAAGTATTATATTTTAATTTTTTACAAGCATAAAATAGAATGCATAAATGTTTTACATGAGACTTTAATTCTTCTCAGTTATTGAAGAATGAAATATCAAGACAATGTTTGTTTCAGAAATTAAGCAAAACTGTAATAAAATGGGAAAAAAAGAAGCTATGAGTTGTCAAACAATTATGTTTTCTGATGAAAATACTGTCAACATTATAAAGATTTGGGACTTGGGGACTGTAGACAATTATATTTGGAAAAAATAAGATCAAAGATGATGCTTAATCTTAAATGCTGCTAAGAGAATGAAATATGAAATGAGTTATTTCTGTGTTTATGTACATTCATGCATACATTATCTTGTGTTAATTTACATTTATATTTTGTTTATACATTTAAGAATGTTTTAGTAAAATATACTGTTTAAAATTCCTCTGTATCTGTAGTCTTTAGATATTAGGCTATACTATTTGTCTAAACTAAGAACAAGTTTATTCTCGCAGACAAAGCAATGACAAAATGCCTTTACTAGGCTCTATCTTCATGACCTAATGAGTTAATTAGCATTGCTTTCAGGGACATGGGTGACTCAGTATTTTCAAACTCCACCCTAATATGGGAGCTGAAACATGAAAGCTATATTCCTTGCCCTTCAGTACCATCAGAATTTTTTCATTGCTTACACACATACAAACCCAGAAAATACCCCCCCCAAAAAAACCAGAAAAGACAGTTTTCCTTCTTGTTTATCCTAGAGATTTAATGTTAATATTAACATCACAATACAAAGCACAGTATTATTTTAAATGTCCAACAGTCATTAAATATTTCAGCATTTAAATATGACTACTCAACAGACAACAAATGTCATCACCATAATATAATCTAAGTAGAACCTTTTTCTTCCAAAGAATTTTTCTCCAATTTACTGACAAGATTGTGAGATTTTATACTAAGCAAAAAATATTAAAAGTGTTATTCAAAAACCAAAAAACAAAACACCAAAAAAATACAACAAACAAAACTATAGACAAATAAGACACTAAATTTATAAGATTGATTGGGAAATAGAGACAGATATTTATTTTATAAATAATGTGCAACAGTGTGACTATTATTCATGAGAGAACTCATATAATAAATGGTCCAAAAAAAATAGAATGATTTATAAACATCCAAAGGTGGAACTGACATCTACTTCTAATAAGTACTTTCCACTTTCTCTCTCTCCATTCAGTATACTACTTGAAGTTCTAGCCAGAGCAATTAGACACCTAAAGGAGAACAAGTGAATATAAATTGGAACAGAAGAAGTCAAAGTATTTCTATTTGCAGATGATATGATAACATCCCAAAATTGTGCAACTTGGTACTCATATGAGACCATTAACAAGTAGAGTATGAGTTACCTTGGTTATTGGATCCACTTCACCCTTATCTAGACTGCCTATTTAGACCCCAGTACAAGATGATGTGCCTCATCCTGCTAGAAACTAAATGTCTCAGAGTAGGGGTGATACACTTTCAATTACACTGATGATGCCCACATTGAAAAAAATGCATTAGTTAGCCAGTCGATTAAAAAAAAATCAGTCAATCTGTAAATAGATGATGTGTCAAGTAGGATTTAGGATACAGGCAACATGAAAAATATGATTTAAGAGAACTATGGAAAAAGAATGGATTAGGATTCAAATTTTTATACAACTCAACTGATTACCAACAGATAGACTCCCCCATACTTGTGTGTCATTGATCGTTGTACCTCTACTGCTTATTTCCCACTTTTATTTCTGTTGCGTTATTGCTAACCATTGCAGTTTCCATACTAAGTTGCTGATTGATAGTAAATGTAGCAAATATCTGAGTCAATTTGGAAGCTGAACTTGAGTCTCTATAATTATTGATGCTCTTCTTCTGAGATTCCAGTGTAAATCTGATCAATGCTTTTCAGATGATGGGGCAAAATATTATCTCTGAAGAGAACCATAGATTGTGTTCACAAGCTTAGATCATTAAATTCTGGCAATATTCTCTTAGTGAAATCTGTAGTTTTTAAAAAATTATTGACTGTTCATTATACAAAGAAAATCTTACTCTGCCTTTTGAATAGCTATGTCCCTGGAATTTGGGTTGTTGTCTAAGAATTCAGAATACTGTACTCCACTAGTCAAAGTAAGAGCTCAGTGAAATGAAGTGAGAGATGGAATCTTGGACCATGTTCATGTCAAAACACATTCATTTGGATGCTAAAAACCACTACGTGTTTTTCTTCTTAGGCTAGAAGAATATGGAGTGGGAGGTAATATATGAAGTAATTGACAGGATTTACATAATTGATCATTGTGTGAGAGAAAAATAGCTATTATGATAGAAAAAGGGAAATGGGAGTTTTTCATGACAAAAAAAAACAAACGAACTGAATCATATAATCACAGGCAGCAAATAATTATTAGATGCATGAGAAATATTGATATAACTTTCCCTTTAGCACACTTGTCTGATAGTGCAAAAGCCAGATGGGTCAATGAAAACAACAATAGAAAAATCACAAATAACTAATAAGAAATACAATGACAACCACTGTCTCAAATGTTAAATATTTACTAGTGTATAACTATAGATCTATAGAATTATTTGCTTTAATGTTCTTGACAGCTAGAATTACAAAAAGATAACTTTATATATGCTTGAAAAATGGTATATGGATGTCAGGAAGTGCATGCTGACAGGAGCCAGATATAGCTATCTCCTCAGAGGTCTACCAGAGTCTGACATATCCAGAGGCAGATGCTCACAGCTAACCATTGATCTGATCAAGGGTTCCCAATGAAGAAGTTAGAAGACTGAAGGAGCTGAAAGGGTTGGTGGCCCCAAGAGGAGAGCCACAATACCAACCAACCAGAGCACGCCAGGATCTAAACTTTCATCTTCAGCCTGAGATCTTTCAATTGTTTTATATTCTTGCAAGTAAATTCTTATTCTAGATTTTTTCCCTCTCCCTTATTTCATAGTGATGCACTTGCTGTTTTTCTTACCATAGTGAAGGTTACATGAATGCTATGATTGAAGCCTTGCTACTAATTACATAAAGCAAACCATTTAAAACCACTTCAGTGCTTAAAGGTAGAGATAATGCTTCTATAGGGAGACTACATGTTAAATATCTCCCTAGTCTTCTAGTTCTTACATGTTTCTAGAGCACCTTTTTTATCATTACATTTACTTATACTTAAAATACTGTATTCTTCCTCATCATGAGTGTTTTAAACTAACTTTCAGCCTCAAATTGGTTCCTAGAAATGTGTTTAGGCTATAATCAAAGGAATGACTAGGATATAAAATCAACCTATTCCAGTGTTGGTATGTGAAAATAAATGCAAATAAAATGAACATGTTCTTTTAGTACATCATATATATATAATTCAATATATATATTGAATTAATTAAGCATCTGTAGAAGCGTCTGATAAAGGTAAGTGAATTACTTTTGTAAATGATAAACAGATGTTTTAAGAGTTCTCTGTTATTATACATGTTAAGTTAAGTGGCAATATAAGAAGAAAGGACCCAAGATCTAAGTGGATGAACACATAACAATTTATTTTTTATTCTGAAAAATTCCTTTGTAAATTAATACATTTTCCATGGTAAAACCCCTCTAAACTGTGACATAAAGATTCAGCTTGCATCTTTCTTGGAGGTTAGCCTTATAGTTATCACAGAAGCTAGACAGCTGAAGAGTCATACAGGGCTTGTTTCTGCTCCAGTATGGAAATGAAAACATCACTTGTTCTTTCAGTCACTCTGCTCTAAATAGCCAAATAAGCTACTAAATAAATAGGAGCATAGAGATATAGGATGAATCATAAATGCCTTTGCAGGTTCAACAAATATATTTTTTAAAAACATTTAATGAATAATCTTGAAAAAATATATGGATACAAAATACCCCTTAATTGCAATAATTTTATCAGAAATATACATATAGATATATTTTAAGAAACAATTTCATTGATGAAACTCCAAGTTGCTCTAGTCTGACAAAACTGTAATACTCCAAGAACCATATTAACTCCAATATTACCACTGCAGTGTTCTGCAGAGGTAAAAAGTCATTTAACTATTATATGTTTTATATAATTTTGATTTTCATTCAAAGAATTGGAGGTGAAATCACCTATTTGAAAAAAAAAATACAAAGCCTTTCTCATTATGCCAAAATACAATTTTTACCATAACATTATTATACATCTTCTATAATACATGTTTTTGAAACAGAAATTTGCAATTTATGTTAGTCTTGTATAAAATGTAAAGTTAAAATATTTTTCAACTTATTTTTTTAACATTAGTGAACATGAGTCAGAAAGAGACACAAGGCACAGAATCTTACTCAAATATAGAAACAGAAAGGGAAATGATGTCATCACTATCTAAATTTAACTTCCACATTACTTCAATACTAATGTTTAAGACTTAAAAATACTTTTAAAATACATACTAAGATATTGGCAGTAGTTATATGTAACAAGACACAGCATACTCGAATTCTGGCACTCAACTTGCATATAGAAAATCAGCTTCAGTATGAAGACATTACAGCTTGTTAAAGACCTTCTTTTACATGATAAATATCTTGGGAAATTTGCAATTTAGACACACTAATGAGATGAAATTAATACCCAAAGGTTAAAATACTACAAAGTTGACCTTTGTATCTTAACCACAAATTATGTTTAAAAGGATCACCACTTGTCCTAAAGAGCATCACTGGATAATGAAAGTGTCAATATAAAATGTGCAAAAATTATAATATTTATTAATAAAAACCTCAAGAAACAAAACCAGGGACAGTTTAAAATAATTCCCCTACAAAAATAACAGTTAATTCAAATCATTTAGTTTTCTAACGCTAAATAGCATTTCTTACTGGACAGTGAACAGTACTGAAATAAAAGTAATTGTTATAGCTCTGGGAGCTTTATGCTATAAACTGCTTTCTTGTTCATTTGATACAGTGCATAATAACATTCTAGAATTTTAGTATGTACAAAAAAATGGCAGTGGTGGTGCACGCCTTTAATCCCAGCACTTGGGGGGCAGAGGCAGGTGGATTTCTGAGTTCGAGGGCAGCCTGGTCTACAGAGTGAGTTCCAGGACAGCCATGGCTACACAGAGAAACCCTGTCTCGAAAAACCACAAAAAAAAAAAAAAGGCTGCTGTACTAGCAAAAATAGGATGTATCAGAATTAAAAGCACACTATTCATCTAGCCAAAAGAGCAAACGTACCCCTCTCCCACTCTCTGAGGCGAGCCCTTCCCCAATGTACACAAAAACTTCTTAAAGAAAATTGTAACATCAACCAAACATATTTGCAAAATTTATTTTGAACAACTATGCTGTCTATCTTCAAAATGTCAATTATAATTGTTAGCATATTTCTGACTGTATTTTTAAGGTGTGTACAAATAACATACATTTAACATTAGATATGTTTTGATCAATATTATTTATTATCTAAAACATATTAATTTACTTCCAAACATTTTAACACCTATATGACAACTGAGTTTGGTTCCCAGAGGAGAACCTATTAGGCATAAAGACAGACATTAAACAAACAAAAGCTACATAGAAGCTGCATTAAAGAAGTATGGCCTTTTCCGGCACAACAACATTTTTATACTGGCAACATGAATTCCAGAATGACTCAGGGAATCTCATGTAATTTGGTAGATACGACCTAGCTTTTTTCACAGTTGAAAGTTCCTTTGGAATACTTCATTTTAAATATGTAAAGCCTGTTTGTTTTTTATTGTTATACTGACTTGTGACTTGAACTAGACTTGTTTTTCTTCCTCTTACTGTGTTTCTTGTGATGATTCTTTTTTTCTTTTTCTTTTTTTTTTAACCTTTCCATTTGTCTTTCTTGGTCATCATACTTTTTTTTTTTCCCAAATCTTCTCTTCATAGTCTGATTCAAATGAGGATTCTGAACAGGATGGCTTTTCATCAGGTTATGACATCTTTTATTGCTATATCTTTTGATATATTTCTCTTTCTTGGTTTTATTCTTTGACTTTTTCTTTTCAGGGTAGGGTGAAGCTGCTTGCTCTGTGACTCTGATTCAGATGTGGAGCTTTCTGATGATTTGTATGAATGGCTCTTGTTTCTATTTTCCTTTTCCTCTTGTTTCTTGGGTTCATTCTTCGAATTTGAAGAATGGCTTGGTGAATCAGAGCTTGATGAAGAGGATGTATACCGACATGATTTCTTCTTTTTCTTTTTGTTTCTTTCTTTTCTTTTGTATGAACTCACATTTCCACCTAATACTTCCTGTTTTTCTTGAGCTCTTTCTTCCAATTTTGATTCATATTTTCTTCAAATTCATCCGATGCCTTGGAGAACTTCTTTGTATTCTCTAACTGTTTCTTTACTTCTTTTCAGGTAGAACTTGGTCAATTCAGATAATCCTGTATAATTGTCCCTGCAGATTGGCTTGTACCCCTTCATCTGACCATTGCTATAGGATTCATATAAGCTACATGGTTATCTTGTTTCCTCATTGTTCCAGGTGATTCTCAGAGCCAACTCATACTTGCCAAGGAGAAGGTCAGGCATACTCCAAGTTCTCCATCTGCTGATATACCAAGTGGTCTCCATTCTGTGATAGAAGCAGATCAAATAATTATAGAAACACTTTAATTTAAGACAAAATAGTATAGAAGCTTAATTGTTATAACCATCAAGGAAAATGAGGGGGAAAGATAAAAATGAAAGGTGTAAATGAAAGGTAGGGCAGTACTAGAAAAAACAAGTGTCTTCTGAACAATCTAAGAAATGATGCACTCAGGAAGTCATGGGTTGCCAGAAGAAGATGAAATGGCCAGTATTTATGCACAAAGCTGAAAAGAGCTCCAAAGCCTTTGCCTCCAATAGAGGAGTGTTTAGCTGTTGATGGATTCTAGGGAGAGAGAGCTAGTTTATTAAGGGTGTGACCACTGGTAAACCTGCTATAGTGTATGTCCACATAACCATGCATACTACATCTTAGACACAGAAGGTTACGAAAAATTAAAATTGAAAATTTGGGAGTTGGGGATAGATATGTTGAATGCATTTTATATATTTCATGTATGTGTCTGAAAAATACCAGAAGTGTTCGACAACTATTTATTTTACATAGCATTATACACACCATTTTCTCCTTTCTTTCATCCCTGTCTTATATGCTTCACACACGTAAATTGACCGCTAAAAATCTCTACCAGACAAAAAGATCTTTTTTAATCTAGGTAAGTAGAGAAAAGTCTACCCCCACTTCTTTTGAAGTGCTATACATAGAAAACCATTCTTTCCCATTTCTTATATCCAAATCATTACTAGATTAGGCTGTTCAAACCTTTATGATATCTCTCATTCTATTCCCTTCTTTTCAAATATCTTGTTATGTACTTTTCTCAGGCCACTACTCCATCCTCCTTGATTTCAATCTTGAGTAAATATTAAACATCTGTAACCAATGACTGCTTTAACTACTGCAATGAATTTTTTCATCCAATCCCTAGCCTCACCCTATGAAACTGACTGTATTTGTTATACCTGTTTCACAGATAAACTGAGGCTTAAAAAATTTGACTATAACTTACACAAAGAAATAGAGCTAAAATTAAGATATAAACAAATCTTAAATAAAGGCCTCCACATTTTCAAACCCTATGTACAAAACACATTATATTTCTTCTTCATGACATGTTTAAATTAGTAGGGCTATTTCTATTTTCTATCTATAATTACATGCCCACAATAATCTGAGGGATCATGAAAAATCTAGAAGCATTACATTTTATGAGAGCCCAATAATATTGCTATAAGGTTACTAAATGGACTGCCCTGTATCTTATTCTTTGTTTCATGTGCTCAATGTTTCTAGTTCTTTTTGTACATGGAACATGCTACTTTCCAAACTTGCCCATTATACTTAAATTCACTCATGCTTCAGACTTCAGTCTAAGTATCAGTTCCTTAGAAAGAAAACAAAACTGTAGAAGTAATTATGTAACATCTGCCATTTTATGACACAATTTCCTAACACCAACAATTTCACATAATTTAAACTTATAACAATGTAGTTTGCCTTTGTCTGCCTCTCACCCTCATTTTCTATATGTTGGTATATTTTTCTTAATTTACAGGTTTTACTAAATTGGTAATTATTTTGCTTGTATATGTATAATGTGTCGGTTTATAAACAGAAGGCCATGAGGAATAAACTTTTTGGTTTGACTTCTCCTGGTTCCTATGGTGTCCACAATATACATCATAATCTAACTCTTATTAAATACTCCACAAATATTTGCTTAATTAAAAAACATAAGAATTGATGCATGATTAATTAGCTATGTGAAAAAGGACACTCAGAAAAAGATTCTTTGGGGATAATCTTTTAATTTTTATTTATTTTAAAATAGTATTTCATTATGGTAATCTGGGTGTCCTGGATATGTCTAAAAGATTTGCCTGAAACTCACAGAGACCTGCCTGCCACTTTCTCCTAAGTGCTAGGATCAAGCTTGTGCCACCCTACTCAAACAAATTTATTCATTTTTGTACAGAAATCTGGAGATAAAATTCATTGAGAGTGAAATAATGAAGGATATATCAAGAAGGGTAAACAGCATGTTAAAAAAAATACTGGAAATCTAAAGTGTACCATACAATTAGAGGTGTTGTAGGCTATGACACAAGATGGTAGGGGTTGGAAGTATGGCTTCATAAGAAGTTAGAAGCTTGGGAGGCCCTTCTGAATCATTTAAACATCTTTGTTCTGTAGTTGATTTAAAAAATGCAGCCTATTAAGAAAATAGAGAGGACTAGATACATAATAGATTTTTTTTCTGTTAGTACCCATCTTCACTTCTGACTTGTTAAATAACTTATAATAGCTACCTATCTGTAGAGCCTGACATGAGGTCTAATCTCCATTCCACCTTGACCCTGCAGTCACATACACAGGTGGAGGGCATGAGGTACAGCCCCAGGCCCTAGAGAGATTTACATATTAATGAGATACCTGAAGGCCAGAGGGTGGAGCCGATTGATTAAGCATTCCTCCCCAGTTCCTCCTCCCTCTTCCCCTCCCTATTTAACTCAGATCAGCCCTGGGTTTTGTGGAGTGTGCATCCAGATCTATCCACCATCCGCCATGCCAATAAACCGGTTTTGAAAACCCAAGGACTTCCTGTGTGTTGGGGCCGCACCATGAGGAACCGTGCAGAGGCCTTTAGTTAATGAGCAGCCTGGCCTAACTTCCAGCTGGAGGAACCCAGGGTGTTCTCAGCCAACTACACACAGCATGGCGTGAGAGATCCTGTGGTTCCTGGCCGTTTTTATTGTTTTTCCTACACCTTATCACAATCACAGCAGTGTAGATATGTCAGTGACTGTGTGACACTTTCCAGTGTTTGATTTACTGTTTCCTTGATCTTATTCTCCATGTCATTATTTTATATCCATCTTTAATCAGATATTCTGTCCTTTTCATTCTTACTTATATGACAAAAACCTGTCCTACATTATTGTCCTTTTGACTTAAATAGTAGAATTGCATGAACATTTCCATTACATTAAATTTGATGGTTCATTCTGTTATTCTATACATACAGTAACATAATTTATTCTAATTTTAGTTCCTTGAGTTTTTGTTCTAATACCACTTAGAAAATCAGGCAAGCCCAGTTGCAAAAAGATTATAGATTTATTACAAGAAGGTTAAGTTTATCTAGGGATATATACAGGGAAGTTAATGGTGAAATGTTATGTTAATCAACAAAGTGACATGTGTATATATTTGAATATTTAAGAGGCCATTATTTACAAAATGAATGATTGATTGAAATTAGGTAATACTGAAGGCAAAGAAAATATTTATACATAGTTACTAATGAACTATTTTAAACAAATCCAGTTCTGCAATGAACATTTAAAATATTAAAATATTTTTGATTTATTTGAAGATTTTTGTGCTGAATTAGTAAATAATTACATATAACTGGCCAAGCAAAGGAAGGAACTAAGGGCAAGACTCTAACTTGAGATACTATATAAAAGCCATCCCATTGATAAGATAATGAATAAAAATGTAATATCATAATGTCTCAAGCTTTTGTTTTACACTTAGACTTTTAAAAGTTCTCCTAGACACCTGAATAAATTTACATGTAGAACATTGGATGTACTGGCATTGTTACTTTGAATTTGAACTGAATTAGAGGTATAATAACAGCTCAAAAGTGAGGGCAGAAGCTATGAGAGAAAATTAAAGTATAACTTTCAGGAAGATATCAAATTAAGTTTTAGAAGATTGAGTCAGAGTCAGCAAGGCAGGGACTGACAGACACAGAAAAACTGATGAAGACTTATCTATAAAATTTGTGAGATAAGAATAACAAGGAGATGTCAGGGGCAGCCCTGCTTATACACTGAAGGTCTAAAATCAGCCATAAGCCTAAAATCAGCAATAGGCCTGACATACAAGCCTGCTAACACAAAGTCTTATGTCTCTGCGGAAAAACACTGAAACAGATGGCTATAAGCTATTGTAAACAGGCAGCTTTTGTGGAAATCTACCAGCCTAAGTAGTCATAGACCTTGTGGATAGTACCAACTTAGATACGGACAAGTGAATCATAGGCAGAGTCATATTGACCTGTCCCCTGAAACTTTACCCAGCTGATACCCTGTTCTGAAAGATATCTGTACTCCCCCTGAACACCTATGCTCCTGTGTTATCCCCTTCCCCACATCCTACATTTTTGTGTTTATAACCCCTGTGTTAAAAAGTAAAAATTATGATTTGATAATAAAAAATTTAAAAAATATAACAAATTAGTGTAAGCAACATAAAAACAGCAATTCCTACAATTGTGTGTTGCTTAGTTTCTGTGATAAGCAGGCATTTCCTCTACCTTTAAATATTCAGAAAGTAAAGGAAAGAAAATAAGGAAAACAAGTACAGTAGATGATCAAATAAATTTACATATAAAATATGCATTGAACTCTATTTTAAGAAAACATGAGCAACCTACAATGCAATTTCAATTAATCCAAATAAAAAATATATATTCAAAATTTACGTTTGTTCAAACTTTATTTGAATATGTTGGATTATTTGATCATGTTTATGAATGTGCTTTGTAATTCTATGTCATAGAGTTCACCTAGGGAATACACACTGGAGAATATGTCCATAGAATTTGTGGATTTTGAAAGAAATATATTGTTTTGGTTATGTGTTTTTCTGTGAAGTGACCTGGGTATGTGGACTTCTTTTATTGATTATGTGTCTGATATGATTCTAGTCTGCCTCTTTTAACTAGAAGTTTGGTTCTGTTTTGATATTTCTTAAGTCTGGTTGATTTTGCACTTTATCTGTTGTTCTTTGGATACCATGATTTGATTTTTGCTTGGAAGAATGGATAACAAAGAAAACATGCGAACATGATTTTTGGCTGGGTCTATCTGAGTCGATGCATTTGTGCATGTACATAGGATGTTTAGTGCACAGCTTATTTATAGAGAAGCACAAATGAGTATTGGAACTCAAAGCATTTAACAGCAGTAATAGATTTCTTAACATGTAACAAATAGTTTAATTAGAAATCAAATGTAATGACTCTACAGTGTTTCTATAATACTTTTGTAAGTTATATTCTGTGATTTTACTACAATCTTGGTTGATAACACACACTATGTCCACTTTATAGTACATATACCAGCATGCCATGCAACGCCAAGAAATGATGCCTAAAACAGACAGCTCAGATGAGAGACTATTGTATATACCGTATTTTAGTCGTTTCTATACAGTTGTCTTAGTTAAGAATTACTGCTTTGAATATACACCATAAACAAGACAACTCTTTTGTTTCTTTTGTTATTATTATTATTATTATTATTATTTTTTTTTTTTTTACAGTCCAATCATTATCTCTCTCTCTCTCTCCTGGTCTGCCCTACGACTGTTTCTCATCCCATTGTTTCTCCCCTATCTCCAAGAGGATGCCCCCATCACCCTACCCAACCAGACCTATCCACTCCTGGGGCCTCAAGTCTCTTGAGTGTTAGGTCCATCTTCCTTCACTGAGGCCAGACCAAGCAGTCATCTGAATATATTTCTTGGGAGTTGGGGAGCCTTCATATCAGCTAATTTATGCTGCCTGGTTGGTGGCTCAGTATCTGAGAAATCTTGGTGTCCAGGTTAGTTGAGACTGCTGGTCTTTCTATGGGGTTGTACTCCTCTTCAGCTTCTTCCAGCCTTTCCCTATTTCCACTACAGGGTTTCCCAGCTTCTGTCCATTGGTTGGGTGTAAGTATCGGCATCTGACTCTTTCAGCTGCTTGTTTGGCCTCATGGAGGGCAGCCCAATCAAAAAATGGGGTATAGAACTAAACAGAGTTAATCCCTGAAAGCCAAAAGAAAGGATGGAAACAGGCAACCTCTGGATGTAGGAGGAGGAAGGACACTCTAGAATGTACCAGAGACCAGAGAGGTAAGAGACTTTCAGGACTCTGAGGGAAGGAATTTAGATGAAATAGCCAACAGTATGGAGAGGGAACTTATAGAGTCCACTTCCAGTAGGAAGACAGGGCATTGACAAGTTGCCATCCCACCTTCAAAACCTCTGACTCAGAATTGTTCCTATCTAAAATAACTGAAGGGACAAAAATGGTGAAGAGACTGAGGGAAAGAAGGTCCAGTGACCAGCTCAAATTGGAATTCATTTCAAGGGGAGGTTCCAAGGCCTGTCACTATTACTGATGCTACAGTGTGCTTTCAGACAAGGCAACTCTTCTAAAGATAACATTTAATTGGGGCTGGTTTACAGGTCCAGAGGTTCAGTCCATTATTATCAAGGGGGAGGCATGGCGGCACCTGCCAGGGCCCAGCCCCGGTGTGGGTGGAGAAGTCTTCTTCTCTTCTCGGTTCTTCTTGAGGCAGCGGAAGGGAAAAAGAGCATTGGCTGGGGTTAAGACTTTAGCCTTACAAGATTCAAGGTAAGACTTTGTTTAGTCTTATGAGATATTTAGGATTGCTGTATAATAAATGTTTACTTATCTATGCTAGAAAAGTTTACTTACTATGCTACTGTAGCTGACCTGCTATCTGTGATCCTCTGGCTAGAAACTGCAGTTTCTGGTAGTTAGCACCTCAGCCCCCAAACAGCAAAGGATTAAATAAATAGCTTTTGTACTCTCTCAGCAGGAATATCTGGGTTTTAACTTATGCCTGCTAATCTGGGGTCACAGGAAGAAGACACTTAGAGATGTGGTTGTAGCATTTATTACTAAGTTGTTAAACGTTTCCTGTGAAAGCTATCTAAGGGGAAAAGCGGAATGGTCCTAAGTGGGGAAAAGGAAAACTTCTATTCTACCTGGGAAAAGGGAAAAATTCTATTCTATATACTACTTTAAATGGGGAAAGGTAAAAAATCCTATTCTATCTCTAGTCTATCTCTCTATTCTAACTAACTCTCATCTCTCTGTCCTCAGTACTTATACATCTTTCAGAATACATGATTACATGTTACAAAGTTCATCACAAGTTCACACCAAAAATCAAATCATAAACTGAAATAGAAGTTTATAACAGAGAATGTTTACGTACATATGTATTAGGAGTAATTATCTGGCTAAACACCCATCATCTGTCTAGCTCCACAAGTTCACTGAAGGTTTAAAACTATAACTAAGAAATTAGTGAAGTTTTTTTATACATAAACCCAGGCATATTTTATCTTCTGTCCTAGCACCTAAAATAAATCATTAGGTCCCTTTTAGTGACCTTTGTTTAATTGTTTTACAACCTCTTGGAATGGGCTCTGAGTAGAAGAAAAAAATCTGATTACTATCTAAGAGCAATAAACTGATGACACTTGGGAGACTGGCAGAGATCTTATTTCAGTTTTCACTATCAGAAAAGAACCTAATATCAGTCCTGTTATAAAAGAGCTTAATAATCATGATATAACTTTAGTAATTCTTATAGGATCATCATTAAAACTTAAGAAGTCATCTATTTGTCTACACAGCATTGCTACAAGACAGTACATCTTCGTGGATCTACAGAGATCTGAGCCAAAGGGGTGTGCTATTGCCTAGTGATAATTATATTTGTTTAATAATAAGAATAAGAATAAGAATAAGAATAAGAATAATAAGAAGAAAAGCATAAAAATAGGAAAAATCTTTCCTAAAATAAGTCCTTTACAGCCTTGCTGAATAATAGCTCACTTGTCACAGATTATATAACAATTCAAGGCAAGCCATTTCAGGATGATCATCTGCTAATTATTAGCTTATTCCATTATGACTCCTGACAAGCACCCAGGCAGGCATGGCACATTTGGAGCTGATTGTTCAATATCTTGTTCCTAAGGAAAGCAGGAGAAGACTGTCTTTCAGGCAGGTAGGATGAGGGCCTAAAAGCCCACACCCTCAGTGACACACTTCCTCCAACAAGGCCACACCTACAACCAAAAGGCCACACCTCCAAATAGTACACCTCCCTGGGCCAAGCCTATACATCCCATCACAACAGTCAAAACTGGCTGAGCTTATAAAAGCCTAAAGACTTAATCATGCAAAAACAAGACTTCTAGCATTTCCCTACCATGATTCTTCAACAAATATCCAGTTGATATAGCTTTTATTGTATTTCATTAAAATGTTTAATTTTAAAAGTTGCCATTTGAATTCAAACTTGGGAGTCACAACAAATTATGCAATGGATTTTTATCTTATGATTAAGACAAAATTTCCAATACTTTACAAAATTACTCAGGATGTATTTCTCCTATGAAATGTCATTTACTGTTCTGATACATGTAATATCAAAAGCCAGGTGGTGGTAGTGTACACCCTTAATTTAAACACATGGGAATTAAAGGCAGGTGGATCTCTGAGTTTGAGGCCAGCCTGGTCTACAGAGTTTGTTCTAGTACCATCAAGGTTACAGAGATAGACCCTGTCTCAATAAAAGAAAAAGATGGACTGGAGAGATGGCTCAGAAGTTAAGAGCAATTATTACTTCTCCAGAGGTACTAAGTTCAGTTGCCAGAACTATTCTGTAGCTCACAACCATCTATAATGAGATCCCCTATCCTCTTCTGGTGTGCAAGCAGATATGCAGGAAGATGACTGTAAAAATAATAAATAAATGAATATTTAAAAAACAAAAACATAGCATCAAAATATCAATTGACTCTGAAAATGTTGAGGATTCTCTATGTCTTTAAATATACAATAGTTAGCTAACATTAAGTATTTTCTGGAAAAAACAGACTAACACACATATCAATTACTGAATACTTTCCTTTCAGTTTAATAAATGGTAAAAGTATACACATATTGATACTTTTTAAATATAATTTATTCATGATTTATGGACAGTAAATGTTTAATTTTTGTACCTATTTTATATAGCTACCTCAGGTCATATAAAAAAGTTATTAACTGAGAAAAGTTCACAAGTGGAAAATGTTTTAGAATCCTCGGTCTAGAGAAAAGAGCACAAAGAATAGCTTTTATAAAGTTAGCGAAGATAGAGTATAAGTTATAGGTAATATTAAGTAGATAATAGAAAAGCAACAGGCATGGTTTACACATGTATAATCCCAGTATCTTGGAGATCAGCCGCGAGTAATCAGTTGTTTAAGATAAGCCTGAGTGGCATAGGGAGGGAGTTCATTTTCATGTTGTAGCTTCATCTGAGAAGGGTTTTGTGAGAGCACAAAGAAGCCGTGTTCCAGAGTTATCCAGGGTTGTACCTCATGTTGTAGCTGGACTTGGTAATATGTAAAAGTCACCCAGGTGGTACTGGTTTTAAAAGCATGACAGGCTCAGAGAGTAGCTGAGGCTTGACACTGTGAGAGGTAAGGAGTATTGATATTATATGGAGGTAGTAGCATATTTTGTCATTCATATGAGCTTTAGCTCCTTTTTATCTTATGAACGGTATTAATTAATTTTGTTGTTTAATGTCAACATTGGCTGCTGTGAATACTTCAGTTGTCTCTCTTTTGCATACACACATAATTTTGTGTTTTTCAGTATTACACTTTCTGATTCTTAGCAGGTACTGCATAATACTTTGTTCATACCCTGCATTAGCCCCAGCATCATCCATCTCTAAGAGTTCTGGATCATTCACTATACAATAACTTAAAAAAGAGATTAGGGCAGCAAGCAAGCTATTGTGATGTTTAGCTTTATCAACTTGACACAACCTAGGAATGACTGAGGAAAGAATCTCAGTGAAGTGTTGGCTATATTAGGTTGAATTCTAAGCATGCTTATGACAGACTGTCTTAATTGATGGATGTAGAAAGGCCCAGGTAACTGTGGTACCAATGTTTCAGAGGAGAAAAAGAGAGATCAGTGAACTTGTATTGAATGATTTGTCTTAGCTCTTTACTGTGGAAATGATGTCACTTGCTGTTTGAATCTCCTATGTGTTATCTTTCATACAATGATAAACTAAAGCCCAGAATTATTAACTGTTATATATCTTTTCCCTGCCAAGTTGTTGATTATATTAGGGTATTTTATTACAGAAATAGAAACTAATATGTAAGTACTTCAGGTCCTAGGCCTGTTCACATACTGAACTAAGAAAAATGCAAAAATTTTAATAACATATTGTAGGAGCTACAGCCACAAATTATTTAGAGATGCTTTTTATAAACATTTACTGGTTATAATGTAATATCTGTATGGCTCAATTGATTCATCTTAACTAGACTTAATCTTTCACTCATTACTGAAGTTGAAAGAAGGAACTTCTGTATACATTTATAAAAATGCTGGAAAAGGCCAGGGGTGTGGTCTAAATTACAGGGAAAATAATATCAGAAATAGCAAAATCATTTATGTTGTTTTCTGCTTTATTTTAGTAAAGAACCACTAGAGAAAAAATAGTTGTTACAGTGTCAATATTAATGTTCAAACAGAAAATGCTTAAGTTCTCAATTCAGTTTAGTATTTCTCTTAATTATATTTATAATGTCTAATAATTTAACACATTTTATATATGTACATTTTCACTCTGACAAAATGTATTTTTTTAGAATAATACTTTTATATGTAGTGAGACATGGATGTGCATTATATAGATACAAAATACCCTGAAAATTCTAGTTATGGTATTTAAGAAATATTCTAGCATAAACCAAGACTAAATGAGCATTAATTATCTTCCATACATTTTATATGACTATTATTATAAATATATACCTCAAACAAAATTTTAACATATCCTTAGCCCGTTGTCCCAATTTCTTCTTAAATAGTTCATAGTATAAATTTTGTAGGATACCTTGACAAGAACTCTTCATTTTTAAGTATAAGACCATACATATTTCAACACTATACCTCTAAAGATTAATTCATGACCAATATGTAAAAGTTATATTATTTCAATTTTTTAGGTAGATTGACTTACCTTTAATTTGTTCCATATTTACACATAAATTTTATGAGTCTGCATGAAATGGAAGTGATATATGTTATAGAAGAGGACCATGAGCTACCTCTATTTGCGCAACCATGAGTATCCAAACTGATTTATATTACAAAATATATCATCTTTTCCCAAGGACCTAGTTTAACCAAGATACACTTGTCATTTCTTTTAATAACTTATAAATGATTAATGGCTGACGTGTAGTAAGCAAAATACCAGAGGGACTATTCACTATTTCCAAGACAATACAGATCATTTAAAAATGATTTTCAATCATTTTACTCGGTTTTTCATCTATCAGTGCTTCAGTGTTACATTCTACAACCAACCATCCATATATGAAAGTTTCTTTTTATGGATTTCTGAAAACAGAACAGAAAATTGTGGTGTAGACATGAATAGTCTCACAATAAAATAGTTAAGTAAAATATAATTGTTGTTGGAGCTATGTATATTTATATAAGTCACAGACCTTCTGGTATAAGTAACAGCATATGCAAATTACTTAACAAGGCCCTTAACATATCAATGTGACAATGATTTAATTATAGATAGCTATTGAAAGTAATGGTAGACTAAATCCAGAAACATCATAAACTGTGAAATTTATATCAATATCAATTTACTATGCCACACACAAAAGGTACTATATTTAAATATCTAGTCTAATATGAAAATCTATGCAAAAAGATTACTCAGCATTTATCCTCAGGGGAAAAATAAAAAGCTGGCAACTGTGAGAAGAACACAAACAGAAAAAGCATCTTAGGGCATTGTCTATATATGAGGGCTTAATTGGCCCACTCACTGCTGAATGCTCAGAACCAAATCATATAACCTCTGTCCAATTTATTTTTTCCAAAAAATGGAATTAATATAGTATCATTATTTTTAAAATCCTTTCTACTGTCCCCATACTCCAATAAAATGTTCTTTTACCTTAATCTGAACATTAAAATTATTTATATAAATGTAGAAATACTATACTTATGACAGTTATCATCTATCATACATTATGTGAACAACTCTCAACACTTACAGTGACCACAACCTGTTCTGAGTGGCTTGCATGTATTTTCATTTAACTTTCAATAATTCTATGGACTAGGTGCTACTCTATTCTTTAATTGATAAATGAAGAAACAGTCTCAGAAAGGTTGAGTAATGTGTCCACATTTCCATAGGTAGTAGGAGATAAAGTGAGGTTAATCCTTTAGTGGTGTGATTTAAAGCCTGTCTGTGTAGGAATATTACAAACAGAAGAGTGCCTCTGTTATTGGTAGCTTTATGGACTAGGTACTACTCTATTGCTTAACTGACAAATGAATAAACAGTTTCAGAAAAGTTGAGTAATGTGTCCACATTTCCCTAGCTAGTTAGAGATAAAGTGAGGTAAATCCTTTAGCAGTGTGATTTAAAGCCTGCTTATGTAGGAATGTTACAAACAGAAGAGTTCCTTTGGGCATTTTTGTACATTTATATTCTACCTGGTTTCAGGTCAGAAGTCAAATATTTCTTAGAGAACGTAGGAGGCAGTTTAAGAAAAAAGAAATATAAATTTTTTGATGAAATCCATTCCTATACACCATAATATCTTAAAGCAAATGTC
Source organism: Rhabdomys pumilio (assembly GCA_030674055.1). Classification (NCBI taxonomy): domain Eukaryota; kingdom Metazoa; phylum Chordata; class Mammalia; order Rodentia; family Muridae; genus Rhabdomys; species Rhabdomys pumilio. The sequence goes on from JANHMN010000005.1 coordinate 51,771,519, forward strand.
TTGCAAATTTATTAAATTTTCAGATAGTTTAACAAAAAAAGTCAGTGCTATGACAGGGTAGAGATGAGACTCTAGGCTACATTATTCAATCAGTGGATTATTCTCTATTGTCCTGTGACTATTTACAATGTACATTCACATTATTGTGGATATTTTGGGGAAAAAAGGAGACAGGTAAAATATTTCAAAATGTCATTTTTTACTTTCAAAGTTTTTTCTTCCTTATACATCATGATTATCAGTGCTGTTAAATTAAACTGGTTGAAGGTTTGACTTGTCTTTATACCCATGAGAAAAATTGATAATAATATTATAATATAATAAAATTAAAACTCTCCAATTGCAACTTAATAATCTATAATATCTACTAAATATTACCTCTTTTTCTATTCCAGATTATTGCATATCTCTTATTTTGGAAAGGAAATTTTCTTATGTTTATTCCTTTACATTATCATTTGAATTTTTCCTTTGACTCACTAGATTGAAAAACCCTAAGGATCTCAAATCATAAGCCCCTACATTGTTCCAAATAGTGGGCCGAATTTTCTCACTTTGACATGTACTCTTATTCACTTGACAATACCATGTCAGATAAGCCAGATGTATTTGTTATTTTTTACATTTACTAAATCATTACAAGTAGCAGTTGTCATATAGAATTACCAAAATGAAATGTCAGTTCTTTTAACATAGTCCTTGTATCTCCCACTTTGACAAACATTGAACTAACCTGTCTATATATTTGCTTGAATTATGGTATTAAAGATCTCAATATATTTATACCACTTACTCTAAGCATAGTAATTTTTTCTCTTTGAAATAATTTAAGAATTTAATTTCCTGCCGGGCAGTGGTGGTGCACACCTTTAATCCCAACACTTGGGAGAAATCTACAGGCAGATTTCTGAGTTTGAGGCCAGCCTGGTCTACATAGTGTGCTCCAGGACAGCCAGGACTACAGAGAAACCCTGTCTCAAAAAAAAATAGAAAGAAAGAAAGAAAGAAAGAAAGAAAGAAAGAAAGAGAGAGAAAGAAAGAAAAGAAAGAAAAGAAAGAAAAGAAAGAATTTAACTTCCTTTCATCTGCAGAATAAATTTTAAATTTTAATTAAATAATAACAAGGAATATAAACATACAAATCAACTATTTAACTTACTAAGTATTCTAATAAGCACTTCTACAAAATACCTTACACTGTATTTGACACACGGCTTCCAATATGTAAAATGAAAAGTTGCTCATCATCCGAATAAATTAAATAATTAAAGAAAATATAGAAATATGTATCAAGGTATGTAATTCTTTCATGTGAGAGCAGATGCCAACATCTTATAATTCCAGGCAAGTGCCATTTTCACAAAATCTTCCAGCTTATATACCAACAAATTTTCTCAAAATAAAAAGGGTAAAAATAGAGAAACACTTTAAAAGTTTATAAACATTTATCATGGAGAACAACTTGCTTTTCATATGGTTAAATTACTGTCTTAGAATATAAACCATGGTTACATAAGTTAGATACAAGAATAATCATTTTAAAATAGAAAAATAAATTGCCCCATGGTTGAATCTGTATGTGAAAAGCTGGTAATCAGCATTTAGGGTGGCTTAAATTTTAAAGGAAGGAAAGAAAACTGAGAAAAATTAGGTATTACATAAATCATCCAAATTAATGGAACCAGTGGTTTGCTAGAAAATAGTAACAGTGTGTCACATAGACTTAGCAAAAAATTAAATTATATATTGAGGAAATATGACAAATACATAACATTGGGATACACTTAGAAACAAATAATTAAAAGAAAAACAATAGTGCTAGTTCAAAAAGGAAAGTATGTCAATAGATATAATAAAATACCTGGATTTGTTTTTCTATTGATTTGATGCATATGTGTGTATGTGTTAGTAACAAATTATCAAAATTTGTGATTTTAGATAGTGCATGTGTAAACTGTAAAAATCATTCAAATTTTGTAAGCTATAAACTATACTAAATTTCAAGAGGGAATAAAAGCCATTAGAATATGTTTTGAGATGACAGTAGTAGTTTGTTATTTATCACTTCAAAGAAATCTGCTTACTGTGTGATTTGCATAATTAAATATCCATCAATTGCTTGCTAAATGTTGAAAAAATATTTATAAAGTAACTTATTAATAAATTGTAACATTTCTTGAAAAGAAATCCATGAGTGCAACATTATATATAATGGCTACATAATTCGTCTTTCAGTCTTGGTTCCTATGTGTTCTACTTTTTACTTTTCAGTTGTGGCTGGTTCACTTTTTATGAGATCAAAAAATACAACATAAGATCTTCACTGTTCTTATCAAACAATCAAAAAACTTAAATGAGTCTATAAACTTCAACCTGAGCAAACTGGTCATTGCATAACTCCTCTAATCTTTCCTTTTAACACACTCATTCGTCCTTTTGTCTGTACTTTCAGATCAATGATCTTCCGTCACTATTTTTGATTTACTACATTCTTTCCATAGTGACAATATATACATGCATATAAATGCTGTTTCCTTCCCCAATGATAACTTAATATTATTTATTCAAGAATCCTTTTATATCCTTGAAAAAGTTAGGTCCAATAATATTATTTGATAGGAATCTATTCATTTTATTTTAATACTCATTATATTTAACAATTAACTATTGATATAAACATTTATAGTTACCTCATCCAGATTGTGTTTTATAAAGAAATGAACTATGTTTTTGATCATTTCAGAAGGTCACACAGACATCAGCATACTAACATGTCATGGTTTCTCATATTTAAAAACAACAACAACCCCAGAAACCACATCCCTTAATGTTATTTCTTCTATCATCTCTTTCTTTCATCCTCTGCATCCTTTATAGGAAAACTGTACTACTCTACAATACAGTTTTAGTAGTTAGAGAAACTTACTACTCTATCCAGTTTCTCTTGAACCCACACTAATAACAATTTAATCTCAACTACACCATAGAAACTTTATTTCTCAATGTTAGCAATTAATTTCCTATCAGAAAGTCTAAGGATGAGCATTATTCTCCTAACTTTATTATTACCACCATTTAAAAGCACATAACTCCCTCTTCCTGGAATACTTACCTAATTTAGAACATAGAATAACACACACATTTTTCTTTCTTTTATCTCTCTAGATTTTTTTCTTTTGAATTCCTTTTCACGTTCGTTCAGTTTTAACAGATATGAAAAAGTAAAATTATTTACTAAAGTTCTTGCAGTAACTTGGGAATGACATTTAGGTTATAGAAATAAAACATAAAGTAACAATTGTGACTAAAATTGATGAAGAGTACTAACTAGGAAAATAAAACAGTTCTTTTATTCAGGTAAACTAAACACTTTCCTAAAAAGTGGATGAGAATTTTTTTTATTCTTTTTTTAATTGGGTATTATATTTACATTTCAGATTTTATTCTCTTACCCCATTTCCCTCCACCACCCAGAAATCTCCTATCCCATCCCTTCTCCTCATGCTTCTATGAAGCTGTGCCCTCACATACCCCCCTCCCACCTCCCCACCCTCACATTCCCCCCCACTCGGTGTTCGTCCTTCATGGGACGAAGAATCTCCTCTCCCACCTATGCCAGACAAGGCCATCCTCCCCTACATATACAGATGGAGTCATGGGTCCCTCCTTATGTGCTCCCAGGCTGGTGTTTTAGACCCTGGGGAGCTCTGGTTGATTGGTATTGTTGCTCTCCTCATGGGGCCACAACCCCTTTCTGCTCCTTCAGTCTTCTCTCTAACTTCTCCATTGGAAACACTTGATCAGATCAGTGGTCAGCTGTGAGCATCCACCTCTGAATGTATCAGTCTCTGGCAGACCTCTGAGGAGACAGCTATATCAGGTTCTTGTCAGCATGCACTTCCTGCCATCCATATCAGTGTCTAGCTTAGGTGACTGTACATGGGATGGATATCCAGGTGGAATGGTCTCCAGATGGCCCCTCCTTCAGTTTCTGTCCCACGTTTTGTTTCCATAATTGCTCCCTTGAGTATTTTTGTTACTCTTTCTACATAGGACTGAGGCATTCCCACTTTGTCTTCCTTCTTAAAGAACTTCATGTGGTCTGTGAGTTGAGTCTTCGATATTCCAAGCTTTTGGGCTAACTTCTGCTTATCAGTAAGTAAATACCATGTGTGGTTTTTTGTGATTGGGTTAACTCACTTAGGATGATATTTTCTAGTTCCATCCATTTACCTAAGAATTTCTCGAATTCATTATTTTTAATAGCTGAGTAATACTTCATTGTGTAAATGTACCACATTTTTTGTATCCATTCCTCTGTTGAGGGACATCTGAGTTTTTTCCAGCTTCTGGCTATTATAAGTAAGGCTGCTGTGAACATAGTGGAGCATATGTCCTAGTTATATGTTGGAGCATCTTCTGGGTATATGCCCAGGAGTGGTATAGCTGGGTCCTCAGGTAATGCTGTGTCCAGTTTTCTGAGGAATTGCCTGACTGATTTCCAGAGTGGTTGTACCAGCTTGCAATCCCACCAACAATGGAAGAGTGTTCCTCTTTCTCCGAATCCTTTCCAGCATCTACTATCACCTGAGTTAGCCATTCTGACTGGTGTGAGATGGTATCTCAGGGATTTTTGGTTTGCATTTCTCTGATGACTAAGGATGTTGAGCATTTCTTAAGGTGCTTCTCGGCCATTAGAGTTTTCTCTGTTTGAGAATTCTTTTTTAGCTCTGTACCCCTTTTTAATAGGGTTATTTGGTTGTCTGGAGTATACTTTTCTCACTATTCATCTTTTATTCAATTGTATATGTCTACTGTAAGTACATAGGGATTGCTTTCACTCTCATTTTTGTACCCATTTGTTTACCACATACCTTTTCCACTTAACTTGAGAACCTCCCTCTATCATCAATCACATAAATGTCCATATTAAATTTCCACATTGCATTAAAATTCAGAAAGTAATAAGATCCTGTTGCTAATTTTAAAGTTTTTGTTAACATAGATTAATTATACATGAAGGATTTCATTATTACATTTTCATGAACATGCTATGTATTTTGATCATATTCACCCCCATTGAACAGTTTTGCCACACATCCACTCCCTCTGAATCCTTTCCAATTCTCAACCATTTCCTTTTCTACTTTCAAGATTCTTTGTTACCCAATAAGTTTAATTAGAATTGTAGGGTAAAAAGGTTGAAAGGTTATATAGAATGGGCAACTGATCAGATATTCACCACTTGAGAAAATTAAACAGTTGTTAAAGAAAATGTATACTTTTTCTCCTAACAACTGTTAATTTTCTACAAACTCTCAGCGATATGGGGCCTCTCAACACCCCTTTTCTCTGTGATAGAATATCAAAGTGACTAAACTTCTGCTTCACTTCAACAGGCAACTTAATTGCTGAAAGTTAAAGAAGAATTCAGTGGTCCACTTTATCACTTTTGCCTGCTCTTTTATTCTACTTATTTTCCTTGATGTTATTGAGATTTTGAGTGGTTGATATAGACTTTAATATATGGTGTAAACTAATATTCTACTTTCCCTACTGTTCCAACATTTTATGTCCAATATAGATTGAATAATATAGAAATTTCTAGTAATGGTAATTTATCTTATATAGAAACTCAACTTGTGGTTGCAGGGTATATTATCTTCAAGACTTTGTCTTCTAACCAAGTATTTACAAATAAGGCTTGATTTTGTTTATGTACATCAGTTAAAATGTACCTTACAAATATATAAATATAGAAAATATATTAAAACTATTGAGTTGTTAAGAAAATTGGAAAATATAAAGCAACATTTTTTGGTGATGATTTCCATTTAGAAAATGGATATTTAAATAAATTTGTATCTATATAATATGTAATAGTTTTGTGATTGCTATTTTTAAATATTTAAAATATATATTTCAGTATCAGTGCCATAAATTCCAATTGCAATGATATATATCATGTAATATTTACCACACAAACAGATGCCCCTTATATGACTCTCAATTCTTTGTCAACAGTGTAAAAGAACCCTAATATCAAAGTGGTTAAGAACCATGGCTTCCCCTGTCTCGAAAAACAAAAACAAAAACAAGAACCATGGCTTTGGGGCTAATATCCACTTATCAGTGAGTGCATAGCCATGTGTGTTCTTTTGTGACTGGGCTACCTCAGTCACGATAATATTTTCTAGTTTCATCCGTTTGCCTAAGAATTTCATGAAGTCATTGTTTTTAATAGTAAAGTAATACTCCATTGTGTATCTATACCACATTTTCTATATCCATTCTTCTGTTGAAGGACATTTGGGTTCTTTCCAGTTTCTGGCTATTATAAATAAGGCTGCTATGAACATAGTAGAGCATGTGTCCTTATTATATGTTGGAGGATCTTTTCGGTATATACTAAGAAGAGGTGTAGCTGGGTTCTCAGATAGTACTGTGTCCAATTTTCTGAGGAATCACCATTCTGATTTCTAGAGCGGTTATACAAACTTACATTCCCACCAACAATGGAGGAGTGTTCCTTTTTCTCCACATCCTAGCCAATATCTGCTGTCACCTGACTTTTTGACCTTAGATATACTGAATGGTGTGAGGTGGAATCTCAGGATTGTTTTGATTTGCATTTCCCTGATGACTAAGGATGTTGAACATTTTTTAGGTGCTTTTGAACATTTGATATTCTTCAGTTGAAAATTCTTTGTTTAGGTCTGTATCCCAGTTTTTAATAAAAGCTCAGAATACCCATGATACAATTCATAGATAATATGAAGCTCAAGAATAAGGAAGAGCAAAATGTGTATGCTTCAGTCCTTCTTAGAAGGGCAAACAATATATTTACAGAAGGTAGAGGGTGGGAGGGATAAGGGAGAAAGAAAGGAGGAAGAGGGGGAAAGGGGCAACAGGATAAGGTATGAGAGGAGACTGGGATAATATAAGAGTGTCTGAAATTTGAACAGCAGTGCATAGCAACGGGAAATGGGGAACTGGGGTAGCCACCAGCAAGTCCCAGATGCCAGGAAAGCAAGAGGCTCCTAGGTCCAAACAGGGATGAGATTAACTGAAATATCCATCAAAGCAGAGGGAGAACCTGTAGAGACCATATCCATAGGTTAGATAGGGCCTCCAGTTGGGGTATGGAGCCATGTACTCACCTCTAAATTTTTAACCCAGAATGGATCCTGTCTAGGGGACCAAGTGTGGAGCAGAGACTAAAGGGAAGGACATCCAGAGACTGCCCCACCTGGAGATCCATACAGACACCAAACCCAGACACTATTGCTGAGGACAAGAAGTGCTTGCTGTCGGGGGTCTGATATAACAATTTCTAGGCCCACCTTGAGCCACAGTAAGTGTTCCAGACAACAAGGGCAGTATAATGAAAATATATTTTAAAAAATAAGAAAACAAATCAGGTATAATAGCTGTTTCCTAAGAGGCTCTTCCAGAGCCTGACCAATACAGGTGTGGATACTTGCAGCCAACCGTTGGACTGAGTACAGGGACCCCAATGATAGAATTAGGAGAAGAACTGTAGGAGCTGAAGTGGTTTGCAACCACATAAGAAGAACAATATCCACCAACCAGATTCCTCAGAGCTCCCAAGGACTAAGACACCAACCAAGAGTGTACTGGAGGGACCCATGGCTCCAGTTGCATATGTAGTAGAGGATACCCTTATCTGTCATCAGTGGGAAGGGAGGCCCTTAATCCTGTGAAGACTTGATGCCTCAGCATAGGGGAATGCAAGGGCAGTCATGTGGGAGTAGAAGAACCCTCATAGAGGCAGGGGGAGAGGGTGTGGGATAGCAGGATTTCGGAGAGGAATCTGGGAAAGGGAATAACATTTAAAATGTAAATACATAAAATATTCAATAAAAATAAATTACAAAAAAATTAAAGATAAAAGAACCATGGCTTTTAAAATCATCTGGTTTTCAAATAATGTCCACTCAAAACCTCACTGTATATCTTGGAGCTTTTATGATGACAGAAATCTATAATTGAAGAATACAGTATGTGTTGGCAGCTTCAGCCACATAACAAGTTCTAGGTCCACCTGAGTCACAATAAGTATTCCAGACAGCAAGGGCAGTGTGATGAAAATATATTTTAAAAAATAGGAAAACAAATCATGTGTAATAAAATGAGCTCTGAGTGTTTATAAACCCCACCATTACATTTTCTTTTTCCTATATTTCCCCACCATAAATCTTGAGCTGTCTTTCACATACTTACTCAATAAAAGACTTGTTTATATATAAAGAGGCTCATGATGATTTATATCACACAAGGTTTCAGGACTCCAAAACTCATTTTTGTTGTTCTCCCTTTGCAGTCTCAGTCATCCAGTGTCAGGAGGCATCTAGGATAGGTTAAGGCTAGCAGGTGGCCTTCCTAGACATGGCCCACTGCTCTTGCATGGTTTGCCTGGCCAGAGACAAGAACGCTATTAATAATTCCTTTAACTAATCCCCCCAACCCCAACCATACTCCACCACACACTGTTTGCAACAAAGTGTCAATAGGTCCAGAGGCCTGCAGCTTCTGGACTCAGAGTAAATTAAAATCAAGATAAGTGAAGTTATTATAAAACGCAACCCTAAGCTCTGCAAGACCAATTCTTGCTCCTTGCTGATACCCTCCTCCTCCCATCCACACACACTTCAAGAGGGAACCAGAGCTCTGGAGCTGGCCTGTGGCAATCCAGGAAGCTGAAACAGAAGGAATCTTTAAGCCATGATGTGGAAACACAAGGAGACCCTGTCAGAAATAAACAGAAAAAATGTGCTTTTCTTTTCTGTTTCAAAGGCAGCAGGAAGATTTGGTTATTTCAAAATAGGTGATAGATACTATTAAAAGGAGTAGAAGAAAGTTGTAAGAGGCATGGGGCAGAGTTTCACATGTTGAAGAAATTAAAGAGCTGAGATTTCCAAGGAAGTTACCAGAGTGGAAGGAATGCTCAGAATGTGGGGGCAAGGGTTTCAAAATCACTGGGTTCATCAAAATATGAGCTGAAGGATAGAGGAGATTCTTCCCAGGAGAGATATATGAAGTTTGTGTGTATTGAATGGGAGAATTCTGGAATTCAAGAGTCAGGGAGAGCATATGTTTCTTGATGTGGAAATTCAAAAAATATGGAGCGCCCAGAAGTGAAAGGAACTGGAAAATTTTGAGAGTTGGTGGATTTTCACAGGAGGCTATTTAGGAGGTTTTGAAGTATATGACCATGGATTTCTAGCAATGGTCTTCAGGGTATATAGTGCTTCAGAAGTGAAGGTGGCAGTGGTACATAAGGTGGAGAAGTCCTTTTTAAGAGGGTACAAAGGATAGATTGCAGAGCAGGACTTGCACAATGTCAGGGCTTTAAGGAGAATGCATAGGCCTTCAAGAAGTAGACAATCAAAGAGGTGTGTGTCAGGGAGTAATGGCAGAATTGGCAATTCAAATGTTACAAGGTCAGGAGTTTTGTGAACTGAAATTGGAGAGGCAAGTGTTGCAGAATTAGTAGACAGAATTTTTGATGGAGAGGTATTCAGAAGTGACCAATCCAGTTTCCTAAAGTTGACAATCTTCCACATCTTATTAACAGCATGGTTTAGCATTCCAGGTGTTTGTTTTTAATGTTCTCTCTGATTCTCATGAACAAAGTCCATGTACATTATTAATGGAGTAGTCGTTTTTTAAGGAAGATCAAAAAATTTATTTATCAGTGAACTTTCAGAGGCAGCAATATAGGTAATAAAAATATGATCTTCCCTTTTCCTTCTGTTCTCTGTTATTTTGGATACTAAGATTATTCACATATATGTTGTATTATGCTTCTATCACTGAATAATATATAAGTCACTTTTCTAGTTTAAAGAAAACCTTTATTAATGTTGAGTACCGATTAGTGTTATTTTCTGTAGACAGAATAGTTCATTTAATTTAACTATTACTATTACCAAATTTTTTAAACTTGAAAAAGATTGCTTTTCTCTCTCATATTAGACCTTAAAATTTAAAGTTGAAATACTTTCTAGTACATGTGCTTTAATATTATCCCATATTATTTTCTAATATTATCTTTTTGTCACAAAATAGACAGTCAACTGTACCTCACATTTATCTAGTTAGCCCTTAAGTTTTATATCTTCTCATATTAATGTCACTGATATATACAATGTACATATGGAAGTATTTACTTATTTGTATGATTGCTTTTGGTTGTTCCTTGTGCTTTTTTTATTGTCTCATATAAATTAAATTGTCAGCAAATCCTAAAGCAACTTTCAAGTTTCTTTTAATTCTGTACCTTCAAAACAACCACTACATTAGTGAGTATATAATGTAATTATGCTATTTCTATTAGTATTCAGTGTTGATTTAAATGATTTACATTATTGTACTCAATACTCAATATCATGAATACATGCCTTTTTAATATGAGCTTAACACTAGATTGAATCCAATAAAAGAAATACTAAGACATCTGACCGTGTCTCTCATACTTATATATCACTCTACAAAAGTTACATCACATGAATGGTTAAAATTATCATTCAAAATCATAATGTAATCTATAATTAAGAGAGAATGCAGAAAAAGCAAATCCATGACTTAAGACGTGAAAAGGCTATAGGCAACTTGAGCCTTAAAAGATATATACAGAGCACATTTTTAAGAAGGAAAAACATACCAAGTAAAAAGAAAAGGTGTCAGAACTTGGGGATTTATGCTTCAAAATGAGAGAAATTAAAACTCAAAAAGGCTGAGGCCAAAAAAAAAAAATCACCATGAATTTGAAACTTAAGAGTCTAGACTTGTTAACATATACAGTTACTAAGCATTTATGTGACTTGTGATTTTCATGTATAGTGGGCATCTATTTTGTATTAGTTTGTTGTACATTTATTTTCGTAGTCTCATGGTACGTATTTTCTAATGACAACATTCCAAAGGGATCATGGAAAGAGGCTTACCCCACTGTAGAAAATACCAAGTAATTAAGTTGGTGGACTTCCACTTGATCTTAGCTTTGATATTATGGCTGTTTTATTCATTACAAACTGATGGTGTTCTCTATTTGATCGTGTGGACATAATATTTATTTCCTCGAATGGTACATTGTCTACCATTTTATTAGTATACTATGAGTAACTGAATTTTAAAGGTTCATTCACACAAAATCTTCTGACAAACTATGATAGGCTAAATCCAAATCTTTGTTCTTGAGCTTATAATTGAAACTAGCACAAATTCAGTAATGATCAATTTGATAATTAGTGTTTTCTATCTGTACCATATAATATAGAGACAAAATGTAATCATATTACTGTTGCATATAACTAAGAAATCTTAAATGACAATTATGTACCATTATCAACCTTTTATAAATAAGTACATTCCAAAAATTAAATTGAGTAAATTTTTAAGACCACATGCATAGCAAGTGATAACTATGACTATTTTGTACTCTGGAATATGTTTACAAATTTATTTTATTCTGAAATCTTAAGTTCTAAAAGTTTGCTTATTATGGGCTTTGTAGCATGGACAAGATTTAAAATCTAAATCTTCAGCCTTTTCTTTACTTTTCAACTTGTTAACTAAAAATCAGTAAAGATATTCCAGAAGAAAAAGAAAGACAATGACAATAATATGTTCAGTAGGTTTTTCTAGTATTATATTACATGGAAGCAAAGAAAAAGGAAGATGAAGTGAATAATCAGGATAGGATGTGACACATGTGACTAATGAAATGGAGGTTTGAACCAATGAACACATAGAATGGAACAGCTACAAGAATACATGGTCCCTTGTTGTAGCTACCTCTTCAAAATACGCATCTCATTAATGCCTTTGCATGGTGTTTTATAATAACTTCGGTCCAATGATTTCAAATTTTAGTCCAGTAAGCACTAGTCTTACAGAATTAAGTAGAATCTCTTAGTAAGCACATTATAAACTTATAACCAAGCACACATGATTTGCAGCCAAATTAGTAGCATGTCACTTGCAAAAATATTCTTCAAATCATCAGAAAAGAAAAAACTACAAGAATTTTGTAAAATTTAGACAGATATTTGCAGGAATTGGCTGACATAATTCCTATCTGAGTTAAATTAAATTATTTAGAAAAATGGTTGTCCCATTAATAATCATCATTTTCCATGCCAAAAAAAGGAGCTAAGAGCAAAAGTAATTTTACATAATAAAAATAGCTTGACAAAGGGCCAATGAGATGGCATAAAGAGTGAAGTGAAACTGCTGTCAAGTCTGGATTTGATCTTCAAAACCCACATGGTGGAAGAATAGAAATGACTCCAAGTTTTCCTCTGACCTCTGCACATGCACCTTGGAACAAGCATGCTGTACATACCCACAAGCATAGACACATTTGTGTGCTTATACACATTTGTGTGTATGAGCAGAATGAAAACAAATAAATGTAAAACGAAAAGAAACTGCCCAACTTATTAAAAATGATAAAGGAAAGTAGACTAATGAAGAAATGGAATACAGCCTCTGATAACTTTGTAGCCATTCAATAAAGTAGTGTGGGACAGAACAGTTACTTACAAAGTATTCAACTAACAATAAGAATAAAGCATAGACTCCTTGAAAAAAAAAAGCAATTTTTTTTTCAGAGCCGAGGACTGAACCCAGGGCCTTGCGCTTGCTAGGCAAGCACTCTACTACTAAGCTAAATTCCCAAGCCCAAGAAAAAGTAATGTTTGTGTGAAACTATATCAGAAAGTAATTACTTGACACTATTTCAGTTCTTTTTGATATACTATGACTGGAAAAAAAACCCCACAGATTGTGTTAAATATGATAAATGATGCTTTAAAATTTTGCTTAATATATCCTAGGTGGTATTAGTACACCTTTAATCCCAGCACTCCAGAGGCAAGGCCAGGGGGCTCTTTTGTGAATTTGAGCCAGCCTGGTCTACAGGGTGAGTTCCAGATATACCCTGTCTTGAAAAAAAATGTTGTTTAATTACAAAAGTAATAAAATATGTTTACAAATTTAAGAACTGTCTCACAACATTAAAAGTTATAGCTACTACATTCGTACATACAAAGTTTTTATGTATATGAAAACAAAAGCATATTCATGCAAATTATTTATATGCCCATATAGATTATGTACATGAGAACATATATGCATTTTTATTATGTGACTTTTTCATAAGACATACAGTTCTAAACATTAGTTTATATTAAAAACCATTCCTATGCTCTGAGTTAACAAAGCAAGTATGTTCTTTAGTTATTGTTTTTTTCAATTTCACCATGAACTAAATATTTAATTTCTTGAACAAAAAAAATTCATCAAAAAGTATCTTTCAAGCTATGTAGAAGTTTGCTGGCATTGTTTTTTAATAATGCACAAAAATAGAAATTCACAAAAAAGAAAATAAAACTTAGGAATACTTTTATTCCTGTCCATCATGTTAAAGCTTGTCTTTAACAACATCAATATGTTGGTAGCCAAAGTAATTGCTTGAAATTGAAAATTGACTCCAGACAGAGTTATTAAATTAACAGGGTGACAAGCCAAGGACAGATTAAATTTTGCACAGAGCCTTACCCACCTAAGACAAAAGTGCATTGCTTTAGATAATGCATATTCCAAGATGGGTAAGGAAGGCCTTCTTGTCAGAACCACCTAAGACAGGCTCAGTCTTGTTTATGCAGTAAAAAATGTGGAGCTTTTGGGGCTGCTAGGCAAGAATCTGAAATGGGTCATGGAGAAGAAAATGGGCTTCAGGCAAGAATCTGACATTAGGATAGAACAAAACAGTAATTTCAGGCAGGAATCTAAATCTTAGGCTAGACCAAAGAAAAAATTTCAAGCAGGAATCTAAATATTAGGCTAGAACAAAGAAGTAATTTCAGGTAGGAATCTAAATCTTAGGCTACAACAAGGAAGCAGACTTCAGACATGAAAATGACCTTGGGCTAGGACAGGGAAGAAGGCTCAGATATTTTGGTCATCCTGATAAGCCCTCTGAAACAATGATCACAGGAGTGTTCATAGAACTTTGCTCATTGCCTTGCTTGTTATTTGACTATTTGTATTTATTGTCTTTCTTGTTCCTTGATTTTTTTGCATCTATTGTATTGCCAACTCCTCAACCTAGAACTGACCTTAATACTTGCATGTAATTAAAATGGTGTAAAAGCTAAAAGGAGGAGTGGGTATGGGATTGGAATTTCTAGGAAGGGAAATGGGGAATAGGGATAACATCTGAAACGTAAATTAATAAAATATCCAATAAAAAACAAACAAACAAACAAACAAGACAAAAAAAGAAGTCAAAGGTACCATGAAACTTATCGTATCAGAACTATGGAACTTTGATTTATAAAACAATTTTTTTAAAAAAAATCTTAAATTTGCTCTACAATAATTCAGGTTGCAAAACAAGGTTTGGTCCGCACACAGTTAAAAGGCTCTATAGAAGTGCTAGCCTCAAATGAACATTTATGATAAACCAATTAAAATAGTCATTCAATTAAAAAATTAATTGGACATAATTTATATTTGGAAATTTCTAAAATAATAGAACTAATAAAACTAAATATTTACACTTCCAAATGTCTTAAATTAAATGTGGAAACAAAGAATTTTTTAAAGTTTTTTTGTGGCCACATATCTATTAACACAGTGAATGAGGTATTAATATTTAGAAATTGGTTGATAAATGAATAATCCCATAGATCTGAAAATAGTGTGAATAATTGTGATTTATTGTGTGACAGTAATAAGATTATTAAATTTGTCAAATTAAGCAGACAATGTATAAATAAAATTATGTGATTAAAGGATAAAATAGTTATTAGAAATAAGTATGTTTTTCAAAAATAAACTGCATGAGAATAAAGTTAATACACAAGGAAATATCTTGGTCTTTCCTAGGGAAGATGAACTATATTTTAAAAAAGGAACATATGTGATCATATATAAGAAATGACTTATGAAGTTTGTTAATAATATTTAGAACACACACACACAGACAGACACACACACACACATACACACACACACACACACACACACACACACACACACACTCACACAATGCATAAAGCATTCCAAGAATGTAAGATCTAAAGGAAAGAAAGACTGATCAAGCATTCCTATAAAATATATGCTTAGTAAGATCTGAGAGTTCTTACTATATTATAAGAGCATTAAATATATATTGTATCATTCAAATCTCATCATGACTATGTAAAGTTGGATCCTATCAAAATTGCCCTATCATGTATGAGGAAAGCAGGGCATAAGACCTTTCTTGAAAATTTGGAGCAAGTAAGATGGCTCAAAGGGTAAAATAATGTACCATGTAACCCTAGTAACCAACATGTGTTTTTTTTTTAAATAGACTCAGTAGCTTGTCTCTAATAACAGTGATTATAACAGAGAAATGGAAGACAGAGAAAAGAAAATCAGCAAAGGGTACCATTTAAAATCTTGATCAAAAGGCATTCATGAGAAGACTCAGTTTCTTCAGGCAGCTAGGATGAGGGTCTCAAAGCCTACCCCTACAGTGACACACTTCTTCCAACAAGGCCACTCCTACTCCAATAAGACTTCTAATAGTGGCATTCTCTTGGCCAAGCATATTCAAACCACCACATAACTATATTGATTTCCATAGTTGCTGTACATGTATCTACTCCTACCAGTAATGGAGGATGATCCACATCTTAGCCAGTATGAGCTGTCATTTTTGTCATTGATCTTAGCCATTTTGACAGATATAAGATAGAATCTCAGGGTTATTTCCTGAGATTTGCATTTCCCTGATAATTACAGATGTTGAACAATTCAGTGTTTCTCTGCCATTTGAGAGACCTATGTTGAGAATTCTCTGTTTACATCTGTACCCATTTTTAACTGGATTATTTGGGTTTTATTTAATATATAGTTTCAAGAGTTCTTTATATATTTTGGACGTTAGAGCACTATTAGATATGGAGTTGGTAGAAAAAAAAAAACTTTTCCAATTTCATAGGCTGCCTCTTTATGTTATTGATGATGTCTTTTGCCTTATAGATTTTTATTTTCAGAAGGTCCTATTTATTAATTATTGATATTACTGCCTGTGCTATCAGTATTTGGTTTAGGAAGTTGTCTCCTGTGCCAATGTATTTAAAACAGTTCCCCATTTTCTCTTCCATTTGATTAGTGTGTCTGGTTTTATGTCTTTGGTTCACTTGGAGTTAAGCTCTGGGCAGGGTTGTAAATATTGGTCTACATGCAGGCATTCAGGGTTTACCAACACCTTTTGTGGAAGATGCTATGTATTTTTTTTCTCAGTGTGCAGGCCTAGCTTCTTTATCAAGAATCAGGTGCCATGTAAAATCACTGTCTCATGGTGGAAGCAAAAAAGCAATTATCAATGGCAGCAGTGCCCTATTGTTGAGGAGAACTTACACTCAAATCATTTAACATAGAGAGGTTGAGTTGCTGCCAGCTTGGAGACTCTGCCCCTATTTTCTAGTCTTTTCATGCAAGGTATTCTGAAAGCTATGGTAAGAGAAATCTGGAAACCAACCCAGCCACCAATCCCTCCACATATAATCTGCTCTTTTAAAATGTGCTTGAAAGGTAGTAACACAGAACATGTAGGAGTTTCCAACCTATATTTGATTTAACTTGATGCCACACAATCAGATGGAGCCCTTCCCTAAATTGCCAGTATGACCAGAAACCTGAAACTGAATAGGCCAGATACCATGTAGAAACAAACAGGACTGAAAAAAAAAAACATAAAATGATGTCTAATGATATTGTGCTGTACTTATAGATTGGTGCATTGTCCAGTCATCATCAGAGAAGTTTCCTCTGGTAGAAGTTGAGAGTGAGTGCAGAGACCACAGCCAGACAGTCTTTGGAAAGATAGTATAAACTGGTTGACTCTACAAGGTTGCTCATGTTGGAATTCCCAGAACAGGAAAGAAGACAGGGAAGAAAGACTATAAGAGTCAATAGTGATGCAGGACTCACTGGGCTCACGTAGAATGAAATAGCAGACAAGGAGCCTACATGAGTCTACACGATGTCCTCTACATATTTGTTATGGGTATTAACTTGTTGTTCTTTTAAGACTTCTAATAGTTAAGCACAAGCATATTACTGACTTGCCTGCTACTTGGACTCCTTATTAGTCAAGTCTAAAGTTTTTATGTAGATTAGAGAAACATGAGGACTTGGTGCTCTTAAAGTTGATATTTCTATGATAGTATAAACTAGAAAATATCATCCTGAATGAGGTAACCCAGACCCAAAGGACATAAATGGTATATAAGCACTGATAAGTGATTATTAGCCAAAAAAGTTCAGAATACCCAAGATTCAACCCTCAGATCATATGAAGCTTAACAAGAAGGAAGACCAAAGTGTAGGTTCTTCAGTCCCACTTATAAGGGGGAGCAAAATTGCTGAGACCCTAGCTCTCTGGCTGGCTTGGGGGCCAAAATGTCCCAGCCTTCGCTGCTGCTCCGGTCCACGGCTCAGGGTCGGGAAGAATGGAGACAAGACAGAGGTTTTCTTCAAGTCTCAAGTCTCCTTTATTGTCTCTCTACTATTAGTGCATATTGACTCTTCTTGTCTCCTAATTACTCATATTCCCTCTTACAAGGAAATCCTGGGTATTTATAAGCACACGCAGGAGAACACAGGTGAAAACATTTTACCACGTGCACTATGAAGCTGGGGTCACTAAACAGCAAAACAAGCTATGTGGGATAAACAAGATATTTATCAGAGTGTGCTCAGCTGTTGTAGGCTGTTAAAAACCAAGTCTCTTTTCAGGATATATGGCTCCAGATGGCTGCAAAGATGTTAGCTGCTTTCTAGCCCCTTTTTTGCTAAAAGTCAGCTCCCAACACAAAATAATCACAGGAAGCAGAGGGAAGGAGGGACTTGGGTGGGAGAGAGGAAGGAGAGGGAAAAGGAGGAGCAGGATCAGATATGGAGAGAGACAGGAGAGAAGTTCAGAGGGCAATGGAGAATGAATATGCAGCAATGTGGGTTGGGGGACAGGGGAAACCTCTAGAAAATCACAGATGTCAAGGATGTAAAAGACTCCTAGGAACAAATGGGGATGACTTTAGGCAAAATGCCCCACAGCTGGGAGATGAAACCTGAAACAACCACCTCCACTACATAGACATGGCCTTCAGTTCAGGGATGGGGCCACTCAACCATCTTATAAATTTGAACCATATTTAGCCCTGTTTAAAGGAAATGCAGGGACAAAAATGGAGCAAAGACTGAAGGAAAGGGTATCCAGAGACCACCCCAGCTTGGAATCCATTCTATGCACAGGAACAAAATCGAGACACTATTGCTGATACCATGTTTTACTTGTAGTCTTGTGCTCTGAGAGGCTCTACCATAAGCTGACTGAGACAGATGCAGATACTTACAGCCAACTATTGGGACTGAGTTCAGGAACCCCTATGAGAGAGTTAGGAGAAGGATTGAAGGGGCAAAGTGGATTGCAATCCCATAGGAAGAACAGTATCAAATAACAGCATCCCCACAGAGCTCCTGGGGACTAAGTCACCAACCAAAGGCCCCCCATTAGATATATAGCAAAAAAACTGCCTTGTCTGTCTCAGTGGGAGGGGATGTGTTTGGTCCTGTGGTGGCTTGATGCCCCAGAGAAGCTGGAAAATAGAGGGATAATTTGGGAGTAGGTGGGTAGGTGGGGGAGCACCCACTTACAGGTGAATAGGAAGAGTGATATGGTGGGGAGATCATGGAAGGAGTACTGGAAAAGGAAATAGCATTTGAAATGTAAAATAATGTATATTTTTAAAAAAACTAAGAAAACAAGAAAAAAGTGGCCATGCCTATAACATAATAATTTTAGTTCTGGTTCCAAAAGTCCATTTTGTCCATTAAATCTGATCATTTGACACTCAATATATAATGGCAGACCATCCTTTTTTATATCTGTGTTCTTTTAGTAATAAAATATGTGACTTGGGCAGTTACAACAAAAAAAAGAACCCTTTATTGAATTCACTAAAATGAAACAGTAAAAAAAAAAAATGCATTTAACTAAATGCTGCAGAAAAATGATAACATTTCATATTATTGTTCAGTCAAAGCTATGACTACTTTCTACATCATGCTGAGGATAAATATCCACTGTTAGTGTGCCTGAAAGCTAAATTTTCTAATCTACCTCAAAGCCAAAACTGTAATACTTATGTGTTGATACATAGTAATAAATGTAAGTATAGTGATGAGTATACAGAAACAAGTAGAACATAAATCAACAGTTTATCCAGTAAACATAAGATTGAACTAGTTATCTCTCACATAACTTCCACTTCCAAGGAAAACAATTGATAAGCCTGAGATTAATTTAAATCAGCAGAAAAATAAATACATTAGCTGACTAGCATATTTTTGTGAGTTTGAGAACAGCTAGTTCTACACTGCGAGTTCCAGGACAACCAGTGCTAGATAAACACCTTGTATAAAACAAACAAACAAATATAGGAAAATGAAAGCCAAGCACACACACACACACACACACACACACACACACACAATATGGTATATTTTAGCCAAATATACCAAGTCAAAAACAAAGATGGTAAGTTATAAATATCAAGACAAAGCATCCATTTAAAAAACTTGGTACTATTACATTTTAAGATGTAGGTAAATGAAAACAAATTTAATTTAATGTAAGATCTGTCTAGTGGAATAATAAATACAAAGCCATGAGAAACAATAATTTTTGTCTTATATAAGACAGTATATGTACCTAAGGATGAGGGAATTCTTTTAAATAAATGTAAATATATTATAATCTGCCAAATTAAATTCATATTTGTTTTAATATTTATTATTTTAAAATATTATTACTTGTTTTACTTTTATTTGTATGTGTATGAGCTTTTTGCTTCCATGTATATCTGTGAATCATATGTGTGCTTGGTGCCCATAGAAAGTAGAAAATAGCAAAAATTCTGAATAGTGTTGTTATAGACTGCTATTATAACTTATGTGGGTGCTGAGTATCAACTTAGGTCCTCTATAAGAGCAGCCAGTGCACTTAATTTCTGAACCATCTCTCCAGCATAAGCTTTTTTAATTTAAGTGTGATTTTGTGGGTTGTTGAAATAGATGAGAGCATTCTACACGTAAATAATATCAGCTTGGTTAACCGTTTAATGACCTTAGAACTAACTTAATCAAATAAATATAAATATCAAGAGACTGTCATTATACATATTTCTACCCTCAGAAAAATACAGTCCATAAGGTTTTGTCTGTATGTAGATTGCTGTACTACTTCCAAAATGTGAAATGATATGAATATTTAAAATTATAGCAAGAAATTTTCTGCATATTAATTAATGAAAATAAACAAAAACAAAATGGCAAAAAAATATTGCATGTCTATTTAATGATCCATTATCCATCTCCTTTTAAAGAAGGACAACAGATGCAGTGAAGTGCAATGAACTGTCCAATATTTAGAAGAGTGTGTAAAGGGACATTATAGAATCCAAATCTGGGAATTGTGAGCACAGAGGCTGTATCTAAGAAATGTTTTTAAGGAAATAAATAAAATAAAATTTTAAGGAAATAAAATTTTATTATTTCAAAGAAAAGGTTTTATCTATTTTGTATGTACTATTTTATAAGAAAATGACTTTCAACTTTGAAAAGTAATGAATATGTATTTGTTTATATCTGCAGGAATATCTGCGCTACCACAAGACTATATTTTCCTCAACACACATATATATAATGAAATTAAATATTATTTGTTGCTAGGGACAGCATACAATGATAAGGACTGCCTGCAGTAGGCTGGGATAAAGTCATCTCAGTAGCCCATATCAGCTCTTTGTAAAAAAAAAAAACAATCGTTACTATTTCTCCCAATTGTTCCTATTCCTTTGTCCTTAGCCCTGAACAAAGGTTGAATAGATTTCATTTGTATGTGACTGTTTTTCAGTTGGCCTTGGTGTGCATAATTATTCTATTATATCTGACTTTCTTCCTTCTTACTCCTTTTACTCTGGTGAATTCTGTGAAACTAGATGTTCCTTGGTGTAATGATTCTTAAATAATTAAAAAATGAGGCATGGGGCACACAGCACAGTCTTAGTAGCCCAGGTGCATGCTATGTGTTCTCATCTTGGAAACAATGCAATAACTGGACAATGGTAGTTTCAGTTTAATGCTTGACTTGCAAAGAAAGTTTGAAGAAGTTATTAGAAGATGAAACAGAGCCAACACTGTGTGGGGTCGTGAAAGGGTGTCTTGATTTTTGGTGTGGCATAGACCTTGAACCCTGACTCCAATGGGGCAATGGCAGGTGTTCGGCCATGCCCTCCAGAACCCAGGGCACTGACGCATGTTCTAAGACCTCCATTTGACCTGTGCCTTGCAGTCACTTAGGGCAATGTCCCACCTTCCACAGGTAGAGGGCATGACTACAGGCCTCAAGCCTTAAGAGATTTCCTTATTACTGAGTTATCTAAAAACCAGAGGGCATAGCTAATTAAGTATTTTTTTCCAGTCCCTCCTCCCTCTCCCTCCCTATTTAAGTCAAGACCACTCTGGCTTAAGTGGGGGTGCACATCCAGACCATCTATCATCTGCCATGTCAATAAAACTCTTGGAACCCCAGACTTCCTCATGTTATTGGGGCCTGCCATCGTTCTGCTACCATGGAGGACTTCTCTGCATTCCAGCAACAGGAGGCCCAGTTCAAGGCAAGCAAGTAGAACAAGGGAGCACTTTCCACTGGGTGCAGCACCATGTTTGCCCAGTGCTGCACGGAACCAACTCAGTCAAAGATTCCACTTCTTCTGACTGAGCTATGGCAGACGCATGGATTCACAACACAACAGGGAACTCATGCCCACGTGCATGTGCGCGGGCCCTTCAGCTTTTTCCCTGCAACACTGGGACCCCAAGAAAGGAAAAATCTATTAAAGTTATAAAATAAATTTTGCAGAACATTTAAGAGTGGCTCCTAGATAAGGAAGTATAGACTACATAAAATCTTATACTACTAAAACTCAGGTAAAACACTATAACTCTTAGGAGAGTCATTGTGTTCAATGTATAGAAATAGAAAGCTAGTGGAACTATTGAGTTAAGGGTTAATTTGATTCTTTCTGGCCACTGCCTGGCAGCTTTGCCCAAGTCATTTATCATTAGAGCTTCACAGGAAAATGCAAGTAGATGACCTCAGAGCTCTGAGCTCTGAAGTTTAATAAGTTAAAAGTTAAAGTCTAAATAATCATAAGTTTGCAATTATTTTGGCTACAGGCCTGGGAATAGGGAAGCTTGAAACTTTGGGAAACAATTGTAATTCTTAATTCTTTGTGGGATGTGGTTATTCTTTTGAATTTGATTTAGCAATGATTATACAATGTCTTTTATTCTACCTGCTTTTGGAGTATCAATAAAAGGCTGGGACAAGAGAAAGGTGAAGATGCATGTGAGGTGAATATGATAAGAGAGAGAATGAGTGAAAGAGCAAATGAGCGAGCATGAGAAGAACATGTGAAAAGTGAGTGAAGAGAGAATATGAAGAGTGTGTGTGAAGAGAATGTGAGGTGTGTATGGAGAGTGTGTGTGTGAGTGAAAGGAGAGTGTATATGGTGTGTGTGAAGTATATGTGAGATGTGTGTAAAGAGTGTGTGTTACAGTGAAAGGGGAATGCACAGAGGTGTGTAGGAGTGTGGGAGTTCAAGAAAAGAAAGTACACAGGAGAAAAGCAGAGTGTGCAGGAGAATGCATAGTGTATACAGCCTCAAGCTGCTAGCGAATGCGCACAAGAGAAAGCAGAGAGTGAGAGAGAAGAGAGAGAAACTTTAAGCCTTGAAGTTGCCTGTCAGCTTGTACCCAAAAGGTAGTTTGTGTATATTTTCTATGTGCCTTCCTGATATCCCTGCTTCCAGTTGGAAACTCTGATCCTGTGTCAAGGCTGGACCCCAACAACTATTATTCTGCCATACCAAGTATTTTTAATGTTCTTAGTGTTGAGAATAACCGATTATTTGAGAAATAGATAATTTCTTTTTTTATTGGATATTTTATTTACATTTCAGATGTCATCCCCTTTCCTCATTTCCCCTCCCTAGAAAACCCCTATCCCATGCCCCCTTTTCTTTTTTGCTTTTATACAATTTTTAAAAATGTTAATCAAGGGCTTTATAAGTTTGGTAATGCTCAATCAGAAGTGTAACCCAATACCCAACCTAGATATATCAACTATCTTTGACTGGTGGAGACATGTGAACATCTGCCTCCATGTCTCCCCCTCTTTCTCTCTCTCTTTTTTCTCCTCCTCTCTTTTTTCTCCTCCTCTCCTTACTCCTTCTCTTCCTCTCCGTACTCCTCCCACTTTAGCTCCTCCTACATATCACCCTTCCTGTTAAAATAAAATAAAATAAAATAAAATAAAATAAAATAAAACTTTTCTCTCAAAATAAAATTAGAGCATAATTATGCCAATTTGTACCAGTGAGGTACAAGATAGTCTTAATACCCAGTCCATCCTTTTGTTGACTAACCAGAACCTCTGTCGTCTCTCTTGACTAAAACACTTAGTTTTGAACCTGGCTTTTTCCTGGCTTTAGAATGAATGTCAGCTGAAAACCATCCACTCAGATTTTTTCTCTCAAGGCAAATAACCAGGATTGGCTATGAGACTATAAGTTTTCAACCCCGTCAGAAATTCAGAATGACTGAGTTAACTGAAATTATGGGAAGCACACAGCATAGCTTCTAAAACTTAGCCAATTTGTAGAGACCGGTGAACACCTGGACAGTCCCTATACTATAAAACGTTGGAGCAGAGAAATAGATAATTTCTTATAAAAGTAAACATGCATCTACCATGTGACCTAGCCATTCCACTCCTAGGAATGTTTTCTAAAATAAACAAAAAACATATGTTCATACAAATACTTGTACAGAAAATGATCATAGCAACTTTATTCACAGTAGCCACAAACTTAATAGTCACACAAATAAATATGACTAAATTATTGTACTTACAGAAAAACATATCAGTACTGAGCAAAAAATAGGAAAAAATATTCTTAACATATACAAAGTGGAAATTTTCTAGATATTTGTACTAAAGAAAGAATACTGGCAACAGGATGAATTTTCTGTTATATTGTTCACTTACGATTGTAGAAATTGAGAACTAATCTGTGGAAATATAAGACAGACTTGTAATTTCTAAGGGATAGAAGAAGAAATAATAGATATAAACATGTATGAGAAAAATTTAGTATGATGAAAAAAATCCCATTATTTGTGTGGCAGTAATGATTCAAAATTTGATACACTTATTAAAATTTGCTGTGTATGTTATATTTTAATACTTATTTTAATAAGGATAAAACTGTCATGATTATCCTTAGTATCCACAGAAAAAACAAAAGATATAAAAAACAACAAAAAAAAATGAAAGGAGAGAGAGAGAGAAAGAGAGAGAGAGACAGAGACACGTGGAAAGAGAGAACCAACTCCACAAATTTGTCATCTGGCCTCTATATGCACTCCCAGGTAATAAAGCCACACTACACTTACACATACTTCCACAGATATGAACAATTTACACCGGTTTAATTTAAAAGCTCATAAGAAATAAATGGGATATGCATATCTTTATAGATATTTGAAACTTGATAATGCAGCCACACATTTTATTGTGTAGTGTGTGTGTGCGTGTGTGCGTGTGTGTGTGTGTGTTTGTGTGTGGTAAAAATTCGTGAAATTATGTATATTGTCACATCAGGAAAGTTGTAAACAGTTCTCAAAGAGCTATGTACAGCCTGAGTAGCTAACAAAAGTCTGTGATAAACATATTCTCATGTAAAGAATTAGAATTTAGTCTCTGTTTAAAAAATCACAAAGCAATAGAAGAGACAAAGCATACATTGTACAAGAAGTATTACATAATCTTCTGATGAAAAGTAGTTATATAATGTAATGTAACCACTGAATGTATATGCTAACAGTAGAAAATATATGAAGTGACATAAATTGTCTACATGAAGAAATGACTATGACTTTAAAATTAAAAATAAACAAATTATATATTATAAATAATGTTATATGATACTATTGGTACCTAATATGTAAGAAAAAATACACATGTGAACAGATGCATACATGTACACACACACACACACACACACACGCACAGGCACAGGCACATGAGAGAGCACTATGATTGGAAACTCTCACCTAATTTAAAAACTCATAGTTTAGAAAGAAACTACTTAAAAACATAAAAGTTTGGGGCTGGAGAGATGGCTCAGGTGTTAAGAATATTGTGCTCTTTCCACAGTTCCTGTGTTCAATTCCCAGCAACCACATGATGGCTTACAAACAGAAGAGGAATCTGATGTGCTCTTCTGGTTGTCTAAAGACAGTGATAGTGGACTCACATATCCAAAATAAAGAAATCTAAAAAAGGTTCATAAATATTATATTATAGGAGACTTTTATAGGTTTCTTTCCCTTTTTCTTCTTAATGTATTTCCAATGTAAGTAGACGAATATGAATTTATAATTATGAAAATCTTCTACAAAGATAATGTTAAACTTAAACCAGTAATATAATCCTATATGTTGTGTTAGAGCAGAAATATTTTTGAAAATATTCATGGTTTCCTTAATTCAAGACCCAATTCAAGACCCAAGTTACTTTCCTTTTTTGATTTCACCAATTCATTTTTTCTCTCAATTGGAGAGAAGAGTATAATAAATCATTGTTCAATTGACAACAAAAGTAAAAATAAATACTCAACCTTACTACTAATCTAAGAAATGGATATTTATAGCATTGAGAAAATATTTAAGAAATATTAGTTAAAATGAGAATAGTAACAATCTCTTGAAATATCTTGAGTTGTGTTTGACTTATTTATATGTGTCAACTTGTTTCATTCAATACATTTAATTTGAAAAAAAAAAAAAAGACCATAAAAATCCCGTACTACTGAAGCAAATGTAGGAAACACAGAAAGATTTCAAACCAGCCAGGGATGTATAATGATATTTTTCTCTCAAAAAAAAAAAAAAAAAAAAACAACCAAAATTCACCTGATTCCATTATTTGCTAAAAATCCTGAGTTCAACAAATGCAAAATCTGAATGTAAAAATAAATCCAATCGATTCAGTTAACTTGGTAAATGAAGGGATCAATAGGTGCAGATGAACAGATGAACAGATTACTAAATATATGGTTCACAAAAAGTGGTATTAAGAAATTTAAAATATTTATAGTTATTAGTATACCTCGGTGATCTTGGACCCCAACACGTGTGATTCCTGAATTTTATTCCTACTTTAGAAAAATAAACACACAAACGAATCTACATCTTAACTCATAATTAACTCAAAAAAGTAATCTCTGATGGTACAGAAGGTAGCATGTAAATTACACTACTATAAAATATAAGAATCATCATTTAAAATATGTCTATTACTCTCAGTACAAATAAATGTCATAATAATATTTATTTTGTGACCCAGCTATATGAATTACTGTTCACGTAGAGTTTGTTTAGATTAAGATTACAAAACAAGAAGTTAAAGGTAAACCTCTTCTATTTAGAATTATATTTTCATCCATTACTAATAGTGCTGTCACAGGAAAGGTTGAAGATTGGAATGGTTGAGTTCTTATGCATTTTAAATTATAAGAGAATCCATGGACATTTGTATTCTGTTAAAACTTACAAAATAAACACACGATTTTTTCAGAATTCAATTTCTAGATATATATTTTATGTTAATGTTCTGAAGTACATACTAATCCATGCAACAGTTATACATGAACAATTTTTATAACAGTAAAATGTATATACGTAAGCAAAGACATGATGTGGAAATATATATACATACATATATATTCCCCACAACAAGTATCTGATTAAATATAGCAAGGCAATTATAAGGGAGTATATATCTATTTAAAAGCAATTCATTGATCATTTCCTGTTAAAACGTAACCATAAATTAGCAAATTTTAAACAATCATATGATGTCACACAAGTAAAACAATATATGTAAATTATCAGGTGTATATATGCATAAAGGGACTTCTTAAAGGAAGTGAATCAAAATGTTAAAAATGGTTATCTTTTGGTAAAATTAAATTTCGACCATCATCAGAATCTTCTATATTGAATCATAAGTTTTAAAATTTACATGTAATTTGAGTTATAGATAAGCAAATAAAAATTCTTTGTTAACAATACGTTTCTTAATACATGACTAAATGAAAACTACAAACTCTATAATAAAAAGTAGTACACTAAAGAGTCTCATTTTAATATATTTCTTCATTTGAAATTAATAATACAGCATGTTTATATTCTAGACATAGCACTTATAGTCTATGACCAAGTTTAAAGAGCAAATGTGGTTAAGTAGGTTATTTTCCATTTGTATGACAAGTCACCTCTGTGGATATTTCTGCTTGTCTGGAAATATCAAGATATCTTCCAATCAAATCTTTAACAGGTTATAGCCTACGAATTTTTATTTAAGTACCAAGTGGCAGTTCTGTTCATTCATAACACTTGGTGGGTTATGTGTCCCTTACCTTTCAATGAAAAATAAACACTGGTCTTTTGGGTTGTAGTAGAATTGAATCCTGTAAATAAAAATAACAGATATCTGTTTTTAAACTCCATTTTGAAAAATTTTATTCACATACTACTTCACTTACAAATCATCCTTTCATATAGTTACAATTCCAAATTAGAACGAAATTGGTGGCAGATGACATCTTAAACACTTAACAGAGGATGCACTTGGATTAAAACAAATACCCCCTCCCATTTTGCTGTTTCTGGAACTGAAACCTGCTGCACAAAAGTCTGAAACAGAATCCCTGCTTTTATAAAAAATAAATATTACCTTACATTTAAATAGCCCTTTGTTTTATCTAAAATGTTGCTACAAGCATTAAAAAGGACTATGTGGCAATTTAGCAGTAAGATTAGAGTATATAATATGCTAGCTTTAAAAGAGAAATACAATTTTAAAAAATGGTGTACCCTTGTAGATGGATATAAACAAGGCTTGCGAAACATCACAGACAGCACTTATTAAATCTGCTATGTGGAAAGCAATATGCGTTTTGTCTAGCCCCCTCCCCGCCTCTGCAAATAAAGGATTCCCCCTTTCCAAGGTAAAACACATACTCTTGGAATATTTAGAGGAAATTTTGTCTGTTTGTTTGCGTATGTGTTCTTTATTTTACCTCAGTCATCCACAGTCCCAGTATCCAATGACGTCACTTAAAGCATTTTCACTTATTTTATTTTTAATTTTTTTCATTAACAATTTGCTGTGTGGTGGTCGTGATCAACCAAATAGGAATTCAGGATGGGCAGTTGAGCATAGGGGCTCCTTTTCTTCCTTTGTTAGTAACTATAGCTGGAATTTTTAGCTCTTGTCTATGTTTTTTTTTTTTTTTTCCTCTAAGGAGAGAATTTTGAAAGGGTTGGGTAGCCTTTTTGAGAGGCTGTGTGCTTAAGACACCCCGATGTATCTGGGAAGATGGGAGGAGCCGGGAGGAAGGGCGTTTGCCTTTGGCCGTTCTTTGGACTCAATACTAGTCAATCAAGTCCTCTCAGCAAATGAGGAGTGAACTGAAAGCATCCTGGGAACGAATTTAATGGGAGGGCTGTCAACAAGGGAGGGGCTGCCCATCCTCACACAGGAGCTGGTTCTGAATCTGATGCTGCGTCATTGAACTGCGGCAGGTCTCGGCACAGGTCCATTGCGACCTAACAGGCCTCATAGCTGAGGCTCCCTGCTGCTTCCCCTGCTGCGGTTTCCTGCGCGCCTCATCCGTGGTCCTGCCCCCACTGCGCACTGCCACCGCCGCTGCAGTCCGTGCCGCCACTGGTTCCCGGCCGCAGCCGCTGCAGTCTCTGCCTTCTGACCAGCTGCGGCCTTCGCCCCAGCCGCCACCGCCCCCCCCCAGCCGCCGCCGCCACCGGAGCATCCGTGAGTCCTTTTCTGTCCATCTCTGGGTGCGCGATCTCTGCTGTTGTCACCACCTTAAAGAGGTGTACGGGGCTAGCAGTATGGCAGAAGCGGATCCTAAAATGATCACGGAACCTGCTGCCCTTGGGGTTGCTGAAGAGGCGATGGCTAGCTCAGCTGTTGATTCTGGGGATGAATCTGACAGCAATAGCTCTAGCAGTACTACTAGTTGCAGCAGCAGCGGCAGCAGCAGCAGCAGCAGCAGTAGCGGCAGCAGCAGCAGCAGCAGTAGCAGTGGTAGCGGTATCGGTGGCAGCAGCAGCTATGGCGGTCACTTACGCCAAAAGAAGAGGGTACCTGAGCCTTCCAGAAGGCCCCAGCGACGTCCCTCCGGGAAATATTTCATTGATAAGCTGCCGAAAGCAGTACGAAATCGGGTGCAGGCGCTCAGAAATATTCAGAATGAGTGTGACAAGGTAGATACCTTGTTCTTAAGGGCAATTCATGATCTTGAAAGAAAGTATGCTGAACTCAATAAGCCTCTATATGATAAGCGTTTTCAGATCATCAATGCAGAATATGAGCCCACAGAAGAAGAGTGTGAATGGAATTCAGAAGAAGAATTCAGTGGTGATGAGGAAATGCAGGATGACACACCTAATGAAATGCCACCCTTAGAGGGTGAGGAGGAAGAAGAAAGCTGTAAAGAAAAAGCTGAAGTGAAGGAAGAAGTAAAAGATGTCCCAGAAGATGTTCCTGAGGCAACAGTTGAAGAAGAGGGGGCTCCCAAAGAAACTCCTGAGGTGACAACTGAAGAAAAAGAAATTCCAAAAGAAGATACTGAAGAAAAAGCCGAAGAACAGGAATCCCCTAAAGAAATTCCTGAGGTAAAAGGTGAAGAAAAAACAGACTCTGTGGATTGTATAGACACAGCTCCTGAAGAAAAAGAAGACCTTAAAGAAGCTACCCAGGCAGTTGCAGAAAATAAGGATCAGCCTACAGAAGAATCTGCATCAAGGGCTCCAGGAAGAGAGGCTCAGAAAAGAGTTCCTGAGACAAAGCCTGAAGAAGGAGTCAATATTAAAAGAGCTCGAAAGGGAAAACCCAAGAAAGAAGATCCTAAAGGTATTCCTGACTACTGGCTGACTGTTTTAAAGAATGTTGATAAGCTTGGGCCAATGATTCAAAAATGTGATGAACCCATTTTGAAGTTCTTATCTGATGTTAGCCTGAAGTTCTCCAACCCTGGCCAGCCTATAGGTTACACTTTTGAATTTCATTTCCTGCCTAACCCATACTTCAGAAATGAGCTCCTGATGAAGACATACATAATAAGGTCAAAACCAGATCACTATGACCCTTTCTTCGCTTGGGGATGGGAAATTGAAGAATGCAAAGGCTGCAAAATAGATTGGAGACAAGGAAAAGATGTTACCGTGACAACCACCCGGAGTCGCCCAGCTATTACAGGGGAGATTGAAGTCCAGCCAAGAGTGGTTCCGAATGCATCTTTCTTCAATTTCTTCAGTCCTCCTGAGATTCCTTTGATTGGAAAGCTGGAACCAAGAGAAGATGCTATTCTTGATGAGGACTTTGAGATTGGTCAACTTTTGCATGATAATGTCATCTTGAAGTCCATCTATTACTTCACAGGAGAAATCAATGATCCCTACTACCATGACTTCAGGGATTATGGAAACAGGAAGTACTACAAGTGAAAAGGGCAAGCTGGAAGATTTTGCAAGAATCCTTAAAAGTCAAGCAAGCAGAAGTGAAGTAGAGTCACCTAACCTTATAAAATAGAAAACTTGCCCTATAACCTAAACACTATTACTCCTTATAGTCTGGTGTTTTCAGTTTTCCTGGTAATGTCCTAAAAAGTGTCTTAAACTTCTGTTTATTCTATCTTGCCTGTTGTACTATGATATTCTTCAAACTACGTAAACTGCTGTTAATTTCCAAAGCATGTTTTGTTTGGTGCTACAGTGTTGGTTTTGTGAAGTCAGTTTTTGTCATGTTACTATTAGATTGTACCTGTGAAAATTGTCAGACTTGTTAGAGAAATCCTTGCCTGAATAAGCAACGCTATAAATGCCAATATACATGTGTTTTCTCTTTCTTTTTTTCAGCCCAGAAGACTAAAGACTTAAATCTGCTTGCACTAGTTGTGCCTTCATTATTTTGCCATAGAAATGCAGTAATAATACCAACCAAAACATTCTATTGCGAAATGTAGTTGCTTGAAAAAAAGATGAGAATATATTTAAAAATGTCATTCAGGATCATATTAGATTTTTGTGGATTTGTTTATGTGATTTATTGGTCTATTAGGAAAAGTATTGTTTACCACTAAGGTGTTAAATATGATATAGTATTTTAAAAACTTGACTCGTTGTATATTGTGTAATTGAAAACTAAAGAAACCATATTTTCTTTGTAATGTGTTCTACTTTGCCTTTTAAAAATTATTTTATCATTTGATACATTTTCGTGTTCTTTTATTGTACCCTGAGTAAATATCAAATAAACTGCGATGCTATAAAACTTACCATTTTCTTTTAGTTATAAAAATGCCTTATCAAAAATAAAGAATACTGAAGAAAGTGAAATATTAATAAGCATAACTATTAACATTCTAATATTTTTCCTAGATTGTAATTCTTCAAGTGGAAGATACCAGTGGAAATATTGAAAAGAAATAGGATGGATGGGAGAAGGAAGAGAACATGGGAGGAAGAAGAGGAAAGTGGAAGTAGATAAGGGAAAGAAGAAGGGTGAGAAAGATGGGAATGGGGAAAAGATGGGAGGGAAATACAGATGTTGGAAAGGGGAAGGGATTGAACTAGGGGAGGAAATAGTTGGGAAGAGAGAAGGGAGATTATCTTACTCAGAAAGATACTGCTTTCACATGCTCAGGGCCTGTCCTGTACTATGACTCTGGACGATGTCACAGTATCATGACTTGTTTTATTCTTATAGGCAACATCGTTTTTCATTCATAATTCACAGGTGATCTCAAGGAAATCATATCCTAAAATTAGAGGTTGAGGCTAGCAAGAGTATTAAGCCCCCTAAATTCTATTTTACAGAGCACACTGAACCAGGAATAGAGTATACAAACATAGTAAGCACTGGAAGTTAAAAAGTACTTTATTTTACATTTGGCATTTCTCCATATAGATGCTTTTCATCAAGATAATAGGAAATAATGTGACAGAAAGAAGACAGAATTACAGATTTCTAGGCCTCAGAGCATAAAATTTGGTAGTAGTCATCCTAGGTCCTACCATTTATATATAGTTCAGTAATTACTTTTTGTCCTTGCTTAATAAGAATTTTGTCTCCCATATACATAAAAAAGAAAAATATGAATAACAACTGACTGATGACTAGTCAAATATACTTGATCTTTAGGTTATGATATAAATATCAACAAAAAAATTTTTTACTTTATCAGTAGCATTAGGCAGTCCTTTTTTTTTAATTCTTTAATCTTTTTGTACAGCACAGACTTTATCCCTTCCCAGTCCACCCTCTGACTGTTCCTCATCCCATAACTCTACACCCACCTGATCTCCAAGAGGATGTCCCCACCTCCCACCCCACTCCACCAGACCTCCCCACTCCCTGGGGCCTCAAGTCTCTTGAAGGTTAGGTGCATCTTCTCTGACTGAACCCAGACCTGGCAGTACTTTGCTGCATATGTGTTGGGGGCCTTGTATCACCTGGTGTATGCTGCCTGGTTGGTGGCAGTCTTTTTTAATTTAGATTTTTCACTCATCAAGAGTCTTTAAAAAATAGGTGACCCATCCACAGATGAGCACTCAGAATTATTTATAGTCAGCATTTAGATGAGTTATTAATCTCTCTACATTAACTGTTATCCAAAGCAGAAAGGAGCATTTATGACTTGGTGAAAGCAGCACAAATTTATGAGATTAAACAGAAATATAAAGCAGTTTGTCAGAAAGACCAGTTAGCATGTGCATATGGACAGCACCAATTGAACATTCTGTTATTGATAACAAAAAGATAAAAAAAATGAAGACGGAAGGGAGATAGGGTGGAGAGAGGGCACAAGTTGGAGGGTAGTGGAGTATAATGGCTATGGCTAAAGTCTATATAAATATATGGAATTTTCAAAGAATATAAAAATTATTTTTTATAAAAAGAGTTTTTAGGGCAGATTTACTTATATGACAGAGGCAAACTGAAGGCTAGTAAAGGTACTATGCCTTGTTCTGTGGCTGCATAAGTTGCCAAAGTGGATATATTCTGTAGCTGCTAGGCAACACATATAACAGAACCTTTAAAACTTATACCTGAAATGGTGCATCATTCTTTAATGGGAAGGGAGGCCCCTTGTTCCCAGGGAGGGTTGATGCCCCAGTGTTGGTGGGATGAGAGAGTGTGAGTGGGTGAGGGAGTACTTTCATACAGTTATATAGGAAGTGGGAGAGCAGATCTGGGATTGGGTTTGGTGGAGAGAGTAATCAGTAAGCGGGGTGTCATTTGAGATGTACATGAATGGAATGATTAATTAAGAAACAAAGAAAGAAAGAAAGAAAGAGAGAGAGAAATTCTAAGAAAAAAACTCTTACAGAAGTTTAGCACTTTTCCTCTGTGTTTTTCATAATGAAAAAATAAAGACACAGTATATTGTGTTAAAATATGACTTGCTTGCAGGTGTTTTATTCTCCCAGTCCTTGTCTTAAACTCTACAGTGAATTATACTGGATAGGTATAAGAGGAGCTGACTGTACTGGTAACATTAAGATTTTTGAAACATAAGCAGTCTGTGTAGGATGCTTCAATTCCTTGGGTAGATTGCAGAAGGTAAGAAGATCACAGAAACCTATTAATCTATGGTATTCATTGAAATGCATGTTTGTTTATCACATCTTATAAACCAAAGGATGTTATAAAAAAAGTCTCCTGAGAATGAAGCTGGTGGAACTGTGAGAAATGTTTAGCAGGCTCTTCCGTGACATTCCTTTTTTTTTTTTTTTTCTTCGCTGTGATCCAAAGCTGAAGTCAACTACCCACTTAGATGCTGCCAACCTGATCAAGGCCTCTGCCACTTCATCCTTTCATTCTTCCTCAGCAATTGATGGCATCTGTTCCATGATAAGATTATTCTTGTCCAGAGTTGATCTAAATATCACTCTGGTTGATCTAAATATTTGCTGTTTTCTTTAACAGGCCAGGCTGAGATAATAAGAGCCTGTGAGCAGAAACAGGAACACTAACAGCAGCAACAAAGTTTACTGAAGAACTCATAGAAGAGTATTTAGACATTGGAAGCAGGAGAGTTGGGTATTAAAGGTTATCCTTGACCTAAGAGCAAATTCTGGGATTCTAACTTTGGCTACTTAAGAACTCGTCTAAGAAATAAATAGGGGCTAGAAATATGATTCACTGGTTAAGAACACTTGCCTCTGTTTCAGAGGACCTCCATCCTTTTCCCAAAATCTGCATGCCTATTTACAACTCTGTAATTCTAGTTTCAGGGTATTTCCATGCTTTCTTTTGGCCTTCAAAACCAGACATGCATTCAGTGCCCATACATGCATATAGACAAACATAAACATACATTTATTTTGAATCTTCAAAAGATAAAGCAATTTAAAAAAAATCAATGGAGAAAATTGAGCTGAATGAAAACATAAAATATTAGCTCAAATAATGATAATGCCTGCACAGGACTCACAGGGACCAAACAGGTGTATTTTCACTTCAGATGCTACATGGCCATTGGGTAAAATAAAATAGGAATTAAATTTGCTCAAGATTAAAGGATCTGGGAAAAAACTATATACAAACTCATTTGAGATGTCTGAAGACATTATTAATTATATGAGTATGTAGGGTTTGTTCTTATGACAGATGAAAACTTAAATGTCCCAAAAGATTGGGAGAGGAGTAGAAATGTTAAAAAACTACTGACAAAAATTGAAAATAAATTTATTAGGAGAAAAATTCTTCAACTATGCATTTATGTTACATCTGTACTTGTATATTTCAAAATGAATATATAGCAGATCTTACCTAATGTTACAATGAGATTTGATTTTCAGAATATTTAGAAATTGAGAATTTCAAGAGTATCAGGAGACTAAAGAGGAAATAAAGAATATCTTTCTACAAAACAATATAATCACATTTTACATTTTAAGTGGGATATTCAACCCAAAATGAATTATGAATTTTCATCTCTTTTCATGAAAACTTTCAGTCCTTGAAAAAATTATATATATGTATGTATGTAACTGGCTTTGAACTCTTGTTCCTCCTGCTGCCACATCCCAACTCTGGAATTACTAGACTGGCACCGATTTTTTAATTTTTATTTTCATTTTTTTTGAACTTGCTATGTAGACAAGGGAACTTGAACTCATTCTCCTGTCATTAATTTCCTTATGTGATGCTGGAGAGCAAACTCAGGGCTTCGGGATGCTCGGCAGTCACGCTCACAGCTGAGGTACATCCTTAGTCCTCACTGTCTACATTTTTTTCATATGAATTAATGGGGTTTGGTTCATGCATGCTGTGGAATGCATGTAGAGGTCAGAGGACACTATGGGATTCTGTTCTCTCCCTTCACCAGGCAAGATCAGTTCTTCAGTCTCAGTAGCAAATGGTCCTGCCCACTGAGCCATCTCTCTGTTCCTGGACTATGGCTGCATTTCAGTAGTTGGCAGAATCAAACTGATCCTACCACACTGTTGCTTCACTGTAAATAACATGGTAAAGTATGCTCTAGCCTAAACATCTCCAGAAAGAAAGATAAGAATGCCAGGCAATGTTGGCATGTGCCTTTAATCCCAGCAGTTGGAATGCAGAGATCTGTGGATCTCTGAGTTCAAGATCAGCCTGATCTACAGAGTAAATTTCAGGACAGCCAGGAATACACAGAGAAACTATCTCAAAAAAAAAAATAAATAAATAAGATTAAGATTACACAGACAAAAGGAGACCTGAGAGAAAACAAAGGGGATGGGTCACTAAAGGGGAAGTGGGCCTGTATATCATAATGCAAATACAAAATCCAATCTGTTACTTTAAAGAACAGCCCATTAGTGGATTAATCATTTTCCTACAGATCCCTTTCCCATTGTGTTCCAAGCTCCACGAAGTTAGCAGCATGAGAAACCTTTGGGTTTGGTATCTAAAGACTCACTCAATGTTTTATTTTTAAGGTTTTAAAGTCTGTGAATGTGTGTATTTGTATCTATGAGTGTGAGTGCAGATGTTCATCCGAATCTTCTGGAAATTGATTTACATGTGGTTGAGAGCCACCTAACACACGGGGAACTGAACAGGTCCTCTGCAAGACAGTACATTAACTTAACTGTGGAACCCAAGTGCATCTATTTTTTTAAAAACTGGGGGCTTGCTATCTAGTCTTGGATAGCATGGAATTTACTATGTATATCAGATACGGTTTGGCCTTAAAGCCATCTTCCTGCCTCTGATTTTGTACTGCTGAGATTACAGGTGTTTGCTGCCAAGAATGGCTTCTCTTAGACTTAGTATCTTTTTTGAATCTTTATTCAATTTTACTTATTTAATTACTTTGTATGCATATACATGTAGCTCCTGGAGACCGGACTCAGGTCCTTAGGTGTGGCAGCAGATGACTTTTACCTGCTGAGCATCCCATAGGTCATAGAGTCAGTGTTGGGCACTGTATGAGGTAACTTCATTTAACCTGCGCCCTTTGGTCACATAGCACACAGGTAGAGGGCGTGATTAGGAGGTCTTCACCTCCAGAGATTAAAATATTTATGAGTTACCTAAAGGCTGGGGAACATAGCTAATTAAGCCATCCCCTCCCCCTTTTCCCCTTCCCTATAAAAAGTCAGGGGAGCCTGGCTTTTGCAGGGAAAGCGCATACGACCTACACCTATTCACCACACCATGAACAATAAAAGCTTTGGAAAACTCCACGTATTGCCTGGGCCTTCCTGTGCCTGCTACCAAACTGCCAGCTTTTGGAACTTTGGAACCTTGAACTGCAGCTGCCAGCCCGCAGCAGCTGCATGCATGTGGGACCTTCTGCCTGCGGTGTGGGACATACAGGCCCTCCTGGGACCTCACGCCCACCAGATCCCTCCCCCCCTCAGTTTCTTTCCCCACAAGTCAGTGTTTCTATTAAAGGATATAATACCCATCTCCATAGAGTTACTAGAAAATTAAGACAATGCAAGTTAAAAATGAATAAATAAATAAATAAATAAATAAATAAATAAATAAATAACAAAAGAATAGGCATTTGGTCAAACATCACTCTGGCTGTTTCTAGCTGTTTTTGTATTTGGAATGAAATTTGATTTAAATCAGTAACTTTGAACAGAACAGAAATTAGAGAATTCAAGTCTAGACTCTTTTGACTAAATAACTCCAAGGGAATATGCTTTTTTTCTTTCCATAATAGGAGACTGATTGATTATCGGTGACTAGGAGTTAATCATTAATATGTACAATTCATAGACCTTACACATACTCATCACTTGAATAAAGTAGTAAAATATGGAATTAAGTGTGTTGCCTATCATGATGGCTCCTATCTGTAATCTAGGCAATTAGGAGGGTGACGAAGGAGAATAAGGAATTCAAGGTTACTCTCAACTGCATAGTGAGTTCCCTGCCATCCTGAGCTAGATAAGAAACTCTCTAACAACATGATAATAATAATATATTAAAATAAAATAATCAAGCACTTTAAGAAACAAATTAATATAAATAATTCTATATTATGTTTTCTATCACAATTTGGATCTATATGGAAAAAATTAATGATGATGAATTGTTTCCCACAATGGTCTTAGTAAAAGTATTTGTAAATGTTTTTATTTCTCTTTAGCTTTATAAAAAAGATGATTAGGCAGATTTCTCTTGTAATAACACTTTTATTTAATTGAGTATTCTGATTAATATGTTTTAGCTGTTACATTTGCAAAATGTGCAAAGCAGTATAAATTATTCTCTACATTTTGAACAGTACAGATCTCCATAATACCCATCTGTTGCAAAAGGAATCTGCTTTGATGAAAGTTGAGAGCTATACTTATGTGTGTATAAGAATAAATATTTAGAATAGAGTTACAAATTATATTAATTTAGGGAAATAGTAAAGGTTCTCTTATAGGGTGTGTGTGCTCTCTGGCTTCATATAGCTGGCTAAGTTTACAGTAACAGATGTCCCATTGACAACTGTTTAGTTGCCTACAAAATAAAAATGCTGCTATGCCACTACTGTATCATTGGTAAATATCTTACTTGATATATCATTGTGGTTTGTAGACTTTAAACGTGGCTAGGATTATCTATTGCTTCTTTCTCTTTGTGGTGTTTTCACCAATGGTGTCTTCAGGTTTATGGAGGCAACCAAAGATAATAACAATGGCCTAGATGTCCTTCAGGTACTCAACCTCAGTAGATATATCTACAATATACCCACTATGCCTAAAGCTCAGGGAAGAAATATCACAAAAAAGGTGACAGAAAAGTTGTAAGAGACATAGGACTAGGATGACTTTTGTTAAATAGTTTCCTATACATGACAGAGAAAATGCACTGATAAACTTTCAACAATACAGTTGCCTAAACAAGAATGTCATTGCAACATGAGTTGACAGGATAACATGGATATGGGATATTCCACAAGCTCCTGCCACAATATCTAGAGCTACAAGTAGCCAACTGTGGCTGAGAGAGGGAGAACAATTTCCTTGAGGATAAGCTTTCACACAAGTTATCCAATCCCAAGTTGTCAGTCCTGGACACATGTACATATTAACAAATTGCATGTGGGCATACAGCTTTCCGTTTTTGAGATACATATTCATTTATCCCTGGATGGCCTTGAAGTCACTAAGTGGCTTAAAATGGACTTTAAGTCCTAATTGTCCTACCTTAGCCTCTCTAGTACTGGGACTACACATTTGTACCATTATGCTTAGCTTCAAGGTCATCTTTTCTAACGTCTAGTAATACTGATATAATGATCTTTGTATTCAGATATTGCTATTTCAATCTTTTTCATAGTTCCATAGTCCTATTAAATAAGTATTATTATTATTTTTGTTAACAAGTAGAAAAATAAGACGAACAGAAATTAAGTAACATATGCAAGCTCACATAGCTGGTAAGTTTACAAGCCAGCCTATAAACCTGGCAATCAAGCTAGAGGTCATAGTTTAACTATTATAACAAACAACCATTCTTTCATGCTATAAACCATTGCTATTTCAGTCCATTTCATAGTTCTATAGTCCTATAAAGTAATTATTATTATTATTATTTCTTGTTTAACAAATAGAAAAGTAAGACAAAAAAAAGTTAAGTAACATATGCAAGCCCTCATACCTGGTAAGTTTAAAATCCAGAATGTAAACTTGGCAATCAAGCTAGAAGTCATGCTTTCAACTATTATAACATACAACCATTCTTTCATGCTACTCCACACAGTAAAACAGCCTCATGTCTATACTTAGGATAAAACATAGAAATAACACATAATAGACTATAGTCAAGGCAATGCTTGTAAATTCCAACTTACTAAGATGTGGTGGCTCACTGAATCCTCCTGTAACCCATGCCTAAGTCATTCTGTAAAATTAAGCTTACAATAACCCTTGAATATAATCTAAAATATATTCTTAAATTTATTTTATAGTTTCATTTCTATGACTATATGAAATTGCCTGTTATATTAATAAATATTGAAATTATAGTTATTATTGAATGCAATGTGCTCAGGAATAATTAAATTGTATAAAATGTATTTAAAACGATATTAACTTACTAGTTTATATTTTACTCCTAGAAAAATGTATTCTCTGATTTTCATGGATTTTATGTAAATATTATTAACCTTTATTATATTACCTTTTTCTAATTCAATAGGTCTTAACTAATCTAGTGCAAGTCTTGATTGTCAATTTTATGGGACTTTGGGTCCCCAATGCAACCTATGCATGTGTACAAGAGTGTGTCCAGAGAAGTTGAACTCAAGTGGGAGACACACTTAAATATAGGAGGCAGCATCCCATGGGTTGGGGATAGTCTCTGTTGAGTCATCAGAGTCTTGCTTTTCTGCCATCTGGGTCTATTTGGTGACTACCTCCAGT
The DNA here is from genome assembly GCA_030674055.1 of Rhabdomys pumilio. Lineage (NCBI taxonomy): Eukaryota > Metazoa > Chordata > Mammalia > Rodentia > Muridae > Rhabdomys > Rhabdomys pumilio. The sequence goes on from JANHMN010000005.1 coordinate 51,811,683, forward strand.
TCCCCACCCCACCCCTTTGCTACACACCTCTGTTCAATTTCCTGACTCTGTACATGGAATTTTAAAAGAAACATTTGGTATGAAATATTTGAAAAAAACTAATTTTGTGTACATATGTAAAACAGTGCAGGAAGTAAAAGGCAAAGGATAACCTACCAAATGATCACTATTTAAATATTTGTAGCACACTAGGTGAAAAGTAATATCTCTCTAAAACTATCACTGATATTTAAAACTTAAGATAAAATGTCACTATTAGAGACTTGCTGAATTAGTGTTAACGCACTCTATTTTTATTTCAAGTTAAAAAAAATAGAAAAAACAGAGAATTCTGGAAATCCCACATACTACTTATAATTATTTAACTATATGTCAGACTTTAATAAACCTCTTCAGGTTTTGAATTGAGATACAATCATAATAGTTCAGAGAGAGTTAAATCTCTTGTTTGTTATCTGGTTTGGTTGATGAGTTCAGGGTTCAAGGGGAGTACAAAAAGTTGTATAAAAGTATACTAATTTTAAATATTGAAAGACTTAGATTTTCATAGCATAGTAACTGTGACAGATTACAAATTAATTGTTTGAAATTCTTTTCTAAAGAATACTGCTATATTTAACTAGACCGAATTAATAGAGAATAAAACAGCTATTTTTAAATGCCTGTATGTGTGATGAAGGTTTAGGAAAAGGAAACTAACTTTTGCAATTTATAGTAGGTAAATAGTCTACAAGTAACATGTGGGACAGCACCAGAAAACATTGTTCAGGGAAATCATTGGCTAATTTTCTAAACAATAATCTAAGAAATGAAATATTTTAAAAGGTAGTTTCTTCTGCTTTTTCTCATCCCTATAAAGCAGAATGAATACTGATTTAATAACTTTTCAAATCAGGCAAAACAAGTGCAATGCATTAAAGCACTAGTTTAAATACAGATTTATGAAGCACTCTGTTGTTTATTTTAAATATACTTATTTTCACTTTTAAGCTGGTGTTAATCATACATGCAATTTCTCAGCGTATCTACATGGTGAATCCACATACCATGAAATGTTCATAGCCAACCATAATTCTTCCTCTTCCTCTCTGCACTCTTTCTCGATCTTCGTAATTCTACTTTCAGGCCAGTAGGTTTTTTTTTTTTTTTATTTCCATGAATGAAAGAGAATATATGATACTTCTTTTTCTGTGACTGGTTAATTTCACATAACATGTTTTGTATGTACATTAATGTGTATGTATATAACATTTCCTTTATTTGTAAAAACTATATTTTTATTTATGCATGCTTGTCTGTGGAGTTCTATGTGCAAATAAGAATAAGTGCTTGTGGAATTTAGAAGATAGTGGCAACTTCCTCGAAATAATGGCAGAACATGTAAGAATTCACAATTTTTTTGTAGTAAAAATTTTCAGGGAACAAAATATAAACTGCTTGCTTTGAACATTTGCCGATTATAGATTAGAGAGTTAAGAAGAATTTAGCCAAGGTTTACTATAGTAGAACAGTTTTTAAAGTACTTGTTTACTTCTGGGGTTTGTGATGGTGACATGATACTACTCTTGGGAGGGTTAACATGTGCTTAGGAAAGTAGAGTAGTTGTTCTTGATTTTGGTTATCTATCTACAGACCTGTGACTGAAGTTGGGAAGTTTTTCACCTATCAATGTACAAAAAGGGAATAATCAGCTTTTTCCTTTGAAGCTGAAATTACCTTGTATTAAATATACTTAAACACCTGCTTTACCCTAATATGAACACATCAATAAGATAAAATGCTGTATATAATAAAGTAATTTTTGTTTTCATAATTTAAATTTTTTATAAATTATATTTGGAACATATTTCCCCTCTACCAGCTCCTGTTCTTTTTTATGGTCCCTATAAAATACAGAAACGATAATAGCAACAAACAAAAAGGCAAAGCAAACTTCAAAAGAGAAAATGAATGAAACAAACAAAAACAATAAAACAAAATGAAGGGGCACAAAAAAATCTATTTTGTTTTTGCCAACTACTCCTGGACATAGACTGTCTTGGCATATGGTCAATGTACCCAGTTATCCTTTCTTGAAAAACAAGCCACATTTCCCCTTTCCTAGCAGATATCAATTACAAGTAGCTTCTTTGTTTGGGATGGGATTTTGTGTAAACTGTAACTGGATTAAACCTGTGTGTTTTGTTTGCTGCTACAGTTTCTGTGAGTTTTTATGTATGTCAGGTGGTAGGTGTCTGTATAGTACTGTTTCCTTGACACTATGCACAATCTCTGGCTGTTACAACATTTCTTCTTTTTCTTCTTCATAGAACCCTGGGCCATTAGAAGATGTGTTTAATAAAGATGTCCCATTGAGGGCTCAGTGCCCCTAAGTCTTGCCCTCTCTGAACATTGCCCAGTTATAGTACTCTGTGCTCATATGACCTCTTGTAAGAAAAGGCATAAGGGTAGTGTAATATTCTGCTCTGTGTATTGAAATATGTCATTATGCATCATTTAATTGCTATGTTAATTTAGAAAAAAATAGTACAAAGTATTCTCTTCAACCCATGACCTGTCTGTTTAGAAATTCTTTGACAGTTTAGCGTCAGTTATGGATTCCTTTATGAATGTGGGCCTTAAATAAATTTTAAAAGTGGTTGACTATTCCCATAATATTTATACCTCAGCTACACCAGTATATTTTTCTTTTTTAATTTTTATTGGATATTGTATTTACATTTCAGATTTTATCCCCTTACTCCATTCCCCCTACCACCCAGGAACCTCCTATCCCTTCCCCCTTCCTCCTGCTTCTATGAGGATGTGACCTCACCTACCCCCCCACTTCCACCTCCCACCCTCAAATTCTTCCCCACTCGGTGTTCAGCCTTCTTGGGACCAAGGATCTCCTCTCCCACCTATGCCCAACAAGGCCATCCTCACCTACATATAGAGATGGAGTCATGGGTCCCTCCCTATGCGCTCCCAGGCTGGTGGTCTAGACCCTAAGGAGCTCTGGTTGGTTGGTATTGTTGCTTTCCTCATGGGGCCACAAACCCTTTCAGCTCCTTTTGTCTTCTAACTTCTTCATTGGGAAACCCTTGATCAGATCAGTGGTTAGCTGTGAGCATCTGGCTCTAAATATGTCAGATTCTGGCAGACCTCTAAGAAGACAGCTATATCAGGCTCTTGTCAGCATGCACTTCCTGACATCCACATCATATGGGTCTCTGTTGTTGGTCATAAGTTTTGTGTCTGGGTGAAGTTGAAGACTACTTTTCTCCTCTGTTACTATGCAAAGCATCATAATTGCTAGTCAGTAGGGATAAGACTTCTAGCAGGATACTAGTTTTATTCTTCTATATGGAAAGGCATAAATAAGTTTTATCTTCAGCAGTAATGCCTTGCCTTCAGCATATGGAGAAAAACCAATAGTCTATGCATTAGCCTCTGATGATTGAGGAATCTATGTGAGGACTTTGGGTAACAACTCTACAAGAGCACTTTAGCATCCATTCTTGATGCCAAATGTTTTACTTGGTGGCATAAGTCTCTGGTTGTTGCACTGTCTCCTTCCTTATATAATAACTCAATTTAAATATATTTTAGGAAGTTTCTAAAATAGTATATAACAAGCCTTTTTTGTTGCTTGTCTTTGCCCATATTCCATCCTTAGCCTGCCTTCCCATACCTCCACAATACTATTGTTCTAGTTACCCCTTTATCACTTTATAAACATGGCAGTCTATTTCTCTTCTTTTGGGAGATCTCCTTCCCCTTAGTCCCTTACTAGCTATGGAACTTCTGTGGGTATACAGATTGAAACACATATGTCTGAAAAGTTTAATACTATATAATATATATATCATATATATATATTTGTATTTTGGGGGTCTGAGTTACCAAATCCAGAGGATGATGGTTCCATTTACCTGCAGATTTCATGATTCACTTTTGGAAAAGCTGAATAATATTCTATTGTATAAATGTAGTACCTTTTCATTATCCATTCATCAGTTGATGGACATCTTTGATTTTCCAAATTTATGACTATTATGAATAGAGCATCAAGTAACATGGATAAGCAACTATCTCAGTAGTAGGATGTAGAGTCATGTAATGTGGTGTTTTAAATATGCTTTGCTCATTGGGAGTTGTACTGTTAGGAGGTGTGGCCGTATTGGAAGAAGTGTGTCATTGTAGGGGTGGGCTTTGAAACTCTACCTAGGGCAGAAGAGTGTTACTTATGGCTACAGTCTGTTCAAGATGAAGAACTCTCAAGTTCTCAAACACCATGCCTTCATAGATGCTGCCATGATTCCTGCCATGATGATAATGGATTGCACCTCTGAACCTGTAAGCCAGCCCCAATAAAATGGTTTCCTTTCTACAAGTTGCCTTGGCCCTTGTATCTTTTCATAACAACCAAAACCCTAACTAAGACATGTGCACATATGCAAAATAGTTATATCGATGAATCATGTGATACATACATTTTCAGCTTTCTGCAAAAGAAAAGTAATACCAATTTCTATGAGTGCTCTACTAGGTTGTACTTCTACCAGCAATGAAGAATTGTTCCTGTTGCATTCTTACTACCATGTGTTGTCATGTGCTTATTGATCTTGACCACGTTAGTTGGAGTAAGTTGAAATCTAAAAGTTTTATTTTCATTCACCTTATGACTAGACATATTTAACATGTATTCTAAGGTTTCTCAGCTAGTTGTTTTTCATGCTATGACAACTCTGTTTAGTTTTATACCACATTTTTAATGGGGTTATTTCTTTCACTGATATTCTCTGTTTTAGTTCTTTACACATTCTAGATAATAAAACTCTATCAAGTATATAGTTGGTAAAGATTGCTCCCATTCTGAAGATTGAATCTTTGCTCATATCAGTTTCCTCTGTTGCACAGCAGGGTTTTAGTTTTATGAGGTCCATTATTAATTATTAATATTAATGTCTATACTATCACTGTCCTTTCCGGAAGGTCCATTTTTACAATGAATTCAAGCCTTTTCTCTATCATATTCAGGTTATCTGATTTTATGTTGAGGTCTTTGATTCATTTGGAGTTGAGGTTTATTTAGGATTACAGATGGGGATCTATTTTCATTTTTCTACTTGTACTTATCTACTTTAGTAAGTACCATTTCTTGAAGATGCTGTTTTTTCTCCAGTATGTGTTTGGATTGTTTATCATAATTCAAATGTCCATGAGCATGTGGAGTTATGTCCAGGTCTCCAATTCTATTTTAATAGTTAATAAGGCTTTTTATGCCAATAACAAATGTTTTTATAATTATAGCTCTGTACTACAATGTGAAATCTGGGATGGCAATACCTCCAGCAGTCCCTTTTTATTCAGAAAAATTTTGGCATTCTTGGAGTGTGTGTGTGTGTGTGTGTGTGTGTGTGTGTGTGTGTGTGTGTCTATATGAAGGTGAGAGCTAAACTTCCATGAAGATTTTTGTATAAATTTTTATGTGGATTGCATTGACTTGCTAAATTACTCTTCTTAGCATGATCATTTTCATTACATTAATCTTAGTGAACCATGAACATGGGAGATCTTTCCATCTTCCGGTGTTTGAGTTTGGTGCATAGATTTTTAGATCTGTGAAATACTTTTGGTTGACATTTCCTTTTTGGACTATGTAGTATCCTCTGTTTTTTATGGTTAGTTTTGATTTTATTTATATGTCCTGACAGATATAAAGTAGCTATATCTACTTGTTTCTCAGCTCAATTTGTTTGGAATACTTTTTCCCTTCTTTTTACTGTAACTTGACAGCTATCATTGTTGGTTAAGTGTGTTTCTTGAATGCTCAGCTCAGAGAAGGGACTCTGAAGGTAGACTGAAGCAACACTGAAATTGAGGAAAAGAAGGAAATGAACATTTCTTATAGAGTTCTAGCCTAGTATGCAGGCTTTGGATCCCTGGTAGGAAGAGGTGCTGGAGGACAGTAGAGTTAAAAAGACAGGGGATTTGCTAGCAGAAAAGGCTTGATTGGGTCACCAGGAAGATCTAGAGAACCCCTACTAGTCAAAAGTTTTAACTCAGAGAATATAAATATATTTATGTTTACCAGAAATCGGTGTGTGTTTTCTGAAACAGCCAAAGATTATATTTTAAACTTAGTTACTGGAAATAAGATGATAACATTCCATCCAGGAACTATATATAGCCTAAAAAAACCCTTCAGTGTCTAATGGGACTCCTGTATTTGTGTTGTTTTTTGAAGGGATCCATGTAACTCCCAAATCATATATGCCATTGTCATTTACCTTCATTGCCTTTAAGAAGTCCAATGAAAGACTCTGTTGCTAAAGACACCATTGATTTAGAAAAGTGGATGAACTTAGCTGTTACAGATTTGGAGAGTTTCTCCCCAAGGCTTGCTTTCATAGGTGTTGGAGCTGCCAGACAAGAGAAGGTACCAAGAGTATTACCTGGAGGTAAGGTCTGAGAACCACAGCAATGCCAGGAATGGCAAGATATCTGTAATGGTGTAGCAGTTATACTTATGAACCTACAGCCCATGCTATAGGAAGAAAACCATAGCCTTTGCTATAGATCTAGCCAAGAACCCAAAAATGGAAGAGTCATACGTTCTGCAGAACATACTATTAAAACTTTTTAAAAATTAACATAGCTTCCAATTACATCTTTAAAACTCTTTTAAAAATAAAGCAATCACAGGGGGCAGAGGGAGAGAGGGACCTGTGTGGAAGAAGAAAATGGGGGTGTTAGGAGGGGAATATGATCAGGTATTGGAAGGCAGGAGTGAAGCCCTGAGGGCCAGCAGAAAGAATGGAAACAGACAACATCGGAAGGTAGAAGGTGTGGGGGATTCTCTGTACCGCGCGTGGTATCCCTGCCCGCAGGAACTCACACGAACACGTGGGGAATCCTTTCGTGGTGATTTTATTCTTTTAACCTGAGTGGGTGAGACAGAAAGAGTAAGAAAGAGGAAGAACAGAAACACAGAGAGGGTTACCCGCAAAGAGACCGAGCCGCATGGTGCGTCTCGTTTTTTATGGCCCGTGGGCGTGGTCATTCATGGTTAGCTGTTCACTCAAATTCCCAGGTTCCTTTGCGATACACATGCGCAGTTCAATGGCGTGACGCCGGGAAGTAGGCGTGCCCTAAGACCCTGTGCCCACAGCAAGGACGGCCCTCTACATCCGCCCCTTTTTGTTTATTGAATGACTGGATGGCGTCTGGTGCGACTCTGAATTATCTCTCTTGTAGAGGAAGGTAGAGGTCTAGTCCCTTGTGCAGAATATTGGGATATTGTAAAGAATTTCCACCCTGGTCGTTGATTCCATGAGTGTACTTTTATCTACCCATCCCCATTGCCTTTGACAGGGAGAGGATTTTGGCAATTCGACCTCTGTGCAACTAGACATGCCTTCAAGGAATCTATCTCTGAGGAACATCCTTTGTACATCACAGTGTACCTCTACCCAGAGATGTACAGAGCGCAGGCTTTTGTCTCACTGATCCAGTGCAATGGGTAGAACCCGTGGAGTGCAACAGCTGAGACCTCAAGCGCTAGTTACTTTGTAGCACAAACAGCCAGACCTTGGGGGGAGAAACTTTGTTTTAAGGCAACAGGTACTTGGGCAATTATCGCCTAATTACACTTCTGTTGGGTTTTTTTGAGTTTGCAGACCAACCAAGAATGTATTTACAGCCCAGGGTTATACTAAACAGGTCTGTTCTTCTCCACACTTCCCCTGATAAAAAAATCCCTTTTATCTTTATTAACAACAGGCCTATTCCCACCCAATTTTAATAGGAGAGGGCTGAAGATCTCTCAGGTTTTCCTCGAACTCTGGGGTCCAGTTGTGCAGTAAAACCTAGAAAAAGGGGAATCTCCGTCTCAGCTCCGCCTGTCCCGCCATCAGGAGTGACAGCAGGAGGGTCTTCATCTCTCTGGGCAGCAGGATCAGGCTGAGACTCCAAGATTCTTCGTGTCAGGCATTCCGGCAGCCAAAATGGGTTGTCTTCTTCCTGTGGAAACACACAAACAGCTCCCCGGGACCGTATTAAGATAGGATCCGGGCCTTTCCATTGTCCAGTTAGAGCATCCTTCCACTTGACCATCTCTTTTGGTCTGTTAGGTTCTAAACAATGACGGTCAGCTGCCGTGTGGCCTTGGCTGTCCAGATTTAAAAAATTAAGGGTGAAAAGTATTATAGAAACGGTGACTCGTGGCACTGAGGGTAGAGCTTCCTCGACTCCCCCTTTTTGTTTTATTAGATAGGATTTAAGAGTGCGATGAGCCCGCTCTATAATACCTTGTCCTTGAGGATTGTACGGTAGACCTGTTAAATGGGTCACCTCCATTTGGCGGCAGAATTGTCTAAATTTCTGCGAAGTGTACGCTGGCCCATTGTCAGTTTTAAGAATTTTAGGCTTTCCCCAGGCACTCCATGCCTCGAGGCAATGCTGAATGACATGAGTAGCCTTTTCTCCTGTCAAGGGAGAAGCAAATATAATTCCAGAACAAGTATCAATAGAAACATGTAAATATTGCAATTTGCCAAAGGATGGGATGTGAGTAACATCCATTTGCCAAATCTGTAGTGGCCGAATTCCTCGTGGATTAATTCCAGTACGAGGTGCTGGTAAGAATTGACAACAATTTTTACATTGAGTTACTATATCCCTAGCCTCTTTTCTAGTTAGGTTAAATCTCTGACGTAAAGTCTCAGCAGTTACATGAAACCTTTTATGGAAATCTTTCGCCAAGGTCCATTTTGGAGATAAGACAACAGCTATTAACTTTGTGGCTCGGTCTGCCAGGTCATTTCCACGGGACATTGGTCCAGGTAAACCTGAATGAGCCCTGATATGTGTAATAAACACAGGAGATCTCCTATTGACTAGGATAAATTGAATCTTTTGGAAGATCTTTGTAAGTTTGCTAGAGGGCTTAATTAACCCAGCAACTTCTAGAACTCTAACTGCATTTACTACATAAAGGGAATCCGAAACAATATTTAAAGGACCTGGGAAAGTTTCAAGAACCTCTAGTACTACCAAGCATTCCACGACCTGAGGTGAAGTCTCATGGTATTGTCTGACTGTGGCCTTATCATCAATTACATAGGCACCCACACCTGCCTTTGACCCATCTGTGTAAACAACCACTCCCTCTGGGAGCGGCTTCTGAGAGATAACGCGAGGAAACACAACAGCTTGAGTTAAGGCAAATTGTAAAATAGGATGCTTAGGATAATGATTGTCTATTTGACCATTAAAGGAAGTAACCAACACCGCCCAAACATCCGAGGTAGCAGTTAATGTTTGAACCTGATGTGCAGTATATGGCACTATTAACACTTTAGGATCTTTCCCAAAATAAGTAACAGCTGCCTTTAGTCCCCGAAGGGCAAGTTGAGCAACTGCATCTGGATACCACTCAATGATCTTTGCGGGAGATGCATTGGGATGGATCCATAGCAGGGGCCCATCTTGCCATAACACAGCAGTTGGTAAATGTCTGGTCTTAAAAACACATAAATCAAAAGGTTTGGTTATATCAATACGTTTTAGTTGGGCATTTTGTAAGGCCTTTTCCACTACTTGTAGGGCGCTGCTTGCAGCTGGCGTTAAGGCCCTTGGTGAGGAAGGGTGGGTGTCCCCTTCCAGAATATCAAACAAAGGTTTTAGTTCAGCCGAGGGGATTTTTAAAAATGGTCTCAACCAATTTATATCACCTAATAATTTTTGAAAATCATTTAAGGTATGTAAATGGTCCCTGCGAATTTCTAATTTCTGAGGAACTATTTTTTCTGGATAAATCACTGTTCCTAGAAAGGAGCCTACTTCTGACATTTGGACCTTATCTGTGGCAATATGTAGGCCCCATCGCTCCAAAGATTTAATTAGTAGGGGGTATGAGGCTTGTAAAATAGCAGATTCCCTATGACAAATAAGAATGTCATCCATGAAAAGGGCTATTAATAAGGAAGGGAATTTTTTCTTAACTGGCTCAAGGGCTCTTTGTACATATAACTGACATATAGTGGGGCTATTTGCCATCCCTTGAGGTAAAACTCTCCACTGATATCTCCTATCTGGTTCAAGGTGATTAACTGCAGGGAGGGTAAATGCGAATCTTTGCCTATCCTGTGGGTGTAGGGGAATAGAAAAAAAGCAATCCTTAATATCTATAATTATTGTCCTCCACTGCTTAGGTAAAGCAGAGAGCAGAGGTAGACCTCGTTGCACTGGGCCAAACACCCGCATTTGTGCATTAATGGCCCTTAGATCATGGAGAAGTCTCCATTTCCCTGATTTCTTTTTTATGACAAAAATAGGTGTATTCCAAGGAGAAGTAGAAGGCTCTAAATGACCAAGCTGTACTTGTTCTTTAATCAACCTTGTAGCCGCTTCCAGTTTCTCAGAGGATAACGACCATTGAGAAACCCACACGGGGTCCTCTGTAACCCAGGGTATGGGCATAGATCCCTCAATGGTCACTAGGAAAAACCCAAACCTTGCCTTCCTGTATTACTTTCTTGTGAAACTGGGTTTAACCTTCCTTCTTCCTTTTTGCCCAGACCTTTTCCTTCCTTATATCCCATCTTTTTCATAATACCAATGGCTTGCTGAGAATATTCATTAGTTAATGTTAATCCTAAGTCTTGTAAGATGTCTCTTCCCCAGAGATTAACGGGGAGAGGAAGCACATAAGGTATAAAACTTCCTGTTTGACCCTCTGGTGTCTGCCAATTTAGGGAGCGGGAACTGACTGTAGGGCTGGCCTCATATCCCAGTCCTTGTAAGGAATGGGAGGATCGTGTAACAGGCCATGCCTTAGGCCACCATTTGGAGGAAATAATGCTTTTATCAGCTCCTGTGTCTAAAATTCCTATAAAACTCTTCCCTTCTACCATTAATTGTAAAGTGGGTCTAGTTTTAAGATCGACTACCAGGTGAGCAAAGTCGGTTCCTGAAGAACCAAGCCCGTTGGCACCTCTGGGCACCCCGGTGGATGGGAAACAATCATGTAAACTTGGGAGGATAACTAACTGAGCAATCCTATCCCCAGGGGAGATGGAAAATATACCCTGTGGACAGGAGCAGAGAACTTGAAGTTCCCCAGTATAATCTTGGTCTATTACACCAGGATGAACCACGAGCCCTTTTAAGGCAAGAGAGGAGCGACCTAAAATAAGGCCTACACTTCCTTCAGGCAGGGGACCTTTAAAATCAACTGGAACAGGCTGTACGCCCTCCAGTGGCATTAGTAAGAATTGGGAGGTGGCGCGGAGGTCCAGTCCTGCTGAGCCCCTTGTAGCTCTGCGGCTGCAAACATCCCCCGGCCCTGAGCTCGTGTCCCATATTTCTTGGGGCCCTGAGACCTGGGGCCCTGATACCCGTTTTTTGGATTGTCTACAGTCCCTGCTGGGGAGGGGTCATGCTGAATAATCCTTCCCTGAATGTCCTTGACTGAACGACACTCATCAGCCCAGTGATAGCCCTTTCTGCATTTCGTGCATAACCCAGGGGGTTTTTTCTTTACGGGAGTACGACATTCCTTTCTCAAGTGACCTGGTTTACCACAATTATAGCAGACCTCACGTGTCCTAAGGTTTGCATTATTCTGACCTTGCAAAATGGCTGCAGCGAGACCAGCATTAGTTAGCGGGCCTCCTAGTCCTCGGCAGATTTTAATCCAGTCAGTTAACCCTTTATCTCTTATAGGGGTAATAACTGCCTTACATTCTGGTGAGGCATTTTCATACACTAATTGTTCTATCACTGGTTTAACCCGTTCTGCATCTCCAAAAATCTTGTCTGCTGCTTCTGTCATCCTAGCAACAAAGTCCGAGAATGGCTCCTGGGGACCCTGCAAGATTTTGGTCAAATGTCCCCCAATTTCGCCTTTCTTTGAAAGAGCCTTCCACGCTTTAATGGCGGCGGCGGAGATTTGGCTATAAGCCGCCCAATCATAATCTGTTTGGTTATTAGCAAACTGTCCCTGCCCCGTTAACAACTCAAATGTCCACTGCTTTTGGTCGCCTTCCGCGTTAGCGTTGGCCTTTGCCTGCGTTTGGGAAGCATCGTGCCATAAGGCTTTCCATTCTAAGTATTGTCCCATATTAGGGAGAGCAGCCTTTACTGTATTCTGCCAATCATTCGGAGTCATCGCCACAACGGCGAGTCTCTCGAGTTGCATGACTGTGAAATTAGCATCAATTCCATATTTGCTAACTGCTTCAGCTAACTCTTTTATCACGGCGTATTCTATTGACACGTGGACGCGGCCTGTTTCTGCGGCCTCAAACACGGGGAAAGCTTGTAACATCTTTTTTGTGTCTTCCTCTGAAAGGAAGGAATCTGAACGGCGCTTGTCCGCGTAAGGCGGAAGAGCGCTGGGGATCGCAAGTTGGGAGGACGCGGCTGGCTGAGACGCCACGCAATTCCCGCCTTCCAACTTCTCCCGTTCTCCATCTTGTAATGCTCGCTGCTTATCTTTATGAATCTCGCAAAACTCTCCCGGGGCTTTTTTTTTTCCCCAAATTCTCGCTTCCGCCGACCGAGGGTCTGCGGGAGGGCCTGAACCTTTTCGCAAGTTTCTATTCTCTTCTAAAGTGGCTAACCTCTTCCTCAACTCTGTTTCTGACCGTCGGCCCGTTTCCACAATCTTTAAATGGTTTTTTTCCTCCCATAGAGCTAAGAGAATGAGTATGGCCACTGCTATCACGGCGGTCAAGGCTATTGAAACTCCTGTCTCTTGGGGGAGGAGCTGGCTCAATTCCAGACCGAACATGTCTCTCAAGAGTTACCTTACCACGTCACCACAATTCTGGATCCACTCGGAGCGCAGAGATCGCTCGCTCGGTGCGGTGATGGTATAATCCCGGGTTTCGGCACCAGATGTACCGCGCGTGGTATCCCTGCCCGCAGGAACTCACACGAACACGTGGGGAATCCTTTCGTGGTGATTTTATTCTTTTAACCTGAGTGGGTGAGACAGAAAGAGTAAGAAAGAGGAAGAACAGAAACACAGAGAGGGTTACCCGCAAAGAGACCGAGCCGCATGGCGCGTCTCGTTTTTATGGCCCGTGGGCGTGGTCATTCATGGTTAGCTGTTCACTCAAATTCCCAGGTTCCTTTGCGATACACATGCGCAGTTCAATGGCGTGACGCCGGGAAGTAGGCGTGCCCTAAGACCCTGTGCCCACAGCAAGGACGGCCCTCTACATCTCTCTGGAATGTACCAGAAACCTGGGTGGTGAGAGACACTCAGGACTCAAAGGGGGGGACCTTAGATAAAACATGGAACAGTGGGGAGAGGAATCTTGTAGAGTCCACCTCCAATAAAAAGACAGGGCATCAAGTGGAGGGATGGAGTTGCCATCCCACAGTCAAAAACTCTGACCCAGAGTTGCTCCTGTCTGAAAGAACTTCAGGGAAAAAATGGAGAAAAGACTGATTTTAAGGAGGTCTAGTGACCAGCCAAACTGAGGATCCAACAAGGCCTGATACTATTACTGATGCTATGATGTGCTTATAGACAAGAGCCTTGGTTGGTTGCCCTATTAGAGGCCCAACAAGCAGCTGACTAAGATTCAGATACTTACACCCAACCAATAGACTGAAGTCAGAGACCCTTGTGGTTGAATTAGGGAAATGCTGGAAAAAGTTGAGGAGGAAGGTACCCCCATAGCAACCTAGCAGTCTCAACTAATCTGGAACCCTGAGATCTCTCAGACACTAAGCTGCACAGGGTGCATACACAGGCTGGTCCAAAGCCTCTGACACATATACAGCAGAGAATTGCCTGGTCTGGCCTCAGTGAGAGAAGATGCACATAACTCTCAAGAAACGTGAGGTCCCAGGGAATAGGGAGGGCTAGTGGGGTGGGGTGGGTGTGGAGACATCCTCTTGGAGATGGCAGGAGGAGGAATGGAATGAGAAAATGTAGGAAGGAAGACAAGGAGGGAGATAAAAACTGGACTGTAAAAAAGATTAATGTTAATTTTTAAAAAATAAAGAAAATAGATTATTTTCTCATGCAATATATTTTTATTATAGTTTCCCCTCTCTCTGATTCTCCTACCTCCTCCCACATCTACTTCCTTTCTGTGCATCATTAGGAAAAAAACAGGTTTCTAAGACAGAACAATAAAACATGAAAAAAATAAAATATAGGATGAAGCAAAGACTTTTGTATTGAAGTTGGATATGGCAATCCTACATGAGAGAAAAAAGTACAAAGAGTAGGAAATAGAGTCATAGATACATTAGTTCTCATAGCCAGGAGTCCCATAGAATACTAAGCTAATGGTTGTAATACATATGGAGAGGACCTGTTGTAGACTCATATAGGTCTTGTCCTTGTTGCTTCAATTTCTGTGAGCTCATATGGCCTTACTTAATTGATTCAGAGTGTTTTGTTCTCCTGGTATCCTTTGAGCCTTGTAATCTTTCTCCTACTTATTCTGTTGGACTTCATGAGCTCTAAGGGGAAAGATTTGATAGACATCTCCAATTTAGACTCTCTCCACATAGTGTCTGGCTGTGAGTCTCTGGATCTGTTCTCATGTGCTGCCAGAGGAAGCTTCTTTGATATTAACTAATAAAGCACTGAATTGGGCATAAATCCTTACTCTTATTTTTTGAATTATTGGTTATTTTATTTATTTATATTTCAAAGGTTATCTCCCTTCCTGGTTTCCCCTCTGCAAAGCCACTAACCCCTCCCACTCCCCCTGATTCTATAAGGATGCTCCCCCATTGACCACCTCCCAGCTCACTGCCCCAATATTCCCCTACACTGGGGCATCAAGCACTTATAGGACCAAGGAACTCCCCTCCCATTTATGTTAGACAATGCCATCCTCTGCTACATATGCATCTGGAGTCATGGGTCCCTCTATGTGTAATCTTTGGTTGGTGGTTTAGTCCTTGGGAGCTCTGGGGGGTCTAGTTGTTTGATATTGTTGTTCTTCATATGAGGTTGCAAAAACCTACACCTCCTTCAGGCCTTTTCCTAAACTCCTCCATTGGGGTCTCTGTGCTCAGTCCCATGGTTGGCTGCAAGCATCTGCATCAGTATTGCTAAGGCACGGGCAGAGCCTCTCAGGAGACAGCTATATCAGGCTTCTGTCAGCAAGCACTGGATGGCCTTTCCTTCCGTCTCTGCTCTACTCTTTGCCCCTGTATTTCCTTTATATATGAGCAATTCTGGGTTAATATTTTTGAGATAAGTAGGTGTTCACATCCGTCAACCAGTCCTCGATGAGGGATAAGGATACCCATCTCAAATTACTTATGCTTATATTCATAAATATTGGTACAATTGTCCTAACATGATTTGTTGAAAAGAATATTCTCTTTATTTGATGCCTTTAATACTTAGTCTTGCTATCATGTGGACTAGATCTTAGATCAATTAAGAAGTGGTTCAAAAAGTATTTTTAGAATGTCTAAGTGAATGTAGGAGACTGGATTCTCACCAGGAATCCTCCAGACTTCATTCCTCAAATGAACTATTTCCAGCCTTATAGAACAGTGTCTTCTGATTGGCAGCTTCTCAAGTGTAGAAATATTTACTCTTGGACTATTCAGCACATATTAAGTAAATCTGTTAAATAAGTTTCCATTATAATAAGGCTCAAATCAACATCTCCAAATGTTTATATAATTATACATTCACTATGTTGGTTCAGTTCTGTTGCTCTAGAAAACCTGATTAATAGAGCACCCTTGGAAAAAAATCAATTCAGTATGTAAATACTTCTAGAATCAATTTTCTTCAATTGATTTCTATATCTTCTCTTATGCCTGTTCTACAAAGAAACAATTAATATATTCATTTATTAATGAATTGATTTCCATTTTGTTTTCAAGAATGTTTTATAAATTAACTTGTTTACTTTACATCCAAATATTTGGTCTTCTCTCTCCTTTCCTCCTTATCCTTGCCTCTCACATGCCATATACCCCCTCCACCTCTCCTTTCTTTCTCCTCAGAAAATGGGATGTTCCCCATGGATATCAAATAGTCTGGGCATACAAGTTACAGTAAGACTAGGCATCTCCTCTTAAGGATAGACAAGGAAGCCCAGTTAAGAGAAACATATTTGAAAGCATGCAACAGAGTCAGAGTTACCCACTTCTGTTGTTAGGAGGCCTACATGAAGTCCAAGTTGTTGCAAAACTGTTACATATGTGCAAAAGGCCCGGTCTATTGCTTTCATGTTCTCTGGTTGGTAACTCTCTTTGAGCTCCTATAAGTACAGTTTAGTTGATTGTGTAGGATTTCTTGTGGTATCCTCAACAGCTCTGTTTTTTTCAGTCCTTTCTCAACCTATTCCACAGGATTTCCCACGCTCTGCCAAATAATTAGTTGTGGGTTTCTGCATTTATTTCAGTCACTTCCTGGGTGAAACTTCTATGATGATAGTAATGCTAGGCTCATATCTGCAAGTATAGGAGAATATCATTAATAGTAAAAAAGAATGCTCTCTTTCCCGTGGCATGTGCCTCAAGCTGGTTCAGTCTTGGTCGGTCATTTTGTCAATTTCTGCTCCATCTTTTACCCTGTATATCTTGTAGGTAGGAAAAATTGTGGGTAGAAGGTTTTGTGGCTAGGTTTGTGTCCCAATCAATCCATTATAAGTCTTGCCTGTTTAGAGTAAGTAGATGGTCAGTCTAGGCTCCATATCCATCATTGTTAGAAGACTAAGCTAGTTAAACTGTACTAAAGAGCAATAAAAATATTACATTACCACAAGAAGATACAGGTTTATGAATGGAATCAAATTAAAAAACTCAGAAATAAATCTACACACCTATGGGCATTTGATTTTTTTGACAAAGAAGTCAAAATAACACATTGGAAAAAGACTATTCAACAAATTGTGCTAGTCTAACTGATCTAATTGATTTCCAAAGTGGCTGTACAAGTATGCACCCACCCCAGCAATGGAGGTGTCTTTACCTTGCTCTATATCCCTGCCAGCATGAGTTATCACTTGACTTTTTGATCTTAACCATTCTGAAGTATGTAAAATACAATCTCAGTGTTGTTTTAATTTGCATTTCCCTGAAGACAAAGGGTCTTGAACATTTCTTTTAATGCTTTTCAGCTATGAAACATTCCTTTGTCAATAATTCTGTATTTAGATCTAAACCTCAGTTTTCATATGATTATTTGGTTTGGTGAGGTCTAGTTTCTTGAGTTCTTTATATATTTTGGATATCAGTCCTATGTCAGATGTAGGGTTGGTGAAGAATTTTTCCCATTCTGTTGACTTCTGCTTTGTCATTTATGATACCCTTTGCCTTACAGAAGCTTTTCAATTTCATGAGGTCCCATTATTATTTGTATATATTAGAGCCTGAGTTGTGGGTCTTCAGTACAGGAAGTTGTCTCCTATACCAATATGTTCAAGGCTATTCCAGACTTTCTCTTCTATAAGGTTTTGGGTATCAGGATTTATGTTGAGGTATTTGATCTTCTTGGATTTGAGTTTTGTGTAAGTTAATAGATATGAATCTATTTGCATTCTTCTACATGCAGAATCAAGTTTGATCGGCAACATTTGTTGGAGATGCTTTCTTTTCTCCATTGTATAATTTTGGCTTTTTTTCATAAATCAAATATTCATAGGAGTATGGGTTTATTTCTCTGTGTTTGATTCAATTTCACTGATATACATGACTTTTTTATGCTAATACCATGTGATTTTTTTTTATTACTACTGCTTTGTAGTACTACTTAACAACAGGGTTAGTGTAGGCTCTGTTCACGTTGTCAAAGTCTCTGAATTTATATGTACTTGTGTCATCCACGGCCTCATATCTTTCAATCATTCAGCTTTCTATTTTGCATAGCTCCCTGAACACTGAGGGGAGAAGGAAAACTTCAAATTGAGAAGAGAATACATAAATACATAAATAATGTGGAAATTATGTATGTACTGACAATCTGAGTCACATAAATGCCCATCAACCAAAAACATTGGATGACTTCCTATTTCCTTACATACATTTTTGTTATACCTCTTTAGTTAAATTTTCCTATGTATTTCATTCTACTTAATGTTACTGTAATTTTAATTAAATTGTTTCTTCAGACTACATGTTTCTTCAGACTACAATTACATAACTTAAGCTATGGGTTTATTTTATTAGATTATTTACATTTTTCTCATTTAGTAAAACTTAAAAATAATTATTCTAATGAATAAATATTCTAATGAATTATATATATATATATATATATATATATATATATATATATATATATATATTTATCACAGACATTTCTTTGAATACTGATAAAGCACAGATGCAGGTTTGAGTATCCAATGTAATAAAATTTTATATATAAGGAAAATGTAGCATGTGTAATTTAGAGTTCTAGGAACTGAGCAATATTTAGGCATGAAAATGGAAGATTTAATGCTTCCTATTATACTTTACTTTGTTGAATTATAAAATAATGATGAATTAGTGAACTTTTGGAAATGCTTTATATCTCTCTGTTTAATGTTCTTTTTTAAAAAATTATCTTTTTAAATGATCCATTTTACAGTTTCTTATGTTTTTTTTTTCCAATTTCTATTATTAGTATTATTTTCATGACTTATTTTGTGGGAGATACACATTGTTCATTCAATGGAAGTTTTTAATTTACTAATTTGGTTCCTTATAAGGAAAAAAAACAAGATGAAATGGACCCAAAAATATGAGAGTTCCCATTAAAAAGTTGTCATTCAAAAGCTTCATTTTCCTTTAATTGAATTACAGAAATTGTAGTGGGGTATTTTAGATGATACCCCATCAATGGATTTTTTTTTAAGTAATGCTAGACAAAGAAGAGGGAGGTAGGTGAGGTTAGTATTTTACTGCGACTATCTGTTTTGAATAGTTCAATACTATCTCCAATAGCAATGCTTAAAAAATATATTACCTATGGTATTCTATTAATTATAGCACTCAGGTAATTATCATGAACATTTAGTTGTACAAATTCTTTATGTAAAATATTTAATGTCAGACTATTAAAGTTTTGCATATCTAGTGAAATTATGTTTTTAAAGTATCTATCAGTTGTCAGTTTCAAACTTATCACAGCAACATTTTCTTCCAGTCCAAAAAGAGTTATTTTAAGAGGATTAGTTCTAGCAAATCACCATTTTAATATAACCAGTGTGGTCATCAATTTCATTGTTTATTTTGTCTGGGCCATGGTGTAGTCATATTTTCTTAAAGCATTATTGTAGGTTTATTGGTTAGAGTTCTTAAATAAGGCTAACATGTGCATTGACTAAGTACCTAATGTAGGAAGCTTCTATCCAATCACTAGGAGACCAAGAAAAAAAGTAAATAGATTACTCTACCAGGAAAAATTGAGAATTTCTTCTGTTTGATTTTTTTCTAGTCAGACATTTGTATTTTCCTGCCTCCACACTGGAACTCAAAAATTGGCTTTTCTTTGTTCTTGAGCCTTCCAGAGTTTTGATGTGAGCTATGCTATTCCTTCTTCTATTTTTTTGTTTTATTTTGTTTTGTTTTTTGTTTGTTTGTTTTTGCTGTTGTTTTTGATTTTTACAAATCTTAAGACTTCTTACACTGTATAATTATAAAAGCCACTCTTTTAAATAAATATCCCCCTTTAGCTCTTCCTTTTAAATGTAGGTTTGGGGTTCAAATTCTTTGGAAAAATACCATAATGAATATAACCAGTATTATA
Source organism: Rhabdomys pumilio (assembly GCA_030674055.1). Lineage (NCBI taxonomy): Eukaryota > Metazoa > Chordata > Mammalia > Rodentia > Muridae > Rhabdomys > Rhabdomys pumilio. The sequence goes on from JANHMN010000005.1 coordinate 51,831,403, forward strand.
TATTTCATTCATATTGTCTTGAAAGATCCCCAAGAGAGGAGTCCCTTACTCAAGTCTTGGGAAGTCACAGCCACCCAATAATTCACAAGACACTGATCTAGATGCAATCAGCAAGAAGTATATTTTGGGATCAACCGGATAACTCACGTATGAGCAGAGGAATTTACAAGACAGCCTGGCTAGGGACAGTCTTATATAGGGGAACCCACAAACGGGGGAGGGGGGTTAAGGGATAGCTAAGGAAACATAACATAAAAACAGTGGAAAGTCAAAAATTCCCAACCTGTAATTCAGTCAGAGTCATGCAGAAACATCTTGTACACTCATCTTTCACAAGAATGTAACCTTGCCAAACCATCCTTGCTTTGGGCCTTCCCCACCTGCAGGTGAGTTCTCTTTCCTGAGGTCTGAGGAATGTTAATCAGCCTCTCTCTTCCTCTCCTGAATGCAGAATGTATCCCGAGGTAGTGAAGACCTAAAATCTCACATTCAGTTTTGCTTTCTTGGTGGAACTAGTGAACTGGCTAGTTTGCATTTTTTTTTTTTTTTTTTTTGCTCAGGTATAGGGGTCATTAAAACTTTCTATGCTTTTCATACGTTTTCTATACCTTTCAGCCTCAATCCAACATGTATATCTGCCTTCAGAAAACTCTTATTTTGTTTTTGTTCATTTGCTTCCTTGAGACACAGCCCTACTATGTTGTCCTGGATGGCCTAAAATGCTTTCAATAGGCCAGACTATTTTTTAACTCCCAGAGATCCACATACCTCTGCCTCCTTAGTGCTTGGAGTAAAGGTGTTTGTGGCCACATGCAACCTCTTACTCCTATCTTCTAAATCTTAGGTAATTTGAAACAACTGTTCTTCTGAGAAACATGATTCTTAGTGCTTCTCTCAGCACCAATACCTGTAATCCTGCATCAGTATGCATGTGTGTGAATATGTGTGCATATGTGTGTATGTGTGAGTCTTTATGTCTGTGTCTTTGTCTTTCTGTGTGTGAGTATGTGTGCAATATGCGTTGAACTTCCAGTCTCTTTAACACTATAGAAGGAATAGGCCTCTTCTCAGTGTTTATTTTGTATTGTCTATAAGATTCTTATTTTAAAAACATTTAGCCTATCTCTTAAGATTATAGTTGGAAATTCTAATACAATGTTCAGCTGCAATGTTTTGTTCAGTGGTAAGAGAAGGAAAAAGTTTTATTACTACCATATTTTCTTCTGGAATTATGTATCTGATACACATACATTCTGTACAGAGAACAATCTGTAATAGCAGTGCCTTTTGTTTTCAATCACCAAGTTTATTAACTATCCAACAAACAGGAGTAAAGCAACTAAACATAAAGCACAAATAATCTAGTAAAGTAAGTATCAGATCAATCACATGCCGGGAGCCAACTCCAGCTTGGTGGGAGTAGGTGTCTTCTTTCTTCTCCTTGTGGGTTCTTCTTGAGGCAGCCCAGGGGGAAGAGTGTTGGCAGGGGGTAAAGTTTTGGTCTTATGAGATATTTACGGTTACTGTATAGAAAAGTTTACTTATCTATGCTAGAAAGGTTTACTTACTATGCCACTGTAGCTGACCTGCCATCGTAGACCCTGTGGCCAGAAATTGTAGTCTCTGGCACCCAGCACCCTAGCTCAGAACAACAAAGGATTAAGTAAATAGCCTTTGTACTATCCTAAAAAACTTCTTCTGAGGGTAAAAGACTGCAGGCTTAGGTGATTAACACCTGTAGCAGAAGATTAGGCAATGTGGCCTTTGTTCTATCTCAGCAGGAACTGCTGGGCTCTAACTTAGGCCTGCTAGTCTGAGGTCACAGAAAGAAAAAGACACTTAAAAAACTTATTATAGAGTTTATTACTAAGAGTTTATTACTAAGTGTAAAAAGTTTCCTATGAAAGATATCTAAGGTGGAAAGTAGAAAAGTCTTAAGTGGGGAAAGGAAAAAAATTCTAATAAGGAAAAAGTTCTAAGGGAAAGAATTCTATGCAGGGGAAAAGGAAAGGAAGGGACTAAGGACTAACTACTACTATGACTACAACAGCTACTACTCTCTTTGTCTTGTCTTAAGTACTTATACATCTTTCAGAGTACATGGTCACATGTTACAAAGTTCATCACAAGTTTACACCAAAAATCAAATAATAAATTGAAATAGAAGTTTACAACAGAGAATGTTTACATGAATATCCATTAGGAGTAATTATCGGGCTAAACTTCCATCGCCTGTCTAGCTCCATAGGTTCACTGAAGGTTTAAAACTACAACTAAGAAATTAGTGAAGTTTTGTATACATAAACCCAGGCAACATTTTATCTTCTGTCCTAGCACCTATAATGAATCCTGAGTTCCCTTTTAGTGACTGATGGTTAATTATTTTACAACCTCTTGGAATGTGCTCAGAGTAGGAGAAAGTCTGGTTACTATCTAAGAGCAATTAGCAGATGACACTTGGGAGACTGGAAGAGTTCTCATTGCAGTTTTGACAATCAGAAAGGGACCTAATAGTGGTCCCATTGTATAAGAGCTTAATAATCATTGATATAATTTTAGGAATTCTTATAGGATCATCATTAAGACTTAAGAAGTCATCTACTTGTCTACACAGCATCACTACGAGACAGTACATCCTCGTGGATCTACAGAGATCTGATCCAAAGGGGTGTGCTATTGTTTAGTGATAATTATATTTGTTTAATAATAATAATAATAGGAAAAGCATATTAATACCAGCAATCTTTCCTTAAATAAATCTCTTACAGCCTTGCTGAATAAGGGATCACTTGTTGCAGATTATATAATAATTCAAGGCCAGCCGTTTCAGGATGATCACCTGCTAATTATTAGCTTGTCCCATTATGGCTCCTGACAGACACATGTATTGTAACTGTATCCAATTAATTCTACTCAAATGATTCTGGCAGTGGCAACTGTGGGTTCCTGATACCCACCCCAATGTTTTATATTCCTGTATAAGAGATAAAAACACACAGTTTTTATATTTTGATATGCCTTTAAAATCTCAATGGCTAGACCACTTCCTAACGTCCACCTGGCTAATCCGCCTCAGATATCCCCAAGTTAATACTTACCAAAATCTATAGTCTATCTTTGGGGTCCTGGACCCAGAGCCTCATGGGCTGTGTTCCCCAGCACCTACATGATGGCTATGTTCTTTCTCCTGTACATCTCAGGAATGTTGTTTTGGTTCTCTTTCTCATAGCATGGAGGATCTCTCTCTTCCTCCTCATTGGTCTCTTGGAAGGGAATCCTAAAAGTCTCGCCTTTTCTTCCCTGCCCAGCCATTGGCTGATGGCAAATTTGTTTGCCAGTAAAAAACATATGGGGGCATGGTCTCTCAATCTTAAAGGAGGGATGCTGCAAACAGAAATTTAGCATGAGAATACAAACAGCTACAAAGCACTATCCGGCAAAAAACTGAGGATTTCATGGGAACAAGAGAGTTAAGAGTTTTTGCCTAAGACAGTCCCAGGTAGAATGTTTCCTTATGGGGCTGGACTTCCAATGCTTGGAAGGTATCATCTGGTGCTTAGAAACACCTAGTAAAAAACTCACTCAGGTAGGAGTCTGTAGTTCCCCATCCAGATTCTGGAGCAGAGCAAAAGAGCCCCCTCAGGTGAGACTTGCAAGTAAAAGAACAAGTAACAACAGAGAAAGATGACATCATTAAATCCTGTACTCACAATATCCAATGGAATTCAAATGGAGAATTTAAACAGTAAGATGAAATTCCCAGTTGAATTTTCTTTTCATAAAAGAATTTCCCAATGACTGAATGTCCAGTTTCTATTTCCCATTGTAAGCATTTTTATGTCACGGGATAAACAATAGTAACTTCCCTTAGAAAGTTGTTTATCTTCTAGCTGTTCTCAAGCACACAGTGGTTTTCCACTTGAGCAGTCTTGATGTTCTGTTCTTCTCTGTCACAGAGTTGGGGAAGCAACTTATGCCCACTCAAATAAAAAGCCTTGAAGGGAACTTGGAGACAAACAGGCTTGAATTCTTTATGGAAGAATATGACAGAGTTCCATATCTAGAGCCAACTTATCAAGGTATTCAGACAGCACATGTGAATTGACCAATATAATATACATTATAACATATAAATGAGAAAACTTGCTTAGAACTCAGTTTTAAATTCAGCATCAAGGCAAGTGATACAATTTCATTTAACTTCCTCAAGTTGAGAATAACTATAAGTAAATTTTGAAAAATAATTGCCCTACCTTATGTTGTATGAAATAGCTAAGGTAATAAAATTTTTATCACAATTTTAGTACCACAATTCCAGTAATTAATAAATTATAATTGTTATTAGTAGAGATATTTATTGTATTAGTAGATTAATTAAATTCTTTCTTCTTGTTTTTAGTTTGACTAGTCATTAAGATATATTTTCTTCATTCTATATGTAAAATTCTGGAACATGTAGTTCATTTTATATTTCTTACTGTTTATAAAGAATTCATACAAAGATTGGTGAAATTCAGAGACAATTTTTATTTTATCCTAAATAAATGACAATGAATTTCATCTCTTAGAATATGTGATGAATCCAGATTGATAATAGAAAGAATTATTTATGGCTATAGAAGAAACAATGAAATTATTTATCAAAAAGTGCATACATAAGATATTCTACTTGAAAATTCTGACTAAATATAAGGGAATTTCAAATATAATTTTCCAAAGTAGTCAACTGTTAACACCACCTATCATAATAAAATCCCAGTCCTTGAAGGGTTTCTAAGAAAGCAGAAAACTATTAATAATATAATATTCAGTTGCTCACAGAGAATTTAGTTTTGTACTTTTATATAAGTAAAAATGATTTTTTGAATAAGCTTGCAAAAGTCTTGGTAAAAAGATAAATGTCATAGGTACATGTACATTCTCAGCAAATGGTTTTTAATTTTAGATGGTAGATATGTAAGAACACTCATTTTTTAGAATACTTTACTTTTATAGCTACATTTTATTTGATTTTTATTCTATTTTGTAAAATTAATATTACTTTCAAATAAAATATAATTATATCCCTTTCTTTCTGCTCCCGCCATGCCTCCATGTTCTCCTCCTTTTCAAATTTATTGCTTCTTGTCTTTAATTATTATTGCTATGTATGCATATGTGTTACATATGTTATACATAACATAATATATATGTATATATATTTATATATAAGTGAATAAATACATAGCTATTTGCTGTTTAGTGCTGTTTGTATTTGAATGCTTTTAGGGACAATCACTTGGTATTAGATAACGAATTAGGTGACTCATTCATAGAGTAGACTAATTTATTCTCTTTCTTAGTAGTCATTGATGGCATATAGTTTTTCATCTAAGGATGATGTCAGATGAGGTTTTTCCCCACCATATTAGCATATCAACTATTGTTGTCATTGTTCAGATCTTACTTTGGAAGCCATACTGATGAGATTTCATAGGAATCCTGTGAGATATAGAAGACAGAATCTCGCTGTCGTCATCTTGGTTGTCTGGCTCTTATAATTGTACAATATCTTCTACAATTTTTCCTGAGCTATAATAAGTTGTATTGTACTTGTATCAATTATACTTGATCACTGTACAGTCAATTATTTTCTATATTTTGATTAGTTAAGGCATTCTGTAATGGTCTTCAAACTGCTGCAAGGAAAATGGTCTTTTAATGAAAGGAGCTATTTATCTGTAAGTATAAGGATAAATTTTAAGATGCTGTACAGAATTATACTGACTAAATCCATGGGCTTAATACCTCTGGGTAGTTGATTATAATTATAGAACCAGTCATGAATAACTCTTAGTGAACATGCCTTAACTCTAATTAAACAACTGTTGGTTACTTCCAACATATAAATGCCACTATTGCATATATATGGATCCAAAGCCATTCTGGTCATTGTTGTGTTTAATAGTATTTACAGCTAAATATGCTTGTTGATTGCTTTTCTCCTTTGAAAGCTTGTGTAGGACCTTCTGGCACTATAAAAGCTAGGTCAGGAGTAGATAGCTCAAATCTTCAAAGCTCTCGTTCTAAAGTGCATGGTTGTTCAGCAATAACAACTTACTCTCAATTTCTAAGAGGCAACAAAAAGTCACAGCAACAGCCTATATAGTTTGGGATACCTTGTGAACTCCCCTAATCAACAACGTGAAGAGAGGTTTCCTAGACTTTGTATTGGGTTTTTCATTAGAGAGTTCATGGTCCTTGTGGGAAAGCATTATTACCACAAGAAGTGTAACTTCAAGATCTTTCTCTCTCTCCCTCTCCCTCTCCCTCTCCCTCTCTCTTTTTTTTTCTCATCTATCTAAGTAGGAGCCTAGATAGTTTTATTATTATATGCAGTTTTAGATAAATAAAAAATATTATGCCTTCTTCTAAAATTCTTTTTGCGATTTATACATCCATTCTCCATTTTTGGCATTGTCCTTCTTGCATCCCAAACAACTAAAGATACCACTTCTGTTTTTTTTTTTTTTTCATATTCCTCTTTGTGTTACTTTTTTTATTCTTTTAGCCTCTCTAGTTTCCCCCCCCCCCACATGTTTTCTTTTTAGTTTCCTGGTTTCTGAGCTAACTCCAGGTGATATACTGACAACTAAATATTTGGAGCTAGAAACCACAGATGAGAGATTAGGTGGTGTGTTTGTCTTTCAGCATCAGAGTTAAATCACTCAGTATAATATTTCTGATTTCAATCAACTCACTTAAAAATCTCACAATTTAATTTTCTCGATAGTTGAATACTGTTTTATCGTACATATATGTACCACGTATTCATTATCCATTCTTCATTTGAAAAACATTTATGTTATTTTCAGGTGATTAAATACAGAAAATATGCTAGTTCTTGGGAAATGAAAGATACCAAGTTATCATTAGAATATTAAGTTGTTCCAATAGAATACTGAATCTATTAAATACTTTCTTGTCAATTTTCCATCGAGATTGACTGAAGCCATGCATGAGCCAAACAGCCAAATATTCATAATGATCTAAAATTAGAGGAATTGGTGTGCTGTTTGAATATAAATTTATTTGTGCAAGAAAAAATGTTCTACACTGAATTGATGCCCTATGATGTCTTTTATAACCTCTGGAAAGTAAATTGGATTAGTAGAATGTCCTTGAGTTTTGCAGTAGCAATTGATTTAATTCAAATACTGCAATCCATTTACTAATTATTCAGTCTTCAATAAATGTATCACTTTTAAAATCAAAGAAGATATAAAGCTAAGGGTAATACTATGAGTCCAAATTATCTATCTGTGATTTTTCTTTCTGCATCAAAATTTTAACACATACATAGACAACTCATGATATTATTAAATGGATTATGTTATAGGACATTGTCAGAGATCAGAGGATTCATGCATTAACTAAAAGACTTTTAATCTAGTTAAGAATTAATAATTCATATATTTAAAGAAAGTTGAGTTTATGTATCCATTTTTAGGTAAGTCAGTTTGATATCTCCAAGTCATAACATTGACATTTCCAAAAACATACAGAAATATAGCAAGATATTTCCAATAGACAAGTAACACACTTGTTGAATAAAATGTTCTCCAACCATTTCACTACAGATATATCCATTATCAAAATATATTTTCCAATTAAAACAATGTAACACTTTTACTCAGATTCAAGATCTATGAACCATGACAATTACCAGCATGGCAAGACATGCATAAAGGTACAATGATTGGTATTCATATGTCAATAACAAGCAACAGCTGTCATATTGCACTTAAGGCTCAGTCCACAGGAAGAAAATAATGTTTGATACTGGAATCAAAGCCAGCTTTCCATGGCTAGTGCAGTCATGCACTTTAAAAAACAATCTTCTACTGCCACATTGCTTGAGAGAAGCATAATTCTTAACTATATTGTAAACCATTTCCAGTATAGAGTGGTCAGCCATAAATTACATATACACAAACAACAAAAAGAACATATGTGTGTGTATGTGTGTGTGTATAGTTCTCTACTATATATGTATACACAGTTCTCTACTATATATGTATGTATATTTATATATATATATATATATCTTTGAGACAAATAATATTTTGTTGTAATACTGAAACCAGAAGGACAAATAAACAGCCTTATGTGGAAGACATAACCATAAATCTATGGGGAAGAGATTTACTAAAACATTGGGGAAATCAGATTTGTTCTCCTTCCACCTAAGACAACAGATACAGCATATATTTGTATCTTATATAATGTCTTGATTTTTTTTCTGTATTTAAATGTGTAAGAAGTTTGTCCCACTGACATTGAGCTAGTCATAGAATGCAAATGTCTAAAAAATGCTCCTCTTCCTATGTGTGGATTCATAATTACCTAATTGTACCATGATAAACAGAAAGGGGGAATAAGAACTCAAAGAAATAGACTGAATGAAGCTTTATTAACTGTAAAGTGTTTGAATGCCAATGAGGCAGGAACAAATGCTGCTGAAAGACCCTGGATTGTAGGAAAAACTGCTCAATTAGGCCAACCTGTATACTTTAACATAAGAATGCAACTGAGATAACTTGGGGGAGAGGTTTTGTCTGTATTTCCATGGAAGATGAAAGACTGTAGTCCTCAAAATTAGTATAAATTCATTCTTAATAAAACAAGCTTCTGCATGAAAGTAACAACTCAAGGAAGAGACTCAGAAAGAGAAATGGAAATGAAGCAGAAAGCTGATCCCCCTGAATGGGGCCAACTCAACAAACCAGCTGAAGAAGGACAGATCATTCATTAGATTGGCAGACTGTAAAACCTTCATGCTGAAATGGGCATTTGCCAAAGAACAGATGATCAGGCTGTAGTTATGAAGGATCATCATACCATCAGATCTTCAAAAAGATATTTGGACAGTTAAATTTATGGGATTGATAATTGTTGCTGTTGTAATAGTCATAATGTGTACTAATTTTAACTTTAATAGAAAATGGAATGATGTAGAGAAATTTTAATTCAGCAATATGTCTGCTCTGATCATATCCAAAGACCTTCTAGGTCTCTATGGTCTTGCTGAAATACAGCTATACCCTGAATACACACCTTTAATCTCTTTGGCTACAACCTTTAGAACACACATTAATCACAAACAATGACATCTAATTGAGGGGCAGGCAAAGTGGAAAATCAATGAAAGTTTTGACATAATGAGTCAGATAAAGCTTATGTCCAAATCTCAGGAGTACATCTATTTAAGAGTAGCACACTTAGAATGGAGTCATATCAGTAAGTTCAGTCAGTTCAGTCAATCAGTAGAGAGTCAGTGCAGTGAGTTCAGTGCAATGGAGTTGAGTTGGTTTGTGAGTTAATGCAGTTCTGAGCAGGTCAACAGAGGCAGTTAAAGCCAGGGGAATAAGAAGGAGCCATATCAGAAAAAAACTTTTTTTAAAAGCCAGAGTTAGTTAGTCTGAGGGAAACTAGAGCAATTCAGTGAGAAACTAAGAAAAGCCAGATTGAATCAGCCATCTTGGAGAGGAGTTAAAGCCAGAACAGCTGAGTGGAAGTAGGCAGCCAGAAATCACAGAAAACTAGGAATGGGTCAACATTTCAATCAGTAAGCATTGATTAAAGACAACAATTTCTTCTGGTAAATAAAAGTTACTTTTATAAAATAGATAGTAGTGGTTTGTATATTGTGAATTGTGTTCTCTTTTTATATTTTTTGGAAAATGTTTCCTGAAATATATTTTAAATCTCCATTATAATTTTGGGGCTATTATTTTACAGTAATATAATCTACAATATTAGCTAAAACTGCCCTGTTATTTTCTGTACATTAAGTCATAAATTCATTCATTTCCTTGAAGGCACATCAAATTTGGAGATTGCCTATAAAATTTAAATTTCACCTGGTTGCATATTAGTAGATAAATATTTAACCTGTTTTAGTCCCAGTTTCTTCATATAAAATAGGAAGGATAATAATGTTTGATCTAAAAGTGATTGCATTTCTGTACATATAACAAAATATAGTATTTACTTAGTGAAAATTTGCTTAGTAAATGGCTAATTAAATGAAAACAAAAATATGAGTTAATATAATGTTTTAATACTTGTATAACTCAGGCAATGTCATTTTAATATTTTTAGTTTTAGCTCACTCTTAACTGATTATCTTATTCAGTAAAATATTTGGCATAGCTTGCAATTTTTCTTTATGGAAAAAAGAATCAACTGAACCAGCAGCAGTTATTTTTATTGCATCCTTACTAGGTGTCCAGCATAGAATTTTCTACTATGTGGAATACAGGAGAAATACATGCTGTAGTGTCTGCACTTAATGAACTCAGCATCTAATTAGAGAGGCAGAATAAAAATCATGTGCATGAAAAGTTACAGTAATACAAAAATATCTGCAAAGCTGCAAAAAAAAAAGAGAAACTGCTTGAGAGAGGACTTTTGGTTATTGCTTTTGGGTACATTCTATTGCACATTATTTGTCATTAATAATTTCTTTTTCTATACGATTTGATGTTATGTTAATAAAAATTAATGTAAAAGTATAGTTAAATATTAAAATATGAAATAAAATATATTTGCAACTTAATTCCATGTTTTTAAAAACAGCAGAGTATGTTTCATTCACTAGTTTTTTATAAAGCAAACATGTGTAGTTACTTCTCTAATCTCATGATGGGAGATGAAATTTGAACAGAAATGAAAGTATGAAGAATCAATTCTGCCTTTTCTCTACTTTTTTTAATGGAAGAGGAAGACAAACAATAACATCTAATAGTGGCTTTAATTAGGGTGTGCATAGATACATGCTTGTGCAAAGTTAACACTTTTGACTCTAACTCATTAAACCACTTAATCTTTTGTGTTGTGCTCCACTGAATAAAAAGCCTTTTTTGGGAGTATGTTTGACAAAGACAGGGCATTCTGTTATCAAGTGACTTAGAAATACAACATATTTTATCCAGTTTGGTCTGGCCTACAGTAATATGTGCTTTGAAATATTAGTATTCCAATTTCGATAGTGCTCAGAATGTTTGTGTTGAGTCAGTAACCCCACCCTCTCATTTTTGTTGACTAGCTTAACTGGTTACCAGGCAATTTCCTTTCAATCCTTTAACTTATCTGCTTCAAGACTGTCAGCATAATTACAGGAGAGTAGAGGTGGAGATGAAATATATAAATACTACAAATTTAGGGGATAAAAATTGTTTCACCTCATGTCATAGATAATTTTCCTGACAGCTGCCACTGCTGATCAATATTCTTTCTCAGATCAGTATTGTAACCGAATACTTATATGAAATAAATAGTAAAATATTACTAAAAGACTTATTTTCAACAAATTCATTAGAAAAAACTTCTGTTGCACTCTGTTGCCACAAAATTTAACCAAATACATCATTTTTCCATAGTATGTTCTCCACAATGTGTGTGTGTGTGTGTGTGTGTGTGTGTGTGTGTGTGTGTGTGTGT
>JANHMN010000005.1:51842896-51862896 GCA_030674055.1 Rhabdomys pumilio
GTGTGTGTGTGTGTGTGTGTGTGTGTGTGTGTGTGTGTGTGTGTGTGAGACCTTATTATTCTTCTCCAACTAATAAACAGTTAAACAGTTTTGATTTGGCCTACATGTGATAAAATAGAAATGAATGAATATGTGTTTTATGGCATACATTTTTGTAAAGAAAAGATGTTATGAAATTATTTTGTTTGGCTGGTTGTTTTTGAGACAAGGTTTAATGTAGCTCAGACTGGCATTGAACTCACTGTATAAACTAAGATGACATTGAAATTCTCACCTTCCTGTATATATTCCTGAATGCTGGGACTTCAGGAGTGTGCCACATACCAATTTTTAATGTTCTTTGATTTTAGAAAAAAAATTACAATCTACTGTTAAGCCATATATTAAATATAATTGCCAGATTATTCTCATATGAAGCACTGTAAACTTAAATACAAGATAATTAAACAACATAACATTTCACCATTAAAAATAACCATTCCAGCAGATATTTCACAAAAAAGCCACAAAGATTGAATATGAAAACCTGAATTTAACAGACACAGTTTAATCATTAGTTAAAGGAATATTGTGGAGGCTGAAGAGTTAGTTCATTGGTAAATAGTGCTGATTACTCTGACACAATCAGGTGTCCCAGCATCTTTGAGGGTAGATATTGTTAAGACTGCTTACTTAGTTGTCATTTACTGAAAACATTTTTCCTTACAAATAATACAAAAATCTCTACCTACAATATATGGAATGTACGAGGTGCACAATTTAGCCAAAGATGATTTTCTGCTCTACTTCAGAACAGGTAAAAAAGACATTTGTCACTTTCTTGAGATAGTTTGATTACATAACCCTTTATTCCATCTGAAAGGATGGTATGTAATAAGTCATGAGAATTCTGTAGTCAATACTGTAAGGCCCTCCAGAAAGGGAGGAACTCCCTCCCTGTTCTCGGGAATTCACAGCCACCCCAATAACTGCAAGACACTGAACTCGATGCGATTAACAAGAGGTAGATTTGATTCAACTCATTGAGGTCTCACTTCTAGCCTGTCCTACACAGAGGCAAGCAATGAAGTACAACCCCCACTTAAAGAAGAGGTAGACCTTTTAAAAGAAGAACAGCAACCCAGGGAGACGAGGGGGGGAATCACGATTAAGTATCTATAGAAAGCACCTGTCCAGTGTTCAGCTTCTGTGACAGGTTCAAAAAAACAAAAGGTCAGAGGGGGAAATATTTCATACAAGCTTTTGCTGGTATCCAGGGTGCACGGGAACGCTGACCTGAACTCCCAGCTCTGAACTCTTATCTATTTTCTCTTGTGGATAGCTAGTTTCCTAGGACCCAGAGCGCAGAACAAGCTGATCTCCATTGTTGACTCCATCTGTGGAAGGTTTAAAATTTTTTAACTCTTTCAATATGATTTATAAACCATGTAAGCTGAGGTTCTGGCTGGAAACATATATATGTCCCAGTCAGTTTCAGACTTGTTTCAGTAGAGGGTTTGACATTATACATTACTGTTTCATTTGCTTCTTTTTATTTTCTCTTTTCTTTCTGCAGCCAAGAACTTCAGGACAGATTTTGGGTGAGAGGCTTTGTGGGTGAGAGGCTTTGTGGGTAAGCTGATGTCACATTCCCTCCATTGGAATACCTGATTGGCAAGGAGAGGTAGCCACATTATTCTCTAAATCTTCTGCTGGTAGGAATCTAAGCTAGGTTCACACCATAGATTCACCATAGCCTCCTCTGTTCCAAGACTCTAGCCATTGTATTGATGTACCGTATTTTATTTAACCATTCTTCAGTTAGGAGGGAAATCTTAGTTGTTTCTAGTTTCTGGCTATTATGAATAATGCTTCTATTAACAAACTTGAGCAAGTGTCCTTGTGGCATAATAGGGAATATTTTGGGTGTATGCTCAGGAGTGGTATAGCTGGGTCCTGGGATAGAGCTATTCCCAATTTTCTGAGAAACTTCCAAACTGATTTCCACAGTGGTTGTATACGTTTTAACTCCCAAAAGCAATGGAGAAAATTTCTTGTTCTGTGGGGAGCGGACAGAAGGCAGCTATCATCCTTGCAGCCATCTTGAGCCATATACCCTGACAAGAGACTTGTTGTCAACAGCCTACAACAGCTGAACACAGTCTGATAACATCTTGTTTTATATACCCAGGGTTTTCCCTTGGGTGTGAGTGACTTATGGGTGTGACTTAGAGAAGAGACTTAAAGTTGTGACTTAAATGCATGACTTGAGAAGTCAGACTTATAAAATTCTAGAGGCAGACAGAAGAAAGCAACTGGGAAAACTTGGAACTTGGAGGAACAAGGGACTAGGAACTAGGGACTAGGAACTTGAGACTTAGGACTTGGACTAGGAAGAGAGACTTGAGAATAAACAGGAATGAATCACTCTGTCTGGTCTCCATTCTTTGTGTCTGGCCTCTCTCTCTTTTGCTGTACCCTGACCCATGGACCAGAGCAGCAGTATGAGCCAGAACAATTTAGCCCCCAAGCTTTTGGCAGTGCGGGTTCCAACATTTGGCAGAGCGGTCCCCCACATTGTTCCACGTTCTTGAACAATGTCCTGTCACTACAAGCTTTGATCTTAGCCATTCTGATGAGTGTAAGATGGAATCTCAGAATCATTTTGATTTTCATTTCCTTGATAACTAAGGACATTCAACTATTCTTTAAGTGCCTCTCAGCTATTTGAAATTTCTCTGATGAGAGTTCTCTGCTTTGTTTGGTAACCCATTTTTAAATTGGTTTATTTGGTTTATTTGTGTCTAACTTCTTGAGATCTTTATTAATTTTAAATTTTAGATATCTGTCAGATGTAGCATTAGTGAAAGTCTTTTCCCAGTCTGTAGGCTGCTGTTTGTCCTATTAATAGTATCCTTTGTTGAAACTCGTACTCTGCCTGGCTTGGGGGCCAAAATGTTCCAGCCTGCAGTGCTGCTCGGGTCCACAGGTCAAGGTCTAGCAATAGAGTTTGTGGCAGGAAGATGCAAAGAATAGAGACAAGCCAAAGGATCTGTAGTAAAGTCTTTTTTTTTTACTGTCTTTTTTTCTTTTTTTACTGTCTTCACCATACACACATCACTACACCTACTACTACTACTACACCACACACAACAAGGAAATCCTGGGTATTTATAAGCACAAGCAGGGGAAAACAGGTGAAGACATTTTACCCCATGCACCATGCAGCTGGGGTCACTAAACAGCAAAACAAGCTATGTGGGATAAACAAGATATTTGTCAGAGTGTGATCAGCTGTTGTAGGCTGCGGAAAAACAAGTCTCTCATCAGGGTATATGGCTCCAGATGGCTGCAAAGATGATAGCTGCTTTATAGCCGCTTTCTACTAAAAGTTAGCTCCCAACAGTCCTTGACTTTGCAAAATTTTTTCAGTTTCTTGAAGTCCCAATTATGGATTATCATACTTTGTGCCTGTTGATGTAATCATAATGTTTAACTTTGGATTTGGCATGGAAGACCTTGTTTTCTCCATCTATGTTGATTGAATGTTTTGCTCAGTATAGTAATATGTAATGGCATTTGCAGTCTCATAGAGACTACAAGATATCTCCCAAGGCCATTCTGAATTTTGGAGTCTCTGTTGTGATGTCTTGTACAATTGTAATAGGTTTGCCTTTGTATGTTACTTGGTCTTTTACCCTTGAGGCTTTTAATATAATTTCTTTTTTTCTATACATTTAGTGTTTTGATTATTATGTGCAAAGAGTATTTTCCTTTCTGTTCCAATCTATTTGATGTAAGCTTCTTCTATGATTATAGACATAGCTTTCATTAGGTTAGGGAAAATTTCTTCCATGATTTTTCTGAAAATATTTTCTTGGCCTTTGAGCTGCAACTCTTTTCCTTCTATTACTATCATTTTCAGGCTTCGTCTTTTCAGGGTGTCTCAATTTTCCTGGATGTTTTGTGATGGAAACTTTTTAGATTTGGCATTTTCTTTGCCTGATATATCAATTTCCTCCATCATATCTTCTATGACTGAGATTCTCTCTTTCATTTCTTGACTTCTATTACTGATATTTTTTTCCTGTATTTTATCTTTTCTTTCATAGGTTTTCCAGCTTCAGGATTCACACAGTTTGTTTTCTTTATTGCTTCTGTTTTACTTCTAGGTTTTGAACAGTTTTATTCATTTGGTTCACCTGTTTTTTTTTTTTTTTAATTGCATCTTCCCTCTACAATCTTTATACAATTGGATTTAAAGCCATTTTCTTATACTTCAGCTATGTTTGGAAATTAAGGAATTGCCTTAGTAAGATGTCTGGGCTCTGGTAGTGTCATACTGTCCTTCTTCTTGCTGATCGTATTCATTTGCTGGCCTTTTAGCCATCTGGGTTCTATGGTTATTATAGGTTTAGATATTGATTTTTGATTTGATCTTTGTTGTGTGCATGGGTTTTGGGTGTTTCCCCCATTGGTTTCTGTTTCCTCTATTTTCTGGCCTGAGTAGCCTAGGATTTTGGTAATTACCGAGTCTTCAGGTCCAGCAGACTGTTTCTCCCAGGATTTTAAGTGTCCTATGTAGCCTCTAAGGTTTGAGGTGTTAAGCATGCCTCTGTGTACCTAGTACCAGTAGGGCCCTGAGTCCCTGGTGACCGAGTGGCATACTGGAAATGATTCAGAGTTGAGGGCTGGGAAGTGGAGCACAGTGACTCAGTACAGTTTACTGATGTTGCATGTGCCATTAGTGGAGTTAGACAGAAAGGGCTTTGTGGGGAGGGGGTGAATAAATCTTTTTTTAAAGTAATTTTTCTCTTTTCATTTTGTCTTCTGCAGTTTTTTCTACCAGAGTGAATACAACATCTGACTATTTAGTTTGGTGAATTACAATAGAGTATATTTAAACTGCTTCTAAATGTACAGTGGCAAAGCATAACACAGACTTGGCTATATTCTTTGTTTTCACATGTTGGTACAACATTTTAATACTTCAACTTTTGTGCTTGTGTATATGGTACATTAAATCTTTCTATTATTGTTAAGTACAAAATAGGTAGGGTAAAAGTTCAAAGTAGGAGCAAAACCGTTAGTATACAAAGTTCATGTTGTTTACATGTAAGAATGAAGAGGTAACAAAAGAATTAAATTTAAACTTTTAAAATAATGTTTGTTTATATAGCAAAGCATGTAATGTCAAAGGTCTTAGAGGAGACAGTCCTCACATGCTACCATGTTGGTCCTGGGTATTAAACTTAGGTTGGTAACAATCAACATTGCTCATTAAAGAATCTTGCTGGTCTAAGAACTGACTTTATTGAAAGTCTGTTTACCAGTTTAATCAAAGTATTACTCTTATGATTTTAACTTTGAAATATTACATTATTTTAAAATTCTCAAACACTTCTGTTTGACCCAAACAGTGAAGTTATATCAAAAAGCTAAGAATTCTATCTGGCAATAAAATTAAAATTATATGTTATTTTATATTAATTTTAAGATGTTGAAAGACAATTATATAAACAAGACTATACATATCATAGTCTGATATGATAGCAAGGTCAATATAAGATGAAATAGAGGTTTATGAGTATGAATAAGACTTTTTTGTTTGTTTGTTTTGTTTTCTTTTATGTCAGATCAGCTTTATATTATTGCCAGGGTGCTAAATGTTCATGGCCATCATAGCCTCCACAGAAGTCAGGAGCTCTAGCTCCTTTGCCTTGTGAACCCAAAAATGAATTTCATGGACAACAAAGAATAATGAGAAGTTTAAGTAGTAGAATGCTTTCAATAGAATTTATTACAAAGACAAATCACATAGAGCTCTTATGTATAGGATGATTCCTAAAAATTGGGCTTTATCTACTATTTAGTAACTCATTTTATTTTGTTTATTAGTTTTTCTCTAAGGGTACAAGTTTGTCTTTAAAATTACTTGTCTGAGATAATGCAAATTAGAATAGACCACCCCATGAGTCCAACCATAGATCTCCACTGAATGTCAATATGCCTTTTCATCTTAATGCATGCACTTGGGTTTCATATCACATATTCAAGGGCCAGTGAAGTTTTTGGTCACACATAGTTTGCAGGTGGTTGTGCTCACTGGATTTTTATATATAAGGAGATAATGATGATGATGATAATAATAAGTAATAATTGAAAAAACTACTTATGAATGCATGAGTCACTCACTGTTTGTGGTGGTCTGAGTATGCCTAGCACACAGAGTGAAACTATTTGATGGTATGACCTTGTTGGAGTAGGTGGCCATTGTATTGTGGGTGTGGGCTTTAAAAACTTTGTCTTAGCTCTCTGGAAGGTAGTCTTCTCTCATTTGCCTTTAGAACATGACGTAGGACATTAAGCTCTTTCTACACAATGCCTGCCTTGATGCTGCCATGCATGTATCTTTATGATAATTTGCTGAACCTCTGAACTTGTAAGGCAGCCCCAATTAAATGTTGTCCTTATAAGAGTAGCCTTTGTCATGGTGTCTGTTCACAGCAGTAAATCTATGACTAAGTCACACTGGCTCTAGGAGAAATATTTCTGGAATTTTGGGCTTCTAGTTAGGATAGAATAGCCAGTACAAGCAAGGTCATTCTTTGTGTCAGGTTAGGATGGAACTGTTTGATTTCATGGTCACTGTCTTACTATTTTTGATGATTTATTTTATTCTATACTTATCTTGACCTTCAGTCCTTTCAACTCTATGCCTACTCCTCCTATAATAGTCTTGAGGTTCTAATGTATTAAAACAGACTACTTGAGTACCCTTCTCTGACTCTATTAACAAATTGAGACAAAATGTGTGCATGTCAGCCAAAAAAATATACATATCATTAGACTGCTCAGGGGATGAGCATATCCAGTGAACCAGGTTTGGCCACCTATCTTTAATAAGAAAATTGAACAAAACATTCAGATCAAAAACCAAAAAGGAGATGTATTCAAAACTGCTATATCTGGAAGAGAGAAAGATATTCAATTTTCACCAAGTACATCTTAGGTTGAGACTTGAAGTTTAGTTTTACAACGAATGCAAAAGATAGGCAAAATCAATCAGTCTGATCAATATGTGGCAATGCCCATGAGTGAACCTAAATTATCTGGGTTTTAGTTTCATTCTATGAGGGAATCATTAGAATTATATGAAATATTTTTTTAGGAGACAAGTTTATCTTGTGGCTAGCAATAAACTTAAGTATTTCCTTTCTCTCTGCATAAAACAACAGAGAAAGTTCCAAATACTTTGGGTCTATTGTTTCAGTAATTTAATAGTCAAATATAGATTCAGAGGTACTTATGATTATGTTCTATTTCCTTCAGGCCAATTAGAAGAATGTAGAGAGAAATCCCACAAAAGAAAACTATAATGCAAGACAGGTAAAACAAAATTGCTTGGATGTTAAAATGCTTTCTTGGAACATTTTTACAAGATCTTGAAAAATATGGTTTTATATATCTATTCAAAATATAGAATAAAAGATATGGTCAGCATAAGAACTGACTTCTTTTGATGATATATTAGCCCATGCACATGGACATAGTTTATTGATTTAGATTACATTATTTATCTGAGAACAAATTATATATTATATATTATAGATGATTGGATAAATAAACATATAGCACAATGAGACAATAGTAAATATGTTCCTTGTTTTAACAAGTCTAGAAAACTAATGAGTCTAGACGGCAAATGTTTCACATTTTATGCATAAGAAAATTGGAACTTACAAAGCTATTTGATTTAGACTATAGAGCAATGACATGAAGTGTGCATTCAAGAGCAGGCCTCTTCCATTTATTATCATGCACATTGCCCAATGGGACAAAAGAAGGGTATAGAGAAGCAAGGCTTTACTAAAAACATGTTCATATACTTCTTGCCTTAAATTTTCTTGTGTAATTTTTCTTAAACCTTTCAAGTTAATGTTTGTAAACTTTCAGTTTAAAACTGCCAACTCCTCAAATCTGATGATTCTTCATAAACATTACTTAATATTCCACCTAAGAAGTACTTCTCTTGAAATTCCTTCCAGCCTCCATGTAAATGAATTTGTCATAAGAGTATAAGTTTTTCCAATTTTATGGTTAGTCAGCATTATATCCTAATGTGCATAATGTCCCTTACACTTTTTTTTAAAAGGAGGGACCTTGGATGACATGCTCTACAGTAGGGAGGGGTAAATTGTAGAGTCCCTCCAATAGATGGACAGGACATTTAGTAGATGGATGGGTTTCCATACCACAGTCAAAATCTCTGACCCAGAATTTTCCCTGTCTAAAGGAACTGCAGGGACAAAAATGGAGATGATCCTGAAAGAAAGGAGGTTCAGTGACAGACTCATATTGGAATCCTGCTCAAGAGGAGGCTCTGGGGCCTGATACTGGCACTTATGCTGTGGTGTGCTTGCAGACAGAATTCTAGCATGGCTGCCCTCTGAGAGGCCCAACAAGCAGCTTCAAGAGTCAGATGCAGACACTAGCAACCAACCAATGGGCAGAAGCTGGGGACTCCTGAAGTTGAATTTTGGGATATGTTGGAAGAAGCTGAGGCAGAGATCAGCCCCATGGGGAGACCAGTAGTCTCAGCTGACCTGGACCCATGAGATCTCTTAGACACTAAGCCACCAACCAGACAGCATAGCAGCTGATATGAGGCCCCCTACACATATACAGCAGAGAACTGTCTGGTCTGGCCTCAAGAGAGAAGATGTACCTAAGCCTCAAGGGACTTGAGACCTTAGGGAGTTGGTAGGTCTGGTGGGGTAGGGGTGGGTGGTGGGGATATCTTCTGGGGGATGGGGAGTTTGGGATTAAAAAAGAATAAAATTAAAAATAGAATAAAATTAAAGAACTGACTTTTTAAGAGGACATATATTTTTTCTGAGAGCTACAGATAAGACTATGCCTCACTTAGCTTTCTTTGCATACACATGTTTCTTAATGCATGTTCAAACAAAGCCATACAGTTTAGGATATTTTTTAAAATGTATTAATCCACATCTATATTTAGCAATGAAAATATACACCAAGCAAGTGGAAAACAATTAACTATAGTCACAAATTAATGCTACTTGTATTTTGAGATAATTACTTTCAAGTATTTGATACATGACATGCTTTTAACTATTTTCATAAAAAATAAAGTCCAAGTATATTACTGTTGGCATAGTAATGAAGGTTCATTGAGAGAAACTTTCTTGTTTAAAAAAAGTAGAATCTATGGCCCAGGTGGAGATTTAACATTATAGTTGGTCCAATCAATCTCCTGGCCTAGGAACCAAACCTCAGGAAAGAGGAACCATCACTAGGAAGGTGGCTTCACCTCACGTCATGCCAAAGAGATAGGTAGAATGAACAGTTCTTCCATGATATACTTGGTTTTCCCTTACCAAATTTCCTATTTTTTTAGCATAGACCCTACAAGCAGTGGTGATATTCAGCAGGGTCTACCCATATTACCCAGAAATGTACAATTTTTTTCTCTGTTTGTTTCTTTCTTTTAAATCTTGTACAGAAGTTCTGTATGTTTTATTCTGATACTTGGGACTTCTTCAGTTTTTCCTCTAAAGCTGCTAATCTAGTAACATTGACTGCTGTCATGAGAGAGACCTCAATGCCAGCAATTCAAATTACATATTTTTCCCCTAATCCATTTATTTTTTTCTAGGCAGCTGCTGAGATTTACAGTGTACCTATTTGTGACTTTTTCTTTGAATCTCTAATAAAATTATTCCCTAGCTTAATTTTTAATTTTTTTCTTAATTGTTTTATTAACAAGACTAAGAACATCCAACAAGGACTCTAATTTTGCCTGTATCACTACAAATAATTATCTTGTTTCATAACATGCTATTTCTATTGTCATTAAATAATTACATCAAAACTAAAACAATTCAATCTTACTGAAATATTTCCATATGAATAGAACAACTTAGTATAATGCCAGGATGACAATTAGCAATTTTGTCAGTAAGAGTCATAATGGTGTGTGTTAGTGGGAACAAATTCAAATGTAAAAGGTGAACATTGATTACTATGTTATGTGGAGAAAGCAGGGTTCCTCAACAACAAATTATGTTTTCTCTGCTCAGTGAAGAATAGCTCATAGAGGATAGGGTCCCTTAAAATAAAAAACCACCATAGCCAAATGGCTACTGAGTCTTTTGTCTTGTGAATAAATTTGATGGTCAATGGTAAAGTAAGTGAGATTTTTAAAAGGATTATTTTATAAGAAGGAAGCAGATCTCTTATATAACAACAGCAGGCCTCCAAAAGGAATGGCAATGAGCTGCTACTTTTGCTTTTTTGTTTTTAAATAGAAATTATGGCTGAAACTGAGTAGAGGTGTGTTAATAGAGTTTTCACTACTCACTCATGGAGTTTCTAAGCAGTTGTACTTACAAATAACAAATAAAAAGTCAAAAACACTCAAATACTTCTGGAATAACTAGCCTCTGGGGAAAAAAACTCTTATGAGAGCCATAGATACTTCTAGATTCCAGGAGAGTTCAAAACTTAGAAATGATTATTTTCTAGGACCTGGCCATAAAAAATTCTTTACTAGTTTCTGTCTCCTGCTCTGATCAGTATTTCTTTAAATAATTTGTTTAAATAGTAATCAATAAACTCCAAAACAGACTGACATATAAACTATACTTATCTGTGGTCCAAAATTCCAAAATAAATAGTTGCTCTGGAGTAGACATGAATGATTCTTCCAGATACGCAAGGAAGCCCTGTTATATGAATTCTCCAGTATGTGTGATATCTCCTGCCTACCTTTCTGAAGCTGGTAATTGAGGCTCATTTACTATGTTAACTACGTGAACACAGCAGTAGGAGTACATGTAGAGCTAATAAGACTTGAAGAGCAAGCAGAAAGTTGACTTTATTGTCAGCCTGGTAAGCCTTGCCAGCCTGGTCCTTTACCTCAGTACCTCAGTGTAGCAAAAATCAACCATTGGTTTAGAATGAAATAATCTGTTGTAACCATAGGTGGCAAAATCTTGCTAATAGTGAGCATAATGTTTGTTTGTTTGTCTGTTTGCTTGTTTGTTTTGGCATTTTTTTGATACAGGGTTTCTCTGTGTAGTATTTCTGTCCTCGAACTAACTTAGTAGAACATACTACCCTTAAACTAAGAAATCCCATCTGATAAAGATGATAGAGGACTTTAAGGAGGACATAAATAACTCCCATAAAGAAATACAGGAGAACAACAGGCAAACAGGTAGAAATCCTTAAAGAGGAAACACATAAATGCCTTAAAGAAATACAGTAAAACACAATCAAACAGATGAAGGTATTAAACAAATCTGTCTAGGATCTAAAAATGGAAACAGAAACAATAAAGAAATCACAAAATGAGGCAACCCTGAAGATGGAAAATATAGGAAAGTGATCATGAGTTACAGACTCAAGCATCACCAACAGAATACAAGATACAAGAGAGAATGTCAGGCATAGAAGATACTAAAAAAGATATTGGCTGTTGAGTCGAAGAAAACAAAGTGTAAAAATATCATAATTCAAATCATTCAGAGAATTCAGAATACAATGAAAAGAGTAAACTTAAGAATAATAGACATGGAAGAGAGTGAAGATTCCCAATTCAAAGGGCCAAAAAACAAATTCATAGAAGTAAACTTCCCTAACCTAAAGAAAGTGATGGCCACAAACATACAAGAAGCATACAGAACACCAAATAGATTTGACCAGAAAGAAAATCCTGCTGCCACAGAATACTTAAAACATTAAGTATATAGACCAAAGAAAGAATTTGAAGAGCAGCAAGGGAAAAGGCCAAGTAACATGTAAAGGCAGACCTAACAGAATTACACTTGACTTCTCATCTGAGACTCAAAAAGCTAGACGGGTCTGGGCAGAACTTTGGCAGACCATAAGGGACCACAGATGTTAGCAACAGACTACTATTCCTAGCAACAATTTCAATCACCATAGATGGAGAAATCAAGATATTCCATGAGAGAACCAAATTTAAAGAATTCCTTTCCACTAAATCAGTTTTACACAGGGTACTAGAAATATAACTCTTGCCCAATGAGTCTAAATACGCTCAAGAAAACACACACACAAAATGAAAAATTTCACATCACTAAAACCAGTAGAAGAAGAACACACAAATACACACACACACACACACACACACACACACACACACTCTGTCTCTCTGTCTCTGCTTCTGCCTCTCTGTCTCTTTCTCTCTCTCTCTCTCTCTCTCTCTCTCTCTCTCTCTCTCTCACACACACACACACACACACACACACACACACACACACACACACGCGTGCGCACACACACACAGCCTGTATCTTTTCACTAACCCTGCTGAGCCTCAAAGAATGTGAAACAATGCCAGCCCCAACCCAGCTTCCCTTAATCCACAGATAAAGAAACACACACAGAGATGTTCATTTGCAACCTGTCTTCTTGGCAAATTGCTTGGTATTTTCAAACTGCAGCTGCTAGCATGCTCTTATCAATACTTTTAGCTCCATACCCTTTTCCTGTCCTAAAATTTAGTGTAAAGTTACATCTTGTCCATGTTAAACATCCCTGAACACCTGCAAGTAGGAGTGGCCACATGCCACCTCTCCTCACATGGCTGCTTGTTTCTTCTCTCTCCAAAAAAAGCAAACACTCCTCCTCCCTTGCATCTGTGTCTCTTTTCTTCCAGGGACCTGGAAGTCCCAACTGTTCTTTCTACCCAGCAATTGGCCCATGACTTTTTTTACTGACAGATCAAGAACCTATTAGGGAAAAGAACCTTAGCATCAGAACTGTCCCTACACACACATTCAACCACCAGAAACATGAGAATAACAGGAAGTAACAATCATTGGTCAATAATATCTCTCAACATAAATGGATTAAATTTTGCAGAAAAAAGACACAGGCTAACAGAATAAATATGTGAACAGAATCCATCCTTTTGCATTATACAAGAAACATACCTGAGCAATAAAATAATCATTATCTCAGTATAAAGTGCTGGAAAAGGGATTTCCAAGCAAATGGATGAGGAAACTAGCTGGAGTAGCCATTCTATTGTCTGATAAAATAAGCTTTCATCCAAAAGCAATCAAAAGAGACAGGGAAGGACATTTTATATGCATCAAGAGAAAAATCCTCTAAGAAAACATCTTAATTCTGAATATGTATGTCCCAAATGCAGGGTACTCAAATTCATAAAGGAAACATTAACAAGGCTTAAATTATACATCATATGCCTCAAATTTGTTAAAAGTGGATGACCTCATCATTTCACTCTCACCAAGGAACATGTCATCAAAATAGAAACTAAACAGAGAAATAATGAAACTAGCAGAGGTTACAATTCAAATAAACTTAAAAGTTACCTATTCAACATTTAACCCAGACAAAAAAGAATGTAACTTTTTCTCACCACCTCATGGAACCTTCTCAAAAATTAAACACACAATTAGTCAAAAAGGAAGACTCAACAGATACAAAAAGATAGAAATAACACATGCATTTTACCAGATCATCATGAGTTAAAGCTGAACTTCAGCACAGAAACAACAGAAAGCTTACATATTCAGGGAAAGTGAACAACTCTCTACTCAATTCTAACTGGATCAGGAAAGGCATACAGAAAGAAATGAAAGACTCTCTAAAATTCAATGAGAATAAGGGTAAAACCTAACCAAATTTATGAGACACTGAATGCAGTGATAAAAGGAAAGAAAGTTCATAAGACTAAGTGCTGTCATAAAGAAATTGTCTCAGTCATGAGAGTTCTCACACTAATGAATTAAGGTACATATATAGGCTATAGAAAAAAGAGAAGCAAACATATCCAGGAGGAGTTGATGACAGGAAATAATCAAACTAGGGATTGAAATCAATCAAATAATCAATGAAACCAAGAGCTGGTTCTTTAGAAAAACAAGAAGATAGAAAACCCTTAGCCAAAATAATTAAAAGGGAAAAAGAAAGCACCCAAATCAACAAAATCAAAAATGAAAGACATTGAGGAAATTCAAAGAATCATGTGTCACTTCAAAAGCATATACTTCACAAAATTAGAAAATGTAAATGAAATGTATAATTTTCTGCACAGTTACCATTTACCAAAGCTAAATCAAGATCAGGTAAACAAACTAAATAGTACTGTAACTCTTAAGTAATAGAAACAATCATTAAAAGTCTCCCCCTCAAAAAAAAAAATGGCAAGGCCAGATGCTTTAAAGGCAGAATTATACCAGACTTTCAAAGAATAACTAGTGCCAATACTCCTCAAACTATTTCACAAAATAGAAAAGGAAGGAACACTGACAAACTCATTCTATAAGGCCACAATCACCATGATACCTAAACAACACAAAGAATCAAAAAGGAAAGATTATTTTAGACAAATTTCCTTTATAAAAATTGATGCAAAAATACTCAATAAAATACTCACAAACCAAATCCAAGAACACACGAAAGACATCGTTCACCATGATCAAGTAGGTTTCATTCCAGTGATGCATGGGTGGTTCAATATACAAAAATACATGAATGTAATCCATCATATAAAAAACAAAGAAAAAAACCATATAATCATCTCACTAGAAGCCAAAAAATGCCTTTGACAAAGTCTAACCCACCCATCTAACTCTTCTTCATGTTAAAAGCCTTGGAGAGATAAAGGTTACATAGTGCATACCTAAACACAATAAAGGTAATATATAGCAAGCCAATAGTCAATATCAAATTGGATGGAGAGAACTTTCTCCTTGTCTTTTCAATATGGTACAAGAAAGTCTAACTACAGCAATTAAAAAAAAAGGAAGTTAAGTGGATACAAATTGGAAAGGAAGAAGTAAAAGTATTCCTATTTACAGATGATATGATAGCATATATAAGTGATTCCAAATATTGTACCACAGAACTCTTACAGTTGATAAACACTTTCAGCCAAGTGGCTGGATACAAAATTACTTCAAAGAAATCAGTAGTCCTCCTTTGCACAATTGATAAAGGGACTGAGAAAGAATTACATTGTCCTTTACAGTAGCCACAAAAAATATAAAATATATTGGAATAACTCTAAACAAGGAAGTAAAAGGTGTATTTGGCAAGAACTTCAAGTATCTGAAGAAAGAAATTGAAGAAGATATCAGAAGATAGAAAAATGTCTCATGCTCATGGATAGGTAGGATAAACAAAATCAAAATGGCCATCTTACCCAAAATGATCTATAGATTCAATGCAATCAACATCAAAATTCCATACCAATTTATTAGAGACCTTGCAAGAATAATTCTCAACTTCATATGGAAAAACAAAAAACCCAGGAGAGCTGAAATGATCCTGAACAATAAAAGAACTTCTTCAGCTATCATTATCTCTGAACTCAAGCTGTACTAGAGAGCAATAGTAATAAACGCTGCATTCCATTTATGTAGAAACAGACATATGGATCCAGAGAATTTTACTGAAGATCCCAAATTAAAC
Source organism: Rhabdomys pumilio (assembly GCA_030674055.1). Lineage (NCBI taxonomy): Eukaryota > Metazoa > Chordata > Mammalia > Rodentia > Muridae > Rhabdomys > Rhabdomys pumilio. The sequence goes on from JANHMN010000005.1 coordinate 51,858,374, forward strand.
TATATATACACACTTGATTTTTGACAAAGAAACCAAAACTATACAATGGATATGTGGAGCATCTTCAACAAACAGTGCTTGTGCAACTGTATGTCTGCATGTAGAACAATGCAAGTAGGCACATATTTACCACCCTACACAAAACTCAAGTTTAAACAGATCAAAGACCTCAATATAAAACAAGACACTCTAAATCTAATACAAAGAAATTGGGCAACAGCCTTGAAGTAGTTGAGAATGGAAGCAACTTCCTAAGCAAAACACCAATGGCTCAGGAACTAATATCAAGATTTAAGTAATGGGACCTCATGAAACTGAAAAGCTTCTGTAAGTCAAAGGAAACCTTTGTTGGCACTAATAATGCCTTATAGATAGGGAAAAAAATCCACTAACGTTACATCTGACAGAGGGCTAAAATCCAAAATATATAAAGAACTCAAAAAGTTAGACTTCTAAGAATGAAAAAAAAAATTAAAAATTGGTTACAGAGTTAAACAGAGGATTCTCAACAGGAACCTCAAATGATCAAGAAGCGTTTAAAGAAATTATCAATGACCTTAGTCATTAGGTAAATGCAAATTAAAATGACTCTGAGATTCCACTTTACACTCATTAGACTGACTAGAATCAAAAACTTAGAGGACAGTATAGGTCAAGAGAGGCTGTTAGGCCAGGGGAACATGCCTTCATTGCTGGTGGAAGAAAAATAACTTGTTCAATTCTTCTGGAACTCAATTTGATGGTTTCTCAGAAGTTTACAAATAGTGCCACCTCAAGACCCAGCTATACCACTCCAGGATATATACCCAAAAGTTTTTCCATCATCTCACAAGAACACTTGCTCAGTTATGTTCATAGAAGCTCTATTTGCAGTATCTAGAAACTGCAAATATTTTAGGTGTCTCTCAATTGAAGAATAGATAAAGCAAATGTGGTTCATTTACACAATGGGTTGCTACTCAGTGATTAAAATGAAGGACATCATGAATTTCACAGGCAAGTAGGTGGAACTGTAAAGTATCATCCTTAGTGAGGTAAACCAGACCCAAAAAACATGTATGGTATGTATTCACTTATACTTAGATATTAGCCATAATGTAGAGGATAGCTCTGCTATAATCAACAGACACAAAGAAGCTAAGTAACAAAAAGGGCCCAAAGGGATGGTGTTGAAATATTACCAAGAATAGTGAATGAAAGTAGATAGTGCAGGTGCATGGAAGGAGGAAACTTGGTGAAAGAGGGGATGGGAAGGGAGGCTTGGCAGAGGGGATCATTGTGTAGAAAGAACAGAAAAATTGGGGATATGAGAGTAATTTCTAGGATGTGCCAGATACCAGGGCTGGTGGGTTGCCTCAGAGGGTCTAAGAGGGTGACTATAGCTGATCCACCTAGCAGTGGGGAATGTGGATCCTGAAGAGGCCTCTTCCTGTAGCCAAGCAGGAGTCCCAGTGTTGAGAAAGGAACATCAACCCACACACAAATGGCCAACCAATGACTGCCTCAAATAGATACCCATCCTTTGGTCAAGAACCAATTCCTGACACTATTAATGATACTCTGTTATTCTTGCAGACAGAAACCTAGCAAAACTTCTCTGAGAGGTTCCACCCAGCATCCACTGGAAAGAGATACAGAGACTCACACCCAAATATTAGATGTAGCTCAAGAAGTCCTATGGAAGAATTGAGAGAAGTATTGAGGGGAGAGAAAGAACACAGGAATACCCAAAGAGTCAAGTAACATGGACTCTTGGGGGATTCTAGAGACTCAATCACCAACCAAAGTGTGAGCACGTGCTGGACGCTAGGATCCTTGCACATATGTAGCATATGAGCAGCTTGGTTTTCATTAGTGTCCTCCAATAATGAGAATAATATCTGTCCATGAGCCTGTTGCCTGCCTGCCTGCCTGCCTGCCTGCCTGCCTGCCTGCCTGCCTGCCTGCCTGTGCATCCTCCACTAGTAATGAACTGTCTATAATGGACTAACTGGCCTCAGTGGGAGAGGATGTGTAGGGGCAGAGAGAGCTTGAGTGTTAGTTGGGGGGGGGATGACATGCAGAGGGGATTATCCCTTCTCTGAGAGAAAGGGGAAGGTGTAATGGGGGCAAGACTTGCATGAGGTGGTACTGGGAGGAGAGGAAAGGATGATATTTTGTTGTAAAGTAAATAAATATATACATTTTTAAAAACTTAAAAAAATGAAAAGAAAATGAAAAATCCCATCCAGGTATACACACTTGCTTGTGTTTTAGTTAATCCCAGATGTAGTCTAGTTGACAACCAAAAATATCATTCATAAATGCACCACTTGTCATCTTTTCACAAAGTTATATTATACTAAATTTTCAAATTAAAACAATAACCAATTTACAATTGCACTGTCTCACAGTGTCATATGTTTTGCCAGGTCCTAATTATGCCTAATATGCTATAAGTATAACTCATAAAACCACAAATTTAAGCAGGTTATAATTATGCATAATATGATGTAACTATCACATGAGCAACCATAGTGTTTTGTAAATATTAGAAAAAGTAGCAATGTTTTTTTGAGGTACTCTTTTATAGTATCTTAAAACTTAAATACAATGACTATTGATATCTTTTCAATTGATTTTATAGTACCTGATTTAAAAAGGAAAGAACACCTTTAGTCTCACTGCCCTGAGAAAAAAGAATATTCATTTTGCAACTGGTCATGTGTATTTAGCTGGTATTTCAACTACCTTTCTCTGATACATCACACTCAGCAAGCACCTAATCAGGCTAGCTGTAGCTCATTATGATGTTATGATAGCAAGAGATAAAGTTGGGACAGGATTGGTTCTCTTTTCCTTGAGGAATGACTCATAACTTCAAACAAGGGTTAGTGCATGTTTTAAGACTCTTTTAATTGTCAAGCTAAAATTGGTTTTGTCTCTTCTACAATATTTATTGTAAGTTGCATTGAATGTATAATTTCCAATTATGTTAGTGTGTTGAAACCTGGCATGTCTGTTACAAACACATCTGGCCTGGCAAGTACAATTGGAGTCAATACTTAACTTCATTCCTAAAGGGGGTGTTTCCTTTGTAATCTGGCCTAATAGTGTTGTTGTAGTTTCTCATTTTCAAAGGATCTTGTGAAATCAAAATGTGCTTAAAGGACCTCCTGAAATCCAGACATGATCTTTCTTACCTACATTATGGAGAAGTAATACAATTTCTACTTGGTAAACAGGATCAATCACCCCTGCTGACACTGTTATTTTTTGTTAGTCTGTTAGCTTAAAGCAACTTTTTTCAACCTGTGGGTTACAACCCCTCTGGAAAACCTCTATTTCCAAAACTATATTTACATTATTATTCATAAAAGTGTCAAAATTACAATTAAGAAGCATCAATAAAAACCACTTTATGGTTAGGTATCACCACAACATGAGGAACTATATTAAAGTGTGCCAATGATAGAAAGGTTTAGAGCTACTGGCTTAAAGCCTTCATAAACCAAAAGTGGGCAGGGACAATTCTGAGTTCTACGTTTAATGAAATGCTTGTGGTGTCTCCTGGCAGAAACACTCCCTTTTCTAAGTTATGACACAGGGCTGTAAAGTTAATAAATAGCTGAGTTAAAATTGTATAGGTATAATTATGGCTTTGCCAAATGAAAGGAAAATGCTTTTGGTTAGATGTTATAGACAGTTAACAAAAAGTAGACATTTGCTAGATCAATAGCTGCATACCATGTACAAGGAGATATGCCAGTCTTGTTATGTAATGATATCACATCTGGCCTGGCAAGTACAATTGGAGTCAATACTTAATTGAGTTTTCAATAGTCAACTGTCATTCTCCTCAATTTATTTATCTTCTACACTGGCAAGATAGTAGAGTTAAAGAGAGATGTAGTGGGAACCAAGACCCTTGCATCTTATAAGTCCTTGTTGGTGACAATAATTTATGTAATTTCTCCTGAGATGTGCTATTGTCTTTGATTCACTATTTTCCATGGAAGAGGCAACTCTGTTGTATTCCCCTTGGCCTACACCCATAATGGTATTTGCACCATAGGTCAAGTAATCAGTATGAGAATTCCACCAGCTTCTATAAACATCTATACCAATTATTCATTCTGATACTGGATTAATAACCACAGAATGTGATTGAGGAGACACATAACATAGTGTGCACGAGATACCCGCCAAAACTACATTAATTATTTGACTTTCCTAAGTCCAAACTTTAACTTGAGAGGCACAATGCTTCTTGTGGTTCCATGGAAATTAGTGTCAATTATGAACCAGTATCTAATATACCAAGAAAAGACAGATTTTTTCCCCCCTAGTATGTAGTTACCCATGTAAAAGTCCTGAGGTGACACTTGTGAAGAAATAGAGAAAGGCTAACTGTAAAAAAATTAGACATTTTAGTGAAATTCTTCCTCATGGGGATCTGGCAGTCCTTGTAGTCAAGAAATTTTGCAAACCAGCTCAAATCTGAAAACTGGCTCTATAGACTGAGATTGGCTTTTGACACGATT
>JANHMN010000005.1:51865396-51895124 GCA_030674055.1 Rhabdomys pumilio
AAAAATCTATGTAAGAGTAGTATAGGGAGAGTGAAGGCAATTCAATCAGTTTGGTCAGTTAGTATGGCAGCCAAAATATGGAACTAGCTTAGATGTCTAAAATTAAGTGTATCTATGATGAAACTGGCATGATAATATAATTTAAATGATGTCTAATAGTAAAAAGGCATGAACTAATAGATATTATACACGAAATAAAAAACATTGTTTTGAGTGATTGAAGCTTTACATAAAAATAACAACTTTGTAATCCTTTCATAATAAGTTATAGAAAATACAAAGCTAATCTGTTGTTGAAATTAACAAGGACAATAGTTATGTCTAGTTGGTGGAGTTTTTACTAATAAAATGATGGCAATGAAATTAAAGGTCCAATGGCTTTAAGTAGTATAAAGAACTTAGAACAATGTCAGATAGTTTCACTTTTCTGCTGAGATAGGATCTCATGCAACTAGACTGGCTGCTAACTTGGGCTATGCAGCCAAGGGATGTGTTAACACAATTATTTTATGCAATACAATAGCTTTATGACACAAGCTTTATGATATAAGCAATGTATCAACTGAGTTTACATCTTCTGCCCCAATACTTTCTGATATTTTCTTTATTAAAAATATGTGTCTATTAATCTTCAGAATGCATAAGCTCCAAATGGAGGATAACTTGAATCATGAACAAATTTGGAAGAAATATTTTGCTAACATAAAATAAAATGCCATTGATGATATTGAATAAAGATTGTACAAGAAAACTTTCTGAACTGGCTTTTCTTACAGTGTCTTGGAGACCATATTCATAACCAGTGTGATAGTGTGAAAAAAGTTAAAATTATTTGAGGTTTTGTTGACATGAAATAAATGAGTATGGATTAGTTGGAATTTGATAGGGTAAAAGATAAATATCTCTGACATATGTAAGATCATCAGCTCAGTATTTTATTGGTTTGAGAACAGTTCTTTGAAAGTTGAGAAAAAGAGGGCTGATGATAAGAAATTTCTGAGATACTACTACAATATTACTGGTTCTTTAACAGATGACTTACAAGGAATGTCTTAAAGATTCAAGAATTGAATAAATAAGCTAAATTCTAGTCTTCTCCACTCAATCATTGGAACAAATGAGAGAGATGGAAAAACTGACAAATCCCAATAACACTAGAAGACTGAATGCAACGTCTACATGTGACAATAAAAGATTTTCTGTTATTCTACTATTTAGGGAGATAAATTTACTAGCCCAGTGTCGGGCCATCATTAATTGTACATTAGAGGGATAAGTGGTGGCTTGTTGTTTCAGTAGTTGGGTCTTCAGGGTCTGATGTGTCCTTTCTATTATTCCTTGGCCCTGAGGGTTGTGGGGAATTCCCATATAATGGGCAATTTCCCAGCATTCGCAGAAGGTTTTAAATTGAGAGCTAGTGAAGGCGGGGCCATTATCAGCTTTCATCTGTTGAGGAATGCCCATGATGGCAAAAGTAAAGAGCATATGGTAAATCAGCCATTTTGAGTTTTCAGCTGTCTGGGCTGTAGCCCATATAAAATGTGAGTAAAGTATCTATGGTAACAAAAACATATTTTTGTCTACCGAATTGGGGAATGTGGGTGACATCAATTTGCCATAAGGCATTGGATTTGAGGCCTTGTGGATTGGTGTGCCCATGGTTTGTAAAGCTGGGGTGGTAATGAGGGATGCACAAGAGGCACATGTTTTTATTATCCTTTGGAGCTGAGCAAGGGGGATCTTGGGGAAGCGAGCATGAAGCCCCTTTAGATTTGTGTGCCTGCTTGAATGAAATTGGTCTGCTTGCTCAGTAGAGGCTACAAATGTCCCTATTGAGGCAGTTTGGTCAGCGAGTGCATTTCCCTCAGATATAGGACCTGGCAGGGGACTGTGGGATCAGATGTGCTGGATATAGATGGGGGAGGCTCTTTCCTGTAGGATGGCAGAGACCTGTGTGAGTAGAGGGGAGAGTGGATTGTCATCTAGTTTGATAAATGATCTTGACAACCAGGGAAGCAAATTGATAGCATATACGCTGTCTGAAAAGAGGTTAAGGGGGCCTTTGACTTCTTTCAGAGCTAGGTAAATAGCATATAGTTCTTTATATTGGGGGGAGTGGTGGGGGAGCTCTTTGAATTGGATAGCGGGTTCTTCTTCAGGGAAGTAGCATATTACTGCTGCAGCTCCCCTCTCCCCCCATCGGTAAATATTGAGGGGGCTTCTGCTATGGGCTCTCTTGAAAATAATTTGGGAAGTAGCCATCGCAACAGAGGGAGAGCAGAGGCCCATTTTTTGTCAGGATAATTATTGTCAATTTGTCTGGGGAACCCTATTAAGCTGATAGCAAAGTGGAAATGAGTTTTGATTAGCCACTGAACGTCAGAGAGGGAGAAGGGGGTGACAATAACGTCAGGCTCTTTTCCTAGGGTTTGTAGGGCTCTATCCCTGCCATTTTTAATCATGTTGGCAAATGCATCTACTTCATTTAAAATTCGGGGGGGGGCACCATCCATTGGAGTATGGAGCCATTCTAACACCCCCTGAGGTTGGTAAGGGGCTCCTACGAGCGTAGGGGAGGAGTTAAAGATAAGGAGATGTAGAGGTATAGTTGGGTCATACCTAGCAAGAGCCATATCTTTTAGGGATAAATTGACAGAATTTAGGGCTTGGACTGCTTCTGGGGACAATGTTCTTGGGGAGGAGGGACTTTTATCTCCTTTCGGAAGGTTAAAGAGAGGTTGTGCTTGTGGGAAGGTGGAGCCAGGGTCGAAGCCAATTGAGATTGCCCAAAAAGCTCTGGAAGGAGGCAAGAGTTAATTTTTGAGGGAAGGAAAGGATGGGTTTGAGGGGGGGGGTGTATTGAAGTAAGGGAGATCTCTGTTCCTAGTAATGCAATGGGGGGAATAAGTTGGATTTTGTGAGGGGCTATTTTGAATCCTAGGGCAGATAGGGAAGGTATCAGCTGGTCCTTAAGTTGGGAGAGGGAGGTAGAAGCATCTTCCCAGACCAAAATGTCATCCATGTAATGATAGATGTTGAGTCCTTTGTCTAAATAGGGTTCTAATGCAGTGGCTACAGCCTCCTGACAAATGGTAGGACTGTTAGCCATTCCTTGGGGAAGAACTGTCCATTCATTTTAAATGATGGTTCTTAAATGCTTTAACTGATCTTTTAGCCCACCACCCACTAGACCTAGTAGAATAGAAAGGATAAGGAGAAAGTGTACCTCTTTAGAAATGGTTCTTTGGAGTAACTCTCATCTGTGTTGTCTGGAAATCTGCAATTTAGTTCACGGGCAGCAGTAACAGTGCGATCTATTCATAAACACCTCATGGAAATATCAGCAATCTAGTTTGGTAGAGTCAGGTTAGTAGTAGTGGTGGCATGACCTGGTAGGAATAGCCAAGCCTCAACCTCAACCTCAGCATAAGTCATCTGGAGGGACTAGAAGGGATGCCAGGAAAAGTTTTTAGCTGTGTTTCAGTGAGGTGAAGATTAGTGAAGACCAAGAGCAACAAGCACTGTACAGCTAGCTATATCAGCAAGTCAAGCTCAGCCTTCTTCACTGTCCTTCTAGTCCTATATATGTATCTGTAAATATCATGTGTACAATATCAGTCTTGTCTTAGCATGTGTCTTGTCTCAGTACATGTCTGTCTCAGCTGATATCACTCTGTCAATCAGTCTGAGTCCTAGGAAGTGGTAAAATAGCCATAGCATATCACCAGAAATTTTTTTGGTGCACTTCTCTTTATGGAGTCCTGACAAATGTAGCTCAACTATACAGTGTAGTCCAGACCAATGCATACATGTTATTAGTAAAGAATCTTTTATCATGTGTATTTTTGCATGTTTGCTTTTCCAGAACGTCATTTTCCTGTGTCTGCTTCAGTGTAATGTTCCTTCATGAGTCTCTCTTAGCCTTTCACCTATGTCTACTTCAGATAAATATTCCTTTATGTATTTGCCCCAGCAAAACACCATCTAAATCAACTGACTTTGTAAAGAACACTTAAGTTTTCACTTCAGCCAAAAGCTAAGGAAAACATGTGGACCTCAATGCAGGACTGTTCATGGAACATAATCTTCCTTACAGACTCTGTCAGGCAAGTGGTACTGGCCAACATTAATTTTTTTGTACTTCTAGCATCCAGAAGTATGCATGAATAAAATTTATTTGAACCACCAAAATTTACATTACAATGGTTCAGAAGCCAAAGACCATAAATACATTATTCCAGAGACAATAAGAAACAGAAAAATATATGAGTGAGTAAAATCCTGGAAGAAACTTGGAAACCTTAATATCTATTATATAAAAATTTAATTTCTGATAAAGGTGGTCATTTATGTAGTTATAGAAAATATCACATATCAAATAAACTATAGAGGAGAAGTTGTTTGCCTAACTACTTTTGGAAAATTAATTAATTCCAAGCCTATTTAAAGCACATAATAATACTCTAATGGGATAAAATTTATGTATAAAGCAAGTAGTATGAAAGATAAAATAAATTTAATTTTGGTTTAAGGATAAGATTCTAATGCAAAGTACAATCCTCAAAATGTATAATAAAAATTAAGTGATTTGCTGTCATCCAGACCTCCAATCCCAAGATTATGTGTAAGAATAAAAACAAATGAGTACGAACAACAATCTAGGTGAAGCAAGAGGAGCTTGAACACTGTTTTTAACAACACTGAAGCATACTTTGCTGTCACCTAGTCAGTGGAGCACCTCTATACCTTCTAACTCTGCATTTCCTCTCCTAGTTTTATTTAAAAAATAACTCTCAGAAGATTGGAGGTGTAGCTCACTGGCAGAGATCTTGACTGTCTGGTTTCAATCCTCAGTACCACAAAAATTCTTTTGTACATTCATGCCTAAAAAGATATAATAAAATGTCTACAACAATTTACACATGAGTCATGCCAAATGTCAACAATTGTGACATAGTAAATATTTGAAAGAAATTCTGACAAATATCTACTTTGACATTTACTAACAAATATGATCGGTAATAATATAACAAGAGACAAAAACAAGATGCAATAGAAGATTTAATGTTACATACACATATTACTGTCCCATAATGTGACCAACATTGTTCAGTTATTTCTGTGGGGATGTTTTCAGTAGGTAGTACAATAAAAATCTGACTGATTTATTATGACTAAAATTACCTTCTATATAATAAACTGACCTCATCTAATGAGCTGAATGATTTAATAAATAACCAGAAGAAAAATTTAGCTTCATCTTTTCATGAAGAAATTCTCTACAACCCTCTCTTTGGACAATTTCTACAACATCAATTTTTCCTAGTTTTATAAGTAAACAGCTTTAATATCTGAATTAGAATCTGAGTCTACAGATCCCCTAAATTTCAACTAATACTACTTTTGTTTTTTATTTATTATTTAGATATTTATTTACTTTATGTCCTGATCACAGCCTCCTTTCCCTTCTTTCCTTCAAGTACCTCCCTCTTACATCCCCTCCTGTCCCATGTGCTCCTCCTACCTTTCTCCTCAGTAAAGATGAGGCCTCCCATGGATATCAACTAGCCCTGGTATTTCAAGTTGTAATTAGACAAGGCACATATTCTCTTATTGAAGTTAGACAAGGCAGTCATGTTTAGGAGAAAAGGTTTCAAAGACAGGCAGAAGATTCAAAGAAAGCCTCTGTTCCTGCTGTTAGGAGTCCCATATAAAATCCCAGCCAAAAATGTGTCTTTTATGTATGTTCAGTGGGCCTAGGTCCATCCCAGGCACACTCTCTATTTGGCAGTTCAGTCTCTTTGTGCCTCTATTGGCCCTGGTAAGTTGATTTTCTAGGTTTTCTGGTAGTTTGCTTGACACCACTGGCTCCTTCAGTCCTTCTTCGTCAGTGTCCACAGGATTCCCCAACCTCCACCTAATGTGTGGCTATCGGTCTCTGCATTAGTTTCCATCAGTTGCTGGTTGAAGCCTCTTTGATAACAGTTATGCTAGGCTCCTGTCTGTAAGTACAGCAGAAGATCATTTATAGTGTCAAGAGTAGACTTTCTCTTATGACATGGGTCTCAACCTGGCCCAATCACTGTTGGTCCCTCCATCAATTTCTGCTCTACCTTTACCTTGGCATATCTTGTAGGCAGGGCAAATTGTGGGATGAAGGTTTTGTGGCTGTTTTGGTGTTTCAATTTCACCATTGGAAGTCTTACCTGGTTGCAGGAGATGGCTAGTTCAAGATCCATATTTTCCATTGTTAGGAGTTTTAGCTAGGGTTGACCTCAGAAATTCCTAGAAGTTTACATTGTCCAAGCTTTCCAAGTTGTCCCAGAGATGCCATTCATTCTAGTTGTCTCTCCCACTACTCTCTCCCTCCATCCTTCCCTGATTTGATCCCTCCTGTTCTCATCCCTAAATGTTTTCCCTACCTAGTCCCTTCCCTCCATTCACCCCTGATATCTATTTTATTTTATTTTCTCAGTTAGATTCAACATCTACCCTTTGCCTCTTTTTGTTACTTAGATTACTTCCGTCTGTGGATTGTAGCATGATTATACTATACTTTATGGTTAATGTCCACTTATAAGTGAGTACATACAATATAGTGAAACTGTTAACAAAGATTCTCATGGGTCTCAAGCTACTATTGTATACAGCATATTTAGAATTTTACATTCTTCAATTTCCTATACAAAAATCTCAGTCTGTAAAACCCAACATGGTAGAACATAACTGTAGACCCATTGTTGGTAGTGTACAAAAAAGATCCCTAGAACTTGCAGGCTTACCAGTGTAGATTAAATGAAAAACTCCATATCCAATGAGAGACTCTCTTTCAATATATGAGGAGAAAAATGATGGAAGAAAATACCTAACACCAACATCTGTCCTAGACAAACATATTCCTAGGAATGCACATTTGTACACACATGTATATCACATACACATAAACACATACAACTTCCACCACCAACAAAAACAGTAGTAACAGCAACAGTAAACAAAATAAAACAGTAAAGAAGGAAACAAAAAATAATTATTATATTGTTTATGGTACTGATTACATCATGAAGGGGAATGGGACTATAACATAGAGGCCTTTTAAGTTACTGACAATACCTCACTTCTAAGTGCCTCATTTCTAAACCCAGGCCTCAAATTCATACAAACATGCTTACTAAATTTTTAGCTATATAGATATATTCTACTTGCATATAACTAGAGACACAAAAATACACATGCACAGTCTAAAATGCAAATGTGTAGAAACACAAAAATGAGACGTGGCAGCACAGAAACCCTGGTTAAACTTAAACAAGAAAATAAGTCTCAAAAGATATGAAAAAAAAAACAACAGTACATTCAACTCTACAAAATTATATTTATGAGATGATGATGACAAATTATATGGAAAGATGAATGGCAGAGGCTTCTCCACATAAAGAACCTCATTCTGGAAAAGTTCATAGACAATAAAGGAAATAAAGAGTGTTATCTCTGATGACATTTGAAAATGTTTAGCCTCTACAGCTATAGAAACATAAATCAAAACAAAATGCTTCACCAAGTTGATGTAAAAATATTTTCTAAAAGGGTACTAGCCTCAGTCTTTTTTTAACATTATTGTCTTAATTGTGGTTTTATTGCTACAACAGAACACAATGACAAAAAACAAAAAAAGTTGGGGAGGAAAGGATCTATTGAGAGGCTTATGCTCCCGAAACACTGATAGTTCATCACTGAAAGAAATGAAACGGGGTTGGGGATTTAGCTCAGTGGAAGAGTGCTTGCCTAGCAAGCACAAGGCCCTGGGTTAGGTCCTCAGCTCTGAAAAAAAGAAAGAAAGAAAGAAAGAAAGAAAGAAAGAAAGAAAGAAAGAAAGAAAGAAAGAGAGAAAACAGAAATTTATACCTTCTTTAACAACTCAGTTGTGTCATGTGATCTTTTTCTAGAAGCAGTCTTGTGACAGAGCATGTGATGTTTTACTGAAAACAAGCACATGTGAGAGCACATGATAATTACAAAGAATGTATATGGAATCTTACAAACAGTGAGAGTATACTCTTGCATTGCTATGCTGTGCATCACTTTGCTAGTCTTCGCTGGTTTTCACTTCAGAGAGTGAAATGTGCCAAAGATCATCTTGTGGTATTCCAGCTAATTCTGGCAGCTTCCGCCAACTCCTACTGATTCAGCAGAGCCTTGCTCTTGCTGCTGGATCATGCCACCCCTATTGATTTGTGTTTGATGTTTGCTATTGAACTGGAGTGCTGGTATTCTGACAAAGAACAAAATAAAAAGAAAACAAGTTCGCCCCAAGGAACTACTGTTAAACAGGTTCACAATACCTTTTTTCTATTAATCTTCTTTTCCCTCTATGTCTGGACAGTGTTAGAAGAAAGGTTGAAGCATGTAAGAACCCTAAATAAAGGATGTTTTGAAAAATTCTAAGCCTACAAGGATGATCAGGATCTCAAACATGGCAAGAACCTGAGGCAGGAACAGATACAGAGGCCATGGAGGGGTGCTGCTTACTGGCTTACTTCCTGTGGCTTGCTCAGCCTGCAGAATGCAGGCCCACAAGCCTAGAAATAGTACCATCCACCATGGGCTGGGTCTTCCTCATTGATGGATCACTAATTGAAAAAATGCCTTATAGCTGTATTTCATGGAGGCATTTTCTCAACAGAAGCTCCTTCCTCTATGATGCTCTAACTTGTGTCATCTTAACATACAAAACCAACCAGTACAACTATGTATGCAGTATTTAAAATTTTCAACAAAAATTCATAAAGAATATTATAAGCTAAGAAACAGTGTGAAGTATCTAATAGGTATCAGACTATGCTGTGATCTAACACGTTTTCCACAATTAATACAAAACCATTAATGTCTTACTGGTATGCATTGAAAATAAAATAAATATTCATGAAGAGACAAACAAGCAGAGACATAGAAATTTAATAATATGGAAAATAATTGGGAATCATAAATTTCTCTGATAGAGAAAGAAAAATAATAAAAGCAATCAACTGCAGGACAACTATAAAATATTAAACATATGCATAATTGTAAAACATAGAACTCAGACAACTTAGCAAATGGTATTGAAGGGGCAGAGCTAAGAAATGTATGTGAATTTTGTGGAACTTATTACTCCTGGGGAGACATGAACAGGTATAGAACTGCTGAAAGACCAAATTCTGGATATGAACCAAGATACAACTTTGTAAATGACTGAGTTTTATTGGAGTTGTTTATAGGAATGTGGGTGAGGGATTCCTTTCAGAAGCAGAAATAGGGTAAAAAAAACATCCCTGGAATGTTTATGTCACTGAAGCTAGAGGCTTGAAGTGAACTGCAAAAACTGCAGGCAGCTCAACAAGTTGAAGCATGTTCTTTTGTGATATCTCAGTTTGTCTGAAAATTGTCAAAGCAATCATTTTTGTCCCTGACTTTTCCAGTTTGTTTGACAGGTCTGAGAGTGTCTCTCAGCAGTCCTTCCTGCTTACATATTCTTGGAGGAGGGACTTAGTAAATTTGGTCATTTTTAATGAATGAATTTAATGAATTTGTATATGTACTAAATTTAATGAACTTTCCTACAAGATGAAATGTTTTACCTTCCCTTATACCATCCTGTTCTTTCACCCTACCTCCTATTAACAACCCATTTCTCTCTCGTTTTTCAAATTAAAAATATTTTTTTCTCTTATGCAATACATCTCAACTAGTTTTCCCTGCTTTCATTCCTTCTATCTCTCTTCCCCCAAACATCCACTGCCCTCAATTTTCTCTTCAGGGAAGAACATGTTTTGAGAGAAAATAGCCAAAGAATGCAAAACAAAATACAGTAGAACAAGACAAAAGCCCTCATGTGTTAGTTGGAGTTTCCATTGCTGAGAAGAAATACTATGATCAAGGCAACTCTTATAAGGGAAAACATATAATTGGGACTGGTTTTCAGGTTCAGATTTTCAGTCAATTATAATTATGCCAGGAAGCATGACAGTGTCCGGGCTGACAGATTACTAGGAATAAAGTCTAGAGTTCTACATATGGACTATATCTGATCCAAAGGCAGTCAAGAGAGGACTGTCTTCCAGACATCTAAGAGGAAAGTGTCAAACCCACCCACCAAATGACATACTTCCTCCAACAAGGCTACACCTACTCCAACAATAACACATATCCTAATAGTGCCAGTCTCTGGGATAAACATATTTAAACCACTTCATCTTATATTTGTAGCTAGAAAATGAGGCAGAGACACACATGATCCCACTGTTAAGTTTCCCACAAAACACTTGGCTAACAACCATAACATGTATGTTGAAAACCTGGTACAGAACCAGGCAGGCCCTGTGTTTATGATATTAGTCCCTGTGAGTTAATGTGAGCCCTGTCTAGTTGATTTAGTGGGCCATGTTTTCCTAGTATCCTTCATCTCCTCTGGCTCCTACAATTCCCCCCCCCCAAATTTCCATAGTGTTCCTGGAGTTAGGAAGGAATCATGGAAACATTTACTTTAGACTTTTTCTCTCCAAAGTGACTGTGTTCCATCTGCTGCTTGAAGAATCTTCTCTGATGAAGATTGCTATGAGTATAGAAGAATATCATTAAGGATAGTTTCACTGACTTTTTTTCAGTTTCTTTTAATTTTTTTTAACCAGTCCTGTCTGTTTCCACCCTAGTTCTCTGGGATATCCAGTCTCAGGTTTCTGGACATCCAGACAGTATAGGACATGGGAATCCTCTCCTGGTATAGACCTCAACTTAAACAAGACATTGATTGGCCACTCCTCTCTGCAAGATGTGCTGGGGCAACTTTAGAATATCATCTTTCTTTAGACTATTATCTGCCATAATAACCTTCACTCTAATGTAGAGGAATGGCACCACAGTATGTGACTGTGGCTTAACATCAAGGCCATGCACATTCTAAGTAAGTGTTCTGTCACTGAACAAAATCCTCAGCCCTAGAGAGTGAGAAATTTTTACTAAATTATTGATAAACATTAATCCACAGATCTATAAAATCAGGAAGTACATAGAACACACAATAGCACAATGACCAAAACAGTACCAAAATCTACCCATAAGGAAAATATACAAAGAAAGAAAGAAAGAAAGAAAGAAAGAAAGAAAGAAAGAAGAAGGAAAGAAGAGATATAAGAAGACAGAAACACTTGGAGGAAGTTAGCTGGTGGGGAAACAATAACAAACTTAAGTGTACAAGAATAAAGCAAAGAATTACTATGGACTCTGGTCTGAAATCTGAAAGGAATGTGAGAATAATGCGTAAATTGAAGATGTTGAAAATAAAGACAACTGATTCTATGGGAAAATGTATTAATTTATTTATATACTCATCACAGTTAACAAAAAATTTAATGACCTAAAACATGAAGCAAGTGCCTACTAACTGATAATACAATAATACAAGAAACAACCCACCCCCATCCAGGAAAACTCTCCATGGTTGGTTAGAATGTGCAGAAACAGATACTTTCAACAATTATTAGTTGGCATATAATTCTGAAAGTCATTTTGTCAGTATGTTTAAAGATAAACGTGGACTGACCTAGCAATATTATTCTGTTTAAAACTGTAATATATATTTGAACTTGGGTTCAAAGAAATTTCTATAAGTATGTTTACCATATGATCTATGTATGAAAATATTAACAAGTAAGCCACTTAACATCAGTATCTGTTACTCAAGAACCTGAATAGATATTTCAGCACTTTAGAGCATCTGTTTTTCTTCAGAAAAACTTGTTTGGGTTCCTAGAGCCCACATTGCAGTTAAAAACTGTCTGTGACTCCAGTTTAACAACATCTGATGTCTTCTTCAGTTCTTTAGAGGGTCTCACAGGTGGGCCGAGCTTCCATGCAATAAAATAAAAATAAATATATCATTGCAGTTGTTAAAAAGGAGATTGATTATTGACATGTGGTACATTGATAATGTTAATTGTAATGTAATAGAAACAAAGAGAAATAATTTTGTTTGTACTAACATGGTTAAAAACTGTCCAGGGTAAAATAAATTGTAGAATGCTATATTCAAAATATTGCAATTTTTTAAAATGTATGAGTATATATACATATATATATATATATATATACATATATATATGTATATATACATATATATGTATATATACATATATATATGTATATATATGACATTTTTCTGTATCTTTATGTATGTTAACATATACATACAAATATAAACATGTATTTCTATGAATATATATTTCTATAAATATGTATGTATGAATGTACATGAGCATTTGTGTATATGTGTTTAATATAATGACATAGTCAGCATTTTTGGAAAGCATATATGAAACTTAGTGATAGCTACCACTTAGAGAAAAACATTCATTTAGGAAAGAAAGTTAGGTGAACTGTGAGGAATTACTCACCTTTTACTCTATAGGTGTTTAAATTGTTTCATTATTTTAGAGTTGAGAATACAATAATTGGCCAACAAAAAAATTTAATTAAAATAATAAAATGAATGTGGAATTTGGAATTGAATCAAAGCACAATAAATGACAGGAAGTTATAATAGTGTGAAATGGCTGTCACTGACAGCCTTTTAGATATGATTTAAAATTAAACTGAAATGATCAATCATACCTTCTATTAGCAATAAAAGCAACAGGTTACACATTTTTAAGTGGGTTCCACTTTTTTGTCATGATTCAGTAATTTGTCAGCCATGTCTTTTTCAGCCAAAAACAACATTAATAAGCATCCCGACGCACTAGTCCATGAAACTATTTAATCTAACCTACCACAGTATACCTCATCATACTAGATCCTTCAATATTTGAAATATAGTACAGTGTTTCTTTGTCTGAAAACAATCAATCACAATAAAAAATGCCTTTTTCTTATCCACTTCCTGTCTCAATATTTCTATGTTCATTTTAATAAAACACAGACAAAATCATAAATGTTAATTTTTATCACCACAAGTGTTTATATCAGCCATAATTCATAATAAACCTTATTTAAACAATTCCCAATAGTAAACATGTTGATTACTTATATTTTTGAACTATTTTCTGCCAAAACCTATTTAAGTCCTTGCTGGACATACAAAGATGGCTCCTAAATATTCTGCTGAATAAAGAATAAAAAAAATTTTAAAGTATATTTTTAAAATATATTTTTGACCTATGTAAAAAGTACAAATATATAATTTCTCTATAACCCACTATCAAAATCCAATGTTATAATATTTTCATGTATTATTCTCATTTTACTTACATAATTAAGAGCTAATAAGGAAAAAATATTTATATGCTTTTAGTTATTTCTGTTTGGAACTATATACTCTACTATAAATGCTTAACCAATCAAATATTTAATAACTACATAGCTATCCTTTAGAATTGTTTGAAGTAGATAGTGATAGGAAATAGTTTGTAGGGATGGAGCATAGAGCCTTCACAGGATCAAAAGCTTCTCCTCCCACTGATGCCCCACAAGGTTATCCTCTGCTACATTTGCAGCTGGAGCTATGGGTCTTTCCATGTGTACTATTTCGTTGGTGGTTTAGTCCCTGGGAGCACTGGGGGTTCTGGTTGGTTGATATTGTTGTTCTTCTTATGGGGTTGCAAACCCCTTCAACTCCTTCAGTCCTGCCCCTAACTCCTCCATTGGGGTCCTGTGTTCATTCTGATATTTGGCTGAAAGCATCCACATCTTTATCGGTCAGGCTTTGTCAGAGCCTCTCAGGAGACAGCTATATCAGGTTCCTGTCAGCAAGCATTTCTTGGCATCAGCAATAGTAACTTGGTTTGGTATTTGCATGCATTTGGGATGAATCCCCAGGTGGGGAAATTTCTAGTTGCTTTTTTCTTCAGTCTCTGCTCTTTTCTTTTCCCGGGGGAGGGGTAGGTTTATTCAGGAGATAAGGCAAAAGTGGGGGGAAGAATATGGAAGAAGACAGAAGAAGGGGGGAGGAAGAGTAGAGGCCGGCCATGATCACGTGGAGAGAGAGGAAGAGAAGGGGGAGGTGGCAGGGGACAGAGAAGCTAGAGGCAAGAGAGTAAGAGGGTAAGAGAGAGTAAGAGAGAGTCTGCTCTATTCTTTGTCTCTGTATTTCACTTAGACAGGAACAATTCTGGGTGAATATTTTTGAGATTGGTAGGTGGCCCTCAATCGTGGGCCATGCCTAACCTCTGGATATGGTCTTTTCTTTTCATATTTCAACATGGAAAATGAATAAATGGATAAATATTTTCATAATAACCATGAATATAACCTCTCTTAAACAAGTGAACTATATTCGGGTGTCATTAGTTTTTAAATCTCTGGATTAGTCAGGTATGTGGATGCTAGTATTTAAGAATATGTTAGATGGTTGTGAACTTAGACTTTAAAGGCTGAGCCATCATAGGAAAGTATATGAAGATGGAAATGGGTTGAGTGTATGAGATGTAGGTAGAGCCCTGGGAAAGTGAATGGAAATCAATCAAGGAGGTTGAAAGTGGGGATAGGCATCTCTGGCACATTCCAGAACCTGGGATGAGTGAGGCTTCAGGGAGTCTATGATGGTGATTCTAGATGAGATCCTTAGCAGTGGGGGATTTGTAGCCTGACATGGTTAGCTCCTGTAGCCAGATAGAACTCCCAGTGTTGTGATAAGGAAAGCAATCCCATAAAACTTTGTACTCAAAATGTGTTTTGTCTACAATATGTTTAGGAACAAAGATGGAGCAGAGTTGAAGGGAATGCCTAACCAATGACTGTCCAAACTTGAGACCATTCCATGGGCATGAACCAAACTATGACACTATTAATGATATTGTTATCTTGCAGACATAGCATAACTACCTGTTGATAGTGCCACCAGTCAGCGGATGAAAACAGAAACAGAGAAACACAGCCAAATATTAGATGAAGTTCAAGAAGTCTTGTGAAAGAGTCTGGGGTAGGAATGATAGACCTGAAAAGGATAGAGATTCCACAGGAAGAACAAGAGAGTCAAATGACATGGACCCCTGGTGGTTCCCAGAGAGTGTACCATCAACCAGAAACCATATAGGGGCTGAACCAAGCCCACCCTACCCCCACATATGTAGCAGATATGCAGTTTGGTCTTCATGTGAGTCCTCTAGCAATTGAAGCATGAGTCAACCCTGATTCTATTCCCTTCATATGGGTCCTGTTCTACTAGCTGAGCTGTCTTGTCTTGCTTGCCTTAGTGGGAGAGAATGTGCCTAGTCCTTCAGTAATTTTAGGTGCCAGTGTGAGTTTGTTCTGAGAGATGTCCTCCCAATTCTAAGATAAGAAGGGCAGGGGGAGACAGGACTATGAGGGGAAGACTGATAGGAAAATAAAGAATGTAATGGGGACGTAAAGTGAATACATAAAAAGAATAAGTTAAATGAAAAATGAACAGAAATGGTATTCAAGAATATTAGTATTGTGGAACTCAAATGGAAGAAAAGCACTCCTTAAAATTTTCTGATAACTTCAGAGAGCAGGGTAGAAGGGAGTGTCATTCTTTTCATAAAGAGGAAGATAAGATTTTCAAGAAGGCAAAGATTAGAGTTATTAATTTCTGTAGACGATAAGCCAGGTAAAATTTCTGTGGGAAATTGCTCATGGGATTTGGTATTTCTAAGTTCAAACTGAAATTTTCAGAAACAACATTAGTGAAGTGATTATGAAAGAATCTGGACTGTTATAAGCTGAATGAGCACTAATGTGATGATAACAGACAGTTATTTTTGAGGAACTCTAACAATGATTTTTAGTAGAGTCACTTGTTTCTTAACCTATGTTTATCAAGGATTCATGAAAATAACTGTAAGTTTAAATGTTCTTGTTTTATAACTGATTTTCTGAAGTGCAGCTAAAACTTTGCTCATTATAGGGACTATGAAAAGGTCGGCCTGGCAGTGGTGGCACACGCCTTTAATCCCAGCACTTGGGAGGCAGAGGCAAGTGGATTTCTGAGTTCGAGGCCAGCATGGTCTACAGAGTGAGTTCCAGGACAGTCAGGACTACATAGAGAAACCCTGTCTTGGAAAAAAAAAAGTATAAATAAAACATTTAAAATGTACACAGAGAGTTTGATAGGAGATAGTCATCCAATGATAATTTTCAGAGATAAGTGAATAAAAGCAGTAACACTAATTATGTTGGAAAAATTACAGAGATTTTTTTTCTTTTCTGTAGTGTCTAATTTTCTAAAACATATTTTGTTATGTATAATGTAATATTTCAGTGCTTCAGATATATTGACATAAAATGCTTACCACAATATGAAACCTCAGCTTTCTAATATGAATCAATAACTTTGAAAATAAAGGCTTTAATTCACAAATATCAACTATAATCTTACATTTTCAAACATAGACCTATAAGAACAAATTTTATTAAAATAAATGTTCAAAATTAATACAGCATATACATTTCTGATATGTATAGAATTATTAATAAATGAAGAAGTTAATAAATCTATAAGAGAATAAATGAGACATTGAGAAATTGATTGAATATAATTTATGTATTTGCATAAAAGCATTACTCAGTGCTATATTGGTCTAGTTCCAATTCTGTCACGTAATATATCAATCTCTATAAATCCCTCTTACTTTATTTGCCTAAAGGAGATGATAATGAATGTGCCATATACCTCTCTGGTGGGGAGGGGGTTGTCTTGTTTGTTTGTTTGGTTTGGTTTGGATGAACAAAGCATTTCAGAAACAGGCCTTATTACAAACTGGAGATAGACTAGAACTTTTGTACATAACAAGAGGAGGGTACAAACAAAGAAATGTGTGCATCAAAATTAAGATCATATCAAATAACCTTAATGAAATGTGAAGTGGTCATTCTCAATGTCACCTAGTGGCTAGGAGATGAGATCAAATAGTACAAAACAGTACAAACCTAGGTTGAAATGTTTACGGTTTTGAAATTGATCCTGAATAATGAGATGAAGAAGTCTGATTGGACCATAATGGGAGAAAATTTGCACTCTTTTACTCTGGTAGAAAACATGAGGCCAAAATATTCACTTCTTCCCAGGAGAAATGGACCAATTTCTTTGATTGGTAGATTGAAGAGAAGAAAGAACATGCTTAGCTAAATGCAATAGATCTAGGATTGAAAAGGCCATGGACTGTCCAACTGTGACAATAAGTTCAAACTGGGCTGTAGGAAAAAAAAATAAAAACTCAGCCAGGGAACACCACAGGGTGTTTCATGCCACACTATGTGTAGTCGGCTGAGAATGCCCTGGGTTCCTCAAGCTGGAAGTTAGGCCTGGCTGTTCACCAAAGCTCCTCACGGTTCCTCACGCTGGGGCCCCAACACACGAGGAAGTCCTTGGGTTTCCAAAACCTGATTATTGGCATGGCGGATGGTGGATGGATCTGGATGCACACCCCCCAAAATCCAGGCTGAACCTGAGTTAAATAGGGAGGGGAAGAGGGGGGAGGGGCTGGGGAGGAATGCTTAGTAGGCTCCACCCTCTGGCCTTCAGGAACCTCATTAGTATGTAAATCTCTCTAGGGCCTGGGGGATGTTTGTCACACCCTCCACCTGTGTGCCCGACTGAAATGTAAAGGTGGAATGGATCTTAGACCTCATGACTGGAGCCTGGGTTCTGGGGTCACGGCCAAACCCACAACCCAAGAACCAGGACACCCTTCCATG
Source organism: Rhabdomys pumilio (assembly GCA_030674055.1). NCBI lineage: Eukaryota > Metazoa > Chordata > Mammalia > Rodentia > Muridae > Rhabdomys > Rhabdomys pumilio. Next base: position 51,883,085 of record JANHMN010000005.1, read on the forward strand.
GCCCAACATCGACATCCCACTCTCTTTTCTTTTATAAAGAGAGGGGCAACTCTGCGTTAATGAGAGATGTGGACAATATTTACAGTCCAGACTCATGGAACAAAGTAGCTTCCCTTATCAAAAACAGAGATAAAACCCACCTTGTGAGTTTTTGCTGATCTTAGCCTCAATTTGGCAATGTATAGGACCATCTAAAATTGGACAGACTGAGAACAACAACACAGCTCCTGGGCCCCCTCAGTCAAATGAACCCAAAGATCAAGGTCCCAAAAGTCACCTTGCTTCAGACCTCGAGGCCCTTACCCAAATAATAAGAGAGATAAAATCCATATACCCGCCCTTCCCCCCTTATGCCTTGGAGGAAATGCCAATTAAACAGTCTGCTCCTCCTGCTCCTCCCTCCCCCGCCCAAAGGCAAGGCTCCATTAAAATACCAAAGGAGCTCCTGCCTGCCTCTCCCCTTACTCCACCAACTCCTGTCCAACTAAAGAGAGATAAACCCCCTCCCCCTTCTCCAAGCAGACCTTCAAAATCCATAGATAAAACCCTACCAAAACCCATAGTCCCTCATACTCAACCATCAACCACTCAACAACTCTGCAATTTCAGGGACTCTCATGCAAAAACTAACCCTGCCTCCCATGATACTCAGGAGTCTGATACAGAACTTGAAACCCAAACTACTCAAGCATTCCCAGTTAATATTCACCCAACTTGAGCTAAACCACTTAACTGGTATCCACTCCAAACTTCAGACCTAAAAGAACTCAGGCAAGCAGTGAAGGAAGACTGCATTCATGCACCGTGGACAAAATCTCTCCTACAGAGCCATATTGCCAATTTAAACACCCCCTAAGATTGGAGAGATATTTGCTGTTCTGCTCTTCCCTGCCCAATGTTTCTAGAGTGGGAAGACTACTATCATGATGAATGTCTTCAACAAGTCAGGCAAAACCGGAAGAGGGGCGATGCCACTCCATGGGGTTTTAAAGAACTCTTTGGCCAGGAAGATTTCTCTACTGGGGCACAGCAAGCAAGTCAGCCAGCAGGGTACTATGAGCAGGTCTCTCCTCTGTGCCATTCAAGCCTGGAACAGGCTCATTCTACCCTCAGGGTCACAAGACCCCACCCACTCCCTGCTCTCCCTTCATCAGAAGCCTGGAGAATCCCTATCTGATTTTATTCTCAGAACTAAAATGAGCTTAGAAAGAAAAATCTCCAACCCCACAGCTAGAGACCTTCTTCTTAAAAACATTGTTTGGGAAGGCATGACTTCTGAGTCTAGGCTAGCTTGCCAGTCTCTGGGAAGAGCATCACTATAGATGGATTGTAGCAACCCGAGAAATAGGAACCGCATCACACCAGATCGCATTCATAGCTCAGGCATTTGTGGCAGCAGTAAAAACAGAATGAATCTGGTTCAAATGTGGAGAGGCAGGACATTGGAAAGATGAATGCCCACTAAACTCCCCTTCTATAACAGATTCCAATCCTCCTAAGGTCCCCTGTTCCCACTGCAAAAAGGGTTTCCACTGGTGAAGACAGTGTACTGCTCGATATGGTAAAGATGGTAAATGACTAGAGCCTTTAAACTTCAAATGGGGCAACCCTCAGCCCCAACAGTAAGAGGGACAACTACTCCTGTAGAAGCCTTATGGGTGTCCAGCATCTCAGAAGGCTCTCACCCAAGGTTAACCATTATAGATGATAAACCATTCAAGTGTCTTATTGACAGTGGAGCAGATAGGACGATTCTAAGACAGCAAGAGGTCCAACAGAAATGGCAGTTGACCCCTGGGCCCTAGCTCCTATGCATAGGGGGTATCTCTCATGCATTCATCACCAAACAGACCTATAGGTGGGAAGACACAGATGGGGCTACAGGCTTCATATGCCCCCCTGGTGGCTCAAGTAGCCACCAATCTTTTAGGGAGTGATATCTTGCAAGTCTTAGATGTGGTTCTTACCACGAAGCCAGAAAGAGACCACATTAAGATAGATGATATTACTTATGAAGAAAATAGTACCCAAGGTGACTCAACCCCCTCAAAATCACCCCCAATTCTAGGGGCCACTGTTAAATTTAGTACTCCCTGCCTTGATTGACTCTCTGACCAAGCCATCTGGGTCCCACAGTGGCCTCTATCAAGGGAGAAGCTTAGGGCCCTCAAAGAACTCGTAGAGGAGCAGCTGTCTCTACAACCCATCTGCCCCTCCCACAGTCCATGGAACACCCCCGTGTTTGCTATAAAAAAAGAGCTGGGGGGGGGGGGCGGAGACTGTTGCAAGATTTGATGGCAATTAACAAAACCATGTGAATCTGGGGCTCCCCACAAAGAGGTCTACCCCACATCTCAGCCATTCCTGCCAATGTTCCCCTGTTAGCAATAGACATAAAAGACTGCTTTTTTTTCTTCCCTCTCCAACCCCAGGATTGTGAATGCTTTACATTCTCAGTTACCCCCATTAACAACTTAGGCCCAGCCTCACAGTATGAATGGACTGTTCTCCCCCAGGGAATGGCTAACAGTACAACCATTTGTCAGGAGGCTGTAGCCACTGTACTAAAATCCTATTTAGACAAAGGACTCAATATATCCCATTACATGGATGACATATTAGTATGGGGAGATGCTTCTACCTCCCCCTCCCAACTTAAGGACAAGCTAATATTTTCCCTATCTGCCCTAGGATTCTAAATAGCCCCTCACAAAATCCCCTCTACTCATACTGGTATCAGCCTTCCTACAGAAAAGAGCTTTCCTCATCTATATCCAGCACATCTAATCTCACAGTCCCCTACCAGGTCCTATATCTGAGGAAAATGCACTCTCTGACCAACCTGCCTAAACAGGGACATTCATAGTGTCCACTGAGCAAGCAGACCAATTTCATTTATGCACACACACAAATATAAATGGGCTTCATGCTCGCTTCCCTAACATCCCCTTACTCAGCTTCAAAGGATGATAAAAACATGTGCCTCATATGAATCCCTCATTACCACCCCAGCTTTACAAACCGGGGGCACCAATCCGTAAGGCCTCAAATTCAATGTCATATGGCAAATTGATGTCACCCATGTTCCTCAATTCCATAGACAAAAATATGTTTTTGTCACTGTAGATACCTACTCACATTTTATATGGGCTACAGCCAAGGCAGGTAAAAACTCAAAGAGGTTAACTTACCATATGCTCTCTACCTTTACCATCATGGGAATTCCTCAACAGATAAAAACTGATAATGGCCTGGCCTTTACTAGCTCTCAATTTAAAACCTTCTGCACACACTGGGAAATTGCCCACCATATGGGAATTCCCCAGAACCCTCAGGGCCAACTAATTATAGAAAAAACACATCAGACCCTGAAGGCCCAACTCTTAAAACAAAAACCAACTACTTATCAGCCCAATGTCCAATTGAGGATGGCCCTGACTACCCTAAACATATTTAACATCTACAAAAACTCCAAACACCCTCCTATTTCCCTCCATTGGCCCACACCAAAATTAACTCCCCCTCTCCTAGTACAATGGTGAGATCCTCTGAATAGAATTTGAAAGGGACCCGCACTCCCTCCTTACAACTGTTAAGGGTTTTGCTTGTGTTTTTCCACTGGACCAGCCTAAGCTTATCTGGGTTTCTGCCAGAAATGTCCAACACCATCCCACCAACCAAGAAGATGGCCCACCTCTTACTGACAGATCAAGAACCGAGGAGGAGGTAGAGAAGGCAGGGGAGACACCATATCTAGAGGAACAGCAGAATCTCCTGAAAGGATATCCATGACTTGGTGACAGCTGTCCAGGCCGTGTATCCTCCACAAGCCCCCCTCTCCTCTACTTTTTTTGTTTTTTGTTTTTTTTCTCATCCTTCATGCTAACTCGGCTACTGCCCACCCTCTCCCTAGCCTTCCCAACACCTACCACTGGAGGTTCTATGTAGGGAAATCTACAAAGGACACACCAAATTTATAGGGTCCCAGGACTGCCCACTTGAAAGATGTCAAACCAGAATTAAGATTCCCCTCCACCTGGATTCCATCTCCACTATCCACAGCCCTTTGCTTTTCTTTCCTTACAAAAACACAGGTGAACATCTCCAGGAGGTTTCCACATATGGAGGTTGCAGATATTGGGGCTGCAGGATGGAATCCACTAGTCCCAGTGGCAACATGTTTACCAACCTTAAAACTCATTTCAGCTTTCCATCAGAGATCCATGGAATGAATGTTGGTAAACCAAAGTCATGGGTAAACTTTATCCCAATGGCTATGGAAGATACTCCATAGGTGACCTACACATCTCCTGTGACCTTGTTTCTGCCTCCAAACCAGCCTTTACTCATGATAATATTATCCATCAGGAAAATCAGTCTCAAAAGGAACTATGAGCTACCCTCTCCTGATTACAATACATTCCGTATGCAGCCAACTTCCTTCCCTTAAAGACCCACCCCAATTCCTTACAATGCTTTTTCTGTGCATCTCTCTCCCGACCATTATTAACAGCCATTCTCACCAACTTTTCCTTTTATGATCCTTATGTACCCCTGCCCACGAGGAAAGCACAGGACATTCCTCTCTTTGACCTAAACCCTCTCTTTGCCTTTGTAGGGCCCTTCTTAAAACCCTATCTTACATGTGCCAGTGACATCACCATCACCAAATCAGTATGTGTTAATCTTCCTGCCCTCCTCTGGTGCAAAGGCATTATAGATGCCTGTATCAAACCTCATTTTCAAGGCTCCTGTGCCCCCGGGATTGTTGTCCCCCAGATTTATCTCTATGAACCTTAAGAACTTGCCTTGTAGATGGGAGGAAGCTGAAAGAAGAGAGAGATCTTCATCCCTCTGCTTATTGGACTAGGCCTTGTTGTTTCACATGGTGCTATAGGAACTGCTGGAGCAGCCCTTGTCCAAACACAACGTATGACTAGTGACCTCCACGACAAGCTTGACCAGGCAATGACTTCTACTACAGACAGCCTTGAATCTCTTCAACACCAGATAACCTCTTTAGCAGGACTTGTTCTCCAAAACCAGAGGGTCCTGGACTTGTTGACTGCTGAACAGGGGGGAACTTATGTTTTGCTGTGGAGGAATGTTGTTTCTATGTCAATGAATCTGGGCTAGTAGAACACAATGTACAAATGCTCAAAGATCTCCTGGGGAACCTTTGGGCATGGTATACTTCCAACACCCCTACCCCTTGGTACTCTAACCCTTTGGTAGCCTGGATTCTTCCTTGGCCCCATATTATTCATTGGAACCTCCCTTCTCTTGGCACCCTGCCTCATTCAGTTTCTAAAGCAGCAGATGAGTAGCATTGCAAAGATAACTACCAATCAGGTCTTAGTTCAGTATCAAAATATTCCCAACATAGAAGACAGTTATTCTGATGACATTTCTCCTTTATAAAAGGGAAAGTGGGAGTTGTGGGGTGGTGGGCTGTGAGAGGCAGCTAGGTACCCAGCCAAGTGCAGGCCTCGAACCCCAAAGACCCTAAAGGTATTTGGCATTTCTCCTGGGCTCTGATTCTTTCACTTAGCTTCAGCCCCCCACAGTCCCTCTCACAGAGAGGTCTATGGCCATCAGTCACTTATGAACAGTGCCTCAGGCTCTCTTACATGCAGATGAGGTATCTTCAAGCTCTCAGACCAAGCCAATAGGAGTTACCTGCCAGACCCTAACTAACCCCAAAATTGTATATTAGAATCCTGGTTGGGACAAGTAAATCTGTGCAAGAGTCATCTCATTGTCCAAGAGATTCTGTTGCAAGAGCTGTAACACTACCACTTGGGAAGAGATCTGCTTTCCTGAAAAGCCTTCAGGACCCTTCTGGTGCTCCTTGCAAGTTAGCTGGCTTCTCACTGGCTCAGCCTGGACCAGCTTAGTGAAGAGTAACAGGTGCAACACCTGGGAGAAACTGGGTGGTGACAGTAGAGATGCAGGTAGAGTCAGCAGTGAAGGGAGTGGAGGCAGTTTCCCCTTCCTGCTCACACTCGATCCCCTTGGCCCAAACTCCCACACCCAGCAGGGCTGGAGATCTTCATGGAAAGTCTTCCTGCACTGGGACCAACAATTTTCCTCATGAGAACTTTATCCATTTTGTATTCTACATAAATTTTAGAGAATTATTTGTTTTACAGAATTAATGTTTTAATGTGTTTTGTTATTAATAACATACTATAATAGATAAATTGTAGATGCATCAGACAAATTTTACATTCAAAAATATGTTATATCTCTTGATATTTTTTCATTTCATTTGTTGGACATTTTTTCCTTTTCTTTTTTTTTTATTGAATATTTTATTTACATTTCAGATGCCATCCCCTTTCCCCATTTCCCCTCCCTAGAAAACTCCTATCCTGTACCCCCTTTTCCATTTTGCTTTTATACAATTCTTTTAATGTTAATCAAAGGCTTTATAAGTATGGTAATGCTCAATTAGAAGTGTAACCCAATACCCAACCTAGATATATAAACTATCTTTGACTGTTGGAGACACGTGAACTTCTGCCTCCATGCCTCCTCTCTCTTTCTCTTTCTTTATCATTCTCATCATCTAGCTTCTCCTCTACTTCATCTTCTCTCCTTACTCCATCTTTTCCTTTCGGTGCTCCTTCCCCCTTAGCTCCTCCTACATATAACCCTTCCTGTTAAAATAAAACTTTTCTCTCAAAATCAAGTTAGAGCATAATTATTCCTATTTGTACCAGTGAGTTACAAGATAGTCTTAATACCCAGTCCATCCTTTTGTTGACTAACCAGAACCTCGGTCGTCTCTCTTGACTAAAACACTTAGTTTTGAACCTGGCTTTTTTTCTTGGCTTTAGAATGAATGTCAGCTGAAAACCATCCACTCAGATCTTTTCTCTCAAAGTAAATAGACAGGATTGACTATGGGACTATAGTTCGTCAATCCCATCAGAAATCCAGAATGACTGAGTTAACTGAAGTTATGGGAAGCACTAAGCATAGCTTCTAAAACTTAGCCAATTTATAGAGACCATTGCTCACCTGGACAGCCCATATACTATCAAACGTTGGAGCATCAAATCTTCGGCCTTCTGACCCAAACTCATCTGACAGACCTTAGTGATGCAGAATTATTAAGGGCTGATTACTCTGTCTAGGCAGATATAATCAGTCGACTAATCTGCAGTGTGTCCTTTTCTGGACAGTAATATGTCTGTAGATGGAGAGAGGCAATTCTTGCCTAGTGGCTGTCTCACCACAACTGGAGTAACTCCAAGGATGCTCAATTTCTTCTTAGAATCCAAGACAGGAAGCTGTCAGGAGCAGACAGGTCTCTAATCAAAAAGAACATTAATATAGAAATACTTGTGACGTCAATTCTATGGATTTCTGACGTTTTGAAATCCAACTATCCATGTAAGGTAACCTGAACTGTTGTCTGTTAACTCCTCTCAGCTATTTCTAAAGAAAATATAGAAAACACCCTAACAACAAACTCAAAGTCATGAATTTGCTATAGTCCCTTACCACACAGGCTAACCATCCCAAATCAGTTAAAAAAGTTAAAGAAGGACTGGGTCTAAGCCTTGTATTTCTAAATGTGTTATACAGGCACAATGTCCATGAGAGTATCAATATTCATTTCACTTTCATATCAATAAGAAGCTCATACAAATGAAAACCTTAAATTTGAAATCCAAGTGAATTTTGTACCATTTAAGAAATTATAACTTCATCTTGATACTAATTATACAGATTTCTACCAGTAGGTTATGGCTATGCCATAAATCCTAGCTAATCCTCCCTGTTCCAACAAAACCACTACTTTTTCCCAGAAAGACAGCCCAATGTTAACCACCTTAGTCCCCAAGCCCAGGGAGTAGGGGCGCTGACTCTTCTTTAACTTCTTCAAGCTGATTACAGGCATTGATATATTAGAAGAGGGATGGGGGGGGGGAAGAGTAAATTGATAAGTCTCTGATGCTGTGTCTTCACTGCATCCAGATGGAATTCCCAGACACCGGAGGTTTGAGCAGGTCTGTTCATTTTGCTTGATGATTAGATCCACCAAGGCTGTGCATTCTGCAATATACAATTCTCAGAACAAGTTTTAGTATCAAGAAAAAAGAATTTTTTTTTCCTAGAGGGCTGACTTTTTTTTTTAAAGATGTTGGTTCTAACAACTTTTTTTCCCTTTTATGTATTTGGTTATAATATTTACATTTCAAGTTTTATCCTCTTATCCCATTTCCCCCACCACCCAGGAACCACTTACCACATCCCCCCTCCTTGTGCTTCTATGAGGCTGTGCCAGCACCTACCCCCCACCCCCACTACCCCCTCCCCACCCTCACATTCCCCCCCCCATTCTGTGTTCATTTTTCATGGGACCAAGAATCTCCATTCCCACCTATGCCCAACATGGCTGTCCTCCCCTACATATACCACTGGAGTTGTAGGTCCCTCCCTCTGTGCTCCCAGGCTGGTGGTTTAGACCCTAGGGGGATCTGGTTGTTTGGTATTGTTGCTTTCCTCTTGGGGTCTCAAACCCATCCTGTTCCTTCAGTCTTCTCTCTAAGTTCTCCATTGGGAAACCCTTGATTATATCAGTGGTTAGCAGTGAGCAAAGTCCTCTGAATGTGTTAGTCTTTGGCAGACCTCTAAGGAGACAGCTATATCATGTTCTTGACAGCATGTACTTCCAGCCATCCACATCAGTGTCTAGCTTAGGTGACAGTACATGGGATGGATGCCCAGGTGGAATGGTCTCTTGATGGCTCCTCCTTCAGTTTCTGTCCCATGTTTTGTTTCCGTAATTGCTCCCGTGCATATTTTTGTTACTGGTTCTAAGTAGAACTGAAGCATTCCCTCTTGGTCTTCCTTCGTCATAATCTTCATGTGGTCTGTGGATTGAATCTTCCCTATTCCAAGCTCTTGGGCTAACATCCACTTAACAGTGAGTAAATACCATGCGTGTTCTTTTGTGATTGGGTTAACTCGCTCAGGATGATAATTTCTAGATCCATCCATTTACCTAAAAATTTCTCTAAATCATTATTTCTAATAGCTGAGTAATACTCCACTGTGTAGAAGTACCACATTTTTTTGTATGCATTCCTCTGTTGAGGGACATCTTGGTTCTTTCCAGCTTCTTGCTATTATAAATAAGGCTGCTATGAACATAGTGGAGCATATTATATGTTGGAGCATCTTCTGTGTATATGCCAGGAGTGGTATAGCTGGATCCTCAGGTAATGCTATGTCCAGTTTTCTGAGTAACCTGCCAGACTGATTTCCAGAGTGGTTGTACCAGCTTGCAATCCCACCAACAATGAAGGAGTGTTCCTCTTTCTCTGCATCCTCACCAGCATCTACTATCACCTGAGTTTTTGATCTTAGCCATTCTGACTGGTGTGAGGTGGTATCTCAGGGTTGTTTTGATTTGCATTTCCCTGATGACTAAGAATGTTGAGCATTTCTTAAGGTACTTCTCAGCCATTCGAGTTTCCTCTGTTGAGAATTCTTTGTTTAGCTCTGTATCCCATTTTTTTAATAGGGTTATATGATTTTCTGGAGTTTAATTTCTTGAGTTCTTTGTATATCTTGGACATTAGCCCTCTATCGGATGTGGGATTGGTTAAGATCTTTTCCTGATCTGTTGGTTGCCATTTTGTCTTATTGACAATGTCCTTTGCCTTACAGAAGCTTTGCAATTTTATGAGGTCCCATTTGTCAATTCTTGATCTTAGAGCATAAGCCATTGGTGTTCTGTTCAGGAACTTTTCCCCTGTGCTTAGATATTTGAGGGTCTTCTCCACCTTCTCTTCTATTTGTTTCAGTGTATCTGGTTTTCAGTGAAGGTCTTTTATCCACTTGGATTTGGGCTTTGTTCAAGGAGATATGAATGGACCGATTTGCATCCTTCTATATATTGACCTCCAGTTGAACCAGCACCATTTGCTGAAAATGCTGTCCTTTTTCCACTGGATGGTTTTAGCACCTTTGTCAAAGATCAAGTGACCATAGGTATGTGGGCTCATTTCTGGGTCTTCAATTGTGTTCCATTGATCTTCCTGCCTGTATCTGAACCAATACCATGCAATTTTTATTACTATTGCCCTATAGTACAGTTTGAGGTTCAGGACAGTGATTCCCCCAGAAGTTCTTTTGTTGTTGAGAATAGTTCTCACTATCCTGGGTTTTTTGTTGTTCTAAATAAATTTGCAAATTGCTATTTCCATCTCTATGAAGAATTGATTTGGAATTTTCTTGGGGATTGCATTGAATCTATAGATTGCTTTTGGCAAGATGACCATTTTTACTAAATTAATCCTGCCAATCCAGGAGCATGGGATCTTTCCATCTTCTGAGATATTCTTCTTTTCTTTCTTCAGAAACTTGAAGTTCTTGTCATATAAATCTATCACTTGCTTGGTTAGGTTCACTCCAAGATATTTTATATTGTTTGTAACTATTGTGAAAGGTGTCATTCCCCTAATTTCGTTCTCAGCCTGTTTATCTTTTGAGTATAGGAAGGCTACTGATTCGTTTGAGTTGATTTTATATCCAGCCACTTTACTGAAGTTCTTTATCAGGTTTAGGAGTTCTCTGGTGGAAATTTTAGGGTCACTTAAGTATACTATCATATCATCTGCAAATAGAGAAATTTTGACTTCTTCCTTTCCTATTTGTAACCCCTTGACTGCCTTTTGTTGTCTAATCGCTCTAGCTAGGTCTTCCAGTACTATATTGAATAGGTAGGGTGAGAGTGGACAGCCTTGTCTAGTTTCTGATCTTAGTGGAATTGCTTCATGTTTCTCTCCATTTAGTTTGATATTGGCTACTGGCTTGCTATATATTGGTTTTACTATGTTTAGGTATGGACCTTGAATTCCTGCTCTTTCCAGGACTTTTAACATGAAGGGATGTTGAATTTTGTCAAATGCTTTGTCAGCATCTAGTGAGATGATCATGTGGTTTTTTTCTTTGAGTTTATTTATATAGTTGATTACATCGATGGATTTTCAAATTTTGAACCATCCCTGCATTCCTGGAACAAAGCCTACTTGATCATGATGGATGATTGCTTTGATGTGTTCTTGGATTCGGTTTGCAAGAATTTTATTGAGTATTTTTGCATCAATATTCATAAGAGAGCTTGGTCTGTAGTTCTCTTTCTTTTTTGGGTCTTTGTGAGGCTTTGGTAAGAGAGTAATTGTAACTTAGTAGAACGAATTGGGTATTGTTCCTTCTGTTTCTATTCTGTGGAATAGTTTAAGAGAATAAGTATTATGTCTTCCTGGAAGGTCTGGTAGAATTCTGCACTAAAACCAGCTTGCCCCGGACTTTTTTTGGTGTGTAGATTTTTAATGACTGCTTCTATTTCTTTAGGGGTTATGTGACTGTTTAGATGGTTTATCTGCTCCTTGTTTAACTTTGGTACCTGGTATCTATCTAGAAAACTGTCCATTTCATCCAGATTTTTGAATTTTGTTGAGTAGAAGACTTTGTAGTAGGATCTAACTATTTTTTTTTAATTTCCTCTGTTTCTGTTGTTATGACTCCCTTTTCAGTTTGATTTTATTGATTTGAGTGCTGTCTCTGCACCCTTTGGTTAGTCTGGCTAAGGTTTTGTCTATCTTGTTGATTTTCTCAAAGAACCAGCTCCTGGTTTTGTTGATCTTTTGTATAGTTCTTTTTGTTTCAACTTGGTTGACTTCGGCCCTGAGTTTGATTATTTCCTGCTGTCTACTCCTCTTGGGTATATTAGCTTCTTTTTGTTCTAACCCTTTCAGGTGTGCTGTCAAGTTGTTAGCTCTTTCCATTTTCTTTTTGTGGGTACTTAGTGCTATGAGATTTCTCTTTGTACTGCTTTCATGGAGTCCCACAAATATTGATATGTTGTGTTCTCATTTTCATTTAAATCTAAAAAGTCTTTAATTTCTTTCTTTATTTTTCCTTGACCAAGTTATTATTGAGTAGAGCATTGTTCATTTCCATGTGTATATTGACTTTCCATTGTTTTTGTCCATGTCAAAGATGAGTCTTAGTCCAT
>JANHMN010000005.1:51895134-51907027 GCA_030674055.1 Rhabdomys pumilio
TGACTTTCCATTGTTTTTGTCCATGTCAAAGATGAGTCTTAGTCCATGGAGGTCTAATAGGGTACAAAGTATTATTTGAATCTTTTTGTATCTGTTGAGGCCTGTTTTGTGACCAATTATATAGTCTATTTTGGAGAAGGTACCATGAGGTGCTGAGAAAAAGGTATATTCTTTTGTTTTAGGATGAAAAGTTCTATAGATGTCAATTAAGTCCAATTGTTTCATAACTTTTGTTAGTTTCATTGTGTCCTAGTTTAGTTTCTGTTTCCACTATCTGTACATAGCTGAGAGTGGGGTGTTGAAATCTCCCACTATTATTGTGTGTGAGGAGCAATGTATGCTTTAAGCTTTAGTTAAAGTTTCTTTTATGTATGTGGGTGCCATTGCATTTGGGGCATGAATGTTCAGAATTGTGAGTTCCTCTTGGTACATTTTTCCTTTGATGATTATGAAGTGTCCTTCTTTATCTTTTTTGATTACTCTTGGTTGAAAATTGATTTTATTTGATATTAGAATGGCTACTCCAGCTTGTTTCTTGGGGCCATTTGCTTGGAAGATTTTTTCCAACCTTTTACTCTGAGGTAGTGTCTGTCTTTTTCACAAAGGTGCATTTCTTGTATGCAGCAGAATGTTGGGTCCTGTTTATGTATCCAGTCTGATAGTCTGTCTTTTTATTGGAGAATTGAGTCCATTGATATTAAGAGATATTAAGGAAAAATGAATGTTGTTTTCTGTTATTTTTGTTATTGGCAGTGGAGTTATGTTTGTATAGCTACCTTCTTTTGGGTTACTGGAGGATTACTTTCTTGTTTTTTCTAGGTTGCAGTTTCCCTCCTTGTGTTGAAGTTTTCCTCCAATTATCCTTTGAAGTGCAAGATTTGTGGTAAGATATTGTGTAAATTTGGATTTGTCATGGAATATTTTGGTTTCCCCATCAATATTGATTGAGAGTTTTGCTGGGTATAGTAGTTTGGGCTGGCATTTGTGTTCTCTTAGGGCCTGTATGATATCAGTCCAGGATCTTCTGGCTTTTATTGTCTCTGGTGAGAAATCTGGTGTAATTCTTATAGGTCTGTCTTTATATGTTACTTTGCCTTTTTCCCTTACTGCTTTTAGTATCTTCTCTTGGTTATGTATATTTGATGTTTTGATTATTATGTGACGTTAGGTATTTCTTTTTTGGTCTAGTCTATTTGGGGTTCTGTAGGCTTCTTGTATATTTAAGGACATCTCTTTCTTTAGGTTAGGGAAGTTTTCCTCTATAATGTTGTTGAAGATATTTACTGGTCCTTTAAGTTGAGAGTCTTCACCCTCATCTATACCTATTATCCTTAGGTTTGGTCTTCTCATTGTGTCCTGGATTTCTTGGATGTTTTGTGTTAGGAGCTTTTTGCATTTCACATTTTCTTTGACCGTTGTGTCTATGTTTTCCATGGTATCTTCTGCGCATGAGATTCTCTCTTCTATCTATTGTATTCTATGGGCGATGCTTGCGTCTATGACTCCTGATCTTTTTCCTAGGTTTTCTATCTCTAGGGTAGTCTCCCTTTGGGATTTCTTTATTGTTTCTACTTTCATTTTTAGATCCTGGATGGTTTTGTGTAATTTCTTCACCTGTTTGGTTTTTTCTTGTATTTCATTAAGGGCTTCTACCTGTTTACCTGTGTTCTCCTCAAATTATTTGAGAGTGTTTTTTATGTCCTTTTTAAATTCCTCTATCATCATCATGAGAAGTGATTTTAATTCTGAGTCCTGCTTTTCTGGTGTGATGTGGTGTTCAGGACTTGCTATGGTGGGGGAACTGGCTTCTGATGATGCCAAGTAACTTTGGTTTCTGTTGTTTACATTCTTAAGCTTGCCTTTTGCCATTTGGTTAGCTGTAGTGCTACTTGCACTCACTGGTTCTGACTGGAGCCTGCCTTTCCAGTTATTTTGGTTGTGTCAGAACTCCTTGGGGTCCAGTTGACTCTATGATTCTGAGCTCCAGCTGTTCTGGGTACAATGGCTCCTCTAGGAAATCTCAGGATATGGTGTTTCCATGGTAGTAGACCAGCTAGGTGTTTGCTGCTCTGAGTGTAGTTGCTCCTCTAGGATGCTTCAGGATATGGTGTCCCCTGTTCTGCAGCTCTGTGGTCTGTGACCTGGCTGCAACTCTGCAGTTCTTGACCTAGCTAGGATGCTTCCGGATGCAGTTTCCTCAGGGGAGCAGATCAGCTGTGTTTCTGCTCAGTCCACTGGGGTCTGGGAAAGGGGCGGAAAGGGTGTGGTTTTCTGCAGGAGTGTGTTCTGGGTGCCAGGTGCACTATGGGATCTTTCTACTGCCAGTTGTGCTTCTGGGGCATAGGGTGGTGAGCGGCTGCTCCTATTTGCAGCTCTGTGGTCTGTGACCTGTTTAGGATGCCGCTGGACACAGTTTCCTCAGGGGAGCAGATCAGCTGTGTGGCTGCCCTGTCCACCAAGGTCCAGGTAAGGCTTGTTGGACATTTCTTGTAGATAGAAGAGATGACATAGTTGTTAGAGTATTTATTGCTCTTGTAGATGTCTGTGTTTCAGTTTCCAGCACCCACATGGCAGCTCACAGACATCTGTACCACTAGCTCCAAGGGTTCTGATACATGTTTTGTTTTCATAGGCACTGCATATGTGCAGCATACATGCATACATGTAGGCAAAGAACATGTATAAAATAAATGTAAATATTTGAAAAAGAGAGATAGGGACTGGAGTAATGCCTCAGCAATTAAAAACATTGAATTTCTGAGGACTGAAGTTCAGTACCTAATGCTCACATGATAGCTCAAAACCATCTGTATCTCTAATTTCAAATGATATGATGACATCTTTTTTGTCTCCTTAGGCACAGATATTCATGCACACATGTGGGGCCCGTCTCCAACTGGGTCCCACAAAGTCTCCAGTTTGGCAGGAGATAGGATGTAGATGGCCGCCTTGTCTGTCTCTGTAGCTGCCCCTGCCCACAGGTGGTCCAAGGCAGAGTGCCAGTGGGGAAGGTCTGCTTCTGCCTGCCCCAAAGTACTTTGGGAGAGCCAGCGGGTTCTGAAGTGTTACAGCTCTTTGCTAAGCTGGGAAGTGCCGGCTAGCAGGCGAAGAGGGGAGGGTCTGAGACAGAAGCTCTCTGACAACTGGATGGTTCTTGCACACTTTATTTCTCAATTAGGCTCAATATATACAGTTTGGGATGGGTGAAGGTTTTAGCAGCAGGTGATCCCATTGGCTTAGTCTGAGGTTTTGGGGATGCCTCATATGCATGTGGGGAGAGCCTTGGGCACTATTCCTACCTGACTCGATGGTCGTAGACCTCCCAACATCTCTCTGTGGGAGGGGCTGTGAAGGGCGGAAACTGGGAGAGACAGGGGGCCAGGAACAGAGCTGAATGCCTGCCGTCCCAAAAGGGTCTCCGGGGTTCAGAAGCTAGTTCGACTGGGCACCTGGTTGTCTCTCATAGCTCAGCGCCCCCCCACACACACACAAAAATCATAGACAGTTTTTAAAAGTTAAAACTGTTCTATTATATTCTTATATATACTTGTATATACTTCAAAGCTTCTGTATTGGTATAAATGCTTTTAATATTTCATTAATAATAATAATGATGTACTACTACTTTCTGAATATTATATAAAAATGTCATCCAATCTACTAAAGGGTAGTTAATTAGATCAATTTCTTTGTCTATTCAATATCTTTGTTTGATAAACTATAACTCCAATTTTTTTGTATTCTATACAACAATAGCTTACTGTGTTCCATTTTAAAATTATGTATTTTCTTATGTAGAGTGACCAGAGTATTAAGCAAGATAAAAGGGAAGATTTGTTGTAACTCGTATTGTGATATTTATATGTATCATGTGACTAACATGTTTATACTTATGTAATTTATATAAAAATGTGGTTTTGTTTTTGAATTGATACTGGCTACCTTGATAACGTTTCCAAGATTTCTAATAAGATGCACTTCTATTACTGTAAACCCAAGCAGTGATTTCATGCCATCCTTCCAAGTCCAATCATACCATAGTTTTCTACTAAAAGGCACATCTTTTATGCTCTGCAAAAGGTTATCTCTTTGACTTGAAGGATCTGCCACAGGGATTTACACATGGCAAGTACCAAAACTAAAATGTCCCAATCATTGTAGCTTTATAATAAGCATTCAAATTAGATAGTATAATAACAATTCAAATTAAACAGTATCAGTTTTGACTATTCAAATTTCTTTTCACTCAGTATCATTAACCCATTGGATCATGTGTATAGAACATTTTTCCCCTTGGAAATTTTGCTATAATTGCATTACACTAGGAAAATTCTTGGGACATTTACATCTTAACAGTATTGAGTGTTGCAATCCATGAGCAGAGTGAATTGTTATTTTTCATTTATTTTTCTACAGTTTTCATCATAGAGTTCTAGAATAACCATTGTCAAATTAATACCTACATATTTCATATTTCTGCACCATAGTAAGTTATCACTTACTGATTCAGTTTCCAGGTGTTTACTACAATATAAAATATTATTGATCTTCTGTACATTAAGATATCTTTTAAATTATATAATTAAATATAATATATAGAATATAATTTATTATAATATGTAATATATTGAATATAATTGGTTATAATATAGAATATATAGAATATAATTGATCTTTATACATTAGTGTTTTTTCTGGAAATTTTTTAAAACTTGTCTAGGTATTTAGAAATATTTTTGTTTGTGTGTGTGAAATAGTTGAAAATTTGTAGATAATAAGGTATAAATAAATATTTTATTTATTTTCTTCAAGTTTCTGAACACTTAGAAAATTCTTATCTTGCTTCATTGGACATTATAAATAATATTAGTATAGAGACAAGGCATGCTTTTCCTGTTCATTTTCTGAGAAAGTAAGCACCAGGTCATCATCCAACATTTTGTGCCTTGCCTCTATAAGATTGAGGAAACTTATATTTCTCCATTGTAGAGTTTTTAAAAATTATGAATAAGGGAAGAATTCATATTAAGTTTGCTTCTCAGCAATAGATATTCTTTCTTTTGTAGTTCTAGTAACGATAATTGTATTACTTGGTTCATTTAAGTTTAGTATTTCTTCAATAAATCCTATATAGTCAGAGTGATAGATAAATAAATGGTAAATAGATAGATAGATAGATGATAGATAGATAGATAGATAGATAGATAGATAGATTGATAGATAGATTGATAGATAGATAGACAGACAGACAGACAGATAGATAGCCAGACACTCAGAACAGGCTAGCAATTATAGAGAAGAAATTAAAAGAAATTTATGAAAAGGCATAAGCCTTAGGAACAATGGCCTTTCCACCCTTTTAGGTTTTGGTATGGAAAGATAAAACAAAACCCTTCAGTTTACTTAATGTTCTGTAATAGTCTATGCATTTTACATGGTACTAACTTCCAAGGAAAGACTTTTATTACTACTGCCTCTTTCATTTTCCTAACATATATTTTTCCACTTGCAAAATCAGTTGCTTTTACAACACAGATGAATGTCCTGGAGGAGAATTTTGAGGTGTAGTAGAGCAAGTCTCCAATCAACATATCCTTCATAGAACTTCTTCAAGGATAACAAAGAATTTTTTCACTGTAGATAAAGGGTCTTCTCCCTGGAAGAACAAAGAACATTATCCCATAAAAAAAACATAAAATGTATGAGACAATGGACTGTGTCAAGAAACAGCTAAGCTGAGGACAAGCACCAATGAGCTAAGTCAGAGTTCCCCATCTTCCAGTCTCCAGGCTCATCCTCAGCCAGCAGGTCCCAACTCCATTGCTAATTCCTGATGAACCAGCAGTGTTTGGATATCCAGAAGTTTGGGAACTCCAGTCTCCAGTCTCTTCATCCTAGGAATCAGAGACCCCAAACCCCATTCCTGACTCCTCTGTGAAGTTTTCTAGTGGTGACTGGGTTCCCAGGAATCAGGAAATTCCAGCTTCAGCCTCCTGCATCTTAGGCTGCATTATTCCATCCCATGAGGGTATATTGGTGGTTCACTTGAGCCCATTCAACCGACAGAAGGCATAGGGTAAATGCAGTCTAGAGCTCTGAATTCCACCTGTCCAGCTCTGTTAACGACACCTCAGCAGAGGGGATAAATATGGAAACACACCTAAGTCTACTCCCCTGAGAGTAGTGGGAAACACAGAAATTGGGAACACTTTACTCTCAGATGTGTAGTCTGTAGAGCATTTCACCAAGCCTAACTTGAACAAACTATTTCCTATATGAATTACTGTGTCCCAGTATATTTTATTAATGGTAGTTGGATCCCCTTTACCTGGGTCTGATAACATGTTGATTTTATTTGTTACTATTTCATTTGGAACTTCTCAGTTCTTGAATGCTTATGAGTGACATCAAACTCTAGTTGCAAAAGGATGCTATATATATATTAATCTGGTGGCTTCATTTTTTTAACCAACTAATTCATCAATAACCACATCAACAGACTAAGATTTGTTAAAATTACCTTGTGCCAAATACTGAGCAATTATTTCTCCATTCTACACCTCCAAGCTAGTCAGGCTTTCTCCCACACTGTATTTACATTTTACTTGAAATTTTTCATCTTTTCATGATTCCAAACTCTTCTTCTGATGTTTCTCCCCTTCCCTCATGGCTCCTTCTTCCTGTTCCTCTGTCTTTCTCCACCTCTCCTAGAACCAGAAGTCCCATCTATTCCCTCTCTAAAGCTCTATATTGGATCTTTGGCTTTTATTGGTAAGGCCGATAATGAATGACAAGGAAGGTTTATACAAACTTGAGACTGGAGTTTTTAAAAATAAACATTACAAAGCCATGTCTAGATTGAAACAAGATATGAGGGCAGAGAAGTCAGAATTTGAATAAAACCAGGGTAAACTTTATACAGAAAATGTTATGGCTACACATTGCTACAACAAATAATGAACATAATGTTTTCCTTTATACTTCAAGTCATTGTGGGTTATATTTCTTGTTTTCTTTAATTATTATTTTGCTTCTTTGAGATGAGGGCTGTTTACATATTAAAGTCTGCCTAAGTTCCTGGAACCTCATCCTCCATTCTCTACTATGCAAATCCTGAGATTATAACTTTGCACTAGCAAAGATGCCTATGTTGTTTTTCATTTATGAATGAGTCTATGTCTTACAACATCTCCCTATCTGTCCTGGAACTGACTATATAGAGTAGGCTAAACTTGAATTCATAGAGTCTTACCTGTCTCAGCCTCCCTCATGCTGAAATTTAAAATGTGTATTGTGCTTGTATCATGTCAATTCTTTGGAATGTCAACTTAAAATATTCACCAAGTTAGCATATTCTTATTATTTTATGAAACTGCTGATGTTTTTAATAAAAATAGATACCTGATTTAAAAACATAAAAGTATGCCAATCGTGATTCCCTTTTAGAAGAGATGTGTGCTACCTCTTGCTATTAATGAATAAGACATAATATTCTCAATACATATGTTTTTATTTAATTTTTACTAGGAATCAAATTTATGGATCGCATAGCAGAGCTTCTTAAACTAAAATGTAGTCTCATACTTTTATATATTAAATACTGTGCAAGTATTTGAGAAAGTATGCAGATTGCATTAGAGAGTTTGAGAAGTATAAGTGGCACATACTGGGCTTATTTGTGTTAAAAACTAATCAAGCACAAGCATAATCTATAACAATGTTTTGTTTGTTATAGATGCCAGAGTATCCAGCTATGTTCTATATGTGATAATATTTTATTCTACAATATTTATGTAAAATGGCTTATTACTTAATAGTGAGAATATAAATGGAATCAAAATATCAAGCATAGAAAGGCCTAAAATTTTATTTTTACCTGTAAACTACTGTAAGAGTGTGCCACTCTGATATCAGTTTGCTATATCACTGAAATGATAACATTTTAAGAGAAAATTTAGTTTAAAAAAAACAAGCAACAAAGTAAACAAACAAGCAAAAAACCACTGGCTCTGTAGTGGCTAAAAGGATCAAACCAATGTTACATATTATTTATGTCAAAGATGGAGTGTTTATTCCATCAGTAATAACCTGATATAATGCCGGGCAGTGGTGGCACACGCCTTTAATCCCAGCACTTGGGAGACAGAGGCAGGTGGATTTCTGAGTTGGAGGCTAGCCTGGTCTACAGAGTGAGTTCCAGGACAGCCAAGGCTACACAGAGAAACCCTGTCTCAAAAAACAAAAAACAAAACAAACAAATAAACAAATAACCTGATATAAGTAATAAAATGAAATGACCATATAGAATGTTTTTGACAAAGCTCTCTTTCTTAAAATCAAACCTGTCATAATAGCTTTGTAGCATACAAAAAGTGATATTGTTTTGAACATTTTAAATATATTAACCATTGTTTTATTGCAATTACTTTGAGAATTTAAGGAAATCATTACCATTAACATGTTAAACATGAGGTAAGTAAAACATTCACATGATGTTGATTAAGATGATACTAAGGATCTCAAAATAAGATTTTCTTGAAGTCAAAGCATTATTGTAAACTTTGCCATTCTGATTTTTCAAAAGCAAAGAATATATCTTGTTCACACTCCATGCCCTGCACATATTAGAGTAACTCTTACAATTCAAAAAGCAGTACATTTACCTAAGGGTGTACAGAAGTTCAATGACCTAGGGATGAGTCATGCCTAATTGAACCAGAATGATCACACCTGAATTCCAAAGGATGGTCGGGACTTTGTGTAAATGCAGGAATGTTACATCTTATCCAAGAGAAGCTGCAATTTAGCAACTTATGTTAGTCAACAGCTGTGTCCTCAGTGAAGAGGAAGTAGATTTTTTCATTCAGCAAGCTGTGCCTCATGCTTCTTTGGCTAAAACTATGTATATTTAATTAGTGTCCTTTCACCTTCACAGTATATGTTTTTCCTCTTGACAGTTTCTGGCACCACAAGGATGTCCTTGAGAAAAAAAAGTCAGGCCTATTGACTACTAAGCATATTATTTGACTTTGTGTTCAAACGTTCTGAGGAAAGAATTGGGAATAATAAAAGACAGTGGGACAGAGAAGCACTTTAAATGACAGTGTCAGGTCGGTCGAAGCTATTGAACAGTTCCTATTAAATTAGTTTAGCTTCGTCTCAGCTAGTTAAAGCTGGCATGCTGACAAATTAGTTTCTATCTGAATAGAAAAAAAAAAGAGGAAAAAAAAAGATTTACATTTGGAGGCTTAGTGACAGTGATATCACAAGGTCAGTAGGAACTTGCACTTCATAGGACTGTGCTTGTATCATATCAATACATATTCACAAGGTTAGCATATTTTTCCTAATGAAAATTACGTTGTTATACTTTAAAAGTATTGTATCATATGAAATCATGTTGAGGATTGTTGGAGTATTTAAATATATATTTTATTTAGCATCTGAATAAAAACAAACTATGGCACATAATTATGCACCCTCACTAAAAATGCATGAATGCGTATATTTGTGTTCTCTTTTAGTACTCATTTCCTACTACATTTTTATTCTTTGGATTAAATATCCACCAACATATATCATTTTACTCCACTTGTCCTTTTCAGCTATTGTGTATTAAAATTAAAGTTTTGTAATGTAAGTTAGGATAGTCTCCTCAGAGTTGATATAGGACAGAGCATATTTTCAGCACAAAAGATATTTAGTATCCCCAGTGGTTAATCATTTGTGTGAGGCTGCAAATGCATACAGCAAGCAGAAATTACCAAGCACCAAGCAGCAATCACCAAACACCTTGCACCAAGCAGCAATCAGCAAACACCTAGCAGCAAGCTGCAAGCAGCAAGTGCTTCTTGTAGGAATGAATATTTTTTAGAAAAGCAAAGTATGTGTTAGGGTGAGTTGGGAAATTCTGATTGGACATGCTAGCCAAATAATGAACTTTGATTGTTGAACCTTGGTATTCTGTCTCAAGAATGAGGATGTGACCAAAAGAACCTTGGGGGTTAGCTTTAGGAATGTAATCTAATGGTTTATAGCAAGCAGGGGAAGGGTAAAGCGCAAAACGTATTGTCATCATGTTTGCCATACTCAGTGCTTCATTTGTCATGCTTGAGCCTGATAGAGAATCCTAATTCTCCCTCTCTTTATTTTATCAATGGGTACCTGGGTAAATGGGCATCATCCTCTTTGTCAGCTTCCTGTTTACACTGCAGCTTGTTAGGGATGCAAGGAAGCTGAAATGTTGGTCAGGTTGGGAAGATCAGGGTTTTTCATTCCATGTTAAGGTTCTATGGGATCATTTGGTGTAAGGGCAGTACAGATAGTATTAGAAAAGTTTCTGAAACTGTACTGTCTAGGGCTAGATGCTTTGGAGATACCTAGCCTATAGATTTGAAGGGTACATGTGCGGCTGGTGAGTTGTTGGAAAATTTTGTACTTGAATTGCCATCCTCTGGGACAGATACACTAGGGAAAGAAAGTAAATTAGAAAGTTTAGGAGAATTTTTTTTTTAATTTTATGTGTATATATGAAACATTTAGGCTTATGGTCCTGGTAGTTGGGGAACAAGAGTCACTCAACTATGGAAAGGAGCAAAGGACTAGAGAAATAACCCAGTGAAAGGGGGAGATAGAGAAATCCCAATATTAATAGTAGACAGGTATGAAAGCTTAGGTTATTTGTTGACAGGAGTACTTATCTGGAACCCCAAGGAGTTTAAAGGGCTGGTGGGCTTTAGGGTGGGAGGTGAGGAATCCTCTTGGAGACAGGGGAGCAAGAAGGAGGTATGGGATGTAGAACAGTTGGAAGGTGCATCAGGCGGGAAATAAAATCCAGAATTAAATAAATAAATAAATAAATAAATAAATAAATAAATAAAAACAAATATGGCTATAAAAAGAGATAAAAGTTTTAGATATGGTAGCATTACTACTAATTTTAGTTTGTACTGAAATGAATATTTTAGAAAGGGCATTAGATTTATATCATTTATACATGGTTAAGTTTTGGGAACTAAAAAATAATTTTATATTAAAATCATTAATATTTTTTATATATGAGCAAAGGAAATTTAAAATATTAAGTCTGTGACTATGACAATAGTAACAGTGTTTTGTTAGTTTTAGGTTAATAGCTTAAAAAACTTCTATTGATTAATGATAAAATAATAAACTTTTGAAGTTTTAGAATAACATGTTATAACCCTGAGTTGAACAAATATATTAGTGTAATTTTTCCACAAGCCCATGTTCCTTTCATGTTTTTGTCATATTTGCCGATTATTGCAAACTTTAAAAATCAGCATTTGCATTTAGTATTTTTAGTTTTCTGAAAAAGACCAGTTATGTTATGTGAACATGTTTTTGTTTAATCCCAGTAGGATAAAAGGCTGCTTTCCAGTGATTATGATTTGCCTCATGCAATAGTAGGAGAATAATTTTTGCTAACTATAGATAGTTTAATTCTGGGGCATCTCAAAGCCTGAAGAGAGGCAGGGGTTATCCAAGAAAGTTTCTGCTTCCCCTACTGCTCCTGGTTGTTATTGTCATGACTTGAAGAGGAGAAAAAAAAAAGTTGAAGATATCCTGCCAACAACAACTGGACTTGCCCCAAGAAATTTAACACACCTAACCAGCAGAAAGTAGTCAAACGAGTCTATGTCCCATTTCCCCTCTAACCTTCCTTCTTTCCTGCCTAGTGTTCAGAGACTAGAGGTGATTAGGGTGGAATAAGGGTTGGAATGGAGGTGGAGGTATAAGAACCAAATAAAACAGCTTAAAAATACACTAACAAGTATTGAATATGGTGATCTATGTTTTGCAGTCTTCCACTTGCTATACATATCCTCTCTCTCTCTCTCTCTCTCTCTCTCTCTCTCTCTCTCTCTCTCTC
>JANHMN010000005.1:51907037-51948693 GCA_030674055.1 Rhabdomys pumilio
CTCTCTCTCTCTCTCTCTCTCTCTCTCTCTCTCTCTCTCTCTCTCTCTCACTGTGTGTGTGTGTGTGTGTGTGTGTGTGTGTGTGTGTGTGTGTGTGTGATCTGATTGGTTCACATACCAGGAAGCTCTGCTGCATTTTTAGGGAACTTGATCTACTGCTTGAAGTATAACAATATTAAAATTAGGACAGTTAGTAATAATCCAGTGGCTTCTGGGTGTTCAGGTGAAATATAAACATCTCACTATAAATCAAAGCCAAGAAATGATTAAAGTTATTGAGAAAGACATGCATAAAATAGGGTGAAACCTACAAAATATTATAATTTCAGCTAGTTAATCAAATTATGATAAGAAAGGCTTGGAAGACAATAAGATCCATAACCTTTTAGAGCACAAACCAGCCTTATTGCAAAGTAGAAAAACAGAGTTATCTGAATAGACAATAATGCCAACCACAGTGTTTCTCTTAAGGTGCTTTGAAAAGTTAGAAGATTGCAAGAGAAAAGTTTGAAGCAAGCCAAGGTTCTTTCAAGGTTGACAGGACAAACACATTTCTGCAACAAAATGAGAAGACAAGGCACAAAGTGGTGAGATAGCAGCTACAAGCAGTTTGTTAGATCTACTGAAAACAATCCCTGAAGGAAACAACTGTAACAGATACTCTGGTAAAGGGCAGCCTAGAAATTGCCATCTAGAACATTCCTAATTAGAGAATAAATACAAAATGCCTAGCTTCAAACCATAAAAGAATATACTGACTCTAAATGAAGCTAGTTTAAATTTAAACCAATGTTTACTTGACATCTCAAATCCTAGAACCCTTAAGAATTACAGTGAATCTACCCTATATGTGCAAAAAAACCCAACACAGTCATAAGAAGCACTTATATGCTTATATGATTTTATTCAATATTTACAGTCAGTGGTTAAGACCTACTTCATGGAGAAAATATCTTTTTGAAATATCACTGTTTATAGACAAAGCACAAAAAAGTTGAAGGAGATATAAATGTATTGGTTAATATTCTGTTGCTCTTGTAAAAACACTTTTATGAAAAGAGCTTATGGTAGAAAAGATTTACCTGTGTTTTTGGTTCTAGATAGGTAGAACCCATCTTTAAGGGCAAGGATGGCAAGGCAGTACAGCAGGAAAGAAGCTGACTTATCTCATTTTCAACTGCACATAGAGGCAGAAAGCTAAAAGAGAAAATGATGGAAACTATTGTTAGAGTCCTTCCACAATGAAACACTTCTAGCAATCTACACCTAATTGTTCTATAACTTCACAAAATGGTATCACCAATTAAAACCAAGTGGTGAAGTAATGAGCCTATGGGGTACATTTTTTACTTTCATTTAAACCAAAACATATAATCAGATTAAATAGCTTACAGAATTGTTACTTTAAAACAAACTTTGGAGTTCATTCATCAAGGATTTTCAACTTTCAATACTTACACTGTATTACTTACAGTTGTCATACAAGAAGAATCCTCTGATGTGGGAAAGGCCTATTGAAAGGATTTATTGTACTACATGCTAGTAGAAACATTTATGACTGATGGGAGGACATCAAAATATCAATATCAACTGGAATTTGGAATAAGTTGATGACAATACAAATGGATATTGGAAGGAGTCAATATTTCAGTTAATTAAGTAACTGCAAATGTGGTGGAGATAACAAAAAGATTAGAATTAGAATGAAAGTACAATAACAGAAACAGCATAAAACTTACAAAGTAATGGAAATTGAACAGCTGACTAATCAATGAAAAGTGAATTAAGATAGAAACTAAGAAAGAGTAAAAACTTCCTAGAATTCATTGAAAATAAATACACAACATACTCAACTCATGGGGCACAATAAAATTTGTTCTAAGAGGCAAGAGCAAAACACAAAATGCCCACATTAAAAAGTTGCTGGTGGGGAAATCACTATTTTGGAACTCAATCTATACTTGCTTCTGATTACAGAGCAATAGTGATAAAAACTGCATGATATTGGTACAGAGATAGATACATAGATAAATAAAATTTGAATAAAATTGAATAAATCAATCTGGAGAGTCCTCAGAAAATTGGAAATAGATTTACCTGAAGAACCAGCAATAACACTTTCAGGAATATACCCAGTAGATCCCCACCAGACCACAAGGTCACATGTTCCACTATATTCATAGCACCCTTGCTTGTGATAGCAATAAGCTGGAAACAACTCAGGTGTCCCATAACAGAAGAATGGATACAGAACAATTGTTCAATTACACAATGGAATACTACGTAGCTATTAAGAATGAGGACATCCTGAGTTTTGCAAGCAAATGGATAGAACTAGAAAATATCATCCTGAGTGAAGTGACACAGACCCAAAAATATATGCATGGTATGTACTCACATATAAGGGGATATTAGCTAAAAATTACAGACTATTCAAGATATAGTCCACAGAACTCAAAAAGGTCAACAAGCTGAAGGGCCCAAGTGAGGCTGCCTCAGTCTCATTTGTGAGGGAGAAGAAAGCAATCACAAGTTGTGAGGAAAGGTGGTACCTGGATGGGAAAGGGAATGGGGGTGGTGAAGAGGAGAATATGACCAAATATTTGGTGGGGTAAAGACTGAAGCCCTGAGGGCCAGCAGAAAGAATGGAAACAGGCAACCTTGGGAGGTAGGAGTTTGTGGGGGACCCTCTAGGATGTACCAGAGACCTGGGAGGTGAAAGAACCTCAGGCCTTGAAAGGAGGGCCCTTAGATGAAATGCCCTACAGTGGGGAAAGGGAACTTGTAGAGCTCACCTCCAGCAGAAATACAGGGCATCAAGTGAGAGATAGGTTTGCCGTCCCACAGTCAAAACTCTGAACCATAAATGTTCTTTTCTGAAAGAACTGCAGGGATGGAAAAGGAGAGGAAGCTGAGGAAAATGAGGTTCAGCGACAGGCCCAAAGTGCATCCAGCAAAAGGGAAGGCCCCAAGGCCTGGCACTATTACTGAGGCTATGGAGTGCTCACAAAATGGACCTCCAAAGACCCAACAAGCAGTTGAAGGAGTCAGATGCAGATATTGCCACCAAACCAAGTGACCCCTGTGGTTGAATTAGGGAAATGCTAGAAGTTGAGGAGGAGGGCCACCCTGTAGGAGGACCAGCAATCTCAACCAGGATCCTAAAGATCTCTCAGACACTGGAACACCAACCATTCAACGTATACCAGCTAATATGAGGCCCTCAACACATATAGGAGAGAGGACTCATGGTCTTGGTTTAGTCAGAGAAGATGCACCTAACCCTCAAGAGACCGGAGGTCCCAGGGAGTTTAGAGGTCTGGTGGGCGGCTGAGGCCATCCTAGTAGGAGTGGGATGGTGGGGAGGAGGTATGGGGTGGTGAACAGTCTGGTGGACCAGAATGTGGATAAAATCTGTAGTATAGAAAAAGATTTTTTAAAATTAAAAAAAAAGTGAATAGATCTCACACTAGTAACTTAGCATCACAATTGAAAGCTATAGAAAAAATGAATAAATCTCACTCAAGAATAGAGGGAGAAAAATAATTGAACTCAGGGCTAAAATCAATGAAATAGATACAAAAATATATGAAGAATAAAACAAATAAGGAATCGATTATTTGAAAAAAATCAATATGATTAAAAAATCTTTTATCCATGTTCACTAAAAGATGGAGAGAGATTACAAATAAAGTTAGAATTGAAAAAGAAGACACACCACCAGATGCCTAGGAAATGCAGAGAATCATAGGAATTAATTGAAAAACTTGTACTCTACTAAATTATAAAATGTGAAAGAAACGGAAAAAAACTATATTTACTAAAAATTTAAGATATTGAAGTAAAAAATTGAAGAACATAGAATGTTCATGGATCAGTAGGATTAACATGGTAAAAATGGCCATTCTAAGGAATGAAATCTTATAGATTCAATGCAATTCCCATGAGAATTCTCACACGTTTCTTCATAGATTTTGAAGGAAAAAAAAAAAAAACAACTTTTAGCTTCATATGGAAAACCACATACAAGTAGCTAAAATAACAATGAATAATAAAAGTACTGTTGTATGTTAATCTCTAACCTCAAATTGAACTACAGAGTTACAATAATAATAAAAATCACATGCTTTTTTCACAAAAATAGACAGGCTGATTAGTGAAGTTGAACTGAAGAACCAGAAATAAGTACACACATCTATGGATACCTGATCTTTGATTTAAAAGTAAAAAGCCAGAAATACATACTTAGAAAAAAAACAGTATTTTCAACAAAAGTTCTTGCTGAAATTCTATGACTCCATGTAGAAGAATCCAAATAGATCCATACTGTACAAAAGTCAACTCCAATTGGATCAAAGACCTCACCATAAAATCTGATGGACTGAACATTATGGATAGACGAGAAAGTGTGCAATGACACTGAACTAGGAAAATATTTCTGGACAGAATACCATTAACACATATGCTAATGTCAGTAATTAGTAAATGGACACTCAGGTGGACGTGGTAACACATGGTTTAATCCCAGAACTCAGGAGGGAGGCAGAAGCAGGTGGCTCTCTATGAATTTGAGGCAATCCCGGGCTACAAAGTGAGTTTCAGGACAGCAGAAGGTATTACACAGTGGAACTTTTCATTAATTAATTAATTAATTAATTAATAACTGGAACCTCATGAAACTGAAAAGCATTGAAGAGGACACCATCATTTAGATAAAGCAGTAGTCTACAGAATGGAAAATTATATTGTCACAAACTACACATCCACTACTGGACTAATATCAAAGTATATAAAGAATTAAAAAAAAAAAAAGAAACTAGATATCAAGAAAGAAAAACCCCAATTTTAAAAAAATGTGGTAGATATCTAAACAGGTTATTCTTAAAAGAGAAAACTCAGAAGGCTAAAAACACTTAAAGAAAGTGTCAACCTCCTTTCCTTAACCTACAGGGAGATGCAAATCAAAACTACTTTCAAATTTCATCTTATACCCATCAGAATAGCCAAGATCAATAAAAGAAGTGACAATTCCTGCTGGCAAGGGGCACATTTATTCCTCCTTAGTGGGATTGAAAACTTGTAAGCCACTATGGAAATCAGCATTTCTTTAGGAAGCTACTAATCTAGCTCTAGATGCAGCTACACTACTACTCTTAGGCGAATGCCCAAAAGATATACTTCTTCATATTATAGAACTTGCTCAACCATGTTCACTGCTCCTTTAGTCTTAATACTCAAAAACTGGAAACAATATAGATGTTGCTCAACAGAAACCTGGACAAAGAAAATATGGTACATTTATACAATGGAGTATTAGTCAGCTATTTTTTAAAAAATCCTTGGTTAAGTGGATGGAACAAGAAAAAAAAAATGATCCTGACTAAAAAAAGACAAATATTATACATATTCATTTGTATATGGATATTAGCTGTTAGGTGAATCATAACCAAGCTACAATTTGTAGAAGTGCAGAAATTAGGTATACAATAAGAAATGTGAGGGAAGGAGCAGATAGATCTTATTAAGAGAAATAGAGCAATAGTTAAGGATGGATGGGGGAGTGGAGTGAGAATATCAAGTGAGAAAGAATAGGGAATAGGGGGACGAGGGAGGAAATATGGGGAGAGACAGCTAAAATTAAGGATCACTGAGGCATAATATAAAACCTAATACAATAATGGCTTTAATATATATATATATATATATATATATATATATATATATAATTATATATATAATATATATGCTCTATTTATATTATATATATAAAGAATATATATATTATATATATAAATAAAGAGTATATATATATATATATATATATATATATATATATATATATATATATCTCCCTGTGGTATAGTGGGACATCTTTTAGGTATATGTCCAGGAGTGGCATAGTGGCATAGCTAGGTCTTGCTGGGTTGCCTGTCTGCCTTGCTGCTGGAGTTTGAGGAACATCTACATCACACTCAGAGGAGGCAAAATACAGTCTGTACTGGAGCTCATCAGTCCCTGTTTCCCCGGATGGAAAAGAGTGGAGTCTGGGACGATTGCTTTGGTTACCAGTCTCCTGTGTACCAAGGTGCTGTAGGCATACTGCTGGGAGTTGGAAATGATGTCTCTGGCTACTCAGAGAATTCATGCACCAGGCAGGAAAGGTAAGCCAGAGCCAAGTACAAGATAGGGGCTGCAGAACCCTGTTTGATTCTGAGTGAGTGCTGAGAATATGGAGAGGCTAAGAGAGAGGACTTCTCCACAGGATTTATGTACAGTGCTTTACAATGAAGGCCTCCTCACCCAACACCCCACAATCGTGTGTGTCGATCCTTTATGAAGGGAAGGTTCTTGCTTATTCATATTATTTTATTTGATGGTGAATGTAAATGCATACACCACCTTACTCAGAGTGAACCAGAAATTAATTACCTTCAGTTTGTCCTATGGAATGTAGATCTAATTTGGTTTTTTTTATGCTCAAAAGAGGTTTTAGATAGATTGAAAATTTTTAGAACAATTTTGGGTTAAAAAGCAGGAATATTGTTTTAGGTACTCCTTTTAGGGCTTAAAACAAGCACTTAAACAAAGAAGCATATAATTTTTTTGGGTTAAAATGTACATTGTTTCAGGTGATCCAATTAGGAGGAAGAATAAATATTTTCAAGAAGAAGTATGAAATTTTTGAGATTTGGGTGAGTTGTGTTGTTCTGAGCTGTGTTCTGTCCATTATTTTCTGTTTGGCAGACCCCTCCTGCTCAGGTAGAAGGGGAGGAACATGCTATGTTTCTCTTTTCCAAGTGTGTTTTCTGAGAAACCATAAAAGTGGTTTCAACAGAAAGGAATACTATTCACCTATTAAAAACAAAGACATCTTTGATTTTGCAGGTCAATGGATGGAATTTGAGAATATCATCCTGAGTGAAGTAACCCAGACTCAAAACTACATGCATAGTATATACTAACTTATAGGTGAATAAACATAGAAGGGAGAATAAATAGTCATAGGAGGAAGATGGACGGAGTGAAATGTATGGGAGTGGGAATGGGCAGGAGAATGGGCTGTGGGTTCAGGATCAGATGTGGGGAAGGACAGATCACCATGAGAATGAATAGAAATTAGCAAACCTACAAGGGGAGGGGATCTCAAGAATCAGATGTGGCTTTAGGTGAGACAATATTGGGGATATGGAACCCGAAGGGGCCATATCCTATAGACAGGTACAAACTGCCTTGGTGTGATAGGGATAATAATCCACCCATAAAACCTTTGACACAAATTTACTCTATCTACAAGAAATTCAGGGATAGGAAATGGAACAGTGACAAAGGAAATGGCTATATAATAACTAGCCCAACTTGAGACCTTTTGCATGGACAAGCACCAATTTCTGATACTATTAGTGATACTCTGTTATGCTTGCAGACAGGAGTCTAGCATGGCATTCATCTGAAGGGCTCTATCCATCAGCTGACTCAGAGAGATACAGAGAGCCACACATAAACACTGGATGGAACTTGGAAACTCTTATGGAAGAGTTGGGGCCCTGGAGGATATAGGAACTCCACAAGAAGACCAACAAAGTCAACTAACCTGAAAACTTGGGAGCTCTCAGAGAATGAACCACCAACCAAAGAGCACACATGGGCTAGACCTAGACCCCTGCACATAGATACCAGATGTGTAGTTTGTTGCTCATGTGGGTCCTGAAGAGTTACAGGTGTTCATGTGGAGCAGGGGCTATTTCTAAAGCTGTCTCCTGTCTGTGTGATACATTTTTTCTAGCTGGGCTTCTTGTCTAGCCTCAGAGGGAGAGGATGCATGGAGCAATACAGATATAAGAGGTGTCAGGGTTGAGGGATAACCAAGGGGAACCTTCACCTTCTCAGAGGAGAATGGGAAGGGCACCAGGAGAGGGGGCAATGATGACCACTTCAGAGTAGAGAGAATGCCTTGGCCTGCTTGTCATGGCAACAGAATTATCAGACCACTGTATTGGTAGGGTGGTCTTTGGTATCAATAAAAGAAATGTTTAACATGTAGTAAAATTAGGAGAGAATCCCCATAATTTCCATTCACTACTCCCTGTTCCCATCACACCAGCTACCAGTGATCTTGAGAAAGGCTAGATTATATAAGAACTGGAATGTTGAATAAAAGATCGACTCTACACACATGGTATGTACTCACTGATAAGTGGATATTAGGCCAAAAGCTTGGAATACCTAAGATACGAATGACAGACCATATGAAGGTCAAAAAGGAAGACTAAACTGTGGATGCTTCAATCCTACTTAGAAGAGAGAACAAAATAATCACAGGGGGTAGAACAAGGGAGGCTTTTGGGAGGGAGAGGGGAAGGGGAGGGGAAAAGGAAACAGGATCAAGTGTAGGAGTAGACAGAGGAGAAGTACAGAGGGTGAGGAAATTGAACAGAGTTGTATAGCAGTAGGGGATATAGAAATGGGAGTAGCCACTGGACAGTCCCAGACTCCAGGAAACAAGAGGTTCCAGAACCCAACGAGGATGACAGCTAAAATAGCCAACAAAAGGGAGAGAGGACCTGTAGATATCATTTCCAGAGGTTAGGCAAGGCCCCTGGTTAAAGAATGAGGCCATCTACCCTTCTCAAAAATAATAGCCCAGAATTGTCCTTGTTTAATGGAAATGCAGAGACAAAGAGTGGAGCAGAGATAGAAGAAAATGCCATCCAGAGACTCCCCACCTAGGGATCTATCCCATCTGCAGACATCAAACTTAGACACTATTGCTAATACCAAGAAGCACTTGTTTACAGGAGCATAGTATATCTGTTCACTGAGAGCCACTACCAGATCCTGACCAATACAGATGTGGATATTGGCAGCCATCCATTTGACTGACACAGATACCCCAAAGGAAGAGGTAGGGAAAGAACTGAAGAAGCTGAAAGGGTTTGCAACCTCATAGGAAGAACAATATCAACCAACAAGACTACCCAGAGCTCCCAGGGACTAAACCACCAGCCACAGAATATACATGAAGGAACCCATGATTCCAGATACATATGTAGCAGAGGATGGCCTTATCAGGCATCAATGGGAGAGGAGGCCCTTGATCCTGTGGAGGCTCGATGACCCCAGTATAGGGGGATGTTAGGGCAGTGTGGCAGGAGTGGTTGAGTGGGTGGGGGACATCCCTCATAGAAGCAGGTAGGAAGAGGAGGGGATAGGGGTTTACAGAGGAGAAATTGGGAAGCCTGCTCAAAGTTGTTTTCTTTAAATAGTTCCAAATTCAATCAAGCAAACAAAGAAGATTAACCATCATATTATTGCTGTGTGCCCATTTATGTTCATGATTTTTTAGCACATTCCTGTGATAATTTTCTAAATGCTCATCTCTTTGTTACATAATAATAGAGATTTCTCTTATTTTTTCCTAAATGTTCTTGTTTTTATTTTAAAACTGGAAGTCTTAATACTCACACTTGTGTCATTATAAATTTGGTGGTCAGCAAATGATTGTTCACAAGTTGTCCATAAATGACATGTATTCTTTGCCAACAAATATTTGTTAGAAGGCATGTTTTCACACTTTAAGAATTTGGAAAAAATAAAACAAAAACTTATTTATCATTCATTTTTGGCTGTACAAGGTGATAAGGGCAGATAGAGGTAATTGATGTATGCCTTTTCACTGTAGGACATGTACACAGTATTGCAAATTCATACAGCACTTTAAATTCCCGATACTATTTGAAAAGTTTCATGTAGTCTAGTTCTCTTGGATTGACATTTAAATTTCCATTCAGAAACTTTTATGTCCCAACTGAAATCACAGCTGTAGGCAGCTGAGATTTTCTCATCAATTTTGTATTTTGTTTCTCAAGGCTCTATGATATAGATAGGCCACATTTTTTTTTTTTTTTTTTTTTGTGAGCTGAGCTGGGAGTTGAAAGATCACCATGCAGAGAGAGAGACAGATTTTTAAAGAAGCTGACAAGTCAGAACCTAAACTGCTCCCTTGATTTTATTCTAACTCACAAAAGTTCCTGTTTTTCCAAGATCTGAAGTACTATTCCTTCTAATTTTATTATGTATTTCTCTCTATCTTATTCTTCTCAACATCTAGTATTATTTCCTGTTGAATATTTGGAAATGGTTTCAGTTACATCCTAGTTTTTGTTGTTGTTGTTGTTATGAGACATGGTCTTACTATGTATCACTGGCTGGACTTTAACTTAGAGATCTCCCAAATTCTGCCTTGTAAGTGCTGGGGATAAAAGTGTGTGAAACCACTTCGGGCTTACTGGTGCTATCTTTAAAAAATAACCTTCACTCACACAATACATCTAATTGCAGTTTCCTCCCTCTGAGTCTTCCACTCCTCCCATCCCACTCATTCCACCCACTCTAAGATCTACTGTTCCTTATTTTCACTTAATAAAAGAGCAGGCCTCCCAGGGTATTAAATGAAGAAAACATAAAAAGATACAGTAAGTCTAGGCACAAACTTTCCCTTCAATGTTGGGCAAGAAAACTCTTCCACTGGGTTTTCTCAAAAGGGTCCCAAGAGAAAGCAAAAGAGTCAGAGACACACCACTCCCACTGTTAAGAGTTTCACAAAAACCTCAAGCTAAACAAACATAAGAAGATATGACTCAGTCATAAATGCTAGACTCACAACAATAAACAGTCGTCCTTTTAGTATATTGTTTTCAATGTTTCTTTTAGTTACTTCTAAGCATATAGCATTTTCTCTTTATATGTACACATATTTATACTTTGATGAAATATAGAAATTTGCATTCATTCAGGTCACATTCTACATGTTTACTTACATAATTACCTTAAGTACCTATTATATATTCACTGAGAGCCGTATCAGGTAGGATTAAATTTTTTCTTCTTAAACTATCAAGAAACACAATCTACTATACTACATTACAGATGGACTGTTTCCCTCATAAATGATGAATCTATTGTTACTCAACACACTGTTCATCTATAAGTAATGATTTTTATTCTATAATTATTTTCAGAAGTTTTATTTTATTTAATCTTAAGCGGTTAGACTATGGTAGCTAGACAATGTTTTTTGTTTTTTTTTTTTTTCTCTGTTTAATCCTGCTTGAGATTCACTAAAATTCTTTACTATTTGAATTTATACCATTAAACTTACTTAGGCCATATTTGGTTGAATACTCTTACATCAACTTTTCTCTTGTGTTCTAAGTATTTTGGGATAGACAAAAGAGAACTTCAATTATTTTCCTCAGAATTCTAAGGGTTTTATCCACTGTTTTATGTTCATTTTCTCTCCCTTGCTCATATTAGCTAAATTTTTATTTTCTAATTCCAAGCCTATTTAATCTTTTCTTTTGATCTTCAAATTGTTGAGTCTATACGTTTTAAATTCACTTAAGTTAATATAGTTTTCAAGTCTATAAATTATTCTTGGCTTTATTTTATTTCATATTTGTTTATTATATTTTATATTATTTCAAGTTAGCATACTGGGTATTGTGCTTCATCAAAACATATTTGCAATTATACTTTTTTCTGAATTATTAAACACTCACCACTACTATAGCACTTTTGCTCTAGTTGGATCTCTCCCCTCTCAATTAATTACATATTCTACTTTCCTTTTACATGTATTTTAATTTACTCTTATTTCTACATCTTTAAGACCTATTTCTTCCCTCTTATGTCCCCCTTTTAGTTTTTGTGATCTACACATATACATATATGGAAATACACACACACACATACACACACACACACACACACACACACACACACACACACACACACACGTTCCATTTAAGAGAAAACATAGTTTTTTATTATTCTGAGACTGGTTTATGTAACTTGGCATAATGATTTTCATTGCATTCACTTTTCTCAAATTCCACAATGTCATTTTTATTACAGCTGCATAAAACTACAATATGTGCATATAAGCTGTTTTATTTTTTTTGTTGATATATATTGTGTTAGCTACTGTTCCATTGCAGCTGTAAGACAGTATGACCAAATCAAAGTATAGAAGGGAGAATTTGATTGTGATACTTGCTTAAAGTTTCAGAGGGTTAGAGTCCATGATGATAATGGTTGGAAGCAAGGCAGCAAGCAAGAGAGAGAAAAAATATAGAAAGAAACAGATACAGACAGAAACAGACACAGCATCTGCTGTGGACATTTGGAAGCTCAAACCCACCTGTAGTGATATACATCCTCTATCGCCTCTTACTAACAGTCAACCAACTGGGAGCTAACGACTCATGTATATGAACCTAAGCTGGTTCTATTACTCAGATATTTTTCTTTCAGTATTTCAGATTTTCCACTTATTCAAAAAAAAGTATGCTTGTTGTAAACAATTCTTTATTTTTCTAAAAAGTTTTGACATTTTCCATTTGCTACTTTTTAGTTAAGGGATAAATGTATATGACAGGAGTAGGCCACAAGTACAGTACTGACCTTCATCTGACAAACACATTAGAATAAGGTCAGAAATCACCTGTCTAGAACACCTGGTATTATTGTCAGCTGTGGCTAGGTAGGGAAAATTCTAACTTTGTGTCTTGTTGCCTCTGTTACTATGGGATGACACTCCCATCTTGTTTAACTTACTTCAACCAGCCATAGGGTCACTACCAGTAGACTCCAGCTTTGTTTCTAATACATGACTAAAGGAATAAAGACAGCACATTATTGTACTTTGAGCAATGAAATACAGTGTGCTTGTTTTTTTCTGCATCAGATAAGAATAGAAGGTCATTCATAGTAGAATTTTTCAAGGTACCCTGGTTTTATCAGCTCTGGTGCTTCTTTTCCATTCCTGTTAAAAATAAGGACATGTCTTTAAGTAAACTTACTTTAGTCAAACTATTCACAGTCATGTTATCATTGTTCTCTTAAGCCCAGACAGAATTTAGGGAGCACATGATAGCTAATCTTCCTTGACAACTTGACTTAATTTAGGACCTCCAGGCACATCGCTGAGTGCTGACTGTAAAGTCAATTCTAGAGAGGAAGAAATTCTAACCCAAATGTTGGGGGAATTATAGCATGTTTACATGTGGGCTTTTAAGCCTTTTATTATTTGTATTTATTTCTTTAAACAGATTTAACAGTTATTTTATGTTTGTAGATTTAAATTATTTGCAGATATAATTTAGCTATACTATTTTTTCTATTCCATTTTACCCAGTTTGCTTTGTATCTTTTATGGTATTCATTGTCATTGTTCTCACATATATGAATATGAGAGGCACAGAAATTACTCTATAACTTTTTTTAAGTTTTAAGTACTTATCCCATATATTGCTCACCACTTTTATGTGGTTTAAAAATAAAAATGTATTTGAAAAAAATTAAATTACCCAAAAGTTTTAGTTATTTTCACAGGGAAGTTTGGTTAATATTAGTATCCTAAGAATGGTGCATTGCTAGTAACTGAGTCTTGCTCTTTAAAAAACTTCAGAACAACTTTGTTCAGGAAATTTATTTTTAATCAAAGATAAAAAACTAACACAAACATATATTATTGTGTTGCTTTCTAAAAAATGGTAGCTTGTTATAAGATTCACTCTATTAAATCACTCCCTCTCAATTTATGTTGCTATATATGGTTTCTAATTGATAAATTACACATATTATTACACATATTTTAAAACATATATCAGTTTAGTATTTTAAGATCCTACTCTGATGAATTCATTAATTTGTTATCATACTTCACTAATTTTTTCCCAAAAGTCCTTGATTTAATCTAGGCTCTTGAAGTAAAGAATATCCTGCATTATCTGAAGTAGCTACCACCAATAACAAAAACAACAAACTACAAAACAGAGAGAGAGAGAGAGAGAGAGAGAGAGAGAGAGAGAGAGAGAGAGAATGAGAGAAAACAATCTCAAAATATGAAAAAGAGAAAAGAAAAAGGTAACAGAGCTGATATGATGTTGAGAGTAGATAACAGAATGTGTATAGCAGGTTTGGAAATGAGAAATTTATGATACAGAGTTTCTAGCCTTTTAGAAGCAACTACAGCCATGGGGCAAATTTTCTATAGAGGATTGGGAGAGAACACTAACTCTGTGAATAATGTGGCTTTAGCTGATTTGATTTCTCACTTCTACAACTGTTAAATAATGAATTATTGCTTTAAGCTCCTAAATTTTGCCAATAATTATAGGAACCATAGGAAAGTATTATTGTTCATAATTTACTAAAATAAAAATTAGTTACATAATTGTGTTAATATGTTTAAGTTTTTATGCATTATACCTAATTGTAGGTGCTATACTTTATGCTGGCAGAAAAACACGTTCTTATACCAATATCAGTAGAAATACAAGAGTAATTTATTGACACCAGTATCAATAGAAATACAGGAGTAGTTTATTAATATGTAAAGGTAGACTAGTTGACCTACAAAGGAATTGATAGGAAGTTATATTAGAAATTAAGAGATATGTTTGTTTTAAATTTCAAAATTCATTATTATGAATACTAACATTCCTATTTTAAAAGTCTTTGTTATGTTTGTATGAGAGGGCATAGATCTATGCATATCTGGATGTGAGTGAAGGTCAGATAACATCTTACAGGGTTTCTAAACTTCTACTCAGGAGTCTGGGAACATGCTGCTGCCCCATTTTTTAATTACTTATTTGTTTGGTTTTATTTTATATGTATATGTGTCTCCATATTTGTATGTGTATTATGTGCACAAATGGTGCCCTTAGAAAGCAAAAGAAGGGGTTAAATCCCCTGAAACAGTTGTTAGGTGAGATTATGTGTTATCACTTAGGTTGTGGGGACTGAAACTGGATACTCTGTAAGAACAGCTAGTATTGTCAGGCAGTGGTGGTGCACGCCTTTAATCTCAGCACTTGGGAGTCAGAGGCAGGCAGATTTCTGAGTTCGAGGCCAGCCTGGTCTACAGAGTGCGTATCAGGACACCCAGGACTACACAGAGAAACCCTGTCTCGAAAAACAAACAAACAAACAAAGCAAAAGAACAGCTAGTATTCTTACTTCTATAAACTCTTGTTCTTCTATATTTTCTAATTGTAATGTTAATGTATTTGCATTTGCTTGTGCTTGAGTGTGTATGTATGTTCATAGGTAGGTAGGTTAGGTCTGTAAGTAGATAGGTGTGCATGAGTGCATGCATATGTATCTGAATGTATGTGTGTGTGTGTGTGTGTGTGTGTGTGTGTGTGTGTGTGTGTTTTATGACTATGGATATGTGTACCTTAGTGTGCATGCCCAGGTCAAGGGACAGCTTAAATATGGCAGCAAGCATTATGTATGTGTACATTTTTGAGGATGATGTAAAACTAATCCACAGAATTTATTTATTCCAATGCCCAGCAAATAGTAAACTCTTAACTAAGATGTCATAAGTAATGGCACCAGTAAGTAAGCATATTTTTACTGAGATCCCTGAACATGCCATAGATTCTCTTATGCTTAATTCTCAAACAAAGTGAATTCTCTGAGGATAATAATTATTAAAAAGGAAATAAATCTAAAATTAGAAGCATTCTTCAAATAACTGGCTTACATTATTCAAGATTCAAGTCATTCATTTATTTATACACTTTACAGCCTAATTGAAGCCCCCCTTCCTACTCTCCTCTCAGTCCCACCATCACACCCTCCTCAATCTTCCCAACCAACTTTTCCACAAGATTCCCAAAGCTCTGCCTATTGTTTGCATGTGGGTCTCTGCACCTGTTTCCATCAACTGCTAGATAAAACTTCTCAGAAACTAGTTATGTAAGACTCCTGTCTGCAAGTAGAGAAGGATATCATTAATAGTGTCAGAGTATGCTCTTTTCCATGGAGTGGATCTAAAATTGGGCCAGTCATTGGTTGGCCACTCTGTAATCTCAGTTCCATCTTTATCCTTGTGGGCAGGACAAATTTTATGCCATAGGCTTTCTGGATCATTGGTGTGCCCCCTCACACCATTGGAAGTCCTACCTGGCTACAGGAGGTGGCAAGTTTAGGCTCTACATTTCTCAATGCTAAGACTCTCAGGTAGGGTCACCCCATAGTCTCCTGAGAGTGTCCCCTGTCCTAGAGATGCCACCCAAACTAATTTCCCTAAACCAAAGAAAGGATATAGAAAATGTGGTACATTCACACAATGAGATACTACTCAGCTATTAAAAACAAAGACAGCACTTAGATGACTAAGGATGTTGAAGATTTATTTAGGTGCTTTGCAGCCATTCAGTATTCTTAAGATGATAATTCTTTGCTTAGTTTAATACCCCATTTTTAATAGGGTTATTGGGTTCTCTGGAGTCTAACTTCTTGAATTCTTTGTATATATTGGATATTAGTCCTCTATGGGATGCAGGATTGATAAAGATCTTTTGTCAATCTGTTGGTTGGCATTTTGCCCTATTGACAGTGTCCTTTGCCTTACAGAAGCTCAGCAATTTTATGAAGTCCCATTTGTCTATTGTAAATATTATAAGCCATTGGTATTCTGTTGAGGAAAATTTCCTCTGGGCCCACATGTTCCAGGATCTTCTCTGCTTTTTCCTCTATTAGTTTCAGTATATCTGGTTTTATGTGGAGGTCCTTGATCCCCATGGACTTGAGCTTTGTACAAGGAGAAAAGAATGGATCAATTTGCATTCTTGTACATTCTGACCAGTTGAACTAGCACCATTAGTTGAAAATGAGGTTTTCTTTTCCACTGGATGGCTTTAGATCAACATCATTAGTCATCAGGAAAATGCAAATCAAACAACCCTGAGAACCCACCTTATACCAATCAAAATGGCTAAGATCAAAAACTCAGGTGACAGCAGATTCTGGCCAGGATATGGAGAAAGAGAAACACTCCTCCATTTGTTGGTGGGATTGTGAGTTGGTTCAACTATGGTGGAAATCAGTCTGGTGGTTCCTCAGAAAATTGGACATAGTACTCCCTGAGGACACAGCTATACCATTCATGGGAATATACTCAAAAGATGCTCCAACATACAACAAGGACATATGCTCCATTATGTTCATTGCATCCTTATTTATAACAGCCTGAAGCTAGAAAGAACCCCGATGTCCTTCAACAGAGGAATGGATACAGAAAATGTGGTACATTTACACAATGGAATATTACTCCGCTATTAAAACAATGCATTCATGAAATTCTTAGGCAAATGGATGGGACTAGAAAATATCATCCTGAGTGAGGTAATGTAATCACAAAAGAATACATATGGTATGCACTGACTAATAAGTAGATATTAGCCCAAAAGCTCAGAATACCCAAAATACAATTCACAGACCACATGAAACTCAAGAAGCAGGAACATCAAAGTGTGGATATTTCAATCCTTCTTAGAAGGGGAAAGCATATACTCACAGGAGGAAATACGGAGATAAAATGTGGAGCAGAGACTGAAGGATAGGCCTTCCAGAGTCTACCCCACCTGGGAACCCATCCCATAGACTGATACCAAACACAGAAAATACAGAGATTGCCAAGAGATGCTTGCTGACAGGAACCTGATATAGTTGTTACCTGAGAGGCTCTGCCTGAGCCTGACAAATACAGAGGCAGATGCTAGCAGCCAACCATTGGACTGAGCATAGGGTTCTCACAGGAGGTGTTAGAGAAAGGACTGAAGGAGCTGAAGGAGTTTCCAATCTCATAGGAAGGACAACAATACCAGAGCTCCCAGGGACTAAACCACCAATCAAAGAATACACGTTGAGGGACACATGACTGCAGCTGCATATAAAGCAGAGGATGCATTTGTTGGGCATCAATGGGAGGAGAGGTCCTTGGTCTTGTTAAGACTTGGTGCCTCAGTGTAGGGGAATGCCAGGGTGGGGAGGCAGGAGTGGGTGGGTGTGTAGGGAAACATCCTCATAGAACCAGGGAGAGGGGTATGGGACAGGGAGTTTCTGGAGGGAAAATGGGGAAAGGGAATAACGTTTGAAATGTAAATAAAGAAAATCTCCAATAAAAATGATTTTAAAAAAATCCAAAAACATCATGAAATTTTCAGGCAAATGGATAGAACTAAAAAATAACTACATGAATGAAATAACCCAGATGAGAAAGACACACATGTTGTGTACTCATTTACAAGTATATATTAGCCATAAAGTAAGGTGTTACCATGCTACAATTCACAGACACAAGGAAGCTAAGGACCAAAGGTGAGTCTAAATCAGAAGGTGAAATAAAATGCAATTTAGAGGTGGATGGAGCAAAGTAAGTGGGTGAGAAAGGGGGCCAGGAGGAGAACAGAGTTTTGGATCAGGTGTGGGGAGTTAGGGGGGGGGTGGGAGCTGGGAGAGATTGGAAATTACTGAAAGCACCAATATTTCTTAAAATAAATCTATGTTAAGGTCCAAAAACAAAATAAACATAACAAGTAAATACAGTATTAATTGAGATTGGAAGTATTTTTATGGCAAGCATTCATTCATTTATTCATGTATAATAGAGATATGTATCTTACATGTTCTAATCATATGTTATGATAGGTACAAGTCAAACAAATAGAGTTATGCATAATTTTACTCTTAAAGATGTTTTTCCACTGAAATAGAAAATTTTAACTTTTTTATTAATAATTTTATTTGTTTACATTTCAAATAATATCCCTCTTCCCGGTTATCCCTCCACAATCCCCACATCCCATCCCACCACTCCTCCCCTTTGCCTCTATGAGGGTGATCCTCTACCCACTCACCCACTCCTGCTTCAATATATAATAAATTGCATATATTGTATATTTTGAAGTTTACTACCTCATTTATTTTGTTGAAAAATATTGGAGCTGTTTTCTAAAAATTTGTATGTTTTTTTCTCAAAATGTGACCATATTTGAAGACAGTTTTGTTAAATAAAGCAGGATTTTCATATCTCTACCAAGAAATTTTCAATGAAAATAATCACAGTAAAATTTTAATACACTAGCATTATGAGGAACAAACATTATGGTAAACATTGTCTTTGCCTATACAAATATTTTATCTTACTTATTTTTGAGTGTTTTGTATATCTGTATATAATATAAATATGATATGTATATGCAACTTTTTGTTTTCTTTTAAAAAATACAAAATATTGAGTCCAACTTTTGCTTTCCATATATTCTTCAGTGTGTTGCCTTAAATTAAACATGGTTGCGCTCTCAGGGTCCACATACTTAAAGAAAAAAAGAACCTACTCTTACTCCCTTAGCCCCTATAAATTGCCAACAGATGCTTAACTATAGGTAGAACTTTATGCCCCACCTTCCACATCCCAAACTAGCACTCTGATTAATTCTGAGGGTTTTTCTGTCTTTAGTTTGCAAGAGTCATGTATTTTGTGGACAACCACAGTGAGTTCATATGTGCAACTTTTCTGTTAAATATGGAAACCTCTCTTTTGCTGCAACCATCTACTTGTTCTGGCTTCACAATCTTTTCTGTTCTCTATTCTGCAATGATTTTCCAAACCTCAGGAGATGAGGGCATGACACATATTTCTATTTAGAGCTGAGAACTATATAGTCTCTTATACTCGGCATAATGTCCAGTTGGGCGTTTTGTGTTTAATAGCATGCATTGCAAGGATTTAGAGATTCCCTTAGATGTGTAAACAGAGATAAGACATTAAGTGTCAGTTTAATACTATACTCATTTACTAGAATGATAGTAATAGGTTCTTTCTAGGGCCTTGTTTTCTGGAGTTCTTTTCTAA
Organism: Rhabdomys pumilio; assembly: GCA_030674055.1. NCBI lineage: Eukaryota > Metazoa > Chordata > Mammalia > Rodentia > Muridae > Rhabdomys > Rhabdomys pumilio. The sequence goes on from JANHMN010000005.1 coordinate 51,926,752, forward strand.
AGATTTGTGCCCCACAGTAAGCATTTTATGTCAGGCCAGTGGCTATTATAGCTTTTGGAATTTTGAGCTAGGTAATACTGATGACAATTTTTCTCCTACAATAGAAAAAAAGTAAAACTTCTTTGTGCTTAGAAAGATAGGAAATAAGGATCAAGCTTCCAAGTTGGTGCCATTTACTTTTTCTATGTATGTGGTGACTTCAGCAATATTCTTACCACCAAATTCTGGAGAGTAACAAAAGTAATGGAAATACCTATAATGTTTGAGGATCTATGTGGCCCCAACGGCTAACAACTCTAAAAGTGGTGGAACATTCATGGCTTTGACTTTGTTTTTTAATTTGTTAGCCTGTGGTATTTTATTGGGGCAGAGTGGAATAAATTCATTTAAACTTATTATATATATATATATTACTAATTTAAGAATGTACTACAAGACTAGGATATTGTATGAAATTCTCAGAAAAGTTTCAGGAATTATTTATTCTTTTCCATATCTCCATCTCTACTCTATATTCCCATTTCTCACCTAATCTAACCATTTGTGTTCTATAATTATACTTTTATCATATATACAGTTACATTTTCTGTCTCCACAATTGAAATTGTACCACATCCACCCTCCATGAACTAGTTTGCTAATTAATTCTATAGGTATTCCAAATGCTAACATCTCTAAATATTCAAAACCATCATCAACAAATGAAAGAAAACAGGTGAAAATTGCTTGTCTGTTTTTTTTTTCTTTTGGATGTCTTATTATTTATTTACATTTCAAAAGTTATCCCTTTTGTTCAGTTTCCCCTCCAGAAACCCCCCTATCCCATCCCATCTTCCCTCCCACCATCCCAGGGGTCCACTCCTAACTCACCACCTTGCCATTCCCCTACACTTGGGTATCGAGCCTTCACAGGACCACGAGCCATTCCTCCCATTGACAAGGCCATCCTGTGCTTCATATGAGTCTTTTTTGATTGATGGTTTAGTCCCTGGGAGCTCTGGGGGGGGGTCTGGTTGGTTGACATTCTTGTTTTTCCTACAAGGTTAGAAACCCCTTCAGCAACTTCAGTCCTTTCTCTAACTCCCACGCTCTATCCAACGTTTGGCTGAGAGCATCCTCCTATGTACATGTCAGGCTCTGGCAGAGCCTCACAGGAGACAGTTATAGCAGGCTCCTGCCAGCAAGCACTTCTTGGCATCTTATTTATTGTTTGTGTTTGGTGTCTGTATGTGGGATGGCTCCCCAGTTGGGGCAGTCTCTGGATGGCCTTTCCTTCAGTCTCTGCTCCACACTTTGTCTCCATATTTCCTCCTGTGAGTATATGCTTTCCCTTTCTAAGAAGGACTGAAGCATCCACACTTTGATTTTCCTTCTTCTTGAGCTACATGTGGTCTGTGAATTGCATCTTGGGTATTCCGAGCTTTTCGGCTAATATCCACTTATCAGTGAGTGCATACCATGTGTGTTCTTTTGTGATTGGATTAACTCACTCAGGATGATATTTTCTAGTCCCATCCATTTGCCTAAGAATTTCATGAATGCATTGTTTTAATAGCGGAGTAATATTCCATTGTGTAAATGTACCACATTTTCTGTATCCATTCCTCTGTTGAAGGACATCGGGGTTCTTTCTAGCTTCAGGCTGTTATAAATAAGGATACAATGAACATAATGGAGCATATGTCCTTGTTGTATGTTGGAGCATCTTTTGAGTATATTCCCATGAATGGTATAGCTGTGTCCTCAGGGAGTACTATGTCCAATTTTCTGAGGAACCACCAGACTGATTTCCACCATGGTTGAACCAGCTCACAATCCCACCAACAATGGAGGAGTGTTTCTCTTTCTCCATATCCTGGCCAGCATCTGCTGTCACCTGAATTTATGATTCTAATAATTTTGATTGGTGTAAGGTAGAATCTCAGGGTTGTTTTGATTTGCATTTTCCTGATGACTAAGGATGTTGAACATTTCTTTAGGTGTTTCTTAAACATTTGATATTCCTCAGTTGAGAATTCCCAGTTTAACTCTGTGTCCCATTTTTAATAGGGTTATTTGATTCTCTGGAATCTAACTTCTTGAGTACTTTGTATGTATTGGATATTAACCCTCTATTGGATGGAAGATTGATAAAGATCATTTCCCAATCTGTTTGGGATTTTGTCCTATTGACAGTGTCCTTTGTCTTACAGATGTTTTGCAATTTTATGAGGTCTCATTTGTCTATTGTTGATTTTAGAGCACAAGCTATCGGTGTCCTGTTCAGGAAATTTTTCTCTATGCCCATGTATTTGATGCTCTTCCTCTCTTTCTCTTCTACTAGTTTCAGTGTATTTGTTTTTATGTGGAGTTCCTTGATCCACTTGGACTTGCACTTTCTACAGTGAGATAAGCATGGATCTATTTACATTTTTCTCCAGTTTATTCAGCAACATTTGTTTAAAATGCTGTCTTGTTTCCACTGGAAAGTTTTAGTTCCTTTTGTCAAAGATCAAGTGACTATAGGTGTGTGGGTTCATTTCTGAGTCTTCAATTATATTTAGTTGAGCAAGGTGTCTGTGTCTGTAACAATACCATGCAGCTTTTTATCACTATTACTCTATAATACAGCTTGATGTCAGCTATGATGATTCCCCCAGAAGTTCTTTTATTGTGGAAAACATTTTTGCTATCTTGGGTTTTCAATTATTCCAAATGAATTTGCAAATTGCCCTTTCTAACTCTATGAAGAATTGAATGGAATTTTGATGGGAATTGCATTAAATCTCTAGATTGCTTTCAGCAAGATGGCTATTTTTACTATATTATTTTTGCCAATCCATGAGCATGGGAGATCTTTCCATCTTCTGAGATCTTAAATGATTTCTTACTTCAGAGACTAGCTGGCTTTGGGTTCTTCATGTCAAATGATTGTTCAAGATTCATCCATTTACCTGTGAATTTCAGTGCTTCATTTTTCATAATAGATGATTTATATTGTGTTGTATAAATATATCACATTTTCATTGTTTATTCATCAATTGGTAGACTTCTAGCTTGTTTCAATCTCCTGGCCAATGTGAATGGAACAACGATGAAACATAGATGCAGTAGGATATAATATCCTTTGTAATATGCTCAGATTATGGGCACACAGAAGGTGATAAGGATCTCAGAAGGATGGGGATTAAGATAAACAATGAATAAATGGGATCTCTGTGGGAACTGGTGTCCAGGAAGCTGTGAAAGAGACAGAGTCAAGGTACAGATATATAGTATTTCACAGCAGCACAAAGTTTTATACAGCCTTTAGACCAATGTTGAACTGGAATAAACTTTAGAATAACCAACAATCTCACTGGCACTATGGGAAGATGCCAGGCTGCCAGGGCCTGGGGGGACACCAGACACCACCCTGTTCCAGACACATTCTAATCTTCCACTAGTTTGTTAAGATGGTTTATTTTGTGTCACATGGTATACAAACAGATATGGGTACCTGTTCTATAGGGCAGTATGGAAGCCTTCCTCAGTATCTTGCCAGGCCCACAAAGATACCATAGCATACATACTGTACTCTGAAGTATGCAACCATTTAACTAACTAGTCAACCTACAGAATAGAAAAAAAAAATCCACTGTTCATGTGACAGATGGTTAGTAAGTAGCTAGTATATACTATTTACAAAATCTGTTATGTAGTAGAAAAAAAGTACCCTTAAAATATCCACAAAACTGAACACCAAGAAACCAAATATTGTGGCATAGAACATAAGAAAAATATTTAAATGGCCAAGAAATACATTTTACTATAAAAATTTGATAAAAATATATTTCTTAAAATTTAGTCATCAGTGAAATGCAAATTAGAATTACTTTGAGTTTTCATCTTACCCAAGTTAGAATAGTTAAAATAAAAACACCAAATTATATGAAATACTGAAATGGGGGTGGGGAAAGGAGAGGGTTTTTTTTTCTGCTGAAGGCAGTGCAGTTAATATAGTCACTATATAAGTCAGTGCAGAGGTTCCTCAAACAGCTAGAAATAGATCTATCATTTTATCCAACCACATGAACACTTTAAAAGTAATCTTTCTTCCTTACTCTTGAGTGGTTTGCTTATGAGTAACTAGTCTTTGGATATCATTAAGAAGTACTTAAGCTATGAAGTCTGCTGCCTTATGAGTTGGGTTAATATGCTAACTTGTAAAGTTAAAGTATTTATTCTTGCCAAATCTCAGTATGAAAATTAATTTATTTCCGTTTTGAAAAAAAATGATGTGTTTTTAATCATTACTCTAATTTTTCTGTCTCAAAATGGTAATCTTATAAAGATTTTTAAAAAAAAAATGGTTTCTATTGAAATCTATGAGAGTCAGACAATTACTAGTTATACTAAATTAACTATTTTTTGTAATGAAGAGAAAGTTGTTTTGTCTGTATTTTGTTTTGAACAAATATGATGTTTTATATAAACAAATACAGTTCCAAGTATATATGTATACTTGAAGTACACTAAAATTCTGACTTAATATAATTAATTCATGTGTGAGACTGAAGAAAGAAATTTAGTATACCTAATCAGTGAGTATATAGTAGAGCAATATAAAAATCCAGAAAAATCTAGGTATTGCTGAAACTTAAAAGTCCAATATTCACAACAAAACTTGTACTTTTGTCAATATCTTTTCTTTGTATTTGAAAAAAATTGCTGAAATTACAAAAAAGTCATCCTAAATTTCTATAGTGTATCTATACTAGTTATCATATTATGATTTTTAATATCATAAAATGGATAAAGTATTATGTTTAAGTATATGAACTCTGAAGATTGAAAACCATGTTCTAAAACTCACTCAAACTATAAATTTAGATTGACCAAAGGCACTTGTATAACTTACCCAGGGCTAGTAAAATGAATTGCCACTAATGTAGTGGCTAAACCTAAGAAATTTATTCTCATAATTCTAGAAAGTAGAAATATAAATTCAGCATTACAGGACTGAACACACACTGTTCCTTTATGGAGGTCCCAGAGTTGATTTTGAGCACTTGCTCCTTTCATCTTCTGGCATCAGCCAAACATCTTAGGTATTGGTGCATTATTCATCTTTGCCTCTCTGGCCATGTAATGTTCTCCTATGCTACTTTCTGACCTTTCTTTGCTACCCTTTTTGGTAAGAGCACTAGTAATGTAACATAGAGCTCAATTATCTGATAGAGGCGTGAAAAGGACTGGAAAGGAGATATTTTACTTTTTGAGTTTGCATACATTTTTTAGGTTTAAAAAAATTTGAGATTCAATAAATAGCATTATAATTCACTACTGTAATTTCATACCAGTAATTTCATACCAGTAATTTTCTTCTCAGATTTCACAATTTAAATAATTATCAATGAATATTAGCCACTTTCTTCTAAATCCTAATCAGAGTTATAATTTTAAGAGCTAAAATTACAAGCATTTGTGAATGATTCAATTTTGAGAACTAATTATGAAAATGTAATATTTATATTATTGTTTAAAAAGTCAGTTTGTAAATATTTTCTCATTTGCTACAACAAATCTAAACAGGTGGTAGGTAAGTATTAATATCTTCATCTCAAACAATAGAAAAGTAAAGCATTAATAGGATCAAAGATATCTTAAAATCACAGTTAATAATCAGATGGACTACCAAAAATTAGGTGTTCTAGAACCCAACATTTGGGATCATTGTACAGTATTGTCATACATGTATATTTTGAGAATATATTTTCCTGTTGTTTGCTATGGGACCACATAGTTTGTAAGCATGAAAGCATCTTGTTCTGAGGTATTTGGTTTCTAAAAGTTCATCTACCAAATTAAACTACCCTTTTAATAGTTCTAGTAGAAGCATACCATATACAGTCACCAAACCCCAGACATTATTGTGGATTCCAAGAAGTGTTTGCTGACAGGAGCCTGATATAGCTGTCTCCTGAAAGGCTCCTGAGAGAGTCTGACAAATACAAAAGCAGATGCTTACAGCCAACCATTGGACTGAGCAAAAGAATGCAAAGGGGTCCCCAGTGGACGAGTTAGAGAAAGGACTGAATTTGCTGAAGAGGTTTGCAACCCCATAGGAAACACAATAATATCAACCAACAAGATACCCCTATGGCTCCCAGGGACTAAACCACCAACCAAAGAGCACACATGGAGGGACCCATGGCTGCAGCCACATATGTAGTAGAGGATGGCCTTATCTGGCGTCAATGGAAGGGGAGGACTTTGGTCCTGTGAAGGTTGGATGACCCATTGTAGAGAAATTAGAGGTTTGGGATGTGAGAGTGGGTGGTTTGTTGGGGGACCACCCTCATAGAAGCAGACAAGTGGGGATGGGATAGGGAGTTTGAAGGGTGTGGAAAACAGGAAAGGGGATAACATTTGAAATGTAAATAAAATATCTAATTAAAAAAACAAGCATTACTGAAATTAAAACTACAGATGAGGATTGATGGCTGTGGATGTGTTAGACTAGCAATTCAATTATTTTAAGCAGCATTAAATAAGTAAAATTATAATTTAACCAATGTAGACTATAGTAAAAAAAAAGAAAAGAAACAAAAAGAAAAGAAAAGAAAATTGTGTAGGGGATAGCAAGATGGTTCAGCTGTTAACATCTATTGTTCTTTCATAAATCTCAAAATTCAGTTACCAGAACCCATGTCCACTGGCTTAAAACCACCTGTATGTAACTCCAGCTTCAGAAAGTATGTTACCTCTAGCCTTTTTGTGCACCTAAACTCACATATGCATTCCCAACTCAGTGCCTCCTGTCAGTCTCCCCTGCCTCTGACACACACACACACACACACAAACACACACACAAATACAAACAAAATAAATACAACTTTAGGAGGAGTTAGAATCCTGTCTAAAGTCAGACTCCAATATGTCAGTGTGGAAATTATGCCACAAGCAATTAACTTAGAACAGTTAAAATGCATATCTAATTACAAGGGGAATGGGTTGACTACTTAATAGAATAAGTTCAAAATATATTAGTATTTTGTTGTTTCTTGGTGATATTCCTATAATATCTCTAGAGTACTTGCTGGCTATAGCTGAAAACTTGAGAAAATTTAGTGTCCTCCTAAACTGACATAAATTAGATTAAAAAATATGAGAATAAAAGCTATGCATAAATTAAAAATTTGAGACTATTAATACATTTTATTACTGGTCCATTAAAGTGATGTTTGTAAATCAATTTTGTTAATTCACATTTTCTCCACAATATCATTTTCTTATGGCTTTTAAATATGTGTTTTTGCAATGCTGCAGACGATATTTTTTGTAGGCAATGTATTTGTTGTTGATTGACAAGTATAGTAATTATCATGCTGATTATTGATTTCTAACTTTTTTTATTTTAGGCAAATTACCATTATATTTGGGGTTGTTTCAAGTTTGAGTGTGGCTGGATGATGAACTTTGCCAATGAATCTTGAGTGGAAGTATCAACGTTTGCTTCTGGACCAAGCATTTAATTGCACTGAGAGTATAAATAAAACTTTCCTTTCTAGAATAGTGTGTAGTAAAAATTCAGACTGTGGTAAGTTTTCTGTAATTTTAATTAATTGATGATGATAGTGAAAAAAATCTCTGCAAACTTGTGATACACATGTAATGTGAAAGATGAATATGTCTTTGGTGCTATGAGATTAGATTCTTGTACCACAGCTTAGGTGTTTCAAACAGTTCCAGACATCCAAGCAACCACCACCTAATTCAATCCTAGGACATGCAGAAACATTTATTCATTATTTACTCTATTATTATAAACCTCCTGATACTGTGGTAGGCTTCATTTGGAGAACCTTATATAATAGAGTTAGTTTTCTCTTTTCAGTCGCAGTTTACAAGGAGAGACATATATACAAAGACATAAATAAAACTTGGCAAGAAAAGAAATAAATATACTGTAGACAAAATGTTATGGAAAAATGAGCTATCCAAATATCTAAGCAGGGATAAAAGGCTCCTTCTTAGATAATGTAATATTTAATTTATGTGTTGAGAGACAATTAAGTTTTAAGTTTTTTGTTTTTAGATAGAAATAGGTGAGAAAAAGTATTCTAGGACACAGGAATATGTTATGTAAAAGACACAAGTAATTTTATCTTTAAATGAAGGGCTGTTTTTCTAATCAGAATTCTAAAATATTTTGTTATTTAAAGCTAAAACTTAAAAAGATACCATGACTAATTTGTATGATAAAACATTTGTTGGCATTTTACATGCATTCAGGTTGAGTTTCTTTGTTCAAGTTCCAAAGTTCTGAAACATCCAGCACTATATGATTGATATATAACAGCATATGCACAAAATTCTCTAACAGAGCTCACTCATATGGTGCATTGCAGTCCAAGTACAAAGACACTAAAATTTTGTTACAAAATTTTCTTCAAGTTTTCTGTACATATTTACACAAACCAAATTTTATGTTCCCATCATAAAGCTATCTGATTGTTTAAAGGATATACGAATACTTAAAAATTCTTAAAAAATGAAATCCAAAATAGTTCTGGTCCCAGGCATTTTGGATAAGGTGTATTAAACCTCATTATGCTTACATCTTTATATTTATGCTTATAGCATATTTACTGAATAAAGAAATTTAAAATTTGATACTCAAATGATATGAATATTTCTGAATATTTTACATATATCAGGTAAGTGTCCTAGTGGTATTTTGAATGAGAAGGGCCTCTAAAAGGTTATATATTTGAATGTCTGGTTCTTAGATGTTTTTTTTTTTTTGGAAGGATTAAGGGATGTAGCCTTATTAGATGAAGTTTGTCACTGGGGACAGGCTTTGAGGTTTCAAAACCCATGCTAACTCTAGTTAGCCTTTTCAATCTCTCTCTGTGTTTCTATGTTCTCTCTCCCTTCACCTCCCCCTCCCCCTCTCTCTCCCTTTCCCCCCCCCCCCCCCCCCCCTTTCCCTCCCCCTCCCCCTCCCCTCCCCCTCCCTCTTCTTTCTCTTTCAATATAATTTTTGTCTCAACATGGAAACTCTCAGATCCAGCTTCAGAGAGATGACAACCATCCTGCTTCCATGTTCCCACCATGATGGTCACGGACTCTACAACTTTCAGGAACAGTGAGCTCCAATTTAACTCTTTTCTTTTAAAAGTCGTCTCTTCATAGATATAGAAAATTAACCAAGACAGTCCCTATTTTTTTTAACAAGCACATATTGCTATTGAATTTCACAATGCTAAAACACATAATAGCTGTTAAATAAAATATTGTCTGTGGTCCTTAATGAAGTGCATCATATAATGCCAATTTTTATTAGCTTTTAAAATTCTCATAATTGTATACTATGTATCTTGGTGGAATTTTATCTGTCCACAAAGAAAAATGGCTGACCTCTCATCAACCTCATGTATTAGAAGTGAAGCATTGGGAGCCCATCCTTTATCACTCTTGGGATTTTAACTCTCTTGATCTTGAGGAGACCTTCTGTCACTATAAACATCTGCTGAAAGTTCATATTTATAGTAGTCATGTTATATGAGAAGCCAGCCTTTCGCAGTACTCTTCATTCTCTGAGTCTTTCTATATCTGCTTCAGTGATGTTCTCTGATCTTTGTGTTTGAGGCAGGGATGATATAGAAGTTTCACATATGGCAGAGTACTCACTATCTCTTATTCTCAGCAGTTGGAACATTTAGGAGTCTCTGCATTAACTACTGTCTTCGGTAATCAGAAGTTTTTCTGGCCATGCTTGAAACCATCTTGAATCTGTTAGCATAAGGAGCTGGGCATATAGCCCACTTCTCTTTTAGAGTGACTTCAAAGATCTTTATATCTCAAACTTTAAATTATTTTTCAAAAATATCTACTTTGTGCTTTAGTTGCCTGATATAACCTACTGAAACAACAGTCAAATGAAAATAGTTCTCTGGGGCATACTTTCAACATTCTTATATGATGTTGTGTTAGGAAACGAAGCAAGATGTTTTGAATTTTGTTAATTCTGACAGCAAGCATTCTTTTGAAGTACTTATATAATGTAAAATGCATTTGATAAACACTCGAGAAACTTTTTTAAAAAGTGGTCAAGTCTTCACAGTTGCATTATTCTCATTCTTAAATTTGTCTTCTTGAACTTTTTGATCAGGTAGACTTTATTCCCACTGCTTCTAGAATATTGATTTGTCTTAAGCTTGAAAAAAATACTAAAATGTACAATACCACTGTTAATTTTAAAAATGAATAATTTTATATGTTGACTTGGACGGATCATGATTTCTAGATATTTCTTCAAATTTTATGAATATTTCTGTGGGGGTGATTTCAGGGCAACATTAAAATTTAAATTGGCTTAATCTGAATAAAGCACATTCTCCCTTATAATATGGATGGACTTTAACAATTCATGAAGCAGCAATACTACAACAATTAAGGCTGACTTCTCTAGTAAATAGAAATTTTGACAGCAAAATATTTTGTACTTGGACTTTACTCTTTCCTAGGATCCTTTCTTCCTACACTACTATACATAATTGCAACATATCAAATATGCCTAAACATAGGAATTAATTTCTTTATATATGTATGTGAGAGGATGTATTATTCGGCATGTTTGGAGGTCTGAAGACAACTGGCAGGTATCAGTTCTCTCCTTTGCAATGTTGGTAGTATAATTTAGAATCAGGCCATCAATCTTAGCTGCAAATGCCAACTAAGATATCTCTCTAGTCATGGAATAGGTTGACCATGATTAATTTATTGAAAATTTCTTAAGAATTAGTACAGAAATCATGATAGTTTCCATGCTAAGAAACATCTCAATAAAATAAAATACATGAAATTATTTTATTCTTTTGTAAAATATTCTTAAGTAAAATATCTTCAACTTCTCCAGACATAAAAAGAATACTAACCTTTCATATTGTTAATCCAAGTTACAGTGATGTAGATTGTAAGTTTCCTAATAGAAAAAAAATGCTGTTATTCTATCGAGGATAGGAAGGGACTCTTCTGTTCTATGTAGATAGAGTGACTTGTGGATTGCAGCTGTCCTAGAAGGTATTAAATATTAGTCTCATCCACAAATAAGCATTACTTGGGATTATTGAAGTAGGAATGGATAGATCCCAGGAAAAGAACATTGTTCTCAAGAGAATGCTTGATTTGAACTTGTTGACAACCTTTGCCAAGTCAATTTCAGGAATGCAGTGAGAGAAGAGTGCAGCATTAAACTCATTAATTAGTTTTCTTGTATATTTTAGTGAGGGCAAAATGTCAGACCCACATAGTAATTAAAAGAGAGTTTTAATTTTTCATTAACTCTAATTAATGTTGACTTTTCATGTTTCATTAACATTACTTCTCCTGACTTGGGAGTTTATCAAAAGTACAAGAAAGATCATCAGTATATGCCAAATAATATATTCTGTGTATGGGAAGAAGGGTGAAACTTTCAATTGTATTTTAATACTGGAATCATGTAAAGTTCAGTTACCTCAACAACAGAAAAATTGTAAGGCCAAAGAAAAATATGGAAAATAATCATCTCCCTGCTCCAAATGTTGGATGGCATAACTATTAATTTTCTTTTTATTAGTCTACACAATATATTTATTAAAGAATCCACCATTATATTTTTCCAAAACAACAATTATAGTAAAATCTGTTTGTTTAATGGAATTTTTAAGGTCAACCTATTTTATAATTAATAATGAATGGAGATTCATAATCTACATTTCTTAGCACAGAAGGGGACAGTACAATTTGTTGATCACCAGCAGCTTTTGCAATAAACACACAGGATTTGATGTCCCTTGAAAAGTTTAAAGGATGAAAACTCAAGGGAGAATATAGATTCATAAAATTGAGAGACAATGACCCCTTTTCATATAAGTTAATTACAACTAAAATTTAATATGCTATGATTAGTCTTTGGGCATTGCATTAGGTTATTTATAACAATCACATATTTTATTATTATTTTTCTAATATGAGTAGTATAAAACATACATTTTATAAGTAAGGAACCTATAGTACAGGCTTTTAAATAATTCATGTTAATATATTAATGGTTAAATATTAATTTCAGGATTCAAATCTTGGATACAAATAAGGATGATCTGTGGATACCATCATCCTTACTATTGTAATAAATTCAAAATCTGTATAAAAATTGACATTTACAGAAAGTTCTAACAGAGTGAGGTTATTTGCTTAACTTGTGAATTTATATGTTACACTGCGGTACAAATTAAAGGAATAAAATAACATGGTAAGTTGGAGAGAATCATTGCACATGTGAAAAATATTTAAAATTACTATAAGAGAAGCAAAATAGCAAATATTATTTAGCAAATATGATATAGCAAATATTTTGGCTTTGGTGTAAACCAATCAGTTTGAATAAATATCACTACATTCTGTTCTTATGTTCTGATATATTCAATGTAGAAATCTACAATGATCACACAACTAATTACTATTAAAATGAATTATTTCTTCTTTTTTTAATTCTGTTGCCAAATATTTTGTTTTAACATAGCTCACTAGAGATTAATTCCCATTGCCATTTTTCTTAGCTGTGGTACTTCATGCATAGAACAATAATAACAGTATGTACACCATGGAGATGTTATAGAATGAAATATTGGACCACTGCTTTTGAATATAGAAAAAACTACAAATGGCATTGGCTGTGAAGGAATCGTGGTCAAAATTAGAAAGTAAATAAAGAACATGATGCAGAAAAAAAGATAAGAAGTACTTGCAAGGAGTAGAAGATCTTCTGTTACTATTTAGTTTGAGGCATAATATGAATAGAGATATTTAACTCTCCCTAAAGGAAAAGCTTTAAAGAATTTTAAGGGAATAATTTCCAAATGGTATATGTGATTTCTTTATAATTTTCAAGTATGTCATATATATAATCCAATATACATATACAAATATTATTTTTATAACATTAATTTGTATGTATATGTGCTAGTGGGCTATGTGCTGCACAATGCTGATATGGAAGTCACAGGAATTGTGGGAGTTGGTTTAAGTTTTATCCTTCTACCACTTGAATCCCCCGGATTGCACTCAGCTCATCAGTCTTGGCAGCCATATTTCAACCACTGAGCCATTTCACTGAGTAAACCATTAGAAAGGGTTTGGTGGGAAGTAGCTAAAAAATAGAGAAGTATTTTGAGGTACTAAAATAGCTAAATTATGTCAGGTAGTTGCTTCCTACCAAATCAGTCCTATAGATTTATCTTTATGAAATTGTTATAATATTTATGGTTGTCACTGAATTCCTTCCAGGAAACATAATGTTTCCAAAATTAATCCATTCTATACCATGCATCTTCAAATGCACTTTTTACTGTTGAATTTTATTCCCTGAAAATATATTTTCTATGTATACCATATTATTTCACTGTTTTTCAATTGTTGGGAATATAAGTCATTTAAAATTTGGAGTCATCATTAATAAATGAGCTATGAAATTTATTTTATACTATTTAGAATATTATATATGTTTTTATTTTCCTTGGATCAATAATGAGAATTAGAATTGGTTAGTTATAGAACTTTATATATAATATTTTAGGATTCATCAAATATTTTTAAAGAGACTTTTCCATTTTATAGTCTTTTTACCAATGTATAAGAAATATATTTCTCAAATGCAGTACATTGATCACCACAGAGAGAGTACCAGAGCAAGTGAAAGCTAGATTGCAGAGGAAAACCAATTAAATCTTGGTAAAGGAGATTCTAAGAAGCCAAGAGGCAAAATTTCCTCATACACATTCTTTGTGTAAAACTGCCTTCAATTCTTCACGAAGGATGAAGAATTGATTTTTACCTATATTTTCATTTCTTTGATGTCTGGTAATGTGGGACCTTTTTAGTTGTTTATTTGCAACTTCTGTGTATTTATTGATGCCATGTCTATATAGACACATTGATATATTCTTTTCTCTTTGAGTTACTTATATTTTCAAATTTAGTAGTGATATGTGGTGTTTATTCATTATACTTAATGCTAGGTTTCATAGAGTCCAAAGACAACTTTAATCATATTGTTTGCTAATTTCTTATCTCCCTATTCTCCTTCCACTAGGCTTTTGCCAGTCCCTCATTCTTCTTTCTGCTACCATGTCCTCTGTTTCTCTTGTATTAATTCATAAATTTATGTAATTTTATGTTTCTATAAAAACCTAGAATCCCCATGTGAGAGAAAACATGATAATTGCATTTGCCTTTCTAAAGCAAGCTTCTTAGTCTCAATAAGATTATCTCCAGTTGCATTCATTTTTGAGAATGACAGAATTTCTTCTTCATGACTGAAAGATATCTATCTATCTATCTATCTATCTATCTATCTATCTATCCATCTATCCAGCTAAATACATTCTACGTGTGTATTTAAATCATATTTCTTTTATCAAATCATCAGTTGATTGGCATCTATGCTGCTTCTATAACAGGTATTAATAGTGTTGTCATAATCATTTATGTTCAGGTATGTAAGTAATATGCTTACTTAGAATCCTTGTGGTATATATTCAGGAATGATATAACTGAGTCCAGATGACAGCTCTATGTTACTGTTTTTCATCTTCTTAGGAACCCCACACTGCTTTGTATAGTTGCTGAAGTAATTTGTATTCCCATCAGCAATAAATAAAGGCTCCCTTTCTCCATTTCCTCAAGAGAATATGTAGTTATTATTTTCTTTATAATATCCATTCTTTTTAGAAATTAATAGAAGCTCACCTTAGTTTTACTTGGTGTTCCTTTGATAGCCTAAGATGTGGAAATATTTTTCAAATATCTATTGGTCAATGGTACTTCATACTCTAAGTATAATCATCCCATTAATTAGATTTTTATTGCTTGAATTATTATTTCATTTGGCAGTTTGTTTCTGTTTACTTTATATGTTATGGATAATACTCCTCCATCTTATTGTCTGATCATTTAACCCTAACCATTTCTAAAGGATGCTGTGGTGGTTTGAATATGCTTGGCCCAGTGATTGGCACCATTAGGAGGTATAGACTTGTTGGAATAAGTGTAGCCTTGTAAGGGGAAGTGTGCCACAGTTGAGATGAACAATGTAACCCTCTTCCTTGCCAGTCTTCTCTTGTTTGCCTTAAGAACAAGATGTTGAACTCTTATCAACTCTAGCACCATGCCCATGCTGCTATCTTTCCCTCCATGATAATAATGAACTGAACCTCAGAACCTGTAAGGCAACACCAATTAAATGTTGAACTTTATAAGAACTGCCTTGGCCATAGTTTCTCTTTACAGCAATAGAAACCTTAACAAAGAGAGAATTTGATACCAGGGACTAGGTTACTGCTGGAATAGGCCTGATCATGTTTTTATTTGGAGGAATGTGGATTTCAGGACACTGGATTTTGGAAGCAGTAAAATGCTTTAAGTGGGGCCTAATGGAACATCCTAGTAGGAATCTGGAAGACATTGGTGCTGATAATGATTTCAGCTGTGCAGAATTGTGGCAAGAGGTTTTAATGGAGAAGAATATTAACATCTGTCCTAAGGACAGTTTTTGCGATATTTTGATGAAGAACATGGTTGGGTTGTTGTTTGTTGTTGTTGTTGTTGCGGTGGTGGTGGTGGTGGTTTTGTTCTTGTTTGCCACTTTCTAAATAGTCTATCTCAGGCTAGGACAAAGAAATTTAGATTAATTCCTTTGACAAAGGAAGTCTCAAAATACCCTGGTATAAATTCTGCTGTGTAGTTATTTAAGTTCATTTGGCAGCTTTGGTCATGTTGCTTTGGTTTTAGGTTCAAGGATAGAAGGGACTACCCAGTCAATTTATGGTGGTTAGTTAGAGCTAAGAAATTAGCAGTGATCAAAAAGAGACTGACATCAGTTAGGAGAAATCTTCTGAAAAGTGTTGTCTAAGAGCATAAAGAAGCTGTGTACTAAAATAGCCAAGATTGTACCTCATGCTGGAACTGGAGTTGGTAATATGTAAGAATCACTCAGGTGGCACTGGTTTTTGAAGATATGAAGAGATAGAGAACCGCTCTGTGAGAGACCACAGAAGGCCATTTGTGTGATGGTTTGTATATGTTTGGCCCTGGGAGTGGCACTGTTGGGAGGTTTGGCCTTGTAAGAAGAGGTGTGGCCTTATGAGTATGGGCTTTAATACCCTTGTCCTAACTGCTTGAAAACCAGTATTCTGCAAACATTCTTCAAATGAAGATATAGAAGTTTCAGCTCCTCCAAAGGTATAAATGTATCTATCAATTCTCAACACCCTACAGGGAAAAGCTTCAGGCAAAACCCTGTCACAGTTAGATATGTCATAGTAAAATAAGCATGTGTTACTTTTATTCTTTGTTCTATGGTTCTTTCAGAGTAGATTACTATATGGCTAGATATTACATTTGGACAGGAATAAAGGTATTCCCAGGACCAAAAAAAGGCTAGCATGATCAACCTATACATGCCATTCTTGAGGTTTGACCAAAAGGAAAATACTGACCTTAAGCAATGGATAATTTTATCAGCATTATGTACTGCATCACAGCTCAGCAGAGCAGCATTCCATCTCACTATGAAAAATTAAAGCATCCAGAGAGGTGTTAGAATTATGCCAAATGCCCTACAATTGTCTTTAATATTTTTTCTGATTATAATGACTATCATTGTAAATTTTAGAAGTAATACAACTCCAATGGTATTTGGCATGACACTGGAGATGGCTCCTAACTCTTAAACCATGAACCTCCTTCTGATAATTTGAATAGGATATAGAGCATCAATCTGTTGTTCTACACACCTTTATAAATTCTCTTGTATACTCAACACATTGGTAACATTTTTGATAGATAATTAACAAAAGTAGCTGTCTTCTTGTGTCAAAGTTGCAGAAGCAATGGTGCTAACAATTAATGTAATTAAAGATGTTATACCAGAAATAATTAAACCCACAACACTCTTGCTTCTGCTTAAATCCTAACTGACTTCTTCCAGCCCTTGCAAGCTTTTTTTCAGAAAATCAAGGTTTTCTAATACTCAGGGCAGTAAGACAAAAACTGGTTGATAGACCCCCAAATAACAGACATGCCAGGTTTCAACACACTAACACAATTAGAAAGTATACAATCAATGCAACTTACAATAAATACTTTAGGAGGGACAAAAGTAATTTTAAGTTGACAATTAAAAGAGCCTTAACACATGCACTAACAGATGTTTAAAATCCAGATCCTGTTCCAAATTTATCTCTTGCTATCATAACATCATAGAGAACTGCAGTTAACTTCAACATATATTTCTGAAAATGTGCAGATCTGTCATTCCAAATGAAGACTGTAATTTCCATTATTAGATTGATTTTTAGACCTGTACATGATTGAGTTCAAATAAATGGTCACATTTAAGAAATATACAAGAGTATATAACTACTCTTTTTGATTCTCTGTCCCACAAGGTATAAAAATTTGAGGCAAGGCAGCTTGTCCCATCTGTGATATAGGCAAGCAAAAGTGGGTCAGACATATATGTCCAATACAGCTCCCCAGTCACCCTTGTCAGGGCAATCAGCAAGCTCACAGGTCAGCATCATTCTTTGTCTCAGCAACAGCATGTCTCACTAATCATTCTGGAAACCACCATGCTCCTTAGGCATCATGCAGAAAATATACAAATTTGCCCTTGTCCCCATATTAGATACCTGCTTGGGATCATGCCATATACCAGTAAATGGGTCCTTCCTTTTCACCTAGGCATAAGTAAGCCTAATTGTAGGGTGCCATAGACTCTTAGAAGAAAGTTCCTTGGCATCCAAATTTTATTTTAAAAATGTAAAATAAAAAGAGCATGATTTAAATAAAGTTGTGGTGTACAGGGACATACTTCCCCTCTTATTATTTTATGAATACATTCTTTTAAAGTTCCATGGGCCCTATCCTCAATACCTTGTCTTTGAGGATTATAAGGAATTCCTGCCATAAATTGTTGACACAAAGTCTCAACTGCTTGACTACAATTGCTAGTTCCATTATTTTTTACTGGATATTTTATTTATTTACCTTTAAAATATTATTCTATTTCCCCATTTCCCCCAAACCCGTTCTCCCATCCCCCCTCTTCCTACTTGTATGAAGGTGTACCCTCACCCATCTAACCATTCCTGCCTCCCTGCTCTCGAATTCCCCAACACTAGGGCATCCAGCCTTCCAGGGACAAGGCCCTCCTCTCCCACTGATGCCTGACAAGGGGCCATCCTCAACTACCTTTACAGGTGGATCTATGAGTCTCTCCCTTTATGTTCCCAGGCTGGAGGTTTAGACTCTGGGAGCTCTGATGGTTGGTATTGTCGCTCTCCACATAGGGCTGCCAGTCCCTTCAGCTCCTTCATTCTTCTTTCTAACTCCTCCGTTGGGGACCATGTGATCCGTTCAATGGCTAGCTGCAAGCATCTGCGTCTGTTTATGTCAGCCACTGGGAGAGCCTCTCAGGAGACAAGTATGTCAGGTTCCTGTCAGCATGTACTTCCTGGCATCCACAACAGTGTCTTCATTTCATGACTGCACATGGAATGGATCCCCAGGTGGGGCCATTACCAGAGAATCCCTTTTCCAGTCTCTGCTCCACACTGTCTCCATATTTGCTCCCATGAGTTTTTTGTTAGTCCTTCGAAGAAGAACCAAATCAACCACAATTTGGTCATCCTTCTTGAGCTTCATGTGGTCTGTGAGTTATATATTAAGTATAGTGAGCTTTTAGGCTAATATCCTCTTACCAGTGAGTGCATACCATGTGTGGTTTTTTGTGGTTGTGTTACCTCACCCAGGATATTTTCCAGTTCCATCCATTTGCCTAAGAATTTGATGAATTCACTGTTTTTAATAGCCGAGTAATACTCCATTGTATAAATGTAGCACATTTTCTGTATCCATTCCTCTGTTGAAGGATATCTGAGTTGTTTCTAGCTTTTGGATATTATGAATAAGTCTGTTATGAACATGGTGGAGCATGTGTCCTTGTAATATGTTGGAACATCTTTTGGGTATATGCCCAGGAGTGATATAGCTGAGTCTTCAGTTTTCTGAGGAACCAACAGACTGATTTCCACCATGGTTGAAGCAGCTCACAAACTCACAAACAAAGGAGGAGTGTTCCTTTTTCTTGACATCCTCACCAGCATTTGATATCACCTGCATTTTGATCTTAGCCATTCTGACTGGTGTGAGATGGAATCTCGGGATAGTTTTGATTTGCATTTCTCTGATGACTAAGAATGCTGAACACCTCTTTAGGTGCTTTTCAACCATTCATATTTCCTCAGTTGAGAATTCTTTGTTTAGCTCTGTACCCCATTATTTATTCAGGTTATTTGATTGTCTAGAGTCTAATTTTTTCAGTTCTTTGTAAACATTGGATATTAGACCTCTATCAGAAGATTGGTAGATATTTCACAATCAGTTGGTTGCTGCTTTGTCCTATTGACAGTGTCCTTTGCTTTACAGAATCTTTGCAATTTATGATGTCCCGTTTGTCAATTCTTGATCTTAGAGCATAAGCCATTGGGTTCTGTTCAGGAACTTTTCCCCTGTGCCCATGTCTCTGAGCCTTTCCTCCATTTTCTCTTCCATTAGTTTCAGTTTCTGGTTTTATGTGGAGGTCCTTGATTCACTTAAACTTGAGCTTTGTACATAGAGATAAGTGTGTATCAATTTGCATTGTTCTACATGTTGACTTCTAGTTGAACCAGCACCATTTGTTGAAAATGTTGTCTTTTTTCTACTATATGGTTTTAGCACCTTTGTCAAAGATCAAGTGACTATATGTATGTGGGTTCATTTATAGGTCTTCAATTTTATTCCATTTATCTTCCTGCCTATCTCTGTACCAATACCATGCAGTTTTTATCACTACTGCTGATGGTGATTCCCCCTGAAGTTCTTTTATTGTTGAGAATAGTTTTGCTATCCTGGGTTTTTTGTTATTCCAAATGAATTTGCAAATTGTTTTTTCTAACTCAATGAAGAATTGAGTTTGAATTTTGAAGGGGATTGCATTGAATCTATAGATTGCTTTCAGCAAGATGGCCATTTTTACTGTAATAATCATGCCCATCCATGAGCATGTGAGATCTTTCCATCTTCTGACATCTGCTTTGATTTCTTTCTTCAGGGAGTTGAAGTTCTTGTCATACAGACCTTTTACTTGCTTGGTTAGATTTTCACCAAGTTATGTTATATTATGTGTGACTATTGTGAAGGGTGTTGTTTCCCTAATTTCTTTCTCAGTCTGTTTATCCTTTGAGTAGAGGAAGACTAATGATTTGTTAGTTAATTTTAGATCCAGATACTTTGCTGAAGTTGTTTATCAGGTTTAGGAGTTCTCTAGTAGAAAATTTGGGATCACTTAAGAATATTATCATATCTGCAAATAGTGAAATTTGAACTTCTTCCTTTCCAATTTGTATCCCTTTGATCTCCTTTTGTAGTCTAATTGTTCTGGCTAAGAATTGGAATACTATATTGAATAGGTAGTGAGAGAGTAGGCAGCCTTGACTAGTCCCTGATTTTAATGGAATT
This sequence comes from Rhabdomys pumilio, assembly GCA_030674055.1. NCBI lineage: Eukaryota > Metazoa > Chordata > Mammalia > Rodentia > Muridae > Rhabdomys > Rhabdomys pumilio. Next base: position 51,947,323 of record JANHMN010000005.1, read on the forward strand.
GCTTCAAATTTTTCTCCATTTAATTTGATGTTGGCTACTGGTTTGCTTTATATTGCTTTTACTATGTTTAGGTATGGACCTTGGATTGCTGATCTTTCCAAGTCTTTTACTATGAAGGGATGTTGAATTTTATCAAATGTTTTCTTAGCATCTCATGATATAATCATGTGTTTTTTTCTTTGTGTTTGTTTATATAGTGGATTACATTGATGGATTTTCATATATTGAACCATCCCTGCATTCCTGGGATAAAGCCTACATGATCATGATGGGTGATTATTTTGAAGTGTTCTTGGATTCAGTTTGTGAGAATTTTATTGAGTATTTTTGCATAGATATTCATAAGGGAAATTGGTCTGAAGTTCTCTTTCTTTGTTGGGTCTTTGTATGCTTTAGGTATGAGCATAATTGTGGCTTCATAGAATGAACTGGTATTAGTTCTTCTTTGAAGATCTGATAGAACTGTGCATTAATACCATCTAGTCCTGGGCTTTATTTGGTGGAGAGACTTTAAATGAATGCTTCTATTTAATTTGTGATTATCATACTGTTAAGATGGTTTATATGGTCCTGATTTCACCTTTATAACTGGTATCTGTCTAGAAAATTGTCCATTTCATCCAGATTTTCAAATTTTGTTAAGTATAGGCTTTTGTAGTAGAATCTAATTATTTTTTTAATTTCCTCAGTTTCTGCTGTTATGTCTCCCATTGTCATTCTGATTTTATTAATTTGGATTTTGTTTCAGAGTCCTATGTTTAATCAAGATAAGGATTTATTTATCTTGTTGATTTTCTCAAAGCACCAGATCCTGGTTTTATTGATCCTTTTGTATAGTTCTTTTTGTTTCTGCTTGGTTGATTTCAGCCCTGAGTTTGATTATTTCCTGCTGTCTATTTCTCTTTGCTGTGTTTGTTTCTTTTTGTTCTACAGATTTCATGTGTGTTGCCAAGCTGCTAGTGCATGCTCTTTACAGCTTTTTTTTTCTGTAGATACTTAGAACTATGAGTTTTTCTCTTAGCACTGCTTTCATTGTGTCCCAAATGTTTGGTATGATGTGCCTTCATTTTTATTAAATTCTAAAAAGTCATTAATCTCTTTCTTTATTTCGTCCCTGACCAAGTTATCATTGAGTAGAGCATTGTTCATTTTCCATGTGCATGTGCATTTTCCATCGTTTTTGTCATTATTGAAGACGAGTCTTAGTCCATGGTGATCTGATAGGATGCATGAGATTATATCAAATTTCTTGTATCTGTTGAGGCCGGATTCGTGACCAATTACATGGTTAATTTTGAAGAATGTACCATGAGGTGCTGAAAAGAATATATATATATATATATATATATATATATATATATATATATATAT
>JANHMN010000005.1:51948703-51980087 GCA_030674055.1 Rhabdomys pumilio
ATATATATATATATATATATATATATATATATATATATATATATATGAAATGTTCTATAGATATCTGTTAAATCCATTTGGTTCATAACTGCTCTTAGTTTCACTGTGTCTCTGTTTAGTTTCTGTTTCCATGATCTGTTCATTGCTGAGGATGGAGTGTTGACGTCTCCCACTATTATTGTGTGAGGTGCAATGTGTGCTGTGAGATTTATCAAGATTTTTTTTTTGAAAGTAGGTGCCCTTGCATTTAGAGCATAGCTGTTCATAATCGAGAGTTCATCTTGGTTAACTTTTCATTTGAGGAGTATGAAGGGTCCTTCCTTGTCACTTTTGATAGCTTTCAGATGAAAGTCAATTTTATTCTACATTAGAATGGCTACTCCAGCTTGTTTCTTACGACCATTTGCTTGGAAAATTTCTTTCCATCCTTTTATTCTAAGGTAGTTTCTGTCTTTGTCACTGAGGTACATTTCCTATATGCAGCAAAATGTTGGGTCCTGTTTATATATTCAGTCCATTAGTGTGTGTGTATATATATATATATATATATTTTAATTGGGGAATTGAATCCACTGATTTTATGAGATATTAAGGAAAAGTGATTGTTGCTTCCTGTTATTTTTGTTTTTAGAAGTGTAATTATGTTTGTGTATCTATCTTCCTTTGGGTTTTTTGGAAGATAACTTTCTTGCCTTTTTTAGGTTTTAGTTTCCCTCCTTGCATTGGATTCTTTTATCTATTACCCTTTGTAGTACTAGATTTATGGCATGATATTGTGTAAATTTGGTTTTGTCATGGAATATCTTGGTTTCTCCATCTATGGTAATTGAGAGTTTTGCAGGGTATAGTAGCCTGGGTTGGCATTTGTGTTCTCTAAGGGTCTGTATGATATCTGTCCATGATCTTCTGGCTTTTATGGTTTCTGGGGAGAAGTCTGATGTAAATCTAATAGGTCTGCCTTTATATGTTACTTGGCCATTTTCCCTTACTGCTTTTAATATTCTTTCTTTGTTTTGTGAATTTGGTGTTTTGATTATTATGTGACTGTGGGAATTTCTTTTCTGGTCTAGTCTACTTGGAGTTATGTAGGCTTCTTATATGTTTGTGGATACCACTTTCTTTAGGTTATGAAAGTTTTCTTCTATAATTTTGTTGAAGATATTTACTGGCCCTTTATGTTGGGAATCTTCACTCTCTTCTATACCTATTATCCTTAGGTTTGGTCATTTCATTGTGTCCTGTATTTCCTGGATGTTTTGTGTTAAGAACGTTTTGCATTTTACATTTTCTTTGACAGTTGTATCAATATTTTCTATGGTATCTTCTGCACCTGAGACTGTCTCTTCTATCTCTTGTATTCTGTTGGTGATGTTTGCATATATGACTCCTGATCTCTTTCCTAGGTTTTCTATCTCCAGGGTAGTCTCCCTTTTCAATTTATTTATTGTTTCTATTTCCATTTTTTTTTTTTGCCTGAATGGTTTTCTTCACCTGTTTGGTTGTGTTCTCTTATAATTCTTTAAGGGAGTTTTGTGTTTCCTCTTTGAAGCCTTATACCTGTTTCCCTGTGTTCTCCTCTGTTTCTTTGACAGTGTTATTTATGTCCTTATTAAAGTCCTCTGTCATCATAATGAGAAATGATTTTAAAACTGCAACTAACTTTTCTGGTGTCATGGGGTATTCAGGGCTTGCTATGGTGGGAAAACTAAGTTCTGATGGTGCCAAGATTCCGTGGTTGCTGATGCATATGTACCTGTGCTTGCCTTTTGCCATCTGGTTATTTTTAGTGCTATCGGCACTCACTGTCTCTGACTGGAGCCTGTCTCTCCTGTTATCTTGCCTGTGTCAGAACCTTTCAGAGTACAGCTGTCTCTGTGATCCTTTGATCCTGAGATCCTGGAAATAAGAGCTCCTGGGAGTCAGGCTGACTCTGGGATTCTGAAATCCTGGTGTGACCAATCTCCTGAGATCCAGTGATCCTATGATCTTATGTCCCTGAGTGTGTTAGAGCTCCTGGGAGTCCAGCTTCCACTGGTTATTTTGGGATTGAGTGCAGAGCTGCAGCTCAAGATCTGCTCACTGCTCAGGTGCAGACTAGAAGGACAGGCTCTGACTTTCTACAGGAGGTAGATTCTACAAGTTCCTTTTCCCCATTCTTGGGCATTTCATCTATGATACCCCTCTAGGAATTCTGAGAGTATCTAACCTCCCAGACGTCTGGTAACTTTTAGAGAGTACTGCCACCTCCTACCCCTGAGGTTGCATATTTCTATTCATTCTGCTGCTCTTTAGGTTTCTCTCATGTTCCCCACACCAATACCTGATCATGTTCCCCTTTATCCCCTTCCTCTCCTCTGTCACAGATTCACCTCCCTTTCTTTGCCCCAGTGATTGTTTTCTTTTCCCTCCCAAGTAGGATTGAAGCATGCTCACTTGAGTTCTGTAAATTGTACAGAATCCTTGGTATTTTGTACTTTTTGGCTAGCATCCACTTGCTAGTGAGTAAGTGCCATGCATGTTATTTTGGCTCTGAGTTAACTCACTCAGCAGGATATTTTCTAATTCCATCTATTTGACTGTAAAATGTAGGATGGACTTGTCCTTAAAAGTTGAATAATATTTCATTATGTAAAGGAACCACATTTTAATTTTTCATTCTTCTGTCATGTGATATCTGTGTTGTATCAAATATAAGCTACTATGTAGTAGAGCATATACCCCCTTTTCATGGTAGGGCATCATTTGGGTATATGCTCAAGAATGCTATAAATAAATCTTCAAGTAGATCTATTTCCAATTTTTTGAGGAACCTCCAGACTGATTTCCAGAGTGTTTGTACCAGTTTACAATCCCACCAGCAATGGAGGAGTGTTCCTTTTTCTCCACATGCTCGACAACATTTACTGTCACCTGAGTTTTTTATTTTATCCAGTCTGAGTGTTGTAAGGTAAAATCTCAGGGTCATTTTGATTTGCATTTTCCTGATCACTAAGGACATTGAACATTTCCTTAAGTGCTTCTCAGCCATTCGAGAGTCCTTTGTTATGAATTCTTTATTTAGTTCTATACCCAATTTTTTGATTGGGGTGTGTAGTTTGTTGGGGGATAGCTTCTTGTGTTCTCTTATATATTATGGATATTATCCCTCTATTGGGTGTGGAATTAGATAAGATTTTTTCCCCAATCTCTAGGTTGCTGATTTGTCTTGTAGACTCTGTCCTTTGCCTCACAGCTTTTCAGTTTCATGAAGTCCCATTAATCAATTCATGATTTTAGAGCATGAGCCATTGGAGTTCTGTTTATAAAATTCTCCCCTGTGCCAATGAGTTCAAGGCTGTTTCCTACTTTCTCTTCTATCAGATTCAATGTATCTGGTTTTATGATGAAGTCCTTGATCAACTTGGACTTGAGCTTTGCATAAGGTATCTAATATGTGTTATCTATTTTCATTTTTCAACATACTGACTGCCAGTTAGACCAGTACCATTTATTGAAGATGCTTTATTTTTACTACTGTATATTTTTTTACTTCTTTGTCAAAGATCAAGTTTCAACAAGTGTGTAGTTGTTTTTCTGGGTCTTCAATTCTATTCCATTCATCAACCTGTCTGTTACTGTACCAATACCAAGCAGTTTTTTTTTTTTTTATCACTATTGCTCCTCAGGACATCTTGAGGTCAGGGATGATCATTCCTCCTGATGTTCCTTTATTGTTAAGAATTTTTTCGATATCCTGATATTTTTGTTTTTTCCATATGAAATTGAGAATTGCTGGTTCCATGTTTTTGAAGAAGTGTATTGGAATTTTGATGAGGATTGCAACTAATTTTTAATCTACTATTTTGCTTTAATTACTAATGTGTGGGGGTAGGTATTATTGGGGGTGATACCCAGAAAGGGGCTTCTCTGTTTTGAAAAATAAGGGGAAGTTGGAATGGGGTAAGGACATACTTTCATGAGGAGATATTCAGTGAGGGACTGAAATTAAATAACTTTTGTGGGGAGGAGGATCTAGGAAGAAATGCTTGATTGGTTATGCCCTCTGGTCTTTATGTATCTCATGAATATGGAGATCTCTTGAGGCTCTGCTGCCTGTGTCACGCCCTCTACCTGTACTACTTGACCGATGGATGGCCACAAACCTCTCTTTGGGGGAGGCTGTAGAGGGATGTCTTATGTGCCTGAAAGGCATGGATCAATGGAGGTCTTTGTCCTCATGTCAGGAGCCTGGAGTCTGGGAGCATGGTGAAATGCATACTGTCCCTTGAAGGGAAACCTGTGATGTCTCCAAATTGTTGAGTCTCCAGCTATCTCTATCCAGTGCTCAACCAGAAACCATGCTGTCTTTTCACATCTCCAAGCCCACTCCCACAGTGACACACTTCCTCCAACAAGGCCACAGCTTCTAATAGTGCCACTTCATGGGCTAAGCATATATAAACCATCACATTCCACTCCCTGGCCTCCATAGGCTTGTTCAAACATATGAGTCTATATGAGCCACACCTAAACATGGCATGATGAAAAATACATATGCTCCAACTTTCAGAGTTTCCATTGTCTATAGCACTCTCAACAATGTTAAAACTCCAAAGTTCAAGGTCTCTTCTGAGATCCATCCAATCTCTTTACTTTAATCACCAAATTAAGAGAGGCAATCAGCTGGCAAACTGCAAACTCTGCCATCTCCATGTCAGATGTCAAAGCGCTCTTCAGGTCTCCAGATCCTTTTTCATTATTGTTGACAGCAACAAACTTCTTTCTCCTGGGCTGGTTCCACTCCCTGTTGCCAGCTTTCCTTGGCAGGTATCCCATGGCTCTGGCATCTTGGGACCTCCTAAGGAAGCTTCTTGTATCAATGTCTGGGATCCACAATCGATCCTTTGGGCTCCAAAGGGCTGGCTTCACTTCTCCAGCTTTTTCCTCTATAAAATTCTAAGCTCAGATTTATCCACTCCACTGCTGCTGCTGTTCTTGCTGATCATTCCATGGTACTGGCATCTCCATTACGCTGGATTATAGGCTTTCACTGAAACTAGGCTTCACAAATAGCCTTTCATGGGCTCTCTTCATGGTGCCAAATCTCAATTACTTTGCATGACCCATTCAGTCCTGGGTCACCAACTGCAACTGTGGCTACACATTCACCGATGGCCTTCCATGGCTTCTCAGTGTGCCAAGCTTCTGCTGTTCATCATGCTGCTTTCATGCCTTCAAAATTAATAACATCTTGGTGACTCTTACATATTGCCAAGTACAGCTGCAGCAAGAGGTACAACCTCGACTATATTTGTAACACAGCTTTTTTTGTGCTTTCAGAAAACACACTTTCACAGTGATGCTGGTCTCCTCTTAATCACCACTAAATTCTTAGCTCCAGCTAACCATCATCAGTTGCTTCAGCAGTCTACTCTATTTTTAATTCTAATGCCAGAGCCAAATGGTCGAAGTTGCTGAGTTCTGCTGCTTTCAGGAACTGGAACTTTTTGGCCCCCTTGTTCTATTACATTATTACTAGCCTCCTTTTATCTAACTCTTTCTTTGCCTAAGTTTGACTGTCTTGGATCTTGCTCCATAGACTGACTTTGAACTCAGAGATCTGCATGCCTGTCTCCTAAACACTGGAATTAAAGGTGTGGTTCACTATACTTGGATTTAAGGTTTTTTTCACCTATAACTTGCTCTGTTCTGGGCTGGCATTGAATTCAGAGATCTTCTTATCTTTCGCCTCCTGGGATTAAAGGCTTATACTACCATGCTTGGACTTAAATTTAGCTGGGTGAGATCTTGCCCCAATGTCATTACTCCCTTAATTCAACTTAATATCCTTGAACACAGGATTTAGTTCCATTTTACTTCCTGGTGTCCCTTTAATACTCAATCTATATATTTTGCATTTTTTCTTTCTCAATTTGCTACCTTTGTTTAAAATGCTCTTCATTAGACTTAACCAGAGAACAAAGTCTCTATTGAAATTTTTTGAAACTTCATTTATCAATGCTATTAATATAAATCTCTTTACCTCAGCCTTAGGCAGTTTCTTCAGACAATGGCAAAACACAACCAGGTTTTTCACCAAAATATCAAAAAGAAAAGTCTTGCTGCCACATATTAAAGTTCTCCACTGTAACCTCTTCGGCCAGCTGGTTTACAAGTTCAAATGACCTTCAAAACCACTGTCTTCCATATTCCTACTAGGTCTTCCCATTAAGCCCTACTTAAAGCATTCCATAGCTTTCCAAATCTAAAGTCCCAAAATTCACATTCTTCCAAATAAAAGCATGGTCAGGCCTATCATGGCAATGCCCCAGTTCCTGGTACCAACTTCTGTCTTAGGGTTTTACTACTGTGAACAAAATCTATGACCAAGGTAAGTCTTAAAAAGGACAACATTTAATTGGGGCTGGCTTACAATTTCAGAGGTTCAGTCCTTTGTCATCAAGGTGGAAGCATGACAGCATTCAGGCGGTTATGGTGCAGGAGGAACTGAAGGTTCTGCATCTTCATCTGAAGGAAGTCAGAGACAGACTGAGCATATGCAACTAGGAAGAAGGTCTCCAAGCCAACCCCAGAGTGACACAGTTCCTCTAGTAAGGCCACACCTTCTAGTAGTGCCACTCCCTGAGCTAAGCATACACTATCCATCACAAACAGCATAGACAAATCCCCCCAAATTAAATGATCATGAAAAGTTCAAGAACTAGTTAATGTTCCACATGGCTTGAGTTCTAATAAGTGTATAAACAGTTATGGATTTCAAGATAGAGTAAAATAACAGTTTGATCATTTAAGGTCATCATAAACCAAATTTAATATTTTGATGTGTATTGTTCCACCTGCTGAAAGTTATTTAAACTTTTAAGTTTCAAACTTTCACTTTGTATGTAATGTGGAGAATATATTTGAGTGGGAAAATATGGGCCCAGAAAGATGTAGAAAATCAAGCTTTAAAGTCTGATAATTTTGCACTAGAGTACTGAAAACTGAAAAAAATATACAGTTTCTAGATCATTTTGAAGGGTAAAAATCAATGAAAATTGAGAATAAAGTGTGGCTATGGACTCATCACAGTGTCCCAGCCTCTATATTAGGGATTTAGTTCACATGAGTAAGTGTGAATAGCACCATAACTGTGCACAGATGACATATGCATACACTGGTACATAAAAACCTGTGATACTTATAAACTGTTGAAAAAATGGTACAGAGTTTTTAGGTTTCTGGTTATATGAGGTGAGAAACTGTAACTAACCCAAAGTCACTTTAGAAAGAATCGGAGAAGCTAACCTGAGCCTCAACTTGTGACACATCAAATGAATTTCACAGGAGTTCTGCATGTCTGATACTTTGAAGGATACGGTAGTTTAGTTGTAGACCACATTGAGCAATATTGTAAAGGGTATCTACCTGTCATAACTAAAAATTTTGGCTCCTATTTTATAGTTGAGAAGGGAGTGTTTTATGTATGAGTTGCCTTCTAGTGTTCACTTAAGGACATTGTTCAGTCTTACATAGGACCTGAAAATGACTTGGGAATGGTTAATTATTTGAGAGTATATGAGTCAGAGAACACAGTTAAGAATTATGAAATAAGATAATAAGTCCAAATATAACTAAATGCAAGGTAATGTACTGGGTTAAGAATGTTTGTTACTGACTGGAGGCTTATTTCTTGCTTTATCACATCAGGGATTACCACCAAGGAATGATAATAATTTGGTAAGTGGAAAAAGCCAGTAGGCTTTGATGATCACAGATCAAATCAATATCTACATTAAATGATTCATTGCCTGGCAAAGGCTTTGGCAGTGCATCAACTTTATAAATCGATGTTCTTTATAACTGAAAATAGAATGTTTTACTACATGATTTTTATTCTTTGTCTCAAGTGGAATCCTCATGAGAGGAAAGATCATGATGTTTCTAAAAATCCCATCTGCTATATGCTTTCTTCCTCTCTCTAGACAACCTGGTAGCTTTCAGACTGATACTGAAACAAGACAGACATTCAGGGTTTCCTAATGCCAGCTGGCCTCAACAATGTCAATAAGTCAAAAGGTTGAGTTGTAGTGGGAAATTTATTCATCTGTTTAAACACCAGATAATATTTGCAATTCATATCAGGACTAGAAATTCAAGTTTCAGGAAAACATTTGAAAATCTTATTATTCAAATCAACAGGGATGTTAGTAGTCAGCCATGTACAGTTTGCTATCTTAACCATGGTGCTCAGGTGCTTACAATATTATGACAATCTAGGAATTGCTTAGATTAATCTAGATTCAGGCAGAATCATAAGAATGAAATGTAACTTACAACTATGCACTAGCTAGGTCACTGAAAGAGTTGCTGCCTTATAAATGTAATTTGTTACCGGAGGAGATATGAAACCTGAAGCAGAACACAGAATGTAAACTTTCAGTGAGCCTTCTGGTCTGGGCCCGAGCACTGAGCAGATTCCAGGCAGCAGCTCTGTACCCAATCTCACAAAACCAAAAGAAAGTGGAGCTCCCAGGAGCTCTAACCCAGGCAGTATCTTAGATCAGGAGACAGCAACACCAACCCAAAACAGGGAGTAACTGGGACCCACTAGGACTCAGGAATTCACTCCTAGCACAGAGCACTGGTTCTTTCCTGTCTGTGCCTGAGCAATGAGCAGATCTTAGGCCTCAGCTCTAAACCCAGTAGTAACACCTGCCTCACACAGTTCTGGTACAACCAAGAAAATAGAAAAGATAGGAAAGTCAGAGGCATGTCAGGTAGCACTAAGGAGATCCAGATGGCAAAAGGCAAGTGCAAGAGCATAAGCATCAGGAACCCAGGGTACTAGGCATCATCAAAACCTAGTTCTCCCACACTAGAAAGTCCTGAATTTCTCATATCACCAGGAAAGCAAGATTCAGATTTAAAATCACTTCTGTTAATGATGATAGAGGACTTTAAGAAGGACATAAATAACACTGTCAAAGAATTTGAGGAGAACACAGGTAAACAAGTAGAAGCCCTTAAAGAGGAAACACAAAAAATGCCTTAAATAATTATAAAAGAACACAACCAAACAGGTGAAGGAATTGAACAAAACCATCCAGGACATAAAAATGGAAGTAGAAACAGTAAAGAAATCACAAAGGAAGACTACCTTGGAGATAGAAAACCTAGGAAAAAAATCAGGAGTCATAGACACAAGCATCACCAACAAAATACAAGAAACAGGAAAAAAAAAGATTCTCAGGTGCAGAAGATACCATAGAAAATATTGACATGACTGTCAAAAAACCACAAAATGCAAATTTCTTAACATAAAACATCCAGGCAATTCAGGACACAATGAGAATACCAAACCTAAGGATAAAAGGTGTAGAAGAGAGTGAAGATTTCTAACTTAAAGGGCCAATAAATATCTTCAACAAAATTATAGAAAACTTCCCTAACTTAAAGAAATAGTTGCCCATAAACATAAAAGAAGCCTACAGAATGCGAAATAAACTGGACCAGAAAAGAAATACCTTTCATCACATAATAATCAAAACACCAAATGCACAAAACAAAGAAAGAATATTAGAAGCAGTAAGGAAAGAAAGGCCAAGTAACATATAAAGGCAGACCTATCAGAATTACACCAGGAGCAAGAACTTCCAGCAGTGCTCAGTCACATACAGAAAGCAAGACCTCAGGACAATCTAAGAACTGCAGACATCTGAAATAATAGAACAGCTTCACTTTTACATGTCTGTAATCAACTCCAACAAAGGACAAAGAAAACAAGATTATCTTCAATGTCTACTTTTACAGGGTATCATGTTGGACCTAGAGCTGACTGATTCTGCTCATTATCCTATCCTTGGAATCACCTGTATCTGCCTCTTAGAGCTTCAGCCCCACTGAGAATCTGTGACACACAAGGCACTGAATGCGCTGGTGCAGAAGAAGGCCACCTGGAGATCATCTACATCACACTGCAGGATGAAGAGAACATGCTTTGAGGCAAATTCATCTGATTCCTACATGCGATTGTATCAGTACACACAAATATATAAACCAGTACCTCTATATATTACCTTTATGATTATTATATTGTAGAGCTTTTCTTATACTTTTCCTTTTAAACCTTATTAACACTTTAATGAAGAAATAAAATATTTACTTACAAAAGCAAAAAGAAAAAAATAAAAAATAAAAAATAATTACACCAGACTTCTCACCAGAGACTATAAAAGTGAGAAGATCCTGGACAGATGTCATACAGATCCTAAGAGAACACAAATGCCAGCCCATGCTACTATACCCACCAAAACTCTCAATTACCGTAGATGGAGAAACCGAGATATTCCATGACAAAACCAAATTTACACAATATCTTTCCACAAACCTAGCATTACAAAGGATAATAGCAGGAAAGCTCCAACACAAGGAGGGAAGTCATACTCTAGAAAGAGCAAGAAAGTAATCCTCTTCCAACAAATCCAAAAGAAGATAGCCAAACAAACAATGCCACTGCTTAATAACAAAAATAACAGGAAGCAACAATTACCTCTCTTTAATATCTCTTAACATCAATGGACTCAATTCCCCAATAAAAAGACATAACTAATGGACTGGATGAGTAAACAGAACCCAGCATTTTGCTGCATACAGGAAACCCACCTCAGTGACAAATATAGACACTACCTTAGAGTAAAATGCTGGAAAACAATTGTTCAAGCAAATGTTCCTAAGAAACAAGCTGGAGTAGCCATTCTAAAACCTCTAGCCTGAGAACACAAAGGAAGGAACTCATGGCTCTAACTATATAGGTATTTGAGGGTGACCTTGTTAGGCATCAGTGGAAGTGGAGGGTCTTTGTGCCTGAAAGTTTGGATTCCCTAGTATTTGAAATTCAAAAGCAGGGAGGCAGGAATGGAGGATGACTGGAGCATACCCTCATAGAAATAGGAGGAGTGGGGATGGAATAAGGGGTTTTGGGGGGAATAGGAGAGGAGATAACATTGAAATGTAAATAAACAAAATACCCAATTTCGATAAAAAACAGATAATGGGTCTGACAATTGTAGTTGAGCAGTCGAGACTTTTTGTCAACAATTTATTACAGGGATTTCCTACAATCCTCAAAGTCAAGGTATTATGGAACAGGCCCATGGAACTTTAAAAAGAATGGTGAAACATACTGTTGCTGAGACAAAGAATGATGCCTACCTCTGAGCTTGTTGAGTGACCTGACAAGGGTGACTGGGGAGCTGTATTGGACATATGTTTTTGACCCAGCTTTGCTTGACTATAACCCAGATGAGACAAGGTGTCTTGCCTTAAGATTTTAGACCTTGTGGGATAGAGAATCGAAAAGAGAAATTATGTCTCTTGTATTCTTCTAAAAGTTGTCCAGGCTATTAGGGCTCAATCATGTACTGGTCTATAAATTAATCCAATATGGGAAATAACAGTCTACTCTTGGAAGACTGGATCTGGACTCTGTCAGAGACATATTTGGAAGCTAGCTGTAGCTCAGTATGATGTTATGATAGCAAGAGATAATGTTGGGACAGGATCTGGATTTCAAACAAGGGTTAATGCATGTTTTAAGAATCTTTTAATTGTCAAGCTAAAATTGGTTTTGTCTCTTCTACACCATTTATTGTAAGTTGTATTGCATTGACTATATAATTTCCAATTATGTTAGAGTGTTAAACCTGCAATGTCTGTTACAGAGGTCTATCAACCAGCTTTCATCTCACTGCCCTGAGTATTAGAAAACCTTGATTCTATGAAAAAAAGTTTGAAAGTGCTGGAAGAAGTGAGTTAAGCTTTAAGCAGAAGCAAGAGGGTAGCAGGCTTGACTATTGCTGGTATAACAGCTTTAATTCCATTAATAGCTAGCACAACTGCTTCTGCAATAGCATTGACACAAGGAGTTAAGACAACTGTTTTTGTTAACCATCTAGCAAAAAAAAAATGTTACTAATGTATTGAGTATACAAAAAGATTTATATAGGTATCTGGAACAACGAATGATACTCTATAACCCATTCAAATTATCCGAAGGAGGTTTAGGGTTCAAGAGTTAGGAGCCATCCCAAGTGTCATGACAAATATCATTGGAGTAGTGTCACTTTTCATATTCACAATGATTGTCATTATAATTAGAAAAAAGATTAAAGACACCTGTAGGATATTTGGCATAATCCTAGCACCTCTCTGGGTGTGTTAACTTTGCATAGTGTGATTATGAATTTAAAGAATGCCGCTCTGTTTGCCTTTGATGCTGCAGATAATGCCGATAAAATTATCCATGGCCTGGGCTCAGTATTTCTATTTTTGACAAACCTCAGGAATGGCATATATAGCTTGATCAGGCTAGCACTTCATGTCCTGGGAATACTTTTATTCCTGCCCATCATGCTAAAGCTTATGTTTAACAACATCAGTATATTGGTAGCTAAAGTACATGGCTTAAACCTGAAAATGGACCCCCAGACAGAGTTATTTAATTAACAGGCTGGCAAGCCAAGGACTGGTAAAATTCTGTACAGAGCCTTACTTACCTAACACAGAAGTTTATTGTCTTTGATAATACATATTCCATGACAGGTAATGAAGGCATTCTTGTCAGAACTACCTAAAGCAAGCTCAGTCTTGTTAATGAAATAAAAAAGAGGGAGAGGTGGACAGCGTTTGGGGCTGCATGGCAAGAAGCTGACATTGGTCAAGGACAAGGAAAGGGGCTGCTTGGCAGGAATATGACATTGGCCAAGGACAAGGAAGTAGACTTCAAGCATGATTCCGAAACTAGACTAGAACAAAGAAATAATTTCAAGTAGGAGTCTAAATCATAGGCTACACAACAGAAGTAATCTCAGTCAGGAATCTAAATATTAGGTCAGAACAAAGAAGTAATTTCAAACAGGATTCTAAATGGTAGGGTAGAGCAAGAAAGTAGGCTTCAGATATGAAAATGACCTTGGACTAGGATAGGGAAGTAGACTAAAATAGTTTGGTCATCCTGATTAGCCTTTAGAAACAGTGATCATGGAAGTGTTCATGTAACTGGGTTTAATGCCTTGCTTGTTCTTTGACTATTTGTGTTTATTGTATTACTTGTTCCTCGACTATTTGCATCTATTGTATTGCTAGTCCTGCAACCTAGAACTGACCTTAATACATGCATGTAATCAAAATGGTATAAAAGCATTAAGGAAGAGGGGGTATAGGATAGGGGTTTCTAGGGCAGGAAAATGGGGAAAGGGTATATGACATCTGTACTGTAAATAAATAAAATATCCAATAAAAAATTGAAAAACAGAAAACTTTCTGTGAAAGATACAATCATGCTACACAACAGTTCCATAAGAATTGTTTTCCTAACAAATTGGCAATAGGAAATATCTGTATATCATTGAAAATTATCAGGAATTTGAGAATGATGATTCTGGAGTTAATTGGGACTTGTTTTTATTTATTGTTTCTTCACTTTATATGAATCACCTGTGAAATTTAATCTTTAACTTCTTTAAACAAAGAAAATTTCATTGGCTGAAAAGAATATTGAATTGTTTTCTTCATTAAAGTATGGTAGGTGAGAACATTCAGAATTATATAACGAAGTTATCTATGCAGGTAATATATGAACTTTTAGGAGATAAATGTTGTTTGCTCTCCATTGCAAGAAATACTGGGGTTGCTTCACCCAGCAATCTCATGTTCATCACTTTTGAAGATGTACCCTTATTGTACTGCCATGTAGTTATAAGTACCTTTAAAGTTTAAGATAATAGTATCTGTTCCTAATTTACAATTCATATTGTACCAACTTTGATTATCTAACTTCAATACTTCAATGTAATGTCTAGCCATAGAGTAATTTACTCTGAAAGAACCATAGAACAAAGAATAAAAGTAACACACGCTTATTTTACTATAACATATCTAACTGTGACAGGGTTTTGCCTGAAGCTTTTCCCTGTAGGATGTTGGGAATTGATAGATACATTTATAACTTTGGATCAAATTCTTTTCTTCAAATAGAACTGTTTTTTTTAATTCCCCTTTAGGTAATAAATTTGATTTTTCTGAACTACTTGGCAATCAGCAGAGATAATGTTCTTAGAATATATTATGATTTCTGCATTGAAGAAGTGCTTTAGTGCTATACCAGTATACATTCATTCTGAGTAGTCTAACTGCTTCTCATGACGTTCCATGGGAATTAACAACTTTGGTACCTAATACTGAAGACATGCCATTTACTGTAGTTGAAAACAACAGCAGAATCACATCACCCAACATTTACTTTATTCTCTTTCATGAATTTATTTTCACCATACAGGAAAGCTACTGAGTAACTCACTAGTATCACATCAACATATTTTATCCTTTTCTGTTCTACAATGTAATCACTCTTATTAAATCCATAGTTACAGTGAAGGCATGTTGATAGATGCAAAGCAAAAAGAGATAAACAAGTAACCTCAGAGGAAGAATTTCAAGGCATAATGGCCTGGCATATTTTACCAAAAAAATAATACAATATTAATCAGTAATAACAATCAATTTTCCTTTTGTAAAGACTTAATAAAATTTTACAAAACCCATGCAAGTAATTAAAGTAAGACTGGGCTTACATCTTAATGAAAAGTAATCACCTATTTAGAACACTTAGAAAAATTCAGATAGTCATAGATCAACTATAAATTTATTTAATTATTCATAGGTAGCAAATATTTAATAAAGATTTCACCATTAAGTATTGTGTTATACTGCAATTGTTTTTGTGTGTGTTTCTTCATTTTCACAATTATATATTTATTTACTTAAGGTTCTAATGAACTTTGTTGAACCCAAAGTACTATGTTTTCACATGGGAGAAATCTAGAATAGAAAGAGTTGTGCTTCTACTGGTTTATCTTTGCCAAGTTAGTCATTTACCATTGTTTCTTTCATCATACATACTAGAAACCTAAGAGTCAACGTTGTGTTCTATTTTTATATACTGTAAATGGGTTTTGGGTATTTTTTTCCTTCCTAACACAGCACTCTTAAATCTCTCTTCATTGTTTTATTTGCTTCTTTACCTAATATTCACCTTTACCTTCACTTTTACTGAGTTACACAGTATTTAGGTACTTTGAATTTGCCTTAAAATATTTTTGGAAATATATTACATGAGGGAAATACTGAGGGTGGAATTAAAGATGAGAAAGAGAGAAGAAAATAGCTTTTTTGATTTATTATTATTATTATTATTATTATTATTATTATTATTATTATTATTGGTTTTTCGAGACAGGGTTTCTCTGTGTAGCCCTGGCTGTCCTGGAACTCACTCTGTAGACCAGGCTGGCTTCAAACTCAGATATCCGCCTGCCTCTGCCTCCCAAGTGCTGGGGTTAAAGGCATGCGCCACCACCGCCCGGCTCCTCTACTCTTTCACTATAACTGTATAGTGTTTTTAATTATTCAGAGTCTTCAACTAATTGGCACTGTTTTATATGACTCAGAAAATTTGGCATAAAAGAAGAAAATAGGCTCACAAGATCACTTCCTTGAAATCATGATGTTAGCACAATGTGATCTTGTTTATATTACCTTCACCTCATTGATTGTGCTTGCCCTCAGTTTTATGTGTGGTGATTACTCTCCTTAAAATATACTAATTTCTTACCCAAGAGATTAGCAAACTAGTAATATTTCTAAAATCAGCTCAAGTTATTCTTTCCCAGGCCATCTTTCTCAACCAATTCCAGGCTGTTTGAATGCTTGCCTAAGTACTCCCATAAGATTATTTTTTTCCAGTTTTATCTCTGACTTTATTTTTTTCAAATTTAAAACACTTTATTTATCAATATTTGTATAAACATATATACATATACATGTATACATATATGTATACATATATAAATGATAATTAAATAATAAAATTTATTTTAAAAGTATGGGGGGTTGGGAAGAGTGGGAGGAAGGAGAGAAAGGGGAAAGTTAGGTAAATACAGTGTTCATATATGAAATTCTCAAAAAGGAATCCAGTTTTTCAAAATGTTCAACAGATTAACTAGCATTTTACAATATGAAAGTCAATATGACCTATAATTATGTTGAAGGACATTTTAACTCACTACAAACTTTGAAGTATAAAATAAGATCAAAAAAAATATTTTACCCAGCATACTAACACAAACCACAATAACGTTTTATAATTCAAAGTATTTCTGAGAACAAGAAAATAGATTGTCAGGAACTAAGTCAGCAGAACCAGGGGTGCACTGTGTGTTAATTTTTTTGTTTGTTTGTTTGTTTTTATCAAATCATAATTTTTACATTTTAACACAGGGGTTATAAACACAAAAATGCAGAATGTGGGGAAGGGGATGACACAGGAACATAGATGTTCAGGGGGAGTACAGATATCTTTCAGAACAGGGTATCATCTGGGTGAAGGTTAAGGGGTCAGGTCACTATGACTCTTCCTATGATTCCCTTGTCATAATCTAATTTAGTACTATCTGTCAAAGGCTGCCTATTTACAAGGTTTATGACTACTCAGGCTGGTAGATTTCAACAAAAGCTGCCTGTTTACAATAGTTTATAGCCCTCTGTTTCAGTGTTTTTCCATAGAGACCCAAGTCTTTGTGTTAGCAGGCATATATGTCCGGCCTATTGCTGATTTCGGGCTTATGGCTGATTTTAGGCCTTCAGTGTATAAACAGGGCTGCCCCTGACATCTCCTCCCTTCTCTAAGTGTAGAAGGGCTGTGGCGATTCTAATCTTGCCAAGGCTGGGATAGAGGCCTGACCTCCAGTAATTAAAGGGGACATTGTAATGGTTCCAGTCCTCCTGTACTTGTCCAGTGAGGCATAAGGGCGATACCTGTTCTGATGTCTTTTTCCTGGAGAGGGGATACTTTTGACATCTACCTCTATGCAGTCAGGCTTGTCCCTCATGTAACCCAGAAACATATTTTTAACTTTTAATTATATTCCCTTACAGTGCTTAGCCTCACAACCTAAGCAAGAATTCAGATCGCCAGAGAGAGGGGGTTCTGGGTGGCCCCTCTCTGCTTGGTCTAGGAAGCCCCCTCTTTTAGGATGGGTAGGGATGGGACTTAGGAACACCCTAGATAGAGAAACAACCTCATCTAGAGTCTCATGGTCCTCCAAAGCTAACATATGATAATGTATCTGAATAGGTTTTGCTATCAGATTATCTGTCTGTAGTTTCACAAAGTTAGTCAGCCTATTTAAGGCTCAGGGACCAAAGGAAATAAGCAAAAATAACCCAATTAATAATCCCAAGATGGAAGGAAGTAGGGTTAACAATCATGGAGAGGTTGAAGACCAATTCCTGTACAAGCTCTCTTTTTTCTCTTTCTCTCTCTGTCTTTTCTCAAGACCATCTCTGGCCTTTTTCATGCTCTCTTTAATCATCCCTGTTTTGTCTATGTAAAAAGCAGCATTCTTCTTTAAGTGCTATACACAGTCTAGAGATGTTTACAGTCTTTTCTATTGTAAAAGAGAAAATCAGGTCCAATAAAGTCCTTTGGAATTTTTGGGGATTGCATCAAACAGCGAAACGAGTGATTTCTTCAGATTAGTGATGTTAATTTACAGCTGTTTGATGTCCTTGTCAAAGGCCCTTTGGAGGTCTGAGTAGTATAAGTCCAGAGGCCAGCATCAGTATTAGAACTCCTAATATCAGACATCACAGGTGATTAATTTTTACCTGGAAGAGAAAAAAGAAAGGAATTCTCAGGGAAACTTCTCTTCCCTGGATGACAATTGTTATTCATCTTACTTATAATTGAACCTGGTTTGGGGGAGGTATCTATTTAATTCATTAATCTTTTTGGTGGCCATTTAGTTGTGCCTTCTGTGGTATTAAACAGTCATATCTATCCTCGGCCCCATATAGGAACTGGGTCCTGGCCATTCCATTTAAGGGTGTAAAGGTCCTTCCACATAGCTGTGGCATAGTTTTTATTGGTCTCAGTGATGCCAGAGGCAATCAGCTGCAGATTTACTGTGAGCTTTCAGTTTTAGAAAGTTAAGAGTAAACAAGGCATGCTCCTTCCACCATCAAAGTGTCTTAAAGACACTATTTAAAGAAATATTATTCATTATTAATAATCTCTTTTATCAAAGGACTATTATAAAACAATTAATCAATCTATATATTATATCAATTAGTGAGAGCTTCTTCTACTTTTTGTAAAATTACTCGTCTTTTGTCAATTAATCGTTGAAGGAAATTAAGATTTGCATCTCTCTTAAGATTATTAAACAGAGACATAAATTCTTTTGTGAAGAGCTTAAAAAATGATCTTAACCAATAAGCATCTCCTGGAAACTTTTGAAAATCGTTTGAAATAAGTAAACTATCTTTTTTTTTTTTTTTGCCAGACCAATTATCCGTTATTTCTTTTTTATTGGATATTTTACGTATTTACTTTTCACTATTATCTCCTCTTCCTTTCTCCCCCCAAACCCTTTCTCATACCCCCTCTTTCAATTTTTATGAGGATGTGCTCCCAACATTCTCCCAATCCCACCTCCCTGCTCTCACATTTCCCAACACTAGGGATTCAAACTTTCGGGGACCATGGCCCTCCACTTCTACTGTTGCCTAACGAGGCTACCCTCAGTTACCTATACAAGTGGAGCCATGAGTTCCTCCCTTTATGTTCTTAGGCTGGAGTTTTAGCCCCTGGGAGCTCTGGTTGAGTATTTTTGCTACTCCTTCTAAAATGAAACCAAAGCACCCACATGTGTCTACGAATTGTGTCTTAGGTATTGTGAGCTTTTGGGCTAATATCCACTTATCTGTGAGTGCATGCCATGTATGTTCTTTTGTGATTGGGTTATCTCACTCAGGATGATATTCTCAAGCTCCATCCATTTGCCTAAGAATTTCATGAACTCATTGTTTTTAATAGCTGAGTAGTACTCCATTGTGTAAATATACCACACTTTCTGTATCCATTCCTCTGTTGAAGGACATCTGGGTTCTTTCCAAATTCTGGCTATTATAAATAAGGCTGCTATGAACATAGTGGTGCATGTGTCCCTGTTGTATGTTGAAACATTTTTTGGGTATATGCTCAGGAGTGGTATAGCTGGATCCTCAGGTAATACTATGTTCAATTTTCTGAGGTACCGACAGACTGATTTCCATAGTGGTTGTACCAGCTTACAATCCCACCAACAATGGAGGAGTGTTCCTCTTTCTCCACATCCTCGTCAGCATCTGCTGTCACCTGTGTTTTCAAGATCTTTTATCTACCCTTTTGCATACATGGAATCTATACATGTTTCTCTACAATAGATCCTGTGCAACATGAGGGAAAAGCATGTTTCTTTACTTATTGCAGTTGATAGCACATATCTAATCAAATACATTTAAGGATTCTTTGAAAATATTATTCAGCAGATTAAATGACCAGAGGCTCAGATGATATAAAAATATGGAGAATATGGTAGCCTCTTTAACAATATTTTTCTTTGACTGATTTTGAAATGTACACAGCAAGAATTTCTTCTCTTTAAATATATGTCTATGTTCTAATACAGTGACTGTGCAGTTGGAAAATTCCTATGATGCACCTCAGTTATTAGGTAAGCTTAGAAGGGCATTTTTCTGTGGGTGGCACAGAGTCCCACAGAGTACCTGCTTTTGGGTTATCTTCACTAAGCCCCAAATCACTAGGTAATTTTCCCTCCAGTAACTACATACATTGAAAATCCCCCTGTAATTGTTTTTAACCCTGCGGAGGCAGTTAAACTCTTCAGTTGGTAACGGCACAAGCCAATTATAGAAGGAACCGCTAAATCTTTTAGATAAAATCAGTAATGCTGATACTAAGGCACTGGATGCCTAGATTCTGAACTGTATTTTTAAAGAATTTCTCATTTTCTCCATACTGTGTTATAAGATCCATTTCTAAAATGCAAATGTCATGAGATGTCCTGATGTGCCAAGTCATTAACTATCAGTATGTTTTTAATGAGAATCTAAAATTCTAAATATCTCATGATAATGGAGTAATTGAAATCCTCATTATTTTAAGGTTAGTTCAAATAGGTTAGGTGTCAAAGTGCCTCTCCTTTGTGAATTTCTGTAAACACTTGTCATTTAATATGGCTGGTCACATAATTGTGTACTTAGTAAATATTTTTTCCTGAACAAGTGGCAGAGCAAATTATTTCATAGGAGGGGGGGGTTAATGAAACTGCTTGCCAGTAAAGTAGATAATCTAGGGACAGAAAACTCGATTAGCAGTTTTGTGCCCTAAATTACGCCTTGTTAGAGGTTGGGAGCCTACACAACATGTTTAACTGGAAACAGGTGACTTGAATTAAGCAACACTATACATCCAATGCTTCTGTGGTGATAAGCTAATTAATGCTTTTCTCTCAAATTGTGTAATTACAGCTTTAAGACTGTACTGATACTGAAATATTTTATTTCTAGTTCTTTAATAATCTATTTTGTAGGGAAACAATGATGACTTTTAGAGAGAGTTATGAAAGTACCAACAAACATCTGGTTACAAACATGGCACCAACTTCTTATGTAATCAATAAAACCTCAAATCTTAGTTTAATATATGAGTAGTACTCCATTGTGCAAATGAACCACATTTTCTCTATCCATTCTTCTGTTGTGGTACACTTGGGTTACTTCCAGCTTCCAACTATTACAAATAAGGCCACTATGAACATAGTGGAACATGTATCCCTGTGTCATGGTGGGGCATCTTTACGGTACATTCTCAAGAGTGATATTTCTGGGTCTTGACGTAGATTCCAATTTTCTGAGAAATCTCTAGAGTGATTTCCAGAGTGGCAGTACCAGTTTGAAATCCCACCAGCAATGTAGCAATGTTTCTCTTTCTCCACATCCCTGCCAATGTGTGCTCTCTCCTAAGAGGGTTGTTTTATTTGCATTTCTCTGGATCACTAAGGACTTTGAACAGTTCTTTAGGGTTTCTCAGCCATTCCAGATTCCTCTGTTGTGAATTCACTGTTTAGTTCTCTACCCCATTTTTTTGATTGGGTTGTTTGGTTTTGGGTAGGTTAGCTTCTTGAGATCTTTATATATTTTAGATATTAGCCTTCTATCAGATGTGGGCTTTTTGAAGATTTTTTTCCCCAATCTGTAGATTGCCTATTTGCCCTATTGACTATGTCCTTTGCCTTACAGAAGCTTTCCAGTTTCATGAGGTCCCATTTATCAATTCATGATCTTAGAGCATGAGGTATTGGTGTCTGTTTAGGAAATTACCCTCTGTGCCAATGAGTTTAAGGCTCTTTCCCACTTTCTCTTCTATTAGGTTCAGTGTATCTGGTTTTATGTTGAAGTCCTTGATCCACTTGGACACACGCTTGGTGAAAGGTGAGTTTTGCAGGCAAATGGGTGGGACAAGACAATAGCTTCCTGAGTGAGGTAACTCAGTCCCAAAAAGACATGCATGGTATGTACTAATAAGTGAATATTAGCCAAAAAAGGACAGAATACCTAGGATACAATCCACAGAAGTGAAAAAAGTAAACAAACTGAAGAGCCCAGGTGAAGAAACCTCATTCCTACTTGGGAGGGAGAAGAAAGCAATCACAGGAGGTGGGAGGAGAGAGGGAACTGGGTGGGAAAGGGGACAGGGAAGTAAATTGAGGAACATGATCAGGCATTGGAGGGAAAAGCAATGATGTCCTGAGGGCTAGCAGAAAGAACAAAAACAGGCAACCTCAAGGGGTAGAAGGTTGCGTGGACCCCTAGAATGTACCAGATACCTGGGAGATACCTCTCAGGACTAACAGGGAGGGACCTTAGATGAAATATTCAAATATTCAAGAGTGGGGAGAGGGAACTTGTAGAGCACACTACCACTAGAAAGACAGGTCTTCAATTGAGAAATGGGATTGTCACCCCACAGTAAAAAACTCTGACCCATAATTGTTTCTGTTTGACAAAACTGCAGGGACAAAAATGGAAAAGAGCCTGAGGAAAAAGAGGTTCAGTGACAGGCCCAAATTGCAATCCAGCTCAAGGGGATGCCCCAAGGCCTGATGATATTACTAAGTGTATGGTGTGCTCACAAAAATTAGCCTATCATGACTGCCCTCCAAACGATACAACAAGCAGATATTTACATCCAACAAATGGACAGGGATGTTTGTCCCTGTGGTTGAATTAGGGAAAAGCTGGAAGAAGATGAGGAAGAGGGTGACCCTGTAGGAGAACCAGCAGTCTCAACTAACCTGGACTCCTGAGCTCTCCCAGACACTGGACCACCAACCAGGCAGAATACAGCAGCTGATCAGAGGCCCCCCAGCAAAGGACTGCTGGGTTTTGAATAAGTCAGGGAAGGTGAACCTAACCCTAGGAACTGGAGGCCCTAGGGAGTGGGGAGGTCAGATGGAGTAGGGGGACATCCTCATGGAGATGGAAGGAGGTATAGGATGTGGAACAGTCAGAGGGTGGACCTGGAGGTGTATAATATCTGAACTGTAAAAAAAGTTTAAATAAAAACATTAAAAAACAAACAACCACAAAAACCCCTTAATTTACAAAGCTGTGATTCTCTAGACAGTAAATATCTGGATATTTATGTGCTTACATAAATTATGGGGTTATTGTGTTTTACTCTTCCTCTCTGTTACCTTGAAAAAAAAAAGCAGTGACTTTTGTTTAAAGACACAAAACTCTTTGGTATCATATGAACATCCATAGAATCAACTTGATTTAAACATACTCATTTTGTTTCTTTGTTTTTGAAGTGTTATTTTTCTTGTCCTTCATTACTTGATAGGCTTACAAATCAGTGACATTAATGGAAACAGTGTCAAATTACATGTATTTATTTTGTAATATCATTATCTTTCTAAAGAATTAAAATGATGATTTTTGAGTTTCTTAGCTTATCTATGGATACAAGAAAAATAAGAAAGATGTCTTGATATCTGTTTCATAATTGGCAATATTTTTAATATGAATAATTTTAGCCACAACTTGCATTATTTTAGGGTGTCCCATTTGAGGTCCCATTTATTAATTTTTGATCTTAGAGCATGAGCCATTGGAGTTCTGTTTAGGAAATTTCCCCCTACGCCAATGAGTTCAAGGCTCTTTTCCACTTTCTCTTTTATTGTAGACAGTGTATTTGGTTTTACATTGAGGTCCTTGATCCACTTGGAATTGAGCTTTGTGCAAGGTGACAGGTATGGGTCTATTTTTATTTTTCTATATACAGACAGCCAGTTATACCAGCACCATTTATTAAAGATGCTTTCTTTTTTCTGCTGTATATTTTTGGCTTGTTTGTCAAAGATCAAGTGTCCATAAACATGTGGTTTTATTTCTGAGTCTTCAATTCTATTCCAAAGATCAACATGTCTGTCTCTATACCAATACCATGCAGTTTTTTTTTTTTTTTTTTATCACTATTGCTCTGTAGTAAAACTTGAAGTCAGGGATGGTGATTCCCCCAGCAATTCTTTTATTGTTAAGAATTGATTTTGCTATTCTGATTTTTAGACTTTCCAGATAAATTTGAGAATAGTTCTTTAAATATCTTTGAAGACATGTTGAGATTTTTATGGAAATTGCACTGAATTTATAGATTGCCTTTGGTAGGATAGCCATTTTTACTATGTTTACTATATTCTTTCAATCCATGAGCATGGGAGATATCTCCATTTTCTGAGACCTTCTTTGATTTATTTCTTGAAAGACTTGAAATTATTTTCATACAGGTCTTGCACTTGTTTGATTAGTTACCCCAAGATATTTTATATTATTTGTGGCTATTGTGAAGAGACTTGTTTCACTAATTTCTTTCTCACCCTGTTTGTCATTTATATAAAGGAGGGCTATTGATTTATTTGAATTAATTTTACATATGGCTACTTTGCTGAAGTTGTTTATCAGCTGGAGAAGCTCTCTGGGAAAAATTTGGGGGTTGCTTATACATACTATCATATCATCTGGAAATAGTGATACCTTAATTTTTTCTTTGCCAATTTGTATCCACTTGCTCTCTTTTTGTTTATTTATTGTTCTAGCTAGCACTTCAATGACTATATTGAATAGACATAGGGAGAGTGGGCATCCTTGTATTGTTCCTGATTTTAGTGAGATATCTTCAAGTATGTCTCCATTTATTTTGATATTGGCTGTTGGTTTGCAATAAATTGCTTTTATTATATTTATGTATAGGCCTTGAATTCCAGATATCTCCAATACTTTTAACATGAAGGGGTGTTGTCTTTTGTCAAATTCATTTTCTGTAGCTAAAGAGATCATCATGTGATTTTTTTTTGTGTGTGTGTTTGTTTATATAGTGTATTACGCTAATGGATTTTCGTATATGAACTAACCTTGCATTCCTCGGACGAAACCTATGTGATTGATCATGGTGATTGATAGTTCTTATGTGTTCTTGAATTCAGTTTGCAAGAATGTTATTGAGTATTTTTGCATTGATATTTATAAGTTAAATTGATCCGAAGTGCTTCTTTTCTGTTGGGTCCTTGTGTGGTTTAGGTATCAGAGTATTTGTGGCTTCATAGAATGAGTCAGATAATGTTCCTTCTGTTTCTATTATATGCAATACTTTGAGAAATATTGGTATCAGGTCTTCTTTGAAGGTCTGTTAGAATTCTGCACTAAATCCGTTAGACCCTGAGTTTTTTTGGTTGGGAAGTTTTTAATGAGTTCCTCTACATAAATATATAAATAAATAAATAAATAAATAAATAAATAAATAAAATGAAATATATCCTTTCAATTTTTAGAGATAAAATACATGTAAATAATCATAATTTAGCTAGTAAGTGTGACTAACTAACTTACTACACTGCTGGAGTCTTGAAATTCATGTAGTAATTATATTTTACATTATCTTCCTGTATCAGGATGTTCATTGACTGTTTGTTCTGTGTCTTCTGAGGTACAACGTGAAAAAAAATTGCATTTCTTTAGCAGCAGTAACTTCTTGTTTGAAATCCTGATAATTAAGTTCATTTTAACAAATTATTATGTGATTTTGTTCTACTTTCCTTACCTTCTGTGATATGATTTAAAAAAAAATGTGTGGTGTGTGGTTGTTCTAAGATTAAATTTGGTAATGGATATGAAAAATGAAAATTTTATTTAATTCTGCTTTTTAAAAATATTTGATCTATTTATTTTAAACACTAGATTTTATACCTCTCCAGGTCCACCATCCTACTGTTACATCCCATAGAACATCCCCCCACCCTGTCTCCATGAGGATGTCCCCATTCCCAAACCCTCACACTAGGAAACCTCTAAACTCCCTAGGTCCTCTAGTTTCTTGAGGGTTACAGGTGTATCTTCTCTGACTAAACACAAGCCCTGCACTCTACTTCTGTATATGTGGTGGGGGCTTCATATCAGCTGGTGTATGCTGCCTGGTTGGTGGTCCAGTGTCTGAGAGATCAAGGGGGTCCAGGTTAATTGAACTTGCTGGTCTTTTTATAGGGTCTTCTTTCTCCTCAGCTTCTTCCAGCTCTTCCCTAACTCAACCACAAGGGTCAGCAGCTTCTATCCATTGTGTTGTTGGGTGAAAACATTTGTATCTGACTCTTTCATCTGCTTGTTGGATCTTTTGGAGGGCAACCAAAAATGATAGGTCCTTTTTAGTGAGCACCCCATAGCCTTAGTAATAGTATGAGACCTTGGGGTGCCCTTGAGCTACATCCCACTCTGGGTCTGTTGCTGGACTTTCTTTTTCTCAAGCTCCTTTCCATTTCCATCCCTACAGGTCTTTCAGATAGGAATAATTATGGGTCAGAGATTTTGAGTGTGGGATAGCAACCCTATGCCTATGAAAGGGTTAAAACTTTTCAGAAACTCCTAGCAGGCTGAACAGAACCAAGAGTACAGGTCAGCTTGGTTGTGAGCTCAGGTTGTGTTTCAAGAATTTGACTGACCAAAAGATAGATGGTTGATTATGAATAGGCTCTTTAAAAATAGCCTATACCACCTATGCCTGAGGCCATAGGTGGGAGAGGAGATTCTTGGTCCCATGAAAAACAAACACAGAGTGGGGGGATGTGAGGGTTGGGAGGGGGTAGTGGGGGCAGGGGGTAGGTGGGGGCACAGCCTCATAGAAGCATGAGGGGGGATGGGATTGGAGGTTTCTGGGTGGTGAGAGGAAGTGGGGTAAGGGGATAAAATCTGAAATGTAAATATAATACCCAATTAAAAAAAATTATTCTTTCAAAATTTCAAAAAAAATATAGCCTATACAAAATGTTCCCCATGACTGTTCCTTAGACCTTGTCACAAACTAAATAATTGGCTGGGACTTTCCACAGATACTCTCCAATAACCCTCCTTCACTCTCCCTGGGTTGTGGTTTCCCCCTGAGTTTTGGTTTTTGCCTTTAAATTTTCTCTGTCTCCAAAGCCCCGGGGGTCAGACCCCACTGCCCCTGCATGGGTCATTGGTCTTGACCTCAACATGTTGTTCGAAATATTGCTGATTACATCAAATTCTGAGTCTTGTGAGTTATTGGGTGGCCACGAATTCCTGAGGCTTGGGTGAGGTCCTCCCTTCGTGGGGGCCTTACACCTCCACTTGATGCCCTATATTCTTGCTCTAGGTGGCTCTACAAGTTCCCTCTCCCCGATGTACAGCATTTTATCTAAAGTTTCTCCCTTCGTTCTGAGAAACTCTCAACTCCCTGGTCTCTGCTATATTCTGGAGGGTATGCTGCAAACTCCTACCTCCCAAGGTTTCCTGTTTCCATTCTTTCTGCTGGTCCTCAGGGCTTCAGTGCTTTTCTCCAACCGAATACTGGATCATGTTTTCCACCTGCTGAGAGCTTCCCGGTCTGAGAAGATAGTGGCAAGAACACAGAGTAGGACTCTGGTGATGGCTTTAAAGTCTGATGGACTCAGGGCTTTCTTGCTCTCTGACCTGTACTGAAATGCTGATGATAACTTCTAAAAAGTCCTAAAAATTTCTTGCTCCTTCTGAGGGTAAGAGACTGCTAGCTTAGGTGATAAATACCTGTAGCCTAACAGCAGAGGATTAGGCAATGTGGCCTTTTTTCTATCTCAGCAAGAATTGCTAGGCTCTATTCAGAAGTCACAGGGAGAAAAGACACTAAGAGATGTGGTTATAGTGTTTATTACTAAGTTCTTAAAAGTTTCCTGTGAAAGCTATCAAAGGGGAAAAGCAGAAAGATCCAAAGCAGAGAAAGGAAAATTCTACTCTATCTGGGGAAAGCTGTTGCAACCGGCTCTGCTCTACCTGGCTTGAGACAAAAGACTTAACAAAAAATGTTGTGACTTGCTCCAGTCTTCGGGTCAGGGTCTAGAGGGAGAGAGAAATGGGGATAAGGGGAAGAGATGCTAGGAATGAAGACAAGACAGAGTTTCTGATCCAGTCTCAAGTCTGGTCTTTTATTGAAGGGAAATCTGGGGTATTTATACACTTTTGCCATGCCCCTTTTGGGGGTGTGGATATGACATAAGCCTTGGAGGCATGGCTAGCATGTGTGCCTTATAGGCATGGATAGCTGCTTTCTAGCCCCTTTCTGTTAAAAGTCGGCTCCCAACAAAAAGGGAAAAAATTCTATCTCTCTATTCTATCTGCGTCTCATCTCTTTGTCCTCAGTACTTATACATCTTTCAGAATACATGATCACATGTCACAAAGTTCATCACAAGTTTACACCAAAAATCAAATCATAAATTGAAATAGAAGTTTACAACAGAGAATATTTACATGCAGATCCATTAGGAGTAATTGCTAAACACCCATCATCTGTCTAGCTCCACAGGTTCACTGAAGGTTTAAAACTGTAACTAAATTATTAGTGAAGTTTTGTTAATATTAACCCAGGCAATATTTTACCTTCTGTCCTAGAACCTATAATAAATCATTAATTTTCTTTTTATGACCTTTGTTTAATTGTTTTACAATCTCTTGGAATGTGCTCTAAGTAGGAGAATGTCTGGCTACTATCTAAGAGCAATTAACTGATGACACTTGGGAGACTGGCAGAGTTCTCATTGCAGTTTTGACTATCAGAAAGGGATCTAATAACAGTCCCACTATAAAAGAGCTTAATAATCATTGATATAATTTTAGGAATTCTTATAGGATCATCATTAAGACTTAAGAAGTCATCTATTTGTCTATATAGCATCACTACAAGATAGTGCATGTTCGTGGATCTGCAGAGATCTGCTCCAAAGGGTGTGTTATTACTTAGTGATTGTTATATTTGTTTAATAATAATAGAAAAAGAATATTAATAGCAGGAATCTTTCCTAAATGAGTTCATTACAGCCTTGCTGAATAAGGGCTCACTTGTCACAGATTATATAATAATCCAAGGAAAGCCATTTCAGGATGATGACCTGCTAGTTATTAGCTTGCCCCATTATGGCTCCTGACATCCTCCCACATCTCGTTTTTCTTCCAGGTTCCTCCTTACTTCTTTGTGGTTGCTTTTTTCTCCTTCTCAATTGGGACAAAGGTATCCTCACTTGGGCCCTTCAGCTTGTTGAACCTTTTGAGTTATGTGGACTGTATATTGGTTATTCTGTACTTTATTTTTATTTTGGCTAGTGTCCACTTACTAGTGAGTATGTACCATCCATATCCTTTTTGTGTCTGAGTAACCTCACTCAGGACAATATTTTCGAGTTCCATTGATTAGCCTACAAAACTCAGAATGTCCTTTTACTTAACAGCAGTATACCATTGTGTAAATGAACCACATTTTCTCTATCCATTCTTCTGTCATAGGACATTTGGGTTGTTTCCAGCTTCTCGCTATCAAAAATAAAGCCACTATATAGAATATATGCCCTGGTGGCATTGTGGGGCATATTTTGGGTATATTCCCAAGAGTGTTATTGCTGGGTCTTCAGGTAGATCTATTTTCTTTCTTTCTTTCTTTCTTTCTTTCTTTCTTTCTTTCTTTCTTTCTTTCTTCCTTTCTTTTTTTTTCCTTTTTTTTTTTTTGTTTTTTGTTTTTTTTTTTTTTTGAGACAGGGTTTCTCTGTGTAGTCCTGGCAATCCTGGAACTCACTCTGTAGACCAGGCTGGCCTCGAACTCAGAAATCCGCCTGCCTCTGCCTTCCAAGTGCTGGGGTTAAAGGCGTGCGCCACCACCACACGGCAGTAGATCTATTTTCAATTTTCTGAGAAACCTTCAGACTGATTTCCATAGTGATTGCACCAGTTTGCAATCTCACTGGCAATGGACATGTTTCTCTTTCTTTCTTCATATCCTTGTCAACATGTGCTATCACCTGAGGTTTTCATCTTAGCTATTTTGATTGTTGTAAGGTGGAATCTCAGGGTTGTTTTGATTTGCATTTATCTGATAATTAAGAACTTTGAACACTTCTTTAGGTGCCTCTCAGCCATTTGAGATTCCTCTGTTGTGACTTCTCCACTTAATTCTATACCCCATTTTTTGATTGTTTTTTGTTTTTATGATGGTTAGCTTATTGAGTTCTTTATATATTTTGGATATTAGCCCTCTACAGGATATGGAGTTAATGAAGATTTACAACAAAAAGAGATCCAGGGGACACAAATTGACAAAGAAGAAATAAAGGTATCACTATTTTGCAGATGATATGATAGTATCAGTAGCATTTACACATATGATGAGCAGACTGAAACAGAAATTTTGGAAGCAACTCCCTCAGAATAGCCACAGATAATATAAAATATCTTGGGGTGACTATATCCAAATATGTGAATGAGCTATATCACAATAACTTCAAGTCTCTCAAGAAAGAAATCAAAGAAGATCTCAGAAAATGGACAGATCTTTCATGATCATTGATTGATAGAATTAACATAGTAAAAATGGCCATTCTACCAAAGGCAATCTACATATTCAATACAATTTCCGTGAAAATCTCAACACATTCTTCAAACCATGGAAAGAGAAATTTTCAAATTTATCTGGAAAAGCAAAAAACCTAGCATAATAAAAACAATACTTTTTTTCATTATTTGTAATTTTAAAAATTTTTTCCAATGTGGTTTTATACCATTTTAATTACATACAAGTATTAAGGTCAGATCTAGGTTGAAGAACTAGCAATACAATTGATGCCAATATTCAAGGAACAAGCAAGACTATAAACACAAATGCCCAAAGAAGAAGCAAGGCAATGAACAAAGTCCAGTGATAACTATGCATGATCACTGTTTCTCAATGCTTATCATGATGACCTAAATATCTGAACCCATTCCAAAATAATTTTAATGTCTGAAGCTTACTTCTTTGTTCTAGCCTAAGATTTAGATTCCTGCCTGAAATTACTTCTTTCTTCTAGCCTAAGCTTTAGATTAAAAAAGTGGCTGAAATCATCATCCCAGACCTCAAGCTTTACTACAGAGCAACAGTAATAAAAATTGCATGGTATTGGTATAGAGACAGACATGTCGATCAATGGAATAGAATTGAAGACCCAGAAGTAAAATGACACACCTACAGACACTTAATCTTTGACAAAGAAGACAAAAATATACAATAAAAAAGAAAGCTTCTTTAATAAATGGTGCTGGTATAACTGGCTGTCTGTATGCAGAAAAATGAAAATAGATCCATATTTATCACCTTGCACAAAGCTCAATTCCAAGTGGATCAAGGACCTCAATGTAAAACCAGATACACTGACTCCAATAGTAGAGAAAGTGGAAAAGAGCCTTGAACTCATTGGTGTAGGGGAAAATTTTCTAAACAGAACTCCAATGCTTCATGCTCTAAGATCAAGAATTAATAAATGGGACCTCATGAAACAGGAAATCTTCTGTAAGGGAAAAGACATAGTCAATAAGACAAATCAGCAACAAACAAATTGTGAAAAAGTATTCATTCAGTTTTTTAAATTTCTAACTTGCTCCTTTTTCTTGACATTTTGAATAGAAGTTTTACCTGACTAAACTAGTTCTCACTTTTTTTTGCTGCAACTTCCAACCCCTATCTATGTGTAGATTAATTTGATTTTACTGGAAAAAATTGTAGGATAACTGTAAGTAAATAACAACCATTGAAAAGCGTGCAACCTCATGAGGGGTATCTTGTACTTGTAATGTTGTAAAAACATGGACTAAATAATAGATTCATTATTTTTCTTTTGTTGTACATTTATTTGTTTGTTTGTGTGAATATTTGCTATGATGCATGTATTTTAGTATTCAAAGTGGCCAGAGGAGTGTGTCAGCTTTCCTGGACCTGGACTTTTTGTAATGGGGCTGCCTGACTTGTGTGCTAGAAATCAAGCTCAGAAATTCTGGAAGAGCAACCAGTTCTCTTCATGAATGAATCATTTTTTTCAACCTTTGAAATTTATATATATATATATATATATATATATATATATATATATATATATAT
>JANHMN010000005.1:51980097-52075576 GCA_030674055.1 Rhabdomys pumilio
TATATATATATATATATATATATATATATATATATATATATATATATCCTAAAGTTCACAATACCGATACAACTCACAGACCACATAATGCTCAAGAGAAAGGAAGACCAAAGTATGGATTCTTCAGTCCTTAGGAGTAACAAAATAGTCACAAGAGCAAGTCTGAAGACAAAGTGTGGAGCAGAGACTGGAGGAAGGGCCATCTGGAGACTGTCCTTCCTGGACATCCACCCCATGTACAGTCAACAAACACAGACACTGTTGTGGATGCCAGACAGTGCAGGTTGACAAAAGCCTGATATAGCTGTCTCCTTTAGAGGTCGGCCAGAGTCTGACATATTCAGAGGCAGATGCTCACAGCTAACCATTGAACTGATCATAGGGTCCCCAATGGAGGAGGTAGAGAGAAGACTGAAGGAGCTGAAGGGGTTAGCTTCCCCATAGGAAGACTGATAATACCACCAACCAGAGCTCCCAGGGTCTAAACCGCCAGTCTGGGAACACACATGGAAAGACCCATGGCTACAGCTGCAAATGTAGTGGAGAATGGCCTTGTTGGGCACTGGTGAAAAAAAAGGTCCTTGGTCTTGTGAATGTGGGATGCCCCAGTGTGGCAGAATTCAAGGGTAGGGAGTGAGGAGTGGGTGGATGGGTGGGGGCACACCCTCATAGAAGCATCAGGAGAGAAGACAGGAGAGGGTGTTCCTGGGGGGGGATTGGGAAAGGGGGTAACATCTAAAATATAAATAAGTAGAATATCCAATAAAAATACACTTTAAAAAATAAAAAAGGGGAAAAAAGAAAAAAATATCATTTTTACTGATGAGTTAGGTATGAGAGGTGTGAAAATAATAGAGGCCTATAAAAATGTTTCTATTTTTCAGTTGAAATCTTGTTTTTTATTGCCAATATTCAGAAAGGTAAAATGTTGTTCTCACTAATTTCTGAGATCAGAAATTTTAATATATTTATGGTTTTATGTAAAGTTGTGGAAAAGCTACTCAAGTAGAACACAAAAATCTGTTTTCTAATAATCTTTAGAATAATATGAAATAGTCAATTATTAAAGCATTTAGGTAATAAGATAAGGAAAGGTGGAACACCTTGTTAGGTATTCAGAGTACTTTACAGATTCGGCTGATAAGTCAAGTTATGGAAGACATCTGTACCAGGTTTAAAATGTTTTCACTGTGCTGTTTTTTAAAGCTTTGGTGCCTATTATTCTGCAATCTAATTTCACTGAAATTATATTTGGCTATGTTCTATTAAACACCTGCCCTTTCTATTGAGCATGAGTACGGATTAGGGAAGTAGGAGAATACATTAATATGCCAAGAAAAATGGAAAAAGAGTGTCCTCTGTATAGCTGAGGTGAATTGTAGGTGGAACACATTTAGGGTGAATCTGGAAGGTTACAAGATTCAGAAATATAGTACCAGGTGAAGGCTTTTAAACATTCACTAATTCTTGCTAACCCCATATTTTCCATAAGCTTAATTTCCTACTGGAATAGGTAGTG
The DNA here is from genome assembly GCA_030674055.1 of Rhabdomys pumilio. NCBI lineage: Eukaryota > Metazoa > Chordata > Mammalia > Rodentia > Muridae > Rhabdomys > Rhabdomys pumilio. The sequence continues at coordinate 51,981,617 of JANHMN010000005.1, forward strand.
GTTATTAGATATTTAAACACTTTATCGTCACTCAACATCTTTAAAAATTGTCAAATAATATACAGAGACATTATATAAGAAGATCTCAAGTAAAAATTTCCTAAATCATATAAATCTATTTGTAAGAGTTAACTTAATTATTATGATGTCATTCAGACCTGAAAGAAGTGATAAGTAAATCAAATAATTGTATGAAATATAAGCTTTTGTTTCTGTGGTTTGATCTTCCAGTTTGCTGTTTAATCTTTCTGCTCTTCAAAATCCAAAGAATATTTGTGCAACAAAGGTTGTGGTAATATCCTCTTCTGCTACAACATGCAGGGGTAATGATTAAAGAATCTTCAGATAATAATGATTAGAGGTAAGAGAATTAGATACATTTAGAAACATTACTGCTAAGTTTTGATAATTTAATTTTCACAGATTCTTTCTTAATTCAGAGACATTAGAAAGCTTTCAAAGTAAGCCAACAAAAGATAGAATGGGGGGAAATTACTACTGTAAGCAAGACAGAAATTTATTCATATGTTTTAAAGCCTGAAATTTTTTGGTTATTCGTTGCTAATGTTTAGTGCTTTTAGCATTCAGCTTAAGAAAAGAAATAAAAATATTTTTTATAACACATGTCAGTGTTTGTGTGTTGTATTCACAAGTCTATGCAAAATGTTGTGCATTATGGGTCTCTATGTCATTTTGGACCTACAAAGAAATACAAATAAATAAAAGGTAGGTGAACATAAATCAACAACCATCTTCTAAAACTTGTATTACACTTAAACTAATGGCAAAACCTACATGTATTTATATATCAGGCAGAATGTCAGTGCATTCCCAGTCAAAGGCATTCATCATTACATTGCCTCTCTATTATTGTGTAGAAATTAATACATTCTGGAAATAAGTCCTCTAGAACAGTGAACAATTCAATTAATGTATATTAGACAACAGCTGTCGTGAGTTATTGTGAAAATATCAATTAGTTATTAGAAGTTATTACAGATAAAGTCTATGCTTATGTTTAAATCCCTCATTCTCTGAATAGAAGGACAGCTAAAGAGCAAGAGTCAGAGACTCTGAAGGTGAAGAGCAAATTTGAAACTTAACATACATTAATTGATTATGATAAAGTAGAATAAAATGTTTGTTCTTCAAACTCTTACCTTCAGGACACAACTCCAGGGACCTCATACTATATATTGGAGTGGTGTGTAATCAATGTATAATAAAGTAAACATGAGTCATGAGGATGGGTCTTTATCTAATCGGACTAATATCTTCACAGAAAGATAAATTTTGAAGAAGCTCATGAAAGTAGAGGAGATGGCCATATGCAAGTGAAGGAAAAAGTTTATAGAAATAACAAAACCAACACTAATAACACTTTTATGTTGAACTTCTAGCAACCAGAAATAAAAGAAAAGTATTTTGTTGCTTAATACTTAAATGTCTCCTGTCTGTGGTTCTTTGTTTAGTAACTTTAGGTAATGAATGTATTTTCATAATAAAATCTTCAAATCTCTCAAGAAAGAAATCAAAGAAGAACTCAGAAAATGGAGAGATCTCCCATGTTCATAGATTGGCAGAATTAACATAGTAAATATGGCCATCTTACCAAACATTCAATACAATCCACATCAATGTCCCAACATAATTCTTTGAAGACATGGAACAAGCAATTCTCAAACTCATCTGGAAAATTAAAAAAAAAAAAAAAAAAACGAAAACAAAAAAACAGAAGAGTGAAATTAATTCTTAACAATAAAAGAACTTCTGGAGAAATCACCATTCCTGTCCTGAAGCTGTGCTACAGAGCAATAGTGATAAAAACTTCATGGTATTGTTACAGAGACATACATGTTGATAAATGGAATAGAATTAAAGACAGAGGAATAACACCACATACTTACGGACACTTGACCTTTAACAAATAAGCCAAAAATATACAATGAAAAACAGAAAGCATCTTTTTTTGTTTTTGTTTTTTGGTTTTTTCGAGACAGGGTTTCTCTGAGTAGCCCTGGCTGTCCTGGAACTCACTCTGTAGACCAGGCTGGCCTCGAACTCAGAAATCCGCCTGCCTCTGCCTCCCAAGTGCTGGGATTAAAGGCGTGCGCCACCACCGCCCAGCAACAGAAAACATCTTCAATAAATGGTGCTGGTATAATTGGTTGTCTGTAAATAGAGAATGAAAATAGATGCTTATTTGTCACTTTGCACAAAGCTCACATCCAAGAGCAAGTGAAGGACCTCAAGATAAAAACAGATATGCTGAATCTAATAGAAGAGATGTGGGAAAGAGGCTTGAACTTTTTGGCACAGAGGTAATTTTCCTAAACAGAGCTCCAATATAGCTCATGCTTTAAGGAAGTAGGCTTCAGACATGAAAATGACTTTGGACTAAGACAGGGAAGTTGGCTCAGATATATTTGTCATGCTAATAAGCCCTTAGAAACAGTGATCATAGGAGTGTTTAATTCCTTGCTTGTTCTTTGACTATTTGTATTTATTGTCTTGCTTGTTCCTTGACTATTTGCATCTGTTGTATTGCTAGACCCTCAACCTAGAACTGACCTTAATATATATATGTAATTAAAATGGTATAAAATAAAATGGGAGGAGGGAGTTGAGATATGGGGCTCTAGAGAGGGGAAATGTGGAAAGGAGATGACGTCTGAAATGTAAATAAATAAAATATCCAATAAAAAATAAAATCTGGGAAAAAGTATACAAAAAAAAAAAAAAAACAAACAGAAAAGGAATTGATATTTGGGACCTTATAAAACTGGAAAGCTTCTGTAAGGCAAAGGACACAGTCAATAAGACAAATTGGCTACCTACAGATTGGGAAAAAACTTCACAAACCTCACATCCTATAGAGGGCTAGTATCAAAAACATAAAATAAACTCAAGAAGTGAACCACCATAAAAGCAAACAACCCTATCAAAAATGTGGTATAGATAAAATATCCAATAAAAAGGAGGTAGGAGATAGAGGGACCCTCCAGAAACTACCAGAGACCTGGGAGCTGAGAGACTCTCAGGCCTCAAAGGGTGGGACCTTAGATGAAATGGCCTACATTGGGGAGAGGGAACTTGTAGAACTTACCTCCAGCAGCAAGACAGGGAATCACGTGCGGGTTGGGGTTGACAACCCTTAGTCACAACTGACCCATAATTGTTCCTGTCAGAAAGAATTGCAGGGACAAAAATGGGGAAAAGCCTGAGGGAAAGGGGGTCCAATGACAGGCCCAAAGTGAAATCCAGCTCAAAGGGATTGCCCAAGACCTGACACTATTACTGAAGCTATGGAACACTCAAAAAATGAGACCTATCATGACTGCCCTTTAAAAGACCCAACAAGCAGTTGAAACAGTCAGAAGCAGATATTTGCACCCATCAAATGGACTGAAGCTGCTGTCCCCTGTGGTTGAATTAGAGAAAATCTGGAAGAAGCTAAGGAGGAGGGTGACCCTGTATGGTGACCATCAGTCTCAATTAACCTGGATCCCCTAGAGCTTTCAGACACTGGAACACCAACCAGGCAGCATATACCAGCTGATATGAGGCCCACATCACATATACAGCAGAGGACTGCAGGGCCTCTGTTCAGTCAGTGAAGTATACCTACCTTCAAGAAGCTGGAGTCCACATGGAGTTCAGAGGTCTGGTGGAAAAGGGGGTGGGTGGGAGGACACTCTCATGGAAACAAGGGCCTGGGAAGGAGGTATGGTTTGGGAAACACTCAGAGGGTGGACTGGGAGCCAGATAACATCTGATGTGAAATAAAAAAGATTAAATAAAATTTTTAAATATTAATTTGTTTTTATACCAATGTGTGTGTATCACCTGCATGTACTTCTGTGCATCTCAAGGTTGGCTGTTACCTGCTAAGATCAGAAGAAGGACTCAGATACTCTGGAACTGAAATTACAAATTGTTGTGAGTTAAAATCTGAGTTCTGGAAAGCTGGATCATCTTGCAGTGCACCCAGTGCTCTTAGCTCCTTATGACTGCACTTAAACCCTATGAAGGCACTAGTCATATTAGATAAAGGCCCATCCCAGGGACTCATGTTTACTATATCACACCTTGATAACATGACACCCCAGTATATAGTCTAAGCTGTCAGGAGTTAGGGCCTGAGCACTCTCCAGTTCTTGATATTCTTTTCATAGTTGTTAATTTTAATTTTTGTATTGAAGATGATTATAAGATACCTGGCCCACAATAGTCACTAAATGCGTTTTGTATGTCTGTCACAATGCATTGTAGAAAGATGTTATGATAATTGTTTTATGTTTCTTTCATTCATTGTGAGTGGTATAGTTATTGATTATAAAGTTGTCAGACATGATCGGGCATGTTCAGGGTGGTATGGCTCTACTCAAGATGCATCTCTCAGACCACATGAAGCACAAGAAGAAGGAAGACCTAAGTGAGGGTGATTAGGTCCTTCTTAGAAGGAGTAACAAAATACTCACTACTCACAGGAGGAAATACAAAGTGTAGAGCAGAGCTGGAGGGGACTTCCAGAGACTGCTCCACCTGGGGATCAATCTCATGTGCATTCACCAAACACAGACACTATTGTGGATGCCAGGAAGTGTATGCTGACAGGAGCCTGATACAGCTGTCTTCTTAGAGGTCTGCCAGAGACTGACATATACAGAGATGAATTCTCGCAACCAATCATTGAACTGATCATTGGGTTCCCAATGGAGGAGTTAGAGAGAGGATTGAAGGAGCTAAAGGTGTTTGCAGACCCATGGAGAGAGCAGCAATACCGTCGTCCAACCAGAGCTCCCCAGGGTCTAAACCGCCAGCCTGGGAACACACGTGAAGAGACTTATGGCTCCAGCTGTATATGTAGGGGATGATAGCCTTGTCAGGCATCAATAGGAGGAGAGGCCCTTGGTCCTCTGAAGGCTGGACGTCCCAGCTCAGGGAGGCTGGAGTGGGAGGTTGTGTGGAAGCACACCCTCATAGAAGGAGGAGGAGGCAGGATGGGATAGGAGGTTCCTGGGGGCAGGTAATGGGGAAAGGGAATAACATCTGAAATATAAATAAATAAAATATCCAATAAAAATATGAAGTTGTCAGAATGTTCTTTTATAATCATAATTAGTAGACTCTAATACAGGATTTTCCCACTGTAATTAGTGTATTGCTGCCAAATAGTCTCTTCTACGCCCTAGGCTTAAAACTCTTTAATTTCTAGTTTACCAGAATACTCCATGAATCAATGGAGCCAACTCATTAAGTGCTGAGCAGAAACATTTATTAATTTAGCAATTTTTGGTGGAGAGAAGTAAAAGTTCTTGAGAAGCAAAATCAAAATGGATAGGACTTTCTCGCTTGTATCATCGTCTTCCCATGACTCCATTTTATTCATCTTAGGTTGGCTTCTGCTTAAAAAGAAGAAAAGAAAATGGTTTTGTTTCTTGGTTTGCTTTTTATGCTCCATATAGTCTGAAGTATATACACCTTTGCCATTATATTAAGAGAAATAAACTTTTGGTACTCAATTTAGGAGCAAATTGAAAGACCAGATATTGAATCTAATTAGCCTCAATATTTTTTTCATGATAAATGAGAAAGAAAAGAAACTTTGACAAGCCAGACAAGATACTATGAAAATAATCTTACATTACTTATACCAGATCGGATATTATCAGGACATTGGATCAGACATAATGCTCTGAGATTTATTTCAATCTCATTTGACTTCTCTAGTGCTAATAAGTGATCTCTTAAAGAGAATGTCTATGTTTTTTAATTTTCTTTCTTTTGTTATCAAATGAATTATTATAATTATTGTTTTTAGAAAAATCTATAATAATACTCAACAAAATATTCAGGGTACCTGTATCCTCTTTACATATTTGTATAAAAATAGATAAAACAATCAAAGAAGAAAGCCTAATTTAGTGGGGCTTGCCTGATAAATTAGTATACTCTACTTATATCTTTTAGCTTTCTATCTTAAATCAAAGAATTCATTATTGTAAATATGATGTTATTCTCTAAATGTTACCAATCATTGTTACTAACTGTGAAGAAATGCTTATTAACAGGGCACAGATTAATTTAGGACAATATATTCACCTTAAAGGATGATGATATAAACTACAGCATATAGTGTTCTGCAATCAGTGATTGGTTAAAAGATGAAGGCATACAACTTTCAGATGAAAGTACAATACAAATGGCTTCTGTGACAACTGTGATCATCTGCTCAGCTCATGTTTAAAATTGTATTTATTTATTTTTTAATGTGGATGTGGAGTTCTTGTAAAATTAAGTGCTTGGATCTTTTTGCAGTGTAGAATAGAGTAATTCCTGTTTTCACATTATTTGAATAAATAGATTACATTGAAGTTAACAGTAGCAGGTGTTCCTGGCAGATTCTGAACTTTGACCTAAACGTTTCTTTTATGCATTTTTTTTGTTGTTCTTTCGTCTTTCCAAGTGCTGCAATTCTCAAATACTGCTTTGTGATGTTTAACTCATGTCATCTTAGTCAATATATTTCTTCTATGTAATACTCAGCACAGTATTCAGTCCTTACATTTCATATTTAATAAAATGAATAAGCACAAGTAATTAGTTTCCACAACCATAATGTATAATATTAATAAATGAAAAGCACAACTCAGTTCAGCTTTAAATATTCCTTTTGTGATTTTATTGAAAATGGATTTTTCCTCAAATAATATATTCTGATGACAGTTTCTTATCCCTCCAGTTTGTAACTCCCCTTTCTGCCCCTCATTAGAAAACAAACAAGCTTCTTGTCTATATTTAAAGTAAGATAAAACAAAAATCACACATCAATATTGAACAAAAACAAACCAACAGAAGGAAAAGAGCCCAAAAAAGTGCACAAGAAATAGAGATCAACTTATTTGCACACTCAGAAATTTCATGAAAGCTATAATGTAGATACCTAAAAGACATAAACGTATCTTCACTAGTATAGAATATATACTTTTGAACACTAGCTTTATTTGGTTCCAACAGTACTTTTGTTACTGTTGGTGCAGATTTATTTCTTTAGTATACAAAAGTATCACAGTGATAATTTATGTACAGTTTATTTTCTAGCTTAACACTTGTGATTGGTATTTTCTAATGAGATGGATTACAGAGAGCTTTCTGTAGGTTAACTATTCAGGATTTATCTCTGTATACAAGTACACATAAAGATTAAAATGAAAACAAATGGCGATGATGCACCCCTTTAACCCCGTTAACACTTCAGAGGCAGAGGCAGGTGGATCTCTTTGAGTTTGAGACCAGCCAGAATTTCAGGACAACCACAGCTACATAATTAGACCTTGTTCTGGGAATAATACAACTGAAACCAAACCAAAAAATGGAGCCAAACAACCCCATTAAAGCCAACTAACCATTACAACCTATTTTTACTAATTATGTAATTTCTTTAACCATATTGGATTTGCCAAGTATATCATTCTTTGACTTCATGTAGACATAATTATACTACATTGTCATGAAAAAAGGAGGTAATTTTACTAGCTTCATTCACCATCTCCTATAGTAAACATTTCTCATTTGGACTGTAAAGAGATATTTTATCTTATATATCCTGGAGAATTCAAAATATTGGAATACTCAACTGTCACAATGTTATTTCCATTCGCACTCTTCACTATCATGGTTCTCACTGCCAAGTTTAGACAAGCAATCCTCTACAGAATTGTTTTTTCAATTTTTTTGTAATTTAAAGAGACATTTCCATGTCCACGTTTCATTTCTATACCTGGGAATGTGACCAAGAGAGATTTAGTATCCTTAGTAATCAATATATGGTACAAATATTGCTTACTTCAAGTATGTTACAATGTGAATATGCAATCTAAAAGATACTCCTGTTATTCTGAGATGGTACAGAACAGAGAGAAATGTATTTTATTGTTTTTCTTATACTTTTGGTTATAAGCCTAGCCTTTAATGGCTGAGCCATTTCTACAGCTCCAATGTTTTTTCTAAATACATGATTTCATATATTAAATTTAATAGAATTGTAATTGAATAGTAATAAAGATATTGGCATAGCATGTAAAAGGTTTTTTAATTTTATTTTTTGAGATTTTAATATACTATATTTCTCCCTTTCCTTTCCTTCCAGCTAAGCCCTTCTTTATAACAATCCCTACACTCTTACAAATTTATGACCTCTTTATTTTAACTAATTGATTTTGCAAAAGTTTTTAAATGATTTCAGTATCATATGTTATTACTGAAATAATTAAATATCTGTAGTAGTATGATAATGATTTTAGTTGAAAATGTAGAATAAGAAAGGGTCAATATAATTACTATTATTAACAGGTTTAAAAGAAATAATGATATTTATCATTGGGAAATCACAAAGTGTTTATAAATTATAACATAGCATAACACTACAACACAGCAGATTTAGATTAAACCAGTGGTTAAATGTAAAATTCTATAGCCTTTCTCTGAATCCAATTCCTTGTCTGGAATTAAAACAAAATGTTGACACACATAGTTACAAATAATGGTTTAAAATGGACTGTTTTTATTAGGGAATTATGTATTAATTGACGTATAATATGTTCCAAGTCAAAAGCTCAAGAAACGTTCCACACTATTTCAGGAAACACAATTTGTCCTTACTTGTTTTCTGGAGATTTTGGTCAATTTGAAGATTCATTTTATAAAGTAAAATGTAATGTAGGGTTTCTAATAGGGCCTAACTCATTGTTTTTTAGCGAAAAGTTTATTTATGATGTCTTAATGATTGTAATGTGTTTTAAACCTTACAGCTGTTTACTAGTATTTGGAATCTTTCCATTCCAATTCATACAGAATGGTCACAGTGTTCTACTGTTGTCTACAGTACCTAATAACCTTCCAAGTTTTTTCTATTAAGGAACAGAAAATAATTTAAGGCTAATATATTTTGGAATTTCAACCATCTTTCTAAAAACTTGTATTCTAAAGTATTAACCAGAACTGTAGTAGGTATCTGTGGCATACTATAATTCACACTATAATTACCATATAAATGTGTATATATGTGTGTACCTAGATAGACTAGATTAAGTATATACATATATAACTTATATAAAGCATATAATAAACATGTACATGTAGAATGTTATATATACTGTACTGCATAACTATGTCAGAAAAGTGTCAAGTGTTTTTATCTAAACAAATGCACTAATGTTTCTTTCTATTATTATATATTTCAGGGTTTGTATTTTTTGTCTTAATTTCAGAAGGAAGTTGTCATAACTTATGAATCAGATACAAAAATATGTGTATAAAAACCCTAGTTAATGTTAATCAAATAAAGAACTTATCACAGTGTTTTAGATCTATAGGAGACTGTAGTTTCCTTTTAGGAATTCATCATAATTCATCAGAGAATTGCACAGCAGGTTTATATAAATCCATAACTCCCAAATATTTCTCTCAGTACTAATTTTTATAGCACTCAGGTGTCCAAAACTGAGATCCAAAGACAATGCATGATAACCCTTCACCACATTACTTTCACAATGTTTCAGAGCTATGTCTTTTATTTTGGGTTTTCCAAATATCTCTCAAATCTATTCTCTCTGTATAATATTTTAAAAATACTTTTAGTTTTGGATGTTATAATTTCTTTCACAGATAACTGATGCATCTTCCTAATTCTCCTTATTTTTAGTATTGACCTTCTCCAATATAATTTGACTTTTTTATCTAAAATGGAATTTTTCTGAATCAAGTAAGCTCATATCACCTGCTAAAAATCAATCTCATTGCTTTCTTTAACAATTTCAGGTCTTCTTAACATGGCAAACAAGGTTTTTCAAATCTCTCTCTCTCTCTCTCTCTCTCTCTCTCTCTCTCTCTCTCTCTCTCTTTTTCTCTCTGTCTCCTTCCCTTTCACTCTCTGTGTGCGTGTGTTTCAGTCACATTCAATTATTCACCATTTTAAAAAATAAACTATATTTTTCATGTTGTTTCCTCTCACTTTTATGTTAGCTCAGAATATACTTATTTCTGGTCCTTCTTTTCTTAACCAAATTCCATTTGTCCTTTGAGTCTTAGGTTAGAAGCCCCTCCCTTCTGGGATGCTGGCATACCCCTTCCCAACTGCTCCTACATAGGACCACCTGCTTCCCCTCACACAATATGAAAACATGCAGCATATTGACTGTTGTCAGACTGGCATGGTTTTTCTCATCTGCTCTGCATGCTAGTGAAGAAATGAGCTTGGGAAGGTTGCATGGTAGTAACAGTATTCAGTTACATTATTAAAATTAAGTACATTTAGTATAGTACATGGAATAAAGTCCTTAATACCTCACTTACAAAGTCTATTTTCTAGATTTCTGAATGATCCACTCCACTTTCAGGTTTGTGAAATATATATCTCTTTTATAGTATTCACATTTTAAAATGACTGAAATGACCCCTATTTGTGGTCACAAACACAAACTCTGATTTTCCTAATACAACAGTCATTTTCAACTTATTCCTTTGGAAATGTTGAGTAAAACTGAACTAACTTTGAACAAATAAAAACTGATTATATATAATTTTCCTTTAATTCTTAATATTTGGAAGCTCAGATCATAGTTTTTCTTTTTTTACTTTTAATTTTTATTAATTATTCCATTCACTTATATCTCAAATGATATCCCACTTCCCTGTTACCCCTGCAAAAGACCCACATCCCCAAACTTCCCTCTTTTCCATTCCCTTTGTCTCCATGAAGGTGCTCCCCCACCCACCCATCCTCTTTTGCCTCACCCTTCCAGCATCTAGCTATGCTGGGTCATCAAATCTCCTAAGGTCCAAGGTCCTCTCCTTCCATTGATGTAAGACAAGGCCATCCTCTGCTAAATATGTATCTGGAGTCATGGATCCATCCCTGTACAGTCCTTGGTTGGTGGTCTAGTCCCTGGGAGCATTGGGTCGTCCAGCCAGATGATGTTCTTCCTATGGGGTTGCGATTTCCCTCAGTTCCCTCAGTCCTTCTGCCAGCTTCTCTACCAGGGTCCCTGAGCTTAGTCTGATGGTTGGCTCAAAGCATCCACATCTGCATTGGTCAGTTGCTTGTTGAACCTCCCAAGGAACAGCCACACCAAGTTCCTGTCAGCAAGCTCCCCTTGGCAACAACAACAGTGTCCAATGTTGCCGTGTAATGTCTGCAAACAGGATGGATTCCTAGGTGGGGCAGTCCTCGGATGACCCTTCCTTCAGTCTCTGCTCCATTTTTTGTCCCTGATCTTCCTTTGCACAGTAACATTCTGGGTTAAAAAGCTTTGATATGTGCATGTGTGGCCACCATCCCTCTGCCTATCTACTGGAGGTGATCTCTAAAGGTTCTATATCCCCTTCTCTATTAAAATCCTCTCCGTTGGATCCTAGGAAGCTCTCATTTCCCTGGTGTCTGGGACTCTCTAGTGGCTATTCCCAAGTCCTCATCCCCACCTGCTACATATTTTTATTTGATTTTCTGATCCTCTGTACCTCTCTCCTGTCCCCTCCAGTACCTGGTACTGCCCCCTTATTTTCTCCCCCTCCTCTCTCCCTCACAGGTCCCTCCTCTTCCCACCTCCCTCAATTATCCTGTTTTCCCCTCAATGCAGGACTGAAGCAACAACACCTTGTTCTTCCTTCCTTCTAAGAGTCATATGGTTTGTGGGTTTTATCATAGGCATTGCAAATTTTTGGCCTAATATCCACTTATTAGTGAGTACATACAATGTGTGTTCTTTTGTGATTGGGTTACCTCATTCAGGAACTATTTTCTAGTTCCATCCACTTGCCTGTAAATTTTATGAAGTCATTGTTTTTAATAGCTGAATAGTACTCCATTAGGTAACTATACCACATTTTCTGTATCCATTCATTTTAATTGTACAAGATGTCATTTCTTATGTATGGGTACTATTAAGATATCCTTGTCTGACATCAATGGGAGGGGATTCCCTTGTTCCTGTGGAGGTTTGATGCCCTAGCTTAGAGGGACGCTGAAGTTGTGGGGCGGGAGAGGGTGGGTGGTTTGGGGAGCACCCTCATAGAGGCAAAGAGGAGGGAAGAGAGGGCATATGTGGAATGAGTCTTTGTGGAGGGGTACCTGGGAAGTAGGGTATCATTTGAGATGTAAATGAATGGTATGATTTTTAAAAGGAAAAAAAATATATCCATATCATTAAAATACTATGTCAAGTGATTGTCTTGATCAGCTTCATAGGTCACCTGTACTTTACATAATAATATGCTTAAATAATTCCATACATACTCTTGGGAAACTTTCTTTAATACTCAGGGGAAGTACAGAGTAGAATCAGAAATTTTGTCCATACTATTTTAATACTATTTTAAATGGAAGTGCATTTATTGTAGGGTGCACTCCATTTTACCAAATGATTAACATATGTCTTCCGTGTAACTAAAACTGAACAAAGTTATAAAGTTCTTTACTCAACCTTCAGAACAGCACATCACATTATTTCTTTCTTTAATCATCCAAGATTCCTTTTCTATGTATGGTTATATGGTTTGATATTAAAGAACTAGAGTCATGAATAGGATTACTACATTTTTATTAATTTAACAGATTTTTGTTTTTGATAGTGATTCATAAGTAATCATAATTGAAATGGGACTAATAGAATGTAAAAGAATGTATATGAGTATACTGTAGCTGTCTTCAGACAAACCAGGAGAGGGCATCGGATCCCATTACAGAAGGCTGTGAGCCATCATGTAGTTGCTGGGAATTGAACTCAGGACCTCTGGAAAAACAATCAGTGCTCTTAACTGCTGAGCCATCTCTTCAGCTACATGCCATAAGTTTTTAAACTGTGTTTTGTCTAATGTACATATAGTTACCCCAGCACTGTCTTGTCTAAGAGATGCATGGAATATTTTTTCTATCATCTTTTATTTCACGTTATGTGTCTCATTATACTTAAGGTGAAATTGTTGTCCATAATATATAATTTTAGCTCCTTATCCTATTCAGTTTCTGTGATTAGTTAGTATAGCCAATTTATATTTAACAAAATAAATTTTAGGTAAAGACATTCAATTGTATTTTGACAATTTAAGCCTATTTTGTAATTCTTTCATATTTCTTTACAAGTAATCTTTTCTGTGGTTTGACTATCTTTGTATTTTTTATTTTTACATTTTTGCTAATTTTTCATGTATTTATTATAATTTTTTTCTTTTGAATTTGTTTGCTTTTACATAATTTAAATTACATACGAAAACTCTATGTATCTCCCCAACCAGAATACAATTTATGTTGCTCAAGTTTTGTTTCTTTTTATACTGTGCTTTAATTAACTTTTGTGATTATCATTATACTTAATATTTTTTATTAAATAATTTTATTTATTTACAAAAAAAGAGAATGTGATAGAATGAGGTTATCAAAGGACTATCTTTAAAGTTCCCCTAAACAGGGTAAATAATCTCTCATCATTTATTTGAGTTTTTAATGCAATGTTTAACACAAATGTAAAGAAATCTGATAAAAGAAATGCCCTCTGTTAAGAACATGTAATGTGGACTTTATCTACAGCTTTGAAATCAACAAAGGGAAAGCAATGAATTCCTTAATCTAAACAAGGATAAGGTGCTAATTTGCCTCCTTTTTGGTTATATCTTTTTAATCTCATATATTACAATGTTAATGATAGAAAACAAACTAGTAGATATCCACATTTATTTTACTTAGATGCAAAGGTAAATACCAGTCCTACTGCTATATTCTTGGTAAAAGAGTCATCCCTGCATACATAGGGATTATAAAGTGTCCAAGAATAAAATCTTTGTAGTTATCCCCCAACATCTCCTCCATCTACTCATCAAGTATGTGTAAGACTTGAGAACTGTAGCTTTTTCCAACACATGGTCTCTTTACCGTTATTTTTGTGTCATGGGAAAGACATAGTTGTCTTTAAATTTTATTTTACATTTTTTTACTGTAAAATAATATTTTAAAAACTACTACCAAAACCACTTCCATCATATAATTCAGATAAAAACATTGCAAAATTTTGCAAACTTCTTTTTTGCCCTGGGAGTAATTATTGTGAAAAAGCATAGACCCTTCGCCATTTATTTAGTTTCACAAATGAAGTGAACTGAACTTTAGATATATTTCCACCTTTTCCCCTCAGGTTTTAAAATATGTAGTAATTATAACTTACCAATAGGTGGCAATACAAGATAAGAAAGATGATTAGCAACGAAAAAATGTGAAACAGGCCTTAGGAAAATAACCTAGGTAAGGCAAATTCAGAAATAAAGAATGTATAAATTGCATTTAATTTAAACTTCCTAGTTAGATAACACAAAATTTTAGTTTTTTTCCCAGAAAAACATTCTGAGATATGAAGATAAACATGATTTTCAACAATTAGTAATAGTACTAGCTAGTCAGTTCTTCATTCTATTACAATTGAAATTTGTACAAAGGTTGTATTGTTTAAATATTTGTGTGAAATTTTATCCATTTAAAACATGTTAGGCTTTGGAAAATGTAGTAAAATAAAATGAACACACACACACACACACACACACACACACACACAAAGATGAAGTTGGCAGCTTTGATATCCAAAGAAATGACTTATAAGCTAAGAAATACACAGAAGTATTACTTAACTATTTCAGTAGAATATGCATTCCTTCCTTCATGTGTAGTTTGAAAAATGTGGACACAGTTTGTCTTTAGTTTACATTTTATTTTGTTTTTCCTTGTCCATGTATTTGTTATTTGCTTGTAAGTGTCAAATAGCAGTCATATTTTTGGATGAATTTCAAGATGTTTCACAGAAATAGAAAATAAATAAAATGAAGTGGCTACATTTATTTGAAGTTCACTTCCAGCCTGCATTTTTAACAATAATGCCATTTAATTGAAAAGAACTCTAACAAAACACATTTCATGCAGGCAGTTAGATACCGACAATGAAAAGCATTCATTTATGACAAATATTAATAAAAAGAAAGCCTTAGCTTAAATGTTACTTTGTAGTTCTTATTCTGTGATCTTGTGACTGTAAGAAAGTCATCTTCCTTTCCTTGCTATGACTTTTCAAATAGCTATTTTCTTTCTTGCTTGTTTCTTTTTCCCTTTTCGTTTATAGAGAAATATGGATATGAAGATGAAAAATAGTTTAAAACAACGTAAATAATTGTTTAACAATCTTAATCTTTTAAAAATAGACCCAGTACATTTTTTTTAAAAGGCACAGGTAAAACCTGCATTTTATATAGTTTTAGAAAGACATATCAGAATGTAAAGGCCTCCTACGGTTTTATATTCTCAATTCTTTAGGCACTTGGTCTTGCGAGATTACTCCTTTGGAAAATTGAATTGAGGTGTATTGGGGCAACTATTTTAGTTGATTCTTTACATCTCAATGCATTAATACTCAGAGGTCCCATTCTGTTTCAAGAGCCAGAAAGAAAAGAGAAGAGATTCCTGTATAAATGGTTTTTATTTGCCCATCCCTTTTCTACCTGTCCTACAACAAGTAGTTTATTGGAGGTAGCTATCGTTTTTGTTTATTTGTTCTTCAAGATTATATTTGGTATATTTTTGTATTATGTTTTTTGAAATATTCTTTGTCTGCACCATATATTATGATGCATAACATAAAAGTAACCTGGTGAATTAAAGTATAAATGATGAACTATATCTAACTCCCAATTGTAACTGTATTCTCTTGAAAGGAGCTATTGTTATACAAATGTTCCCTTTCTAGCTAAGGTAGAAATCAAAATAAACATAATTAACTCTCAATAGAAATGCATAAAATACTGTGGTGGGACAAAATATAAGTGGGCAAAAATGAATTTGTTAAAATTGATCTTTTCCATGTCTTCTTTTTAGTACCTTATTTCCAAGTAAGAAATTAAATATAATAGTGAGAAAGTGCATGGATTTTTTTATCTGCTAAACTTGCACTGGATTTCTGGATTCTAATAAAACTCTGACCATTAACTATTCTGTGTTTTTGAGTAATTTACAAACTTCAGTCACTTTGCTTGTAAAATAAGAATGTTGTTAACTAGATAATTGTTCTTTCTCTTTCTCTCTGTCTGTCTCTCTCTGTCTCTGTCTCTCTGTCTGTCTCTCTCTCTCTTTCTCTTTCCCTCCCTCCTCTTTCTATTATCCTTTCTTTTGTTCTTTGATTCCTTCTTTCTCTTTCTTTCTTTCTTTCTTTCTTTCTTTCTTTCTTCCCTTCCTTTCTCTCTTTTCTTCTCTTTCTCTTTTGTCACTCACTTTGTTCCAGTCCTTAGACTCAAACAGAAGACCTTAGACATACTAAAAAGCTAGCTACCACTGATAAATGAATACCTACATAACATATACAGTTATCATGATGACTATAAAGAGCCCCAAATGCCTACAACAGAGTTTTGCATACAACTGTTCAGTAAATGTCCTTTCATTTTCTTAATTACTAATACTTTCTGTCAAAATAATTTTATGACCTATACATGTTTGTAGTCATATGTGTGAGCATACATATTTGTGCTGTTTTCATTAATAGCAGTATCATTACCATCAGAATATAGCTGGGGAAGTAGAGGAACAATGAGATTTACTGTGTTGACTTGATTAAAAAAAACAAATGATCAAAGAGACAAAATAATAGACATTCTTGAATTCCTGACATTCCCAAATCTATCCTTCTATGCTGTTAACTATCCTGTTAATGTTTTAACTACTAATGGTTATTCTTCAGAACAGAAAATTAAATGATGACATGTTACCAGGAACACATTATCTAATTTTCCATAGAATGCTTGTACATATTTATGTTTATTTATATAGCAGTATTTCACAAATTTAATTTTATTTTAAGAAGCCTCTCCAATAATTTCTAACTTTGATAAGAAACTAGAAACCTAACCTGAAGCATTGAAAGATCAAATTAACTTAGAGTATCCTTAATGTTTTCTGGCTTGACTCTACTGCTAACATCTTTTAGCCCAGTAACTTAATGCATGTTCTTTGCATAAGTTTAATGAGGACAGACTTATGTAAACTAAAATTACATCACATTTGTTTACTGAAGTGTAAGGTACCCATTAGGCAAAACAGTCTAATTTAGAAAATGTTGAAAGATCCAAAGATTAAGGCAGAAAATAAACATGAGTCAGCACTTTCAAATACAAAGATTTTTTTTTTTTTTTTAGAAATAAAACCATATTTAGTCTTTTTAAAATCCACAACATTTTAATAGAATAGCCGAGATTTTAAATCATTGTAGCAAAATGGACTGTATCATTAATGAAGACATAATTGTTGAATGAATAACGTTTTACAGACTTTAATCAATATTTATATGAATAAACAGACTACTTTATACAAAAAGAACAAATAAGTAGCTCAAGATCTTGAACCATACAAATGATTTTACATTGTAATTTTACACTATATAATACTTTCAGAAATATTACTTCTAGTAAGAAATCCTAGAGACAAAATGGCTGAAGCAACTGTATATTGTTGGGTTAAAAGAGCAAATATTTGAATATTTCATGGGCAGTTGTAAATATAAACTGAATATTTATATATATATATTTCTTTTTTTCTTATTCACAGGATCAAATTTTAGTTAAGGGAGATTTAGCAAATTATCACAGAAGGTTTCTTTTCAAGAGAGTCAGGTAATAACTATTCTAGTTTTTCATCTTTCTCCTAGTAATTTATCTTTTTTCAATTTGTTCCAAATTTCCAACACTGAAGACTTCTCCCACTACACTTTAACTTCTCCCTTAGGTCCAGAAAACAAAGAAATCAACAAAAGATTCAATATAGTCACTGTTGCCCAGAGTGCAAGGTCATATGCTTTAGTGCCTGTGTGAGCTGACAGTGATTAACTAGTCCTAGCAACAGTTTTGTTCCCATTTAATGTACAGATTTTTGTGTTGCTTATGGTATCTAAGAGAAATATTACCTTCAATGAAAGGAGAAAATATTTTCAGAATATGTAAAACATTCCTGTAGTAGATGTAATTTTAACTCTCATGCTTTCAATACTAAATTATCAGTTGTGAAAATAACAAATGTATAAACCCATGTAGCAAATACATGTATTTATTCCCTTATCAAAAGATGACCATCATATTGTAAATAACAACAAAACCATGTCTCGGAACACTCTATGTTCCATAGTTTCATGAGTATATGAGGATGAGAAATATTGAAAGAAAATTACTGCTTGATGACCAGAAAAAAATCTGTAAATTTTAGAATTTTGTCTTCATTCCTATATCCTCTCTTAATGAGTAAACATTTTTCCAATCAAAATTTACTATCCCTGACCTCAGCCTGTACTACAGAGCAATAGTGATACAAACTGCATAGTATTCATATAGTAACAGACAAGTTGAGCAATGGAATAGAATCAAAGAATTAAACTCACATACCTGTGGACACTTGATTTTGAGAAAAGAGGTCAAAACTTACAATGGAAACAAGAAAGCATCTTCAACAATTGGTCTTGGATGCCTGCATGTAGAAAATGCAAACACCATATTTATCACCTCATACTAAACTCAAGTCCAAATGGATCAAGGACATCAACATAAAAACAGATACACTAAATCTAAGAGAAAGTGAGAAATAGCCTTGAAACCTTGTTTACATTGGAACAGGCAGTAATTTTCTGAATAGAACAATGATTAATAAATGGGATGCCATGTAACTGAAGAACTTCTGTAAGACAAAGGATACTCTGAATAGGACAAAATGGCAGCCTATACATTGGGAAAAGATCCTTACTGACACTACATCCAACAGAGGGTTTATATCCAAAATATGTAAAGAGTGCAATGAGTTAGGTTACTATGACTCAAATAACACAAAATGTGGAGTATAGAGCTAAACAGATAATTCTCAATAGTGGAATCTTAAATGGCCAAGAAGGACTTAAAGTAAACTTCAAGACCCTTATTAGCATATATTTTTCTCAATCAACTACAATAAGAGTTCAACATTCCCTCTAACCCACCACCCATCAGAGATAGTGGGGGGAAAAAAAGGTTACTAAGATATAGACAAGTGAATATGCTTGGAAATGTTTATTTGTGGCAATTCTAAACTTTGTTCTCAGTCCAGTGTGCTAGCAAACACAAAACACAAATCAGCCTCTGCAGTCCAGTCCATTTGGCATATGGCACATATGAATCAGCAAAGGCAGTTCAATCCAGAAGAAACCTTAAGTCTTGCAAAAGAGCTGGAGTTTGAAGAAGCATCATGAACTGGCAGGAACCTAAGAAGAAGTTTTTTTTTTTTAGTTTTTCTCTATGAAGTCCCCCACAAGCAAAGCTCAACAATGAAATTAAGATGAACCAATACAAGCATGTCATTAGCAAAGAATAGTGCGCTACCGTTGTTTGAGATGTCATATTTATATTCCTTTTTAAACATCATGCATTCTTTCATTTGTTTGCTATACCAAAATATCCTTTCAATAGTGTCTGCTTCCATGAAACATTCTTTCATATGCCTGCTTTAACAAAACAATATTTTACCTGTGCACCCCAGCAAAATATCATTTGATGTAACTAACTTTCCATAGAAACAAGAAGTTTTCACTTAGACCCTTAGTTATTAGGGAAATGCAAATCAAAATGACCCTGAGATTTCACCTTATACCAGTAAGAACTGCTAAGCTCAAAATCTCAATTGACAGCACAGCACATGCTGTTAAGGATGTGGAGCAAGGGAAACACTCCTCCATTGCTCTTGGGATTGCAAACTTGTACAACCACTCTGCTGGTTTGTTAGGAAATTGGAAATAGTTTTACCTGAAGGCCTGGATGTACCACTACTTGGCATATACCCAAAGGATGTTCCACCATACTTCAAGGATGCTCTATCATATAACATGGATACATGCTCCACTATTTTCATAGCAGCTTTATTCCTAAGAGCCATAAAATGGAAACAACCCTAATGTCCCTCAACCTACAGAAAATGTGGTTCCTTTACACAATTGAATACTATTCAGCTATTAAAAACAAGTACATCATTAATTTTGCAGGCATATGGCTGGAACAAGAAAATATTATCCTGAGTAAGGTAATCCAGACCCCAAAGAAGATGTATGATATGTAGTCACTGATAAGTTGATATTAACCATAAAATAGAGTACCCATGATACACCCCACAAACCAAAGAAGTTAAACATAAGGAAGGACCATGTGAGGATGGTTGAATTTTATTTAGAATGGGGAACAAAAAGATATGGGAGGCAGAGAGAGGGAGGAACCTGGGAGGAAAGGGGGGGAGTATAGGGGGCAGGGTCATGTGTAAGGAGAGAGAGAAGAGAAGCCTAGAGGGACAGGAGAAAGAATGAAAATCTGTAGCTGCCTAAAAGGAGTGGGAGGGTGTGTATAGTTATTTAGGAAGTCCAGAGACTTGGGATGGAAGAGGGTCACAGGATCCAATGCTGGTGAACTTAGCTGGGATGCCTAACAGTGGGAATATTGAGCCTGAAGATACTACCTCCATTAGCAAGGCCTGACCATCAATTTAGGGATAAAGGCACCAGCGCTCCCAGAAAATAAACAAAAAAAAAAAACCAAACAAACAAAAAAAGAACTGTCTAAAAGAAATGTAGGGATAAAGATGGTGCAGAATGAAGGAATAGTCAACCAATAACTGGCTCACTTTGAGACCCATCCCATTGACAAGTACCAATGCCTGCCACTATTAAATAAAACGGTGTTATGCTTACAGGCAGGAGCTTAGCATGACTGTTTTCTGAGAGGCTCTACTCAGCAGCTGAGACAGATGCAGGGGTCAACAGGAAAACATTGGAAGAAGCTCAGGGACTCTTATGGAAGAGCTAGGGGAAGGATTGAAAGAACTGAAGAGAATGACAACCTCATAGAAAGGCCAACAGTATCAAGTAACCTGAACCCCTGGGGCCTCTTAGAGATTGAGTCACCAACCAAGAAGTATTCATGGGCTAGACCAAGGGTCCAGTCACATAATGTGGTAGAGGGATGCCTTGTCTGGCCTTAGTGGAAGAGTATATGTATAATCCTGTAGAGACTTGATGCCCCTGTGGAAAGGCTATAACCTGGAGGGACAACCCTCTCAGTGGTGAAGGGGAGAAGATGAAGGGAGGGACTCTGGGATATGGGACTGGGAGGGATTACAATGTTGGAAAAATAAATAAATAAATCCTTTAAAAACTAAAAAAATCACTTGATTACTATAAAGAACCTTGTGAAAAGTACATATTGCAGTATATGCTGTCTTAATAATGACAGTTCTGAAAAAAAAAGCTTTACTCTAAAACACCATATTTATCAACTCACTGATTTATTTATAATCATCTTATATTTTATTGTCATACATGGACAGATTATATTTGTGGGTTGTTTTTAACCCTTTTATATATTTTAGTACAAACTAAATTTTTGTTGTCATAGAATAAAAAGTAAGGTTTACCCATGCAAAAATTCATTGCATTCTAAAATGTTAGTGCCATTGAAGGATAGACTTGTTCATGTGTTCTGGATCTTTCTGGATGTACCTGCTTCTTTGCTTGAGCTGATATTATATTACTTATGTTTGCTTTATTGTCATGAACTTTGATTTCTACATTAGTCTTGGTTATTGTTGCTTTTAGTGACTGAAATGTTTCACACAAATTCAGTTAGTCAAGGCTGTTCATTAAATGACACCCATCATTGTATCCAGGAAAGCAAAGAGATTCAGATTTCTGCTAAGTGTAAAAATGATATAGGATGCAAAGAAGAGGTAAGGAATGGGGAGATAATGTCAGAATTAACTGTAGAGAGATAACACAATGTTGATAAGACTTGCTGCAGTCTCAGAAAGTTCATGTTAAAGTAGAGTGATGCCATTCCCAAATTCTCTATGTTCTCTAAGGAGAGCATTTCAATTAGCAATAATCGCACCATGGATAAACCTCATTGGCTATGATATTGTCACTGTGCAAAGCTATGAAGAGTATTTCATTAATTCATTTGTACCAACCCTAACTCTTCCTGCTTATTTTCTGATTGGTAAACAACTGCTAAATCTGGCCTAGCTGTGTATTTTTCTTTGTTAGAGTAAGTTACTTTATGCTCCAACCTTTTAGAGAGGGAAGTTTCTCTTGATTTAGTACTGGTACTCTGAACCAATGAATTAGTGTCTAACTGTAGAGTATTTCTATTAACAGGTCAAGCAGGATAGCTTAACTAATGGTACATTTTTTACCCTTTATTAATAATAAGGATGATATAGTTTTGGCCTTAAATAACCTTAGGTTTGTTTTTTCAATTTGCTCATGTTGACTAGGATATGGAGAAAGAAACACCCCTCCATTCCTGGTGGAATTGCAAACTGGTACATCAACTCTGGAAATCAGTCTGCCAGTTCCTCAGAAATTTTGAAATAGAGCTAACTGAAGACCCAGATATACAATTCACAGTATATACCCAAAAGATACCTCACCATACCACAGGGGCATGTGCTCCACTATATTCATAGCAACCTTATCTGTGATAGCCAGAAACTGGAAACAACCCAGATGATCCACAAATGAAGTATGGATACAGAAAATGTGGTTCATTTACTCAATGGAATACTACACAGCTATTAAAATGAGGACATCATGAGTTTTGCTGGTAAATCTATGGACCTAGAAAATATCATCCTGAATGAGGTAACTCAGACCCAAAAGGATATGCATGGTATATATTCACTAATAAGTGGATATTAGCCAAAAAATACAGAAGACTAGGATACAATTCACAAAACTCAAGAAGGTTAACAAGCAAAAGGGCCAAAGTGAGCATGTTTCAATCCCTCCTGGGAGAGAGAAAAAAAGCAATCAAGGGAGGAAGAGAGAGTAGGGAACCTTTTTTGGAGAGGGGAGGGGAAAAGAGAAACATAATCAGGTATTAGGGTTGGCAAGAGAAAAGCCTTGATGGCCAGCATAATGAATGGAAATATACAACCTCAGGGATGGTGGAAGTTAGGAGACCCTCTAGAATGTACTAGAGACCTGAGAGGTGAGAGACTCTCAGAACTCAAAGAGAGGGACCATAGAAGAAATTCCTATCAGTGAGGAGAGGGAAATTGTAGATCCCACTTCCAGTAGAAATTCAGGGAATCAAATGGAGTGATAGGGTTGCTATCCCACAGTCAAAAACTTTGACCCAGAATTGTTCCTGTCAAAAAAAAAAATGCAGGGACAAAAATGGAGAAGAGCCTAAGAAAAAAGAGGTCCTGTGACAGGCCCATATTTGTATCCAGCTCAAGACGCTCGAAGGTCTCACAATGTAACTGATGCTATGGTGTACTTACAAACAGGAGCCTAGCATTGCTGTTATCTGTGAGGCCCAACAAGCAGCTGACTAAAACAGATGCAGATATTTACGCCAACCCATGGTTTGAAGTCAGGGACCCCTGTGGTTAAATTAGGGAAAGACTGGATGAAGCTGATGAGGAGAGCATAGGAAACCCCATAGGAAAACCAGCAGCCTCAACAAACTTTAATCCGAGATATCTCTTAGACACTGAGCCACCAACCAGGCAGCAAGCTGATATGAGGCCCCATCCACATATACAACAGAGGACTGCCTGTTCTGGCCTCAGTGAGAAAAGAGGTGTCTAACACTGGAGAAAGTTGAGGCCACGGGGAGTAGGGAGACATGTTAAGGGTGGAATATGGGGGTAGGGGTGGGGGCATCCTCTTGGAGACAAGGGTGGAGGATGAATGGGAAGAAGAACTATGGGAGGGTGAATCCGGAGTGCAGTAATGAATGGGCTATAAAAAAATAAAATTAAAAAAAAAGGAATATAGTTTATTCTAGTACATAATTTTATGCCAGTGTCTCACTTTAGGATTTTGAAATAATTTTAAAATAACTTTACAAATTCATTGTTCTTTATTTTTAGTGCTTTACTTGGGGTAGTACCTTGTTAAGAATTACAGTAACTAAATTGCACTGTCTTAGAGACTCATTTGGGCACAAGGGATGTCTGCTTCACCATTAATAAAGTTGTGTTATTTTCTCTCAAATCTACCTGTCTTATGGTAACTTGTAATATAGAGAGAACTGTATAAGGAAGCAAGGGAACTTGACTCTACTCATGATTATATAATTTTTGATATATATATATATATATATATATATATATATATATATAATTTCAAGACAACCACATGAGATTTTGAGTTTCTGTTTTCATGAATATAAAATATGAGCTGAGCTGAACTTTTATTTTTTTTTCTTTTGCCCTTTGAATATCCTAATTCTGATACCTAGTATGGGAATGAAAAGAATAAAAATGAAGAGACAAAGCTGTGAGATTTAATTATTGATAAAAGTAACCCATAGGAATCTGGGGACACATACCTCCACTGATCAATTTAATTTTGTGGCATTAAAACTGGGTCTGTATGGAAGATGCAACCATTCTATATACCTATATTGGTATGCAAAAGATGTTGTAAACTTAGTTTTTAGGATACTCAGCAAATCCTAGATATATCTATTAATTAAAATTTCTATCCTTAACCTTTTATCTGCATTTTGTTCAAATGGAAATTAAAACATCCTGTTTGTGGTGGCAATAATTTAATTTTACCATTCATAAAAATAAATTAAACCTAAGATTTATAGGCAATTAAGTAGAAACAAGTTACCTCTATTGTAAAACATGTTTCTAACTCCAACATGTTGAAACTGAATTTAGCCTACCAGTATTTGAAACCAGTAAATGGCATTTTCTTGTTACATATGCATGTTCTTCTACGTCCCCTAGCTCCAGAATATACAACACCAGTGACATTGTCAGTGCTACATGAATGCTAAAATATCTTTATTTATATCCAGTCTTGATTATCTCCTTTGTACTTGCCCATAAATAGCTGAATATTTTACTGAGATTGGTTTATAAATCAAGAATTACAAACTAATGGAGGCAATACCGAGCAGCCAGCTTAAAGGGTAAATGTTTGAATTCATAAACTGTTTCAAATCTCCTTTGACCTTTCCCCCTCTCTCTTTTTATATTGACTGTTCTAGTTTAGGTCTAAAATGTTTGGATCTTTATGGACAGAACTATGTACTTATTTTATATGTAAATATTCGATATCAGTTCTGTATTAAGAAACTAAAGATATGAAAATTGTAGTATTTGTTGGCCAGTGAAATGAATCACAGATGTACACAGACACAGAATACAGTCATTTTCTACAATGAGAGAAATAGTGATAATGGCACTTGCTACCCAGTCAATAGCAATAAAACCAAGTCACGACATTATTTGGAGTCAGTGAGAATTATGAAAAGATCATTCTATTTTATAAATCAGACTGTATTTGTACAGGTTTCTCCAGGTGATCTGTATTCAGATTACAATTTTAAAACTGAGCCAACAATATACAGCTGGTAAAGACACTTGTTTCTAGTCCTGAAGACCTAATGCCACCCCACAGAACACATGCAGTAGGAGAGTAGGAGAATGCCACAAGTTGTCCTCTAAATTCTAATCATGCACTTTGGCATCATATATATATATATATATATATATATATATATATATATATATATATATATACACACATACACATACAGAGTGTGGAAAAATGTAAATGCACACACATAGATAAATATACACACACTCAAAATAACTAAATAATAAATAAATAAATAAATAAATAAATAAGTAAATGTAATAAATTTTAAAAGCTTTGGACTAAGCAAATGTTTTTATGCAGCCTTAACACTTAATACCAGAGCATCATACAAAAACATTGTACTTGTAGTACAACATGGATTTGTATATCTCGTACTCAGTCTTATACACAGTATTTTTAAAGCTTTTTCTAAGGTACACTAAATATCAAGCTTGAACACAGTGATTTTAGCAACTTCCCACTTTTAATAAGTGGATACTAGACGTAAGGAGATGACAAGAATCTTAAGAGACATGTACAATAATCAAATATTCAAGTAGACTGGACAGCACTGTTATGTGTGAGCAGGTTTGTGGTTGTGCAGAGGACTAGGAAAGAACTTACTATGAAGTGAAAACAACTCAGTCTTTTAAAGTATTTACAACATTGACCTGAGATTTAGGTTTCAAAGTATAAATAAATTAATTTAAAATGATCTATTGGTCAACAAAATGAATCACAAATATACACAGAAATACAAATGACTCATCTTATATAAGCCCTGTATTTTTTCCTTAAATATTTTACACTTGGGTTCTGATGTGAGTTTTAGCATAACACCTAGCTGTAAATATATTATGCTTCTGTAAGTAACTTAGGTTATCTAGTACTTTTCTCTTTCTCTTTGTCTGTACCATCAATATTTAAAAGACATAACCTATTTCTTCTTGGAAAGCTATCATCAAATAAAAAAGCTATTTTGATAGCAGCAACCAAAAGATATCTTTAAACTTTTTATGTATGTAGAAGATTCTGTCAGAAAGAAAAGAAAACACCTAACAATTTAAAATAAGAAAAAAGTATTGAAAGCTATGGAAATTGGAGAAATGAAAATATTGTTCTTTCATTGAAACTTCTGTAAAACATAACAGCCCTTAGAATGTATAGCAAAAATCCAGACCATTTCAGTTTTCTGTTACCAACCTCTGTCAAAGATTATGACGTTGTTACTTTAGAAGCTGTAAATGTAGAAAGTAATCTCTACTTCTTTTTGTACTTGTATCCTTCAGTAGTGTCAACTCCTTAACCAGTTGGTGCTGTAAAGTATTTGTATAAGGTCTCTGAGCTACTGAAACAAATTACAATAGAACTAATTACTTAAAAATATAAATTTATTAGGTCTGTGAGAAATGCCTCAGTGGTTCAGAACATTGGCTGCTATTTAAAGAATACCAATGTTTGATACCTCATGTACATATGATGGCTTCCAAATATCTTTAACTGCAGTTCCATGTCACACATATTCTACAAAGATATAGATGCAAGTAAGACACTCCTATACATATAAAAAAGGGAATTTATCTTTTCATAGTTTTGAAGGCATAAATCTAAGCTCTTTATCATTGAGTTAAAATTAAGGAATATAAAGGTGAGAACCATTGTTCTTGTGTAGTATCAAGAGGAAATCTATTTGTTTTCTCTCTTTGGGATGGTAATTGTTGAAAATCTGTGACTTGGTTTGCATTATCACCCAAATGACTCCTCAATATTTGTGTTGTCTTTTCCTCTGTGTAGAAGTTTGTATGATCTCCCTTACTCTCATTTCTATAATGCTACTGGGTTTATAGTTAGGATCAATACAGAAAACTTAGTATGACTCTCAATAAATTTAATGTGATTACACCTAAAAACAACTTTGTTCATACAAAGTAAGAATTATATTTATCAGGGATTTCTTCAAGCAATATCTTACAATTATAGTATATATGTAAATAATACTTTTCTTAGATAATTTATATTGTTGGATACCTGGGTTTTCTACACAAGATTTTCTTTTCCCAGCTCAGTCATTTCTGTGTAGATGTCCCATCATGTTGAATTGCTAATTTTTTCGTGTTTCCATTGGTATTCGAATTTAGCATCTTTACTTTTTCAATCATGTACCTACTCTGGCTTCCAAAACTTATGCTAGGTAATGCTGATATTATAAAATATCAAGATCTAGTAGAAATTTCATTAAAAAAATGCTTAACATTCAATAACCTATTTCTAGCCAGTGTCCACAGTTCTTCAAAATAAAACTGATGAGCAAAAGCCTTTTCAAAGTTTATAACATGGTTTAATTGTGAAGAATATGCATAGAATGCTTGGCAATTTTTACTTTTGCCAACCACACATAAAATCTTTCCAACTAGAAACTGTTGCATATTGCCTTAATTTCAGCCGTGTTATTTTACTTACAGAAATTAAATGCTCTTGGAAGTAAAGAATTAGGGTAACCACATCTCTTTAGCTAGAATTAGCCTATGTATATGAAAGTTAAGCTCTTCAGATGCTCCAATTCCTCCTTTGGCTTGACTGGCCATATGTTTATGGGCCACCAAAATGGTTCAGTGATGAAAAAGTTTGCTGTTAAGTTTGAAACCTGAGTCTATTGCAGGGAATGGACTTCTGCAAGTTGTCCTACTAGGAAAAAATATCTCTTACATTTGAAATGATTAGAACTTAATTATACAGCTTGAGGTCACTTATAATTTTTAAATGCTGTCCTACTGCATACTCACCTGTTTATTTGACCTTTAAAAAAACAATGTTATCAAACTCACTTGTATTGAATTTCCTATATAATTAACATTTACAACCCAAGCTAATATATAGCTATAATAGCTATAATATTACATTATTATTCTTTCATGTTCCTGAACCAAACTAATATATATATATATATATATATATATATATATATATATATATATATATTATAAATATATATATATAATTTGCTGAAAACAACAGCCATAGAAGATGAAAATATTCTTAAAATGAATATTTTTTATACTATAGAATATAACACTTGGATATTAGTAAATAAGGTATTTGTAGTTCAATTTATTATATGGATTACTTGGGGTCAGTTGGAACCAGTGATTTAAGTGCTTGTAAAACTCCATTAAAGACTTCTGCAAAGCACCTTATTACATCTCCATGTGATGATTTCTGCACTTTTTATAAAGTCAGAGCAAAACTCTTGTGAAAGGCAGACACATACAGTTATACAACAAAAATATACATTGAGACACACAGTTACCCATTCAGATACAGACACAGACACAAACACTGGATCAGATTCACAAGACAGCTCTAAGTTTGTCAGAGAATCAAATTCATAACTGACAGTGTAAAAATAACATAAGACATACATACATATACATGAACACACACACACACACACACACACACACACACACACACACACACACACAAATAAGTAAAGGTAATAAAAAATATGAGTGCAGTGCTTGTCCAAAGTCAATTTCACAACAGTTACTTGAAAATCACTTGCTGACTCATTTTTTTTTTTTTATTTTTCTGGTTAAAACTTTTCTTTAGTGCGTGATTTTTGTACATTTTGATTAACATGTACAACATTCAGCAAGATGATTCAAGAAGAATATATAACGATTTACATATAAGGAAGAAAGCTTTCAGAAAAAATTATCTAGTTCTCTATAAGGTATGCATTATCCATATTTTCTTTTTATTATCTTTATTACAAATTTTAACTCCTTCATTTATTCACTAATTTTGTTCTGAATAAATCTATCTGATTGCTGTAGTTACCACACTTTAGTAGACCAAATACTGGGATTAAATGTAATAAATTCATGGGGAAATCAATCTATTTGTATTTATCTAACAATAAGCCTACACCAAAATGTTATCATACCCTATGTGTGACTTCTTTATTTTTCTCTTTTTTTATTTCTTTTTCAAAAATCAAATCATAACTTTTACTTTTTAACACAGGTGTTATAAACACAAAAATGCAGGATGTGGGAAATGAGATGACACAGGAGCATAGGTGTTCAGGGAAAGTACAGATATCTTTCAGAACAGGGTATCAGCTGGGTCAGGGGTCAGGTCACTGTGACTCTGCCTATGATTCACTTGTCCTTATCTAATTTGGTACTATCTGCCAAAGCTGCCTATGTACAAGGTCTATGACTACTCAGGCTGACAGATTTCAACAAAAGCTGCCTGTTTACAATAGTTTATAGCCCTCTGTTTCTGTGTTTTTCCACAGAGACCCAAGACTTTGTGTTAGCAGGCATGTATATCAGGCCTATTATTTGATTTTAAGCTTATGGCTGATTTTAGGCCTTTAGCATGTAAGCAGAGCTGACCCTGACATCTCCTCCCTTCTCTAAGTGTAGAAGGACTGTGGAGATTCTAATCTTGCCAAGTCGGGGATAGAGGCCTGATCTCCAGTAATTAAAGGGGATCTTGTAATGACTCCAGTCCTCCTGTCATTGTCCAGTGAGGCATGAGGGCCATACCCGTTCTGATGTCTTTTTCCTGGACATCAACTCCTATGCAGTGCTGATGTATTTTTTAAAACAACTTGCTGAATGATTGAAAAGGAATTTTTTTTCTTTTGTCAGAGGAAATTCTGGTTAATTTCTGTTAAAAATCTATATGATCTGACAATAGTCATTATCTCTCTTAAAAATGTTTTTAAAGGATAGAAAACTTGTTTGTTTTTCACACAACATTCTAAATATTTTAAATTTAACATGCACTTTAAAAGACAGTATTAATGTAATCCACATACACATTGTTGAGATGTCATTCTATTGAATCATCTCCATGTTTGATATAGTTCGAAAGAAACTTTGATGTTAACTATTACCCTTATTTTGATTCACTAATTACTTTTTGCCCAAATTTTTCATGACTCTTCCAGTCTGTCAATGTCAAAACATATAACACTGATTACTTTTTTTTTTTTTTTACCAAATTATGAAGGACTATTCCAGTCTAGAAATGTAGGTATATATGTGCATTTATCTACTAATACAATACCAATGAAAACTGAATATGTACCCAACTGAAATGAAATAATCTGTATCTGATAATACAGATGCTACATATACTAGAAAAGAACATCTCTATATCTAACTTTGATAGAGTCTTTATTCATTATAATGGAATACTGGCACCTAATATTATAAAAATAAGATTTTGAAAAAATATAATCATTATAAATAAAAACATTCCAGTAACTAAAAATTTTGTTACTCTTTCCACAAATGCAGGCAGGTTCATCACCCAGTGTTTGGAATGAGTTTAACAATTGTGGCACATCCTTAAGTCAAAACACAGTTTAAAAAATTACAATATGAAACTTTAAGATCACACTGGAAAATTTGGTATTTATTTCCTTTTGTGGAAATTTCCAGATAAAGTTGCATGGGTTTGGAGTAATAAGAGGGGGTGTTAATACCTTATTTATGTTCTGTAACTCACTAATATATAGATAAAATGTTAAAATTTTGATTTCTTAAGATGCAATAACATTTCAATCAAATGAAGCAAAGCTAATAGCAATCCGATGCTAAAGAAATATTCAAATAATTCCAATATGTTTTAGTTCCATAGTTTACAGAGTTTATGCCACAAAGCTAAGACACATAAGAAACTTTGTATAACTATAATTTTCATATAACCTGTTAACTCCCTGTGGGCCTGAGTGTTGTATCATGAATGGCTTGGCACCTTGACATGATTGTGGGGACATGAAGTGCTGATAAAAGGACAGATATATAGATATAAATAAAAAAAATGGGAGTGGCAAGTGGGCTATATTCACTCTGGTGGAGGTACATCTACTGAAGAGCAAAATTAAACTTCAAGATGTTTATTATTTACATCACAGGAAGAATAATTAGCTATTTTCAGTAGATGGTTCCTATAGGCCAGCAATCTCAGACTATAAACATCCAGGACATGGTAACTGGATTGCTGAGTTTAAAAAAAAAAATAAAAACATAGCAATCTCACCTAGACAAGTGGTAAACTTTGGCAAATTCCCACCTGTCTGAAACATTGATTCAATTGTTCTGTTCCTTAATTGAATATTATTTTCTTTATTTACATTTCAAATGTTACCCCTTTCCTGGTTTACCCTCCAGAAAACCCCTATCGCACCCCCCTTCTCCCTGCTACTATGAGGGAGTTACATCACCCACCCACTCTTGCCCCCCCTGCCCTGCAGTCTCCCACACTGGGGCATTGAGCTTTCACAGAGAAGCAAAGGTCTCTCCCTCCCATTGAGGCCCAACAAGGCCATCCTTTGAGATTATATATATATTATATATATATATATATATATATATATATATATATATATTATATGATATGTGTGTGTGTGTGTGTGTCTGTGTCTCTGTGTGTCTCTGTGTGTGTATATGTCTGTGTGTGTGTCTGTGTGCATGTGTGTGTGTGTCTGTGTGTGTGTGTCTGTGTGTGTGTGTGTGTGTGTGTGTGTGTGTGTGTGTGTGTGTGTGTGACTGGACCCATGGGTTCATCCATATGTACTCTTTGGTTGGTGGCTTAGTCCTTGGGAGCTCTGGGAGGCCTGTTTGGTTGATATTATTGTTCTTCCTATGGGATTGACAACTCCTTCAGCTCCTTCAGTTCCTTCAGTCCTTTCTCTACCTCCTCCATTGGGAACCATTTGCTCAGTCCAATGGTTGGCTGCAAGCATCTACCTCTGTATGTGTCAGGATCTAGCAGAACCTCTCAGGAGACAGCTGTATCAGGCTCCTGTTAGAAAGCACTTCTTGGCATTTGCAATAGTGTCTGTGTGTGGTGACTGTATATGGAATGGATCCCCAGGTGTGGCAGTCTCTGGATGGCCATTCCTTCAGTCTCTGCTCCACACTTTGTCTACATATTTACTCCCATGAGGATTTTGTTCCACTTTCTATGAAGGACTGAAGCATCCACACTTTGGTCTTCCATTTTCTTGAGTATCATGGAGTCTGTGAATTGTATCTTGAATATTCTGAGCTTTTGGGCTAATATCCACTTATCAGTGAGTATATACCATGGTGTTCTTTGAGATTGGGTTACCTCACTCAAAATGATACTTTCTAATTCCATCCATTTTCCTTAGAATTTCAGGAAGTCACTTTTTTGTTGTTTTTTTTTTTTTGTGTTTTGAGGTTTTTTTTTTTGTTTTTGTTTTTGTTTTGCAGTCAACATAAACTTTTTAATAATGACCTTTTTTTTTTTTGCTTTTATAACATTTTAATTGCATGCAAATATTAAGGTTAGGTCTAGGTTGAGGACCTAGCAACACAATAATACAATAGATGCAAATAGTCAAGGACCAAACAAGACAATTAACACAAATAGTCAAAGAAGAAGTGGAGCAATAAACAAAGTTCTGTGAACACTCCCGTGATCACTGTTTCTAATGTCTTATCAGGATGACCAAAATATCTTAGCCTACTTCCCTGTCCTAGACCAAAGTCATTTTGTGTAAATGTACCATATTTTCTGTATCCATTCCTCTGTTGAGAGACAACTGGTTTATTTCCAGCTTCTGGTTATTTATTAAAAATAAGGCTGCTTATAAACATAGTGGAGCATTTGTCCTTGTTATATGTTGGAGAATCTTTTGGGTACATGCCCAGGAGTGGTATAGCTGGCTTCTCAGCTATATCCAATTTTCTGAGGAACTGCCATACTGATTTCCAGAGTGATTGTACCAGCTTGCAATCCCACCAACAATGGAGGAGTATTCCTCTTTCTCCACATGCTCACCAGCATCTCTTGTCACCTGAGTTTTTAATCTTAGCCATTCTGATAAGTGTGAGGTGGGATCTCAAGTTTGTGTGGTTGTGCCCATCTTAACAATTGCATTTACTCAAGAATTTCTCAACATGCCACAGCAGAGCTTTAATTTATTGATTATATCTAATTAAAGTTTCCTGAAATGTGTTATACGTGTTTCCAATCTAACAAAACATATTATGCTTTCATTTAATGCTATATTAATGAGTCACAGTCATTATTTCAAAATACAAGTTTTTATAGAGTCTAGATGCTGCAGTGATCACAGAGGAGGTCTGAGCCTTTAATTTTTTACTTATTTACTTATTTATTTAGTAAAATGACTTTGGTGTGAACTTTCATTTGAATTTCTTTCATATTTCTTTTTATAGATATAAAATATTAATAGTTTGAGCAATATGAATTTCTTAATATACAACTTGTTATTGGATTGAATGTTGAAACAATACTATTCTGGATAGTCCATATCTTATTTACCATTCTCAAGATTTCCTGTGAATTGGCTGCAGGATTCAGAACACTTTTATTATTACATACATTGAAAATCACATCATGGACTTCATAAACCTGTATGCAATTCTTTTTTAGCATTATTTACACAGAATTAAAACATATTAATTATCACAATTTAGAAAAAATAAAATAATGACCTACTGTAGGGTATAAAGTAAGAGTGACTAAATAAGTGACAAATAGTCAGATAGCAATAATCCTGTTGAAAAATTCTGTACTTAAGTGTTTTCTTTTCCATCAATTGTATTTGACTGAAAATAGCAATCCAGATAAAGAAATATTTTCTATCATTTGTGACTATTGTGAAGGGGGTCTTTTCCCTAATTTCTTTCTCAGCACGTTTATCATTTAAGAAGAGGAATGGTACTGAGATCTCTGAGCCACATTGCTGAAGTTGTTTATCATATGTAGGAGCTCTCTGGTGCATGTTTTGGAGTAGTTTATGTATACTATTATATCATCCTTAAATAGTGGTATCTTGACTTCTTATTTCCAATTTTTATCCCTTTGATCTCTTCTTGTTGCCTAAATGCTCTGGCTTGAACTTTGAGTACTATATTGAATAGACAATGAGAGAGTCGGCAGCCTTGTCCTGAAGCAAGTGAAAGATTTGTATGAAAAGAACTTCAATTTCTGTAAATTTTCGGTGGTTAAAGACCACTGATCTACCCAGACGGGCAAGTCCCCCTTCCAGGTGATGGGATCCTCACAATGCCCTAGGGTTGCAGCTGAATCAGTAGCCACCAAGCCTCTTCTTCTAGTGTTACCATAAACCTCAATAAGATGAGTAATCCCATCTTCACTTTTTCCTAATTCTTTCCCTGGGGAAAGCTCAGAGTTTACCATTTGAACCATGATTACTTCATTAGGGCTGCACATAATCAATCCCAACTGGGATAACAGATCTCTGCCCCAGAGATTAATGGGAAGGCCAGGGATGACATACAGTTGTATATTCCCTGTATTACCTTCTTTATCTTTCCATGTCAGCACCTTAGAGCTTTGTTGTGGATTTTGACTTTGGCCAATACCCCTTAGATTGGTTAAGGTTGGGGTCAGAGGCCAGGTGTCAGGCCTATTGCTTTGTTTTCAGATAGTCACATCAGCTCCTGTGTAAATCAAGCCTTGGAATGCATTCCCATCTAGCCATAGTGTCATCATAGGTTTTTGTTTAACTATAGGCTGTACCCAATATGCATCAGAGGAACCAAAGCCTTTATCCCCTCTTTTAGGATTCTTATATTTGTGATTAGTAGGGTACAGTGGAAGTAACAATAGTTGAGCTATCCTTCTTCCTGTAGGAATGGTGACTATATTCTGAATTGCCTGTACCATTACCTTAATCTCACCTTCATAATCATTGTCTATATCTCCAGGAAAAATTTGTAGTCCTTGCATAGTATTACTGCTTGTTCCCACTATCAGGCCAAACACATTTTATAGAGTTGTCCAAATACTCCAGTGGGTAAGACCTGAGGTCCCATTTCTGGGGTTAATACTATGTGGGTGGCAGAACTGAGGTCTAGTCCTGCACTTCCTGGTGTTGCTCTACTAAGTTCAGAAAGGGATTGGTGTTTGCTGGTATGACACTGACTGCTCCATAAGCCTGTTTTGGCTTGTGTTTGTTCGGGGTCTGGACCTGGCCCTTGTTCTTGTTTCCTTGATTATGGGAAAGGATATTTCCTTGTGAGTCTCTTTTGGACCTACATTCACTAGCCCAATGCCTTCCACATTTGCAAAGTGGGCAGAGTCCAGGCTGTTTTATGGGCTGTTTCTGGGTTAACTCATTTTCTGCCTTGCAATCTCTTGCAAAGAGTCTAGGCTTGCCACATTTAAAACAGACCTTTTGGTTTCTACTAGCCAAAAAATCTCTTTCTGATTGTCCTTGCATGGCAGCCGCCATAGCTAAGCCCTGTTGGTAGGAGAGACCTATATCAGAACAGAGTCTGATATACCCTGTAAAGACTGTCTTTTTCCTGTAGGGTCTAATGGCCACTTGGCAGGCAGGATTGGCATTTTCATATACAAGTTGTTTCACATAATCTAAACCTGCCTCTGCATTACCAAAAATCCTCCCTGCTGTTGTCATTAATAGATGAACAAAATCAGAAAATCGTTCATCAGGTCCTTGTCTGATTGTTGTTAAGGACACACCAGGATCCCCTTTTGTGGGAGTTTATGCCAATCCTTCATGGCTGCGTTTTAAATTTGAGCGGAAAAAGCCTGGGTCATATTGCATCTGGTTATCACTAGAAGCAAATTGCCCTTCTCCTACTAAGGCATCAAAAGACCAACCATTGCCTGCCTGAATGTTTCTCCTAGCTGTTTCTTTACAATTTTCATGATACTCTGCTCTCACTAATGTATTCCAATCACTAGGAGTTAGCCATTCCTCTGCAGCAGACTCTAAAGTTGCAAGAGTAAAGAAAGCAGTGGCATCGTATTGTGATATTGCATTTTTTAATTCCTTAATAATTTGAAATTTAAATCTTGTGTGATGTCTTCAAGCAACCCCTTGATTGTCTCTGGTCTCTGATACAGGAAAAGCCTCAGCATCTCCCTTATCTGGATGATCTATGGCTAATCTTAAGCTAGATGATAGGGACTGCCTTTGAACTCCTGCTTGAGGAATGAAAGGAGCTGGGGGATTTTTGCAGTTTACTTCTCTAGACATCTTCCCTGTCTTTAATTTTTGTAGCTGATTAATTAAGTCTTGATACTCTTTTTCTAACTCTATTTGTTGTTTATGAACAGATTTTTTCCTATAACTCCCTATAACTTCAGGGTCATAATGTTCGGCTGCCTCTTCCTCTAGGTTAGCACAATCTGGCTCTGAATAATTGTCATAAATTTTTGGTTGTATTTTAGATTCTAATTTTGGAAAAATACATTTATTTTTATTTTGAACATGAGCGAGAGCATTTAAGAAATGAAGCAAAAGCAGACAATTAACACATGTGAGCACCAAACAGCAAAACAAAAACAGAGTTGAACTCAGGGTGACTTATTTCTTGCCCCATTTTCATTAACATGACTTAATTTTCTCTTTGTGGCATATTCCTGCAGTGATCACCTTCCTTCCACTTATGAATTTGTTGTCAGATCCTTCTTCCAGTAAAGTCCTTCACTGGGTCTCTCATTCTTGCTGCTCCATGTTGGGAGCCAAAAATGTTGAGAACCACAATACCCCATATTGGGCGCCAAAAATGTTGAAAGCCGCTCAGTCAATGTTTGAGTCCGCACAGCCAAAAGCCTTGGGGGCTAAGTTGTTAAAGCCATACTGCCCCAAGCTGCTCCAGTCCATGGGTCAGGGTTTAGCAAGAGAGAGAGTGAGGACGGATGCGAAGAATGGAGACCAGACAGAGTATGATTCAATTCCTTTTATTCTTCAGTCTCTCTTCCTATTCTAAGTTCCAAATCTTGAGTTCCTAGTCCCTAGTTCCTAGTTCCTAGTGCCTCCAAGTTCTAAGTTCTTTCTTCCAAGTGCTAAGTGCCTAATGTCTAATGATCATCCAAGTGCCTAATAACTCCAAGTTGTACTGAACTAATTCCTAGTTCCAAGCTGTACTGTGTCAAGTAATCTGTTGTCTGGTAATTTCTTCTGTCTGCCTCTCACCTTTTATAAGTCTCACTTCTAAGCCACGCCTCTAAGTCACGCCATTAAGTCATGCCCTTAGGTCATGCCCTTAGGTCTTATCTCTAAACTACACCTTAAGTCCCTCCCGTAAGACTCAACTCTAAATCACACCTTTAAGTCTCACACACCCAAGGGAAGATCCTAGGTATCTAAATCAAGATGTTATCAGAGTGTGCTCAGCTGTTGTAGGCTATTGTAATCAAATCTCTTGTCATGGTATATGGCTCAAGATGGTTGCACGGGTGATAGCTGCCTTCTCTCAGCTCCCCACAATATACTACAGAGCAATAGTGATAAAAACTACATGGTATTGGTACAGAGACAGTGATGTAGAATTGAAGTTCCAGAAATAAATCCACACATATGGCCACCTGATCTTTGACAAACAAGCCAAAACCATCCAGTGGTAAAAAAAGACAGCATATTCAACAAATGCTGCTCATTCATCTGGTGGTCAGCATATAGAAGAATGTGAATTGATCCATTCTTATCTTCTTATACAAAGCTCAAGTTCAATTGGATCAAGGACCTCCATATAAAACCAAGTATGCTGAATGTAATAGAAGAAAAAGAGAGAAACAACCTTGAACACAATGTGACAGGAACAAATTTCATGAACAAAACACCAGTGGCTCATGCTCTAAGATCACCAATTGAAAAACGGGACCTCATAAAATTGCAAAGCTTCTGTAACACAAAGAACACTGTCAATAGGACAAAATGGCAACCCATAGTTTGGGAAAAGATCTTTATAAGCCCTGCATCTGACAGAGGGCTAATATTCAAAATATACAAAGAATGTATCTTCTAACTCAAAGACCCAGACTCAAGAAGTTAGACTCCAGAGAATCAAATAACCTTATCAAAAAGGGGTAGAGAACTAAACAAAGAATTCTAGTCTGAGTAATTTCAAATGGCTGAGAAGCACTTAAAGAAATGTTCAACATCCTTAGTCATCAGGGAAACACCCATCAAATTGACCCCAAGATTCCACATCACATCATTTAGAATGGCCAAGATAAAAAACTCAGGTGACAGCAGATGGTGGCAAGAATGCAGAGAAAGAGGAACAGTCTTCCATTACTGATGGGACTACAAGCTGGTAAAATCACCATGGAAATCAGGTGGTTACTCAGAAAATTGGAAATAGTTCTATCTGAAGACCAGCTATACCATTCTTTGGCATATAACCAAGTGATACCCCACCATACCATAGGGGCTTGTCCTCCAGTATGTTCATAGCAGCCTTATTTATAATAGCCATAAGCTATGTCTCACAATAGAAGAATGGATACAGAAAATGTGGTTCCTTTACACAATGTAGTACTACTCAGCTATTAAAATAATGACTTCATAAGAAAATATCATCTTGAGTGAGGTAACCCAGACACAAAAGACCACACATGGTATATACTCACTGATAAGTAGGTATTAGTCCAAAACTCAGAATACCCATGATACCACCCACAAACCATATTGAGCTTAAAACAAAAAGAAAGTTCAAAGTGTAGATGCTTCAATTATACATAGAATGGTGAACAAAATAATCACAGGAGGTAGAGGGACAGACGGACCTGGGAAGATGAGAGTAGATGAAAGTCAAGGGTCTGGGGGGCAGGAACAGGTATAGGAAGGGACAAGAAAGAAGTACAGCAATTCAGGAAAACAAATAGAAACATGTAACAGTGAGGAGGGGGAACTAGGGGTTTTTTCTAAGGTCTTTTCACAGCTTTAGCAGATCTGTGTCATCTGTGAGCCATTTCATTTTAAACAGGTCCAGTTTCCCACCAGTATGTGAAATAATTTACAGTTATTTAATATGTAATAATTTTCTCTCTCTCTCTCTCTCTCTCTCTCTCTCTCTCTCTCTCTCTCTCTGGAATCTATGTCTATGTCTACGTCTACGTCTACCTCTAATTCTACGTCTACGTCTAAGTCTACGTCTACGTCTACGTCTAAACTACCCCTACCCCTACCCCTACCCCTACCCCTACCCCTACCCCTACCCCTACCCATACCCATACCCATACCCATACCCATACCCATACCCATATCCATATCCATATCCATATCCATATCCATATCCATATCCATATCCATATCTACTTGTGTGTGCACCTGCTTGTAGTGAAGACTCTGAATGTATTTAGAAATGATTCATTGACATGTATTAAAGAAAGTCAGAGTGAGAAAGTATTGCCAAAATTGTTCATTTTTCTCAGTCTTGAAACATATGCAATATATTCAGGTGATTTTTCAGAAGATGAGGCTTTTTTCTTGGAAAATTACATTCTTTTGCAGCATCATAAATTTTTGTCTTTTTTATGTGAACTATATGTATCCTTCTAATGCTCCATCTCACTTTAAAATGTCAAAGTCATCATTCTGAAAAGTCACACAATTAGGTGAAATATATTGCCTATTTTTTTTTTTTTACCTTCTGCATTGGTACTGGAATAAGAAAAAGAGGACTTTAAGAACCACTTATACAGCATATGATCTCACTCTTTTAATTAGAATAAACAGAGCTAAAGTTATTTGAAATATATTTGAAAAAAATCAAGCAGTTTGTTGAAGACAGTGGGGATAAAATAGCATTAAATATTGGGACCACTACAATCACTGTAAACCAAGTGCAAGCTATTTGTATGAGATTCATTTGTTTTTTTTCTGTAAAATGATTATATCATGCTATAATATTTACAGTGTTACTATATTAAATGATCTTCATGAGGCTTGAATACATGCCCCACCCTAACCTTAAAAACACAGAGGCAACAAAGGATCCCATTTAAAAAAATAAGGCTCTAGGTGTTCAATTAATGATAACATACATTATGAATCCAATTTTACAACAAATTTATAAGGAGGACTATGATACTGAATATATTGCATATGTTTCAACTCTGAGAAAAATAAACAATTTTGGCAAAGGTTTTTCACTCTGACTTTCTTTAATACATGTCAATGAATCATTTATAAATAGATGAGTAGAAATTGGAGATTAAATCATCAAAAGAATTTATTAAATTTTATTTGAAGGAGTGGCTCATCATCACATTTTTGCATTTATGGAACTTGAGGTAAATTTGGTTCTTCAGAGCATGCCAGTTATTCAGAGTTGTTGCCTTATACTAGTCAGATCTAAAACTGAAAGAATGCTTACAATTTTCAGAATCATCATCTACTCCCATAATTTTAAACAAAGGCTTTATGTAAAATCTACCTTCTGTGTAGCTTACTTTATTTCAGTAGAGTAAAGTAGTAAAGTAAGAGGTTTAGAGGTTAAGCCTTTTTTGAGGTAATCAGAATTGATGAGTAGATAGTTTCCCAAATACTTTTAAGGTTTAGATATTTACCCAGTGAATGATTCAATAAAAAGGACAGACTGAAATAAGGTTAATCTCTGTTTTGGTAAATATTTATCTCAATCCAGGGTTTCTATTCTGCCTTTGATCATTCAATAACACACAGTTTTTATCTTTATCATAAGCCTTAATGCTCTCTACAGCAGGACAGATAACTACCCTCTGTGTCTTCTTTCCTATCAGTAACCCCGTGTTATAATTTATCATGTTCCATTTTGGCTGCTCTTTCCTCCAATTGGCCAGCACTCATAAGCATGATTCATGATTCACTTACCCCATCGTGTCTCCTCCTCTTCCTTTTGCTGATAGTCCTTTACACTCCCCAAGCCTGGGATCCCAAATTCTACCAATCTCTCTTCTGTCCATCTATAAACTATAGGCATCTTTATTTTCCAATCATGGCTAACTTGATGTGGGGGGATAATGTTAAATAGCATCACCTCTGTAAGTACAAATTATCTTATCCCTGG
The DNA here is from genome assembly GCA_030674055.1 of Rhabdomys pumilio. Taxonomy (NCBI): domain Eukaryota; kingdom Metazoa; phylum Chordata; class Mammalia; order Rodentia; family Muridae; genus Rhabdomys; species Rhabdomys pumilio. Next base: position 52,022,928 of record JANHMN010000005.1, read on the forward strand.
GGCAACTAGGTGTCAGGGGCCAGGATTTAGCATCATAATATATAGCAAAAGACCAAACCTCAGCACTTAGGTTTGTTGAAAAGTAATGCTGTATGAAAAACAGCCACAGCATTTTTATAGACATACAATAGTATTTGTGGCCTATGGAGATATCATTTATCTGAATATCTGATATTATTTTGATAATGTTAGTGTTCAAATCAATGACCCTTACTTACGTTCCCCTCAGATGAATATTTTACATGCTTACACTTTATGATTAATCAGTTTTTTCATAGAACCATTTAATAGAAATTTATCATTTTCTTCTAAAACTCATGTAATCAGGCCTATACAAATGTGGAAAAGACGGCAGTGAGAACCATATAAGTATATCTTGTCTATCATCACAGAATGAAATGCTTATGTGCAAGCAAATGGAGATTGAACTCAAGGGTACTTTCAGTGTATGGTGATTTTAATGAAATGGAAAAGAAAGGTAATTATAGCATTCAAAGGGTGTCTTTCAGTTTTGACATTTTCTCTCAAGATTTGATGTTAACATTAATAATGAAAATGTTAAATGAAATTTCAATGACTACTATAACATGTATCATCCTGAATATATATATATATATATATATATTTTTTTTTTCTGGTGGTAAGTATGAACTTTTTGCCCAGATAATTTTATATAATTCATAAATATCCAAGTCTAAATTAACTTACTAGTGACTCATTTAAATCTTTTCTTTCAAAGACTTTTCTGTAATCTGTAATAGCTGGCTTTCTGTTGCAGAAAAGATATTCATTCTTAACTGAAGAGGTTTTGTTGGCTGTAGAATCATGGGTTTCATTCAATGACTATTTGGACCCATTGCCAATAATGGATTTACAGAGGCATAGTACATTATGGCAATGTAGCATGTCATGGAACAAGCCTCACTGAAACTAGGAATGAAAAAGAAGTGGGGAGAGGATTGGATTGGAATCACAATGTCATCTTCAAGGGTCTCCCCAGCAAATGTTCTTGCACTAATTTTCACTGCTTAAATGCTCTATCCCTGTGTCCTACCAGTGACATAACCATTTGATAGCCACTTAAAACACTGACCTTGGAGATTCACTTATCAAACCACATAAACCCACTATTTTCTCTCTTTATAAGTTTTGTATAAACCTGAGAGTTTATGTATAATTTGTTCATGAAATTATTTACTACGAATTTTATTCATATTTATCTGAACTTTAACAAACTAGGCTCTTTCAATTTAAGCACATTTTACTCCTCCATGGTTCTCACAGACAAATGAGGTATGATGCTCATTCCCCTCTGCCAGAGAACCTTAAAACTTCTGACTTGAGGTAAAAGTAGCTATGTAAAATGATATAAACATACTTGCGCTGACTACTTTTATGTCAACTTGACACACACCAGAGTTTTCTCAAAAGAGAAAACTTTGAGTGAGTAAATACCTCCATAATATATGGCTATAGGGTACTTTATTAGTGATTTATGGGGAAAAAATCAAGACCACGTGAGTGGGGCCAATTCTAGTCTGGTAATCTTAGGTTCTTTAAGAAAGCAGGATGAGCAAGCCAGGGAGAGCAAGTAAGTAATTAGCACACCTGCAAGGCCTCTAAATCAACATGTGCCTCCAATTTTCTGCCCTCTTTGAGGTCTTTCCTTCAATGATGAATATAGAAGTGTAAGCAAAATAAACTCCTTTTCTCCCTAACTTGCTTTGATCATGATGTTTATAACAGTAATAGTCACCAAAAGTCAGTGATTATTATTTTTAATTGCTCACATAATGAAAACAATATGCATATTAACAGAATACCAATATTGTTAAATGTGTGCATATTCCATTCTCTTTAACCATGTTAAACATATACGGTTTCTTAAGTACTTGTGATTTTTTTCCTGGAGAAAACATTAAAGTAGCCTACACACACACACACACACACACACACACACACACACACATATATATATATATATATATATATATATATATATATATATAACAAAATATATAATTACTTTAATTACTTTTTTAGTCACTCCATTCTTTAATAGATGTGTTTTCTGTTACTTTGAAATCAATATATAGTACACACCAAAATTTCACCCAGGTGATGCTGTAAGTGGCAGTTGGGTAGTTAATTAAAAAAAATGCATGCTGACTCTGGTTTAGAAACTGAGGAGAAACACATTTTGTCATTGACCTGATGTTATGATTTGCCAGAGTCACAACCAGTTAACTGTCTCCATTCTCTTAAATTTCCTCTGAAGTCAATTGGCTGCTCCCACCCAGCCCTGACACTAATCTTTGCTGCCTTGGAGAGGCATCTGGAGCGTTTCCCATAATTACAGAGAATGGGGACTAAGGTTGTCTAGGGCTGTTGGGCTCTTGATTTGAGTACCAGAAATGTAGAGGGTAAATAGATTGGAATGCACAATTTAGAAAGACATTTGAGTAGACTGTGGCTTCTGTTTTTGTTGTTGTACTTCAGTCAAAACACAGTGCTCTAGTACTTCTTATAAACACATGCCCACATTTATTATGAATATTATCTTATGACTATCACTACTGATATTCTTTTTAGTACTTTAATTTCAAAATGAGATCTAAAGTTTTGAATGACATTTGAAGAGCAGTGTATGCTAAAATTATTTTCTATTAATATGTAGGCTAAAGCATTAAAGACTTTATTCTTTTGGTAGATGGTAATAGTTCTGTTACCATGCAACATTTATTCCTTTAATTTCATGTAAATTTAAATTTTATGATGTTTGCCTCTCCAAGATTATATAATCCTTTTTATTATTGAAAAGAATCACAATTATGCAAATGATTATATCCAAGGAGACAAGCAGCAATTAACTGTGAAAGACAGGCTGTTACTGTAAGAATTGTATTTACATTGAATGGAATTGGACTTTTCTTAAAATAAACCTTTAATAAGGAAATTCACATTTTAAAGGCAAGCATTTAGCTTTTATTTGAGACAAGTTTGTACTCTTGCCATAATAGTTTTGCATTTTAATATTTATAGATTTCTTTTACTCTAGTAGGCTTTTAGCTCCTGCCAAAAAAAAAAAAAAAAAAAAAAAAAAAAAAAGAATTGCCTCAGCAAGTAAGAAATATGCACCAAAAGATCTCACACAGGTTTATGTAACTTTAATCTAACTACTCACTCTAATTATTGTAAAAACTGGGCAATAATAACCATTTTAACGAATTTTAAACTAACTCTGTGTGCTTCAATTTATTTATAAGACTATTAAAATTAAAATTAGATTTTAGTATGTTTTATTAACATATATTGAATAAGGCATTCTTGTGGTTCTACTTTTTGGCAATATATTGGGCACAGAAGAAAATATTTTTTTTCTTTAAGTGGTGAGTGAGGCTTCAATTACTGTTTTTTTTCCAGCTACTATTACCACTTACTAGGTCAAACAGAACATTAAGATAGTGTATAGTTCACTGCATAAACCCAGTATTATTTTAGAATATGACAAACAGAACTTCAAAACCCATACTTCTATTTATTATATGCCTTGGGCAAATCATGTAGCTGTTTGGGATATCAGTTTCTCAGAGCTTTGTGGAATATAACTGAGTATCATATGTGTGTCAGGAAAATGGGAAGTGTTCATCATTATATCTGCAAGTATTCTTATGACCCATATTACTAACTCATAGGAATTCTGTTGAACCACATTGAGAAATACTGTTTTTTAAGCTTTCCTTGGTGAAGACAGTGATGTGCTTAAGAATTACACTTTGCATTTAGACTGAAATAAATAAATATATTCAATTGCATTAGGTGGTCATTTTTTACATTCAGAGAGCAGGAGAAAGCAAGGATATAGTTAAGAAATCTATCACCAATTGGATCAAATCACTCCCAGAAATGACAGCATATGTTGATTAGAAAAAGAAATTCATAAAGAACTAAATCATTGTGCTTCAATTACCATTTGTTTCTTTATTTAGACCTACATAGCTTAAATGAAGGAATTATAGAGGTAGGCACATATGGCTACATTTTACGGTGTGAGCTCTCAGAAGTTCAAGGAATACCAGAATGGAAGATATCAGTTAAGGAAATTCAGCCTCATTTATTATCCAGAGATTAGTGTGCTATTTGATTCCAATACAACACAACAAACATGAATAGGTTGGATGAATAAGAGATTAAAATTAGTGATTTAAAGCATGATAATTAAGGTAGAGGCATGATAACTTTGGGGCCCAGATACATTATAGCATGAAGCACGTGAAGAGAAAAGCTGCTACAAATGGTTTGCTTTTTATCATTTTTTTTCTGAATCATCAATTTTATATCTGTGTCAATATAAGCATTGAATCTACATGGATCTACCTCTACCCTATTTCTGCTTATCCATACTTTATGTGTAAGTAACTTTTGCCTATGATTTCTTAGTGTTCTTTATACAGAAGGCATGAACTACATGGTGTTGTTTACTCTCATGAAAGCTTAAATCATGGCAGAAGAGGAAGAAAGAGAAAAGTGAAGACTAGACAGCAAGCATACATAGAGGGGAGAAAAGAGAGTTTGCAGAGTAAGATTTTAAAGATATGATAGTGGGTAAGACTACTCTAATCCATGATAATCTCATTTGCCAGCTCTGCCTAGTTGTAGTATGTGTGCATCTGAGTGTAAGCAATATAAAGATGAGAGAGGAAAAACCGACTGATGATCTCTCTCTCTCTCTCCATATATATATATATTGTGTGTGTGTGTGTGTATCTACACACACACACACACACACACACACACACACACACACATTGAATGAAAAAGATGCACAACTTTTGGAAAATAAATGGGCCTGAAAAGTTCATGCTCAACCATAAAGGTAAGCTCCATATTCACCACGCATGATCTCCACTTTCTGAGTACTCTAGAGCAAGTCTAGCTGCCCTAGGCAACCTATTATCTGAGGGGAAACTCCACTTTCCTGTCACTCCTCTGCCCACCTTCATTGCATCTGCTACTTCTGAATCATAAACACTGGCAGATCCAGAATAAAATAACACCAATATATTCATTAGAGGCCTGCCAAACCAGGAGCACAGAGGTTAACACCTTCCTAATACAACAACAGGAACATCCAGAAAACAAAGTCATCCAGATGATGAAACTCCCTCAAAGGAACACAATCAACAAAATCCAGAGCAATATGTCACCTTCAGAGAACATATACCTTCTCTAGCAAGACCTGGAAGTACTAAAACAACCAAGGAACAAGAAAATGACCTTAAGTCAAATCTCATAAAACTGATAGAAGCCTTTAAGAAGGAAATTAATAAATTCCTAAAAGAAATTCAGGGAAGTACAATCAAACAGTTACAGGTCTTTAAAGAGGAAACAAGTGAATCTCATAAAAATATACAGGAACATTCAATTAAGCAGCTGAGAAATCAATAAAGAGTGCATGACCTGAAGGTAGAAATAGAATAAAGAAAACAAAAACTGAGGGAATCCTTGGATAGAAAATCTCAGGAAGAGAACAAGAACAAAAGATGCAAGCATCATCAACAGAATACAGGGGATGGAAAAGAGAATTCCAGGTGTAGATAATAGAAGAGAAGAAATTGATACATCAAAGAAAATTTACATCTAAGAAAATTTCCTGACACAAAATATCCAGGAAATCTGTGATGCTATAGAAAGATTTAACCTAAAAATAATAGGAAAGAAAGCAAAGAGTCACACCTTCAAGGCTGGGAACATATTTTTCAACAAAATCACAGAAGAAAACATTCCAAACCTAAAGAAAGTGATGACTATACACATGAAAGAAGCTTATAGAACACCTATTAGACTTCACCAGAAAATTAAATCCTCCTGCCACATAATAATCAAAACACAAAATCTACAGAACAAAGGAAGAATATTGAAAGCAACTAGGACTCTCTCGCCTGGTCCTTGTGGCTAGGGCAGATACTTAGCTGGTCTGCTCCTGTGAGGACACTATATCTCCAGATATCCTAGAGGGGCCACTGAACTCAGAGCAGCAGGTAAGAACAGTTTCCCACTTCCCTAAGCACCAGAGTTACAACTGGGATCAGGAGGTGCTCCAGACCAACCAGAAACCCAAACACTGAAGAATTCAACTGCCCTTCTTCCCCTCGCTTCATCCTTGGCTGGGGCATACACCTAGCTGCACTGCTCCCATGAAGACACCATATCTTGAGACATCCTAGAGGAGCCACTGATCTCACAGCAGCAGAAAACATATCCTGAGACATACTAGAGAAGCCACTACATGCAGAGCAGTGGACACCTATCAGGTCTGCTTTGGTGAAGACACCTTATCCTGAAACATCCTAGAGGAGCCACTGTACTCAGAGTAGCTGGTGTTCAGGATCACAGGATCACAGGGACATCTGGACCCTGAGAAATTCTGACACAAGCAAGATAACTGGAAAGGCAGGCTCCAGTCAGAGACAGTGAGTGCATGTAACACTAGAGTTAAACAAATGGCAAAAGGCAAGCACAAGAAAGTAAGCAACAGAAACCAAAGTTATTTGGCATCATCAGAACCTAGTTCTCCCACCATAGCAAGCCCTGAACACCCCATCATACAGAAAAAGTAGGATTCAGAATTAAAATCACTTCTCATGATGATGATAGAGGACTTTATGAAGGCCATAAATAACACTCTCATAGAATTTGAGAAGAACACAGGTAAACAGGTAGAAGCACTTAAAGAGGAAACACAAAAATCCTTTAAAAAATTGCAAGAAAACACAACCAAACAGGTGAAGGAATGAAACAAAACCATCCAGGATCTAAAAATGGAAGTAGAAACAATAAAGAAATCTCAAAGTGAGACTTCCCTGGAGATAGACAATCTAGGAAAGACATTAGGAATCATATATGCAAGCATCACCAACGGAATACAAGAGATAGAAGACAGAATCTCATGTGCAGAAGATAACATGGAAAACATTGACACAACTAACAAAGAAAATGCAAAATGGAAAAAGCTCCTAACCCAAAACATGCAGGAAATCCAGGACACAATGAGAAGGCCAAACCTATGGAGAATAGGTATAGATGAGGGTGAAGACTCTCAAATTAAAGTGCCAGTAAATATCTTCAATAAAATTAGAGGAAAAATTCCCTAACCTAAAGAAAGAGATGTCCATAAATACGCAAGAAGCCTACAGAACTCCAAATAGACTAGACCAAAAAAGAAATACTTCCTGCCACATAATAATCAAAACATCAAATGTACAAAACAAAGAAAAATACTAAAAGCAGTAAGAGAAAAAGGTAAAGTAACATATAAAGGCAGACCTATAAGAATTACACCAGACTTCTCACCAGAGATTATAAAAGCCAGAAGATTCTGGACTGATATCATACAGACCTTAAGAGAACACAAATGCCAGCCCAGACTACTATACCCAACAAAACTATCAATCAATATTGATGGAGAAAACAAGATATTTCATGAGAAAACCAAATTTACACAATATCTTCCCACAAATCCCGTATATCAAAGAATAATTGATGGAAAACACCAACACAAGGAGGGAAACTACCACCTAGAAAAAGTAAGAAAGTAATCTTCCAACAACCCCAAAAGAAGATAGTTACACAAACATAATTACTCCTCTAATAACAAAAAAAAATAGGAAGCAACAATCATTTTTCCTTAATATCTCTTAATATCAACAAACTCAATTCTCCAATAAAAAGACATAGACTATAAGACTGGATTCATAAACAGAACCCAGAATTTTGCTGCATACAGGAAACACACCTCTGTGATACTACCTCAAAGTAAAAGGGTGGAAAACAATCTTCCAAGCAAATGGTCCCAAGAAACATGTTGGAGTAGCAATTCTAATATCAAATAAAATTCATTTTCAATGAAAAGTAATTAAAAAAGACATGGAAGGACACTTCATACTCATCAAAGGAAAAATGTACCAGGACGAACTCTCAATTCTGAACATCTATGCCCCAAATGCAAGGGCACCCACATACATAAAAGAAATGTTACTAAAGTTCAAAGTATACATCGCACCTCACACAATAATAGTGGGGGATTTCAACACCTCACTCTCATCAATGGATAGAATATGGAAACAGAAGCTAAACAGAAACACAATGAAACTAACAGAAGTTATGAAGCAAATGGATTTAACTGATATTTATAGAACATTCCATCATAAAACAAAAGAATATACCTTTTTCTCAGCACCTCATGGTAACTTCTCCAAAACAGACCATATATTTGTTCACAAAACAGGCCTCATCACATACAAAAAGATTGAAATAATCCCTTGCACCCTATCATGCAATAATAATACCATGGAATAAGGCTGGTCTTTAATAATGACAAAAACAATGGAAAACCCACATATACGTGAAAACTGAACAATGCTCTACTCAATGATGACTTGGTCAAGGAAGAAATAAAGAAATAAATTAAAGAAATAAAATTATAAATTTAATGAAAATGAAGACCCATCATACCAAAACTTGTGGGACTCCATGAAAGCAGAACTAAGAAGAAAACTCATAGCTATGTTAAAAAAAAAAAAAAAACTGGAGAGAGCATACACTAACAACTTGACAGCATACCTGAAAGCTTTATAACAAAAAGAAGCAAATACACCCAAGAAGACTAGACAGCAGGAAATAATCAATCTCAGGCCTGAAATCATCCAAGTAGAAACACAAAGAATGATACAAAATGTCAACAAAACCAGGAGTTGGTTCTTTGAGAAAATGAACAAGATAGATAAACCCTTAACCAGACTAACCAAAGGGCACATAGACAGTATCCAAATTAATAAAATCAGAACTGAAAAGGGAGACAGAACAACAGAAACTGAAGAAATTAAAAACAGTCATCAGATCATACTACAAAGGCCTATACTCAACAAAATTAGAAAATCTGGATGAAATGGACAATTTTCTACACAGATACCAGGTACAAAAATCAAATCAGGAGCAGGTAAACCATCTAAACAGTTCCTTTACCCCTAAAAAAATAGAAACTGTCATTAAAAGTCTCCCCACCAAAAAGTGTCCTGTACCATATGGTTTTAGTGCAGGTTCTATCACACCTTCCAGGAAGACCTAATACCAATTCTCTTCAAACTATTCCACAGAATAGAAACAGAGGAAATAATACCCAATTCATTTTGTGAAGCTACAATTATGCTCATACATAAACCTTACAAAGACCCAACAAAGAGAACTTCAGACCAATCTCTCTTATGAATATTGATGCAAAAATACTCAATAAATTTCTCACAAACCGAATCCAAGAACACATCAAAACAATCACACATCATGATCAAGTAGGCTTTATCGAGGAATGCAGGGATGCTTCAATATTCAGAAATCCATCAATGTAATCCACTACATAAATTAATTCAAAGAAAAAAAAAACACATGATCATCTCACTAGATGCTGAGAAATCATTTGACAAAATTCAACATCCCTTCATGTTAAAAGTCTTGGAAAGATCAGGAATGCAAGGCCCATACCTAAACATAATAAAAGTAATATACAGCAAACTAGTAGCCAACATCAAACTAAATGGAGAGAAACTTGAAGCAATCCCACTAAGATCAGTGACTAGACAAGGCTGCCCACTCTCACCCTACCTATTCCATATAGTACTGGAATTCCTAGCCAGAGCAATTAGATGACAAAAGGAAGTCAAAGGGATACAAATAGGAAAGGAAGAAGTCAAAATTTCACTATTTTCAGATGATATGCTAGTATTCTTAAATGGTCCTAAAACTTTCACCAGAGAACTCCTAAACCTGATAAATAACTTCAGCAAAGTAGCTATATATAAAATCATCTCAAACAAATCAGTAGTCTTCCTCTACTCAAGGGATGAACAGGCTGAGAAAGAAATTAAGGAAATGACATACTTCACAATAGTCACAAATAATATAAAATATCTTGAGGTGAATCTAACCAAGCAAGTGAAAGATGTATATGACAAAAACTTCAAGTCTCTGAAGAAAGAAATCGAAGAAGATTTCAGAAGATGGAAAGATCTCCCATGCTTGTGGACCATCAGGATTAATGTAATAAAAATGGCCATTTTCGCAAAAGAAATCTACAGATTCAATGCAATCCCCATCAAAATTCCAAATCAATTCTTCATAGAGATAGAAAGAGCAATTTGCAAATTCATTTGGAATAACAAAAAAAAATAATAGCAAGAACTATTCTCAACAATAAAAGAACTTCTGGAGGAATCACCATCCCTGACCTCAAACTGTACTACAGAGAAATAGTGATAAAAATTGTATGGTATTGGTACAGAGACAGGCAGGAAGATCAATGGAATTGAATTGAAGATCCAGAAATGAACCCACACACCTATGATCACTTGATCTTTGACAAAGGTGCTAAAACCATCCAGTGGAAAAAAGACAGCATTTTCAACAAATGGTGCTGGTTCAACTGGAAGTCAGCATGTAGAAGAATGCAAATCAATCCATTCTTACCCCCTTGTACAGAGCTCAAGTCCAAGTGGATAAGGGACATTTACATAATACCAGATGCACTGAAACTAATAGAAGAAAAGGTAGGAAATACCCTCGAATACCTAGGCACAGGGGAAAATTTCCTGAATAGAACACCAATAGCTTATGCTCTAAAATCAAGAATTGACAAATTGGACCTCATCAAATTGCAAAGCTTCTGTAAGGCAAAGTACACTATCCATAGGACAAAACGGCAACCAACAGATTGGGAAAAGATCATTACAATCCTACATCCGATAGAGGGCTAATATCCAATATATACAAAAAAAAACCTCAAGAAATTATACTCCAGACAACCAAATAACCCTATTAAAAATGGGGTACAGAGTGAAACAAGAATGCTCAAATGAGGAAGTTTGAATGGCTGAGAAGTACCTTAAGAAATGCTCAACATCCTTAGTCATAAGGGAAATGCAAATCAAAACAACCCGGAGATACCATCTCACACCAATCAGAATAGCTAAGACCAAAAGCTCAAGTGATAATAGATGCTGGCGAGGATGCAGAGAAAGAGGAACACTCCTCCATTGTTGGTGGGATATCAAGCTGGTACAACCACTCTGGAAATCAGTCTGGTGGTTCCTCAGAAACCTGGACATAGCATTACCTGAGGATCCAGCTATACCACTCCTGGGCGTATACTCAGAAGATGCTCCAACATATAATAAGGACATATGCTCCACTATGTTCATAGCAGCCTTATTTATAATAGCCAGAAGCTGGAAAGAACCAAGATGTCCCTCAACAGAGGAATGGATACAAAAAATGTAGTACATCTACACAATGGAGTATGACTCAGCTATTAAAAAAATGATTTTGAGAAATTTTTTGGTAAATGGATGGATCTAGAAATTATCATCCTGAGTGAGTTAATCCAATCACAAAAGAACACACATGGTATTTACTCACTGTAAAGCGGATGTTAGCCCAAAAGCTTAGAATAGTGAAGACTCAACCTACAGACCACATGAAGCTCATGAAAAAGGAAGACCAAGAGGGGATGCCTCAGTTCTACTTAGAACCTGTAACAAAAATACTCAAGGGATCAATTATGGAAACAAAACATGGGACAGAAACTGAAGGAGGAGCCCTCAGGAGACCTGGGCATCCATCCCATGTACTGTCACCTAAGCTAGACACTGATGTGGGTGGCTAGAAGTGCATGCTGTCAAGAACGTAATATAGCTGTCTCCTTAGAGGTCTGCCAGAGACTGACACATTCAGAGGATGATGCTTACAGCTAACCACTGATATGATCAAGGGTTTCCCAATGGAGAACTTAGAAGACTGAAGGAGCAGGAAGGGTTTGTGACCCCAAGAGGAAAGCAACAATACCAAACAACCAGAGCCCCCAGGGTCTAAACCACCAGCCTGGGAGCACATAGGGAGGGACCTATGACTCCAGAGGTATATGTAGGGGAGGACAGCCTTGTTGGGTATAGGTGGGAGAGAAGATTCTTGGTCTCATGAAAAACGAACACAGAATGGGGGGAATGTGGGGGTGAGGAGGGGGTAGAGGGGGTGGAGGGGATAGGTGAGGACACAGACTCATAGAAGCACAAGGAGGGGGAAAGGGATAAGGGGCTCCTGGGTGGTGGGGGAAATGGGATAAGAGGATAAAACTTGAAATGTAAATATTATAACCAACTACATAAAAGGAATAAAAAAAATGTTAGAACCATCAACTTTAAAAAATAATGTCACCCCTATAGGAAAAAAAAATTTTTCTTGATACTAAAACTTGTCCTGAAAATTGTATATTGCAGAAGTGATTTATACATATTAGGCAAAATGCCATTTTTTTCTTCCATAATGTCTGGTATAAACTGAAATTTATTTTACATCCAAATTTCATCATTACAGCTGAAAAACAAATAGTTTCTCAGTATATAAAATGTTATCAAAATTGTCTTTGTTTCTCAGTAGTTAATGTTTTCATGATGAAGTAATAAAGCTGATATATTTTAAGGCAATAATGATCCTGTTGACAAAGCCATAATATTGATGAATTGTGATACTTCCATGTGACAGTCCTCAAAGATGTCAGAAAATGTCAGAATGCTGTCTTTTTTTTATTGTGTCTGCCTGCAATGGCAATCATTTTACATATATCCACAGATATATGTGCTTTGTGGAAGCTCTGAAATGCTTCTAGGAGTTTGTGAATGCTGGTGAAACATAAGACCTTACAGAACTATTTTTGTGTACAGGCAGCATAACAAAGTGACATACTCTCTTACTATTGTCTTGGATCTGCAATGGACCTATTCTATGTGAACTCAACTAATGTTCCAATTTTTTGTGCCTCCTCTGTCAGAATCATCTGCCAAGGGACATAGGAATGGTCACAGGTGACAATATACTTTCTGACCTTTCCCTTGGCAGTGGACAATGAGTGACCATAAAACTCAGCTGCAGCTCCTCTCAGTTCTGGTCTGAGGGCAAACTTGACCATGTAGGCTGGACTGAATCTTTATGTGTCAGTAAATGAGGGCTCATTAAATGTTCAGATACAATTATTGTGGTGCAAAAGGCACTGATCACAAGTTGTCAGGTGAATGAGACACAGCTATAGAATAGAGATGCAACACAAAAGTAACATTAGCAGCAGCTCAGGTCAGAATTATAAAAGATCTCTAGATGAATCTTTTGAATATCACAGTAAAATTTTACAGATTATCTGATTCAGAGGTTATGCACTGGCTGTCTGGGGGACCGATCTATCAAAGGTATGTTTTGTCTGGCTTGCACAATAATGTAAAATAAGTCAAACTGCTGGCTAACAGAAAAGACAAGAATTGAGGCACGCACATTGGATTATCTTATTTTACCTGTAGAATTATAAGGATTGGCACAATAAAGTCTGTATTTTCACAAAGCAATGGTCTTTGGAGTTCAGTAATGGGCATTCCATTTATATCAGGCTGTGGCTTTCTGATTAAATTCAGTCTCACTACTTCTTATTATTTCCTTGATTCTAACATAGGGGCATCAACTGCCACAACACTCTTTCTTAGCATTTTACTTTTCTAATACCATTGTGCATTTATAGCATGTAATTTACATTGTTTATTTGGACCTTTAGGCATTTGAGTTGGTGATCTTCTTGTCTAAGCCAAGACTTTCTGCAGTACTAGGAGGCCACGTGACTTACAGTGCTTTCTCATATCTTAAAAATAACAAAACCTAGACTGTTCTTAATTATCCTAATTTCTACTGCATTGAATTATGCATTTGTCCATTAGCAGCATGTTGTAGTCTTTTGATTTAGAAAGGGTATGTATTCTTTCTGAAGTTATCCCTTCTTCCCTCTTCCACATGGAAAATGTAAATATTCTGTTTTTCTTCTTTCTAATTTGTCTAGATATGCCTAACATCTTCATATACACTTTACTTTCCACTGACACCAGTTTGTTTCTTTGAGAAAAAAAAAGGTATTTCTTGTCATAGATTCAGTTATTGCAAAACTTTATATAATGTGCAGACCCTTTGGGTGCCTACAATAATCAAGATGAGATTAGATTTGTTTTCCTACACTTCACTAGGTTCTATAACAATATTCTCTTAGATGGCATATTAATCAACATTTTGCTGTTTCTCACAGAGTTAACATAGTTGATTATTTCTCTGAATAACAGTTCTAAAATTAAAGTTCATTGTTTAAAATTATATAAGACTGTAATCCGCGCGATATCCCACCAGCAGGAACTCACGCGAACACGCAAGATTCTTCCAACACGTGTTTATTTTCCCATGCATGAAGGAGAGAGAGAGCGAGAGAGGGACCTTGTCCCACCTATATACCCCTTGGGGTGGACAATTATGATTGGCTGCTTGCTCAAATTCCCAGGTTCCCCTGCACTGTACATGCACAGTTCAATGGCGGATATGACGCCCCGGGTTGGGCGGAAACTAGGCGGTCTTTTGCCACTGCACATGCGTGGTTTTGCAAGCACTATGTTCTAATAGTGAATGCTGTCACGGGTTACGTGGCTTCCTACACCAATTAATTGTGAATTTGTATTGTGCCTGTTTTGAGAAAACAGTAATTTGAACCCAAGTAGAGTTATATATCCTTTTGATTGATTAGAGTCTTAAAATGCTACTTGTTGGTTTTCAGTAAATGGAGTGGTATAAATTTTAGCTCAAAGAAGGCTAATAATTACCATAACTATTGATTCTCTAAGTTTGCTTTAGCAAAGTTTGTGGCATTCCACAGACTTGAAACACTATGCTAGAGATGCTTCAGTGAATTATTCTTCAGAAGATTCAGATGTTCCCTCTTCTGCTTTGGGTAGCAAAACTTTAGCCACAAGTAATAACATATACTTTTATACCTTACCAGCTACTTTCCTGCTCTGAATATTCTGCCTTATTTTAAAAAGTTGTTGTAATGACTGTACGAATAAGAATCATCAGAAACCATCTGTTTAGTACTAGAGTGGACAGTCATTTATGCTGCAATGTGAATGTTTCTTCCTAGTCTTCACACAAAACAGAAGATTTACTTCTTACACTTTATTATCTAATGCTTAGTTTTGACTTCCTAGTATAATGTTGTCTGAACTTTTTTGGTTATTGTTTATCACTTTGCTTCTTAACATGCAGTATCCTGAATTCAATGTAAAGTCATATTCTAATTTAATATTTTCACAGTACAAGTCACACTTTCATTTTTGTAGTTCAATTTACCATGACATTCTTAACAGAACTATTATATGTTGGTTTAGAACCATCATTTTTTTTTAAATCACTTACATGTAACAATTGTATGCAAGAGAGCATGATGTTCTAGCATAAGTGTATACAGTTATAGAATATATGTTGATCAAGGCAAAATTTAATATTATTCATCAGCTCACACATTTATAAGTTGATACTCATTAGGCATTACCTCACACATTTATGGCCATAAGAGTAAAAAGACATTTTAAAGCTATTATCATAATAAGATACAGTATTATAAACTATATTAACTATTTTGTCAGAGAATGTTAATTATGTATAAATATATATGTTGAGAAGGCTAGTCTCAAATTTGTGATACTCTGCCTCACCTCACTGAGTGTTGGTATTATCTTTTCTTTATCATCATACATAACTTAGAATATCAACCCTTATTTTGTTACTTTGTTGTTGAGTTTACATGTTTTAACAATCCTTCTCAAGGCGTTTAATCTTCCTTTCTATTCTGGCACCTGGTAGTCGTGGTGTTTAATCTTCCTTTCTATTCTGGCACCTGGTAGTCGTCATTCCATTCTATTGAGTTTGTCTATTTTAAATTTTGCATATAAGTGAAATAATCTGGTATTTTTCATTCTTTTTTTTTTTGCTATTTAATGATGACCTTTATTCAAATGAATAGCACCTTCAGTTAATTTATGTTTTTTTTTTATCTTTCTTTTCTTTTTTATTTATTTATTTATTTTTGCAATCTGGTTTTATAACATTTTAATTACATGCAAGTATTAAGGTCAGTTCTAGGTTGAGAAACTAGCAATACAATAGACACAAATAGTCAAGGAACAAGCAAGAAAATAAACACAAAGAGTCAAAGAACAAGCAAGACAATAAACAAAGTTCTGTGATCACTCCCGTGATCACTGTTTCTAAGGGATCACAATATATGAACCTAATTCCTGGTCCTAGCCCAAAGTCATTTTTATGCCTGAAGCCTACTTCTTTGTTCTAGCCTAACATTTATAGTCTTGACTGACATTATTTCTTTGTTCTTGCCTAAGATTTAGACTCCTGCCTGTAATTACTTCCTTGTTCTAGCCTAATGTCAGACTCCTGTCTGAAGCCTATTTTTTTTTTCTTGGCCAATGTCAGATTCCTGCCAAGCAGCCCCAAAAGCTCTCTACATCTCCCCATTATTTTTTATTTCATAAACAAGACTGAACTTGTCTTAGATTATTCTGACAAGAATGCCTTCCTTACACATAGTGGAATATACATTATCCAAAGCAATGCATTTATGTCTTTAGTTGGTAAGGCTCTGTACAAAATCTTACATGTCCTTGGATTTCCATCCTGTTAATCTAATAACTCTGTCTGGGGGTCCATTTTCAGTTTCTAGCCATGTATTTTGGCCACCAACTTGTTGATGTTGTTAAGGACAAGCTTTAACATGTTGGGAAAGCATAAAAGTATTCCCAGGACAAAAAGGGCTAGTATGATCAAGCTATATATGCCATACTTGAAGCTTGACAAAAATGGAAATAAGGACCTCAGGCCATAGATAATTTTATCAACAGTATCTGCAGAATTAATGCTCAGCAGAGGAGCATTTTTTAAATTCATAATTTCACTATACAAAGTAAAAACATCCAGAGAGTTGTTAGAATTATGTCAAAAACCCTGCAGTGTCTTTAAACATTTTTTGTAATTATAATGACTCTCATTGTAAATTTTAGAAGTAACACAATTCCAGTGGTATTAGGCATGACACTGAAGCTCTGAACATTCCTAAAATAATTTGAATAGAGTAAAGAACGTCAATTTGTTGTTCCAAATGCCTATCTAAATCCTCTTGAATACTCAATATGTTAGTAACATTTTTTTTTTTGCTAAATGATTAACAAAAGTAGCTGTCTTGATTTCTTATGTCAAAGCAATTGCAGAATCAGTGGTGCTAGCAATTAATGTAATTAAAGCTGTTATAAAATCCATAATCAAGCCCACTAACCTCTTGCTTCTGCTTAAAGCCTTACTCACTTATTCCTGTACTCGAAACCTTTTTTTTGTTTTCCAGAATACCAAGGTCCTGTAATAATCAGGGCATTAAAGCAAAAGGTGGTTGATAGACTACCTAATAGACATGCCAGGTTTCAACTCACTAACACAATTAGAAATATATGATCAATACAACTTACATTAAATACTGTAGAAGAAACAAAAGTAATTTTAACCTGACAATCTAAAAAGCCTTAACACATGCATTAACAGTTATTAGAAATCCAGATCCTTTCCCAACTTTATCTCTTGCTAACATAACATCAAAGAGAACTACAATTTCTGTGCCTGCTAAATTCACTTAACATTATGGTCTTTTGCTTATTCATTATTCTTCAAGTTTGCTTTTTCATTGCTGTTTTCATTTGTTTAGTTTTTATGATCAACTAATATTTTGTTATGTACATTTTTCACATTGTCTCCATCCATTCATATGTGAGTGAACACTGAAAGTGATCTTTGCCATTTTAAAAAGTACTGTGATAAAAATAAGAGTACGGGTATCTCTTTGATATAGTGTCATTTTCTCTGGATAAATACCTAGTAGTTGGATTGGTGTAGCATATGGTAGTTGTATTCTGCGTTCCCTGAGAAATATTCATTCTGTTTTCCATTGTGACTATAGTAATTTAAATTCCCACAAGCAGATTTTAAAGCTTGATTTGATACACATTTTAACCATAATTTATTAAACTTGCAGGATACTAAACTGTTTCTTTTGGCACATAAATAACTTGCTTTGGTGAGGTTGCTGCCTAATTACTTCATCTAAGTCTAATTGGTTCCTATAGATTCTATCTAAGAAATCTACAATTGAAGTCTGAATTTCAAAATGCACATTTAAATAGAGAGTGCAATTCAGTTCAGAGTAATGTCTGAAACAATTTAAAAGAGGATTTTATGATTTTAGACCTTACCTTGGTAATTTCATGAACAGGCAACTAATATCCTGACTTTGGCCATTAAATTTCGATATGAGTTCACTACATTCCCATATAATATTCTTAATCATTGGGATGCAGTTTACTTTCATTTTAACTATTTTGTATTATTTTTCCATCTAAAGATCTATTCTATTCATTATAGATTTTGTTCAATAGTTGACATAATTGAACTTTTTACTTATAAAATTGCTATTATATTTGATTGATTCTACTAAATGACTATACTTTTGTACCAGAACATCAGTTCTGTACCACTGCTAACAGTGAAAAAAATGTAAATTATGATTATGTTATATAGAATACAATTGAATACCTATTTTAGTTACTAAAAGTCATGTGAGACTGAAGTATATTTTTGCAAAATGCCCCAGCCAAAATTTGGAGTTTTTTCCAAACATATAGGTATTTAAATATACTTTTATAAAAATTCATCTAGAATTTTTTCAAGCCTTTTACAGATTAAATGTTCCTTGTCCATTTATAATAATCCTCTTTGCTTTTAGCTTGGTATAAAGGTGTTTTATTTTATAGTATCTCCAGTGATTATCAGTACTTGTTTGAAATGTGATTTATAATGAAAGATATTTAAAACTCAGATGATCAGGTATCTATACACACATGCACTAATAGTATGGCAATATAAACACATAAAACACGTTTGCATTTTGTACTTCACATTTTTGGTTTCATGTCCAATTTTGAGAGTTATCTCTCATTCTCTTCTCCTTCCTATTTCCATAAATATTTCCCATTAGTTTATATGTCTTACATATACAGCTATATACTTATATAAATTAGTAATTCCTGAAAAAAAATTTAGAATAAATCAACTTCACCTTCATTCTTCTCTTACAAAACTGTGGCTTTTCACCTCTTTCTAAGCTTTTTCTATGATTTGCTGCTACTCTGAGATAATGTGGACAGACATTTTACTATTGTTGGTTTTACTCTTTGTAAAAAATACACTTTTACTTAAATTGGAACTTTCTTTAGATGTCACATTAACCAAATAAAATTGTTCTGCTAATAGGAAGGTTACGCACTACAGTGAAGAAGGCAGACATTTCATTGTAGCCCAATTTTCATTCACTAAATGAAATCTTTTCCAGATGAAGCATACTCATGGCTATTGCAGTCAAAACCCACTTAATGGTAATTTATAAATAGAAGGGTTATAATAGTAGTATGATTGATAAGGAAGGATGTGGGTACACATTTAGAAAGCAAAGGTGTTCAAATGAAAGTTTCAAAGATAGGTAACCCTCACAGTCATTAGTAATCTGTCTGGTTCTGACTTTTCCAATACAATCTGTGTCAGGAAAATAGTATGTTTTACATTCATTAGCTGATATGATTGTCTTTGCAATTGCAGTCTCAGAAAAAGTGGGGACTCCTCTCTCTCTCTCTCTCTCTCTCTCTCTCTCTTTCTCACACACACACACACACAAACACACACACGTACACACACACGTCTTTATTTAAATAAGCAGCTAAGATGTAGTAGATGAGGTAGTTTATCAGAAAATATAAAAGGGAACATTAGGATATTATCACCACATTCTGATGAATTGCAGATAAAAAGCCAGATGTTCTGCACTCAGATTTTAATCCTACTTTTAGACACTGATATATGATGTTAATAAGTATGTTAAATACATAAAGGAGAAATTCTTAATGGCTAACTAAATTAAATACCAAAGAACAATACTTGCCCTTCCACCCCTTGCCCAGACACCAGTAGACTGAGCAGCCAGAGAGTTGATCTGCTCCCCTGAGGAAACTGCATCTGGTGGCACCCTAGCCAGTGCAGGGACCACAGAGTTGCACGTAGGAGAAGCCGCTCACAGCCCTAGGCCCCAGAAGCACAACTGGCAGTAGGGAGATGCCAGAGTGCACTTGGCACCCAGAACCAGCTCCAGCAGAAAACCATGCCCCTACTGCCCCTTGCCCGGACCCCGGGGGACTGAGCAGCCAGACAGCTGATCTGCTCCCCTGAGGAAACTGCGTCCAGCAGCACTCTAGCCAGGTCAAGAACAGCAGAGCTGCAGAGCAGGGGACACCATATCCTGAAGCATCCTAGAGGAGCAACTACACTCAGAGCAGCAAACACCTAGCTGGTCTACTACCATGGAGACACCATATCCTGAGATAACCTAGAGGAGCCACTGTACCCAGAACAGCAGGAGCTCAGGATCGTAGAGTCATCCAGACCCTGAGGAGTTCTAACAGAACCAAGATAACTGGAAAGGCAGACTCCAGTCAGAACCAATGAGTGCAAGTAGCACTATAGCTAACCAAATGGCAAAAGGCAAGCTTAAGAATGTAAACAACAGAAACCAAAGTTGCTTGGCATCACTGGAAGCCAGCTCCCCCACCATAGCAAATCCGGAACAACACATCACACCGGAAAAGCAGGACTCAGAATTAAAATCACTTCTTATGATGATGATAGAGGAATTTAAAAAGGACATAAAAAACACTCTTAAAGAATTTGAGGAAAACACAGGAAAACAGGTAGAAGCCCTTGAAGAAATACAAGAAAACACAACCAAACAGGTGAAGGAATTTCACAAAACCATCCAGGATCTAAAAGTGGAAGTAGAAACAATAAAGAAATTCCAAATGGAGACTACCCTAAAGATAGAAAACCTAGGAAAAAGATCAGGAGTTATAGACACGAGCATCACCAACAGAATACAATAGATAGAAGAGAGAATCTCATGCGCAGAAGATACCATGGAAAACATAGACACAATGGTCAAAGAAAATGTGAAATGCAAAAAGCTCCTAACACAAAACATCCAGGAAATCCAGGACACAATGAGAAGATCAAACCTAGGGATAATAGGTATAGATGAGGGTGAAGACTCTCAACTTAAAAGACCAGTAAATATCTTAAACAACATTATAGAGGAAAACTTTCCTAACCTAAAGAAAGAGATGTCCTTAAATATGCAAGAAGCCTACAGAACCCCAAATAGACTAGACCAAAAAAGAAATACCTAACGTCACATAATAGTCAAAACATCAAATATACATAACCAAGAGAAGATACTAAAAGCAGTAAGGGAAAAAGGCAAAGTAACATATAAAGGCAGACCTATAAGAATTACACGAGATTTCTCACCAGAGACTATAAAAGCCAGAAGATCCTGGACTGATATCATACAGGCCCTAAGAGAACACAAATGCCAGCACAGACTACTATACCCTGTGGGAAGCTGACACTTGATGCGCCTGAGATAACAAAACCGCGCATGCGCAGTGGCAAAGGAACCCTAGTCACCGCCCAGCTTGGGACGTCACATCCGCCACTGAACTAGTAAAATTGTGCATGTACAGTGGCAGGGGAACATGGGAATTTGAGCAAGCAGCCAATCAAAATTGTCCACCCCAAGGGGTATATAAGGCGGGTGCCATGTTCAACTCTCTCTCTCTTCCACCATGCTTGGGAATAAAACATGTGCTGCGGTAGAATCCTGTGTGTCCCCATGAGTTCTTGCCAGCGAGAAGATTGCGCAGGCTACAATACCCAGCAAAACTCTCAATCAATATTGATGGGGAAACCAAAATATTCCATGACAAATCCAAATTTACACAGTATCTTACCACAAATCCTGCACTTCAAAGGATAATTGGAGGAAAACTCCAACACAAGGAGGGAAACTGCAACCTAGAAAAAACAAGAAAGTAATCCTCCAGCAACCCAAAAGAAGGTAGCTATACAAACACAACTCCACTGCTAATAACAAAAATAACAGGAAACAACATTCATTTTTACTTAATATCTTTTAATATCAATGGACTCAATTCTCCAATGAAAAGACATAGACTATCAGACTGGAGACTCATTGACTATCAGACTGGATACATAAACAGGACCCAACATTCTGCTGCATACAAGAAATGCACGTTTGTGAAAAAGACAGAAACTACCTCAGAGTAAAAGGTTGGAAAAAAAAATCTTCCAAGCAAATGGCCCCAAAAAACAAGCTGGAGTAGCCATTCTAATATCAAAAAGAAAAATTAATTTTCAACCAAAAGTAATCAAAAAAGACAAAAAAGGTCACTTCATACTTATCAAAAGAAAAATATACCAAGAGGAACTTGCAATTCTGAACATCTATGCCCCAAATGCAAGGGCACCCACATACATAAAAGAAACTTTACTAAAGCTTAAAGCATACGTTGCACCTCACACAATAATAGTGGGAGATTTCAACACCCCACTCTCAGCTATGGACAGATTGTGGAAACAGAAACTAAACTGAGACACAATGAAACTAACAAAAGTTATGAACCAATTGGACTTAACTGACATCTATAGGAGTTTTCATTCTAAAACAAAAGAATATACCTTTTTCTCAGCACCTCATGGTACCTTCTCCAAAATAGACTATATAATTGGTCACAAAACAGGCCTCAACAGATACAAAAAGATTGAAATAATCCCTTGTACCCTATCAGACCACCGTGGACTAAGACTCTTCTTTGACATGGACAAAAACAATGGAAAGTCCACATATATGTGGAAACTGAACAATGCCCTACTCAATGATAACTTGGTCAAGGAAGAACTAAAGAAAAAAATTAAAGACTTTTTAGATTTAAATGAAAATGAGGACACTTCATATAAAAATTTGTGTGACTCCATGAAAGCAGTACTGAGAGGAAAACTCATAGCTCTAAGTGCCCACAAAAAGAAAATGGAAAGAGCATACACTAACAACTTGACAGCACACCTGAAAGCATTAGAACAAAAAGAAGCTAATATACTAAGGAGGAGTAGATGGCAGGAAATAATTAAACTCAGGGCTGAAATCAACCAAGTTGAAACAAAAATGAAGTACACAAAGTATCAACAAAACCAGGAGCTGGTTCTTTGAGAAAATCAACAAGTCAGAAAAACCCTTAGCCAGACTAACCAAAGGGTGCAGAGACAGCACTCAAATCAATAAAATCAGAACTGAAAAGGGAGACATAACAACAGAAACAGAGGAAATTAAAAAAATATTGTTAGATTCTACTACAAAGGCCTATACTTAGCAAAATTCAAAAATCTGGATGAAATGGACAGTTTTCTAGATAGATACCAGGTACCAAAGTTAAATGAGGAGCAGACAAACCATCTAAACAGTCACATAATCCCTAATGAAATAGAAGCAGTCATTAAAAATCTCCCCACCAAAAAAGTCCAGGGCCAGATGGTATTAGTGCAGAATTCTACCAGACCTTCCAGGAAGACCGAATAACCATTCTCTTCAAACTATTCCACAGAATAGAAACAGAAGGAACAATACCCAATTCATTCTACGAAGCTACAATTAAGCTCATACCAAAGTCTCACAAAGACCCAAAAAAGAAAGAAAACTACAGACCAATCTCTCTTATGAATATTGATGCAAAAATACTCAATAAAATTCTCACAAACCGAATGCAAGAACACATCAAAGCAATCATCCATCATGATCAAGAAGGCTTTTTCCCAGGAATGCAGGGTTGGTTCAATATTCGAAAATCCATCAATGTAATCAACTACATAAATAAACACAAAGAAAAAAAAACACATGATCACCTCACTAGATGCTGAGAAAGCATTTGACAAAATTCAACATCTCTTTATGTTAAAAGTCTTGGAAAAAGCAGAAATTCTAAGTCCATACCTAAACATAGTAAAAGCAATATACAGCAAGCCAGTAGCCAACATCAAACTAAATGGAGAAAATCTTGAAGCAATCCCACTAAGATCAGGGACTAGACAAGACTGTCCACTCTCACCCTACCTATTCAATATAGTACTGGAAGTCCTAGCTAGAGCAATTAGACAACAAAAGGAAGTCAAAGGGATACAAATAGGAAAGGAAGAAGTCAAAATTTCTCTATTTGCAGATGATATGATAGTATACCTCAGTGACACTAAAATTTCCACCAGAGAACTCCTAAACCTGATAAACAACTTCAGTAAAGTGGTTGGATATAAAATCAACTCAAACAAATCAGTAGCCTTCCTATACTCAAAAGTTAAACAGGCTGAGAAAGAAATTAGGGAAATGACACCTTTCACAATAGTCACAAACAATATAAAATATCGTGGAGTGAACGTAACCAAGCAAGTGAAAGATCTGTATGACAAGAACTTCAAGTCTCTGAAGAAAGAAATAGAAGAAGACCTCAGAAGATGGAAAGATCTCCCATGCTCCTGGATTGGCAGGATTAATTTAGTAAAAATGGCCATCTTGCCAAAAGCAATCTATAGATTCAATGCAATCCCGATCAAAATTCCAAATCAATTCTTCAAAGAGATAGAAAGAACAATTTGCAAATTTATTTGGAACAACAAAAAACCCAGGATAGCGAGAAATATTCTCAACAACAAAAGAACTTCGGGAGGAAACACCATCCCTGACCTCAAACTGTACTACAGGGCAATAGTAATAAAAACTACATGGTATTGGAACAGATACAGGCAGGAAGATCAATGGAATAATATTGAAGACCCAGAAATGAGCCCACATACCTATTGTCACTTGATCTTTGACAAAGGAGCTAAAACCATTAAGTGGAAAAAGGACAGCATTTTCAGCAAATGGTGCTGGTTTAACTGGAGGTCAATATGTAGAAAAATGCAAATTGATCCATTCATATGCCCTTGTAAAAAGTGCAAATCCAAGTGGATAAAATACATTCACTTAAAACGAGATACACTGAAACTAATAGAAGAGAAGATGGGGAAGACCCTCGAATACCTAGGCATAGGGGAAAAGTTTCTGAACAGAACACCAATGGCTTATGCTTTAAGATCAAGAACTGAGAAACGGGACCTCATAAAATTGTGAAGCTTTCTGTAAGGCAAAAGACATTGTCAATAAGACAAAATGGCACCCAACAGATTGGGAAAAGATCTTAACCAATCCCACATCTGATAGAGGGCTAATATCCAAGATATACAAAGAACTCATGAAATTATATTTCAGAAAATCATATAACCCTATTAAAAAATGGGGCACAGAGCTATACAAAGAACTCTCAACAGAGGAAACTCGAATGGCTGAGAAGCACCTTAAGAAATGCTCAACATTCTTAGTCATCAGGGAAATGCAAATCAAAACAACCCTGAGATACCACCTAACACCAGTCAGAATGGCTAAGTTCAAAAACTCAGGTGATAGTAGATGCTGGCAAGGATGCAGAGAAAGAGGAACACTCCTCCTTTGTTGGTGAGATTGCAAGCTGGTACTACCACTCTGGAAAACAGTCTGGCGGTTCCTCAGAAAACTGAACATCCAACTATACCACTCCTGGGCATATACCCAGAAGACACTTCAACATATAAGAAGGACATATGCTCCACTATGTTCATAGCAACCTTATTTATACTCTCCAGAAACTGGAAAGAACCAAGATGTCTCTCAACAGAGGAATGGATACAAAAAATGTGGTACATCGACACAATGGAGTATTACTCAGCTATTAAAAATAATGAATTCGAGAAATTTATAGTTAAATGGATGGACCTAGAAATTATCATCCTGAGTGAGTTAACCCAATCACAAAAGAACACACATGGTATTTACAAACTGTTAAGCGGATGTTAGCCCACAAACATAGAATAGCGAAGACTCAACCCACAAACCACATGAAGCTCATGAAGAAGAAAGACCAAGAGGGGATGCCTCAGTTCTACTTAGAACCAGTAACAAAAATTCTCAAGGGAGCAATTATGGAAAGAAAATATGGGACAGAAACTGAAGGAGGAGTCATCAGGAGACCATTCCATCTTGGCATCCATCCCATGTACTGTCACCTAAGATAGACATTGATGTGCATGGCTGGAAGTGCATGCTGTCAAGAACATGATATAGCTGTCTCCTTAGAGATCTGTCAGAGACTGATACATTCCAAGGATGATGCTTACAGCTAACCACTGATATGATCAAGGGTTTCCCAATAGAGAAATTAGAAGACTGAAGGAGCAGGAAGGGTTTGTGACCCCAAGAGGAAAGCAACAATACCGAACAACCAGAGCCCCCAGGGTCTAAACCACCAATCTGGGAGCACACAGGGAGGGACCTAAGACTCTAGCTGGATATGAAGGGGAGGAAGGCCTTGTTGAGCATATGTGGAAGAGGAGATTCTTGGTCCCATGAAAAACGAACACAGAATGGGGTGGTGAATGTGAGGGTAAGGAAGGGGTAGTGGAGGTGGGGGCGTAGGTTCGGGCACAGCCTCATAGAAGGGATATAAGGAGGGGGGATGGGATAAGGATTTCCTGGGTGGTGGGGGAAATGGGATAAGAGGATAAAACTTGAAATGTAAATATTATAACCTACTACATAAAAGGAATAAAAAAGTTGTTAGAACCAACATCTTTAAAAAAAAATGTCACTCCTCTAGGAAAAAAAATTTTTTTCTTGATACTAAAACTTGTCCCGAGAATTATATATTGCAGATTCCACAGCTTTGGTGTATCTACACATCAAGCAAAATGAGCAGACCTATTCAAACCTCCAGTGTCCGGGAATTCCATCTGGATGCAGTGAAGACACAGGGTCAGAAGCTTATCAATTTACACTTCCCTGCACCCCTCTTCTAATATCACAATGTCTGTAATCAGCTTGAAGAAGTTAAAGAAGAGTCAGCGACCCTATTCCCCGGGCTTGGGGACTAAGGTGGTTAATATTGGGCTGTCTCTATGGGGAAAAGTAGTGGTTTTGTTGGAACAGGGAGGATTAGCTAGAATTTATGGCATAGCCATAACCTATTGGTAGAAATATGTATAATTTAGTACCAAGATGAAGTTATAATTTCTTAAATGGTACAAAATTCACTTGGATTTCAAATTTAAGGTTTTCATTGGTATAAGCTTCTTGCTGATATGAAAGTGAGACAAATATTGATACTCTCATGGGCATTGTGTCTGTTTAACACATTTAGAAATACAAGGCTTAGACCCAGTCATTCTTTAACTTTTTTAACTGATTTGGGATGATTAGCCTGTGAGTTAAGGGACTATAGCAAATTCATGACTTTGAGTTTATTGTTATGGTGTTTTCTATATTTTCTTTAGAAATAGCTGAGAGGAGTTAACAGACAGCAGTCCAGGTTACCTTATATGGATAGTTGGATTTCAAAATGTCAGAAGTCCATAGAATTGACGTCACAAATATTTCTATATTAATGTTCATTTTGATTTGAGACCTGTCTGCTCCTGACATCTTCCTGTCTTGGATTCTAAGAAGAAATTGAGCATCCTTGGAGTTACTCCAGTTGTGGTGAGACAGCCACTAGGCAAGAATTGCCTCTCTCTATCTACAGAAAAATTACTGTCCAGACAAGGACACACTTGCAGAATAGTAAACTGATTATATCTTCCTAGACAGAGTAATCAGCCCTTAATAATTCTGCATCACTAAAGTCTGTCAGATGAGTTTGGGACATAAGAGAAGGCTGAATATTTGATGCTCCAACGTTCGGTAGTATAGGGGCTGTCCACGTGTTCAGCGGTCTCTATAAATTGGCTAAGATTTAGAAGCCATGCTTTGTGCTTCCCATAAGTTCAGTTAATTTAGTCATTCTGGATTTCTGATGGTGTTGAAGACCTATAGACTCATAGCCAATCCTGGCTATTTACCTTGAGAGAAAAGATCTGAGTGGATGGTTTTCATCTGACATTCATTCTAAAGCCAAGAAAAAGTCAGGTTCAAAACTAAGTGTTTTAGTCAAGAGAGATGACAGAGGTTCTGGTTATTCAACAAAAGGGTTGACTGGGTATTAAGACTATCTTGTACCTTACTTGTACAAATTAGGAATAATTATGCTCTAATAGTATTTTGAGAGAAAAGTTTTATTTTAACAGGAAGGGTAATATGTAGGAGGAGCTAAGGGTGAAAGAGCACCTAGAGGAAAAGATTTATTAAGGAGAGGAGAAGATGAAGTAGATGAGAAGCTAGGTAATGAGAGAG
The DNA here is from genome assembly GCA_030674055.1 of Rhabdomys pumilio. Classification (NCBI taxonomy): domain Eukaryota; kingdom Metazoa; phylum Chordata; class Mammalia; order Rodentia; family Muridae; genus Rhabdomys; species Rhabdomys pumilio. The sequence goes on from JANHMN010000005.1 coordinate 52,051,126, forward strand.
AAAAAGAAAGAGAAAGAGAGAGGGGGCATGAGGCAGAAGTTCATGTGTCTCCACCAGTCAAAGATAGTTTACATAGCTAAGTTGGGTACTGGGTTACACTTCTGACTGAGCATTACCATACTTATAAAGCCTTTGATTAACATTTTAAAAAATTGTATAAAAGCAAAATGGAAAAGGGGGCACAGAATAGGGGTTTTCTAGGGAGGGGAAATGGAGAAAGGGGATGGCATCTGAAATGTAAATGAAATATCCAATAAAAAAAAGAACAATACTTATTCATTGGTGCTTTTGCTTTTAAAATAACATGAAGTATCCCTTCTCAAAGAAAGGCAAATTCAAACCATATGTTACTGTTTTTGTTGCTTAAAAATTATGTAACGTCTATGAAAACCTGATTCATAAATAGGTCCTCAAGTGTAGGAAGCTTTATGAAAATAAACTGTAGAACATATGTGTGTATCAAGTGAATGTTAGGCAGATGGCCTTACCACAATCTTCTGCTTAAAAAAAAATGATTCTAATTTTCTTCTAAAGGAAGTATATATACAATAGTTTAGGGGACAAAGGAAAGTATGTTCGGGCAATCAGATGTTTGATATGTGTTTTTGAAAGAAAACAAAACATAAAAGGAACAGATGGAAGGAAAGAATGACAGAATACAGGACAAATATTTGTATATGTATGTACAGCTGAACTCTTGAGATCAAATACCTTATTTCTGATGGATACTTTTTACTCTCTCGGCAGCCATTGCCTGTGATTTTTCATCTATTGGTGAGACCTTGTGAGATTTTTGTCACTCATGCTGCCATGTTAATTTTTGTTGCCACTGTGTACATTTTTTTTTGGTTTGTTCATCCATAATTTTGAGATTTCATATGTGTAGCTTCCCTATTTTATATAAATGATACAATCTCACGGGAGGTATTATGGTGTTCTGGCTTTTACAATCTCTCATACCACTTAATCCATTATTCCCTGGGGCTTTGATTGATTGTGTTTTATGTGAACTAACCAGGGCTAGGATACTCTATTGTGTTTTTTCTCTAAATCTTGACAAGTTGTGGGTTTCTGTGATAGTCTCTTTATGTTACAAAATCAAGTTTCTTGTAACATATGAGGAATGAGAACAATGCTTGTCTGTCAGTATAAGGAAAAGTATTTACAATAGATTTAGGATTATAGGAAGTATACTGGTTTAGCAATGTAGTAATAGTTAAGTCTTTTTTTGTGAGATTTATAACTCACTAACCACAGGTGGTTGCAGCAAGAGCTGCCCCAGGTTAGGCGCCAAAAATATCTAGGACCGCTCTATCAATGTTTGACCTGCACTGCCAGAAACCTTGGGGGCTAAATTGGTGGAGCCATACTGCCCCAAGCTGCTCAGGTCTGCAGGTCGGGGTTCAACAAGAGAGAGAGAGGGAGGATGGATGCAAAGAATGGAGACCAGAGAGAGTGTGATTCAATCCCATTTATTCTTCAGTCTCTCTTCCTAGTCCAAGTCCCAAGTCTTGAGTTCCTAGTCCTATTTTCTAGAGCCTTCAAGTTCCAAATTCTTTCTCCAAGTGCTAAATGCCTAATGTCTAATGCCTAATAATCTGTTCACTTCTGAGTGCCTAATTCCTACTGCCTAATAACTAACCAAGTTGTACACTCTAATTCCAAGTTCTTCCTACAAGTGCCAAGTGCCTAATACCTAATTCTTGTTCCATGTTGTACTGTCTAATTCCAAGTTCTTCCTCCAAGTGCCAAGTGCCTAATACGTAATTCTCTGTTCCAAGTTGTACTGTAATCTTCTCTCTGCCTCTTGCCTTTTATATGTCTCACTTCTAAGCCATGCCTCTGAGACACGCCCTTAAGTCATGCTCTCAGGTCTTGTCTCTAAATCTGATCTCTAAGTCACATCCTTAAGTCTTGGCTCTAAATCACACCTTTAAGTCTCACACACCCAAGGGAATTTCCTGAGTATCTAAAACAAGATGTTATCAGAGTGTGCTCAGTTGTTGTAGGCTAATATAATCAAGTCTTTTGTCAGGGTATATGGCTCATGATGGCCACAAGAATGATAGCCACCTTCTGTCCGCTCCCCACAGGTAGGTTTTTAATACCATGTATGAATTCCTTTCTCTTAATCCATGGTTATGAAAATTTATACCTATTTTTATATATAAGCATTTTTGGTCTTATAACTATGCTCCATTTTCTCTTGATGAAGCTTTCATTTAATTAAAAAATAATCATATAATTTGCCTCCTATGTCTCCTCACTATAACCTCTTTTGTAGTCACCACAATGTGTCAAATCTATGACCTCTTATTTATTTATACTATTGCTATATATAATAATATAGATTAGTATATAAACATAAACTGCTGAGTCCACTTAGTGTTTCTCGTATGTATGTATTTTTAGTGATAAGTACTTGTGAAGAGACTACAATTTATGATACACATCTCTTGGAAAAGCTGATTCTTCTTCTTAAGAAGATTTTAACTACCTATAGTTTTTTATCTAGTGTGGGGCCATCTATAATTTGTCCATCTCCATTGTTATGTTAACTGATGTTATAAGGGTTGTCAAACAGTCATATTATTGAGATTTCCTGGGTGTAGCTACTCTGTTACATTTAAAAGATTCAGTCATACAGCAAACTTTCTGGTTATTTGATAATTTTAATCTCTCTATCCCTTGTTCCTGGATGACCATCCCCCAAGTCTTGGGTTATGCTTTTTGTTGTAGATGTATTTAGGCCTGGGAATTCCTTAGTCAGTTATTGCCTGCATTTCAACTATTTTTGGCTTCCTATAACAGTCTATATACTGCAAGTAGATGATTCTTTGCTTAGATTTGAGTGATAAACTTATCTGTGGGATAAGAATAACTGTTTAGACAACAGTTAGGAATTAATATTATTTAGAAAACTGACAATAGTAGATTTGTTTTCTGAAATCTTTTACTTCGCTAGCTATAGGTAGAGAGTAAGATTTTCTGTTTGTAACTTTTTTATAATTATAGATAGTTAGGTGTGTGTGTACATCTTATCACTCACATAGGGTAATGAAATGACATCTTACAGGTAAGTTGTTACACATATTCCTCTATATGGGTTCCAGGGACTGAAGTCAGGTCAGCAAACATGGAAGCTAGTTTCTTTATCTGTTAAGCCATTTTGTAGACTTTGGTATTTCTATAAAACATTCCAGGTATATAAATTTATTAGAAAATAATAAGCATGTATTTTTTATATTTTTACTGTTTTTGAAGAGTACTGTATTCCTGTATTATATTATAAATATAATTAGCAATTTCAACAAAGAAAACATGCTGCTGGTACATTCTAGTTAATAACACTTAGATTGTTTAGTATGGACAATTGAAACTATTGTATCTTCTGATTCATAACTATGAGATATCCTATTTGTATCTTATTTATATTTCAGCATGTTTTGTAGCTTCAGAATTTTTTTCACAAGTGAATAATCATTTATATACTGAACACATGAGATTGTTCACTGCTTTTTTTGGAATGTTCATTGTTTGCATACAGAAACAATTGTTCTGTGTTATTTTTTCTTGAAACCTACAAGAAATTTCTTACTATGTCAATGAATTTATTTATTGAATTAGGATTTTTTGTCTTTGTTATTTTGTGCTTTGTATTAAAAATAGATTTTTTTCTCATACAAGATATCCTGATTATTTTTTCTCCTCCCTCTGTTATTTCCAGTTCCTCCTCACCTCCCTGTCTTCCCAAATCTACTCCAATTCTGTCTCATCTAAGAATGAAATAGGCTTCTATATAATAGCAATCAACCTGACAAAATAAAGTATAAGATGAAGCAAAATCTATCATTTTGATTTTGGGCATATAACTCAAGAGGAAGTACAGAATTCCAAGAGCAGGCAATAGAGTAAGAGACCAACTCATTTCACAGAAAGAAATGACATAAAATAAATAAAATAATAGCTCTAATATATACACAGAGGACATGGTGTAAACCTATGTACTCTTTGTGCTTACTGTTCCAGTAGCTCTATGATTCTATGTGCCTTGTTTAGTTGATTTGCTCAGCAAACTTCTCAATTACTTCCATAGATGGAGGAACCAAGATATTCCATGACAAAACAAAATTTAAACAATATCTTTAAATTAATCCAGCCATACAAAGAATGATAGAAGAAAAACTCCAACACAATGAAGAAAACTACACCCAAGAAAAAGCAAGAAATTAACCTTCTTACAACAAACCAACAAGAATAGAACCACACAAAGATAATGCTAGGTCTAACAACAAAATTGACAGGAATCAACAATAATCAGTTTTAATATTTCTCAAGAAAAATAGACCCAATTCCACAATAATTACATAGAATGGATACATAATCAGGACCTAGCATTTTGCTGCACAGAGGAAACATGGATAGACACTATCTTGAACTAAATGTCTGGATATAATTTCAAGCAAATGGTCCCTAGAAACAAGCTAGAGTTGCCATTCTAAGGTCCAGTAAAATAGACTTTCAAACAAGTTATCTAAAAAAAAAAAAAAAAAAAAAGGTAAGGAAGGATAAACCTTACACAATGCTAATGGGAAATTTCAACATGCAACTCTCACCAATGGACAAATCATGGAAACAGAAACTAAACAGACAGACAGTGAGAATAACTATAAGCTATGAACCAAATTGTTTTAACAAATATCTATAGAACATTTCACCCAAAAACAAAGAATATAACTTTTTCTCAGCAGCTTCTGCTATCTTCTTCAAAATTGACCATGTAATTGGATAGAAAGCAAGCCTCAACCAATACAAGAAGATTGACATAATCACGTACACCCTATCAGATCGTCATGGACTAAGTCTGGTCTTCAATAACAACAAAAAACAACAGAAAATCCACATAAACATGGAAGCTGAACAATTTTCTACTTAATAATAACTTGGTCAGGGAAGAAATAAGGAAAGAAATCAAATCCATTTTAGAACTAGATGGTTTTAGTGCAGAATTCTGTCAGATTTTAAAGAAGATCTAATACCAATAATTTTCAAATTCTTTCAAAAGTAAAAACAAGACTGAGCAGAAGACTGGCAGCTCTGCACCCAACCTAACAAAATCCAGTTGAAGCAGGGCTACCAGAAGTTCTAACCCAGGCAGTATCTCAGGTAAGGGTTCAGAAAGGCTCCCCCTAAACAGGGAGTAACCCGGACACACAGGGTCCCAGGAATTCACTCCTAGCCCGGAGCACTGGTACCTTCCAGTCTGGACCTGATCACTCAGCAGATCCCTGGAGATAGCTCTGCACCCAATCTCACAGAACCCAGAGGAAGCGCAACTCTCAGGAGCTCTAAGCTGGGCAGTATCTTAGGTCAGGAGGCCGCAATAATCACACCAAATAAAAAGTAACTGGGACCCACTGGGGCCCAGGAATTCACTCCTGGGCAGGAGCACTGGTTCCTTCCTGTTTGGGCCTGAGCACAGAGCAGATCCCAGGAGGCAGCTCTGTATCCAACCTCCCAAAACCCAGAGGTGGCAGGGCTCTCAGGAGTTCTAACCTGAGCAGTATCTCAGGTCAGGAGACAGCAATACTCTACCCAAACAGGGAGTAACTGGGACCCATAGGGACCCAGGAATTCACTCCTGGCCCAGAGCACTGGTTCCTTCCTGTTTCCACCTGAGCATTGAGCAGATCTTGGGCCTCAGCTCTAACCCCAGCAGCAACACCCATTCTAAACAGTTCTGACACAACCAAGATAATAGGAAAGACAAGGCTCCAGTCAGAGACAGTTCAGGTAGCACCAAGGAGATCCAGATAGTGAAAGGCAAGTGCAAAAACACAAGTATCAGCAACCCAGGGTACTCGGTTTCATCAGAACCTAGTTCTCACACATTAGAAAGTCCTGAATTACCCATATCACCAGGAAAGCAAGAGTCAGATCTAAAATCACTTCTAATGATGATGATAGAAAACTTTAAGAAGGACATAAATAACACCCTCAAAGAAATTGAGGAGAACACAGAAAAACAGGTGAAAGCCCTTAAAGAGAAAACACAAAATTCCCTTAAAGAATTACAAGAGAACACAACCTAACAGTTGGAGGAATTGAACAAAACCATCCAGGACATAAAAATGGAAGTAGATACAATTAAGAAATTACAAAGGGAGACTACCAGGGATATAGAAAACCTGGCAAAGAAATCAGGAGTCATAGATGCAAGCATCACCAACAAAATACAAGAGATAGAAGAAAGAATCTCAGGTGCAGAAGATACAATAGCAAATATTAAGACAACTGTCAAAGAAAACACAAAATGCAAAAAGTTCTTAACACAAAACACCCAGGAAATTCAGGACATGGTGAGAAGACTAAACCTAAGGATAATAGGTATAGAAGAAGTGAGGATTCTGATCTTAAAGAGCCAATAAATATCTTCAACAAAATTATAGAAGAAAACTTCCCTAACCTAAAGAATGAGATGCTCATAATCACACAAGAAGCCTACAGAACGCCAAATAGACTAGATCAGAAAAGAAATACCTCCCGTCACATAATAATCAAAACACAAAATGCACAAACCAAAGAAAGAATTTTAAAAGCAGTAAGGGAAAAAGTCTAAGTAATATATAAAGGCATACCTATCAGAATTACACCAGACTTCTCACCAGAGACTATAAAAGCTAGAATATCCTGGACAAATGTCATACAGATCCTAAGAGAACATAAATGCCAGCCCACAATACTATACCCAGCAAAACTCTCAATTAACATAGATGGAGAAAGCAAGATATTCAGTGACAAAACCAAATTTACACAATATCTTTCCACAAACCCAGCACTACAAAGAATAATAGCAGGAAAGCACCAATACAAGGAGGGCAATTATACCCCAGGAAGAGCAAGAAAGTAAGCCTCTTCAAACAAACCCCAAAGAAGATAACCACACAAACAATGCCTCCACTGTTAACAAAAATAACAGAAAGCAAGAATTGCATCTCCTTAATATCTCTTAACATCAATGGACTCAATTCCCCAATAAAAAGACATAGGCTAATGGGCTGGATATACAAACAGGACCCAGCATTTTGCTGCATACAGGAAACCCACCTCAGTAACAAAGCCATACACTACCTTAGAGTAAAAGGTGGGAAAACAATTTTTCAAGCAAATGGTCCTAAGAAATAAGCTCGAGTAGCTAGTCTAATATCGAATAAAATCAACTTTCAACTTAAAGCTATCAAAAAGGATAAGGAAGGACATTTCATACTTGTCAAAGGAAAAGTCAACCAACATGAACTCTCAATACTGAACATCTATGCACCAAATACAAGAGTACCCATTTTCATAAAAGAAACCTTACTAAAGCTTAAAGCACACATTTCACCTCACACAATAATAGTGGGAGACTTCAACACCCTACTCTCGGCAATGGATAGATCAAGGAAAGAGAATATAAACAGAGATACAGTGAAGCTAACAGAAGTTATGAACAAAATGGACTTAACAGACATTTATAGAACATTTTACCCTAAAACAAAAGAATATACCTTTTTCTCAGCACCTCATGGTACCTTCTCCAAAATAGACCATATAATTGATCACAAAAGAGGCCTCAACAGATATTAAAAATATTGAAATAATCCCCTGCATTCTATTAGATCAACATGGTCTAAGGCTGGTTTTCAATAATGACAAAGACAAGGGAAAGCCCACACTCATATGGAAATTGAACAATACTCTACTCAATGATAATGTGGTCAGGGAAGAAATAAGGAAAGAAATGAAAGACTTTTTAGAATTTAATGAAAATAAAGACACATCTTTCCAAAACCTATGGGACACAATGAAAGCTGTGCTAAGAGGAAAACTCATAGCTCTAAGTGCTTACAAAAAGAAACTGGAGAGGGCATATACTAGCAGTTTGACAACATACCTGAAAGCTCTAGAACAAAAAGAAGCAAATACACCCAAGAGGAGTAGACGGGAGGAAATAATTAAACTCAGGGCTGAAATCAAACAAATAGAAACAAAAAGAACTATACGAAGAATCAATTAAACCAGGAGCTGGTTCTTTAAGAAAATCAACAACATAGATAAACCCTTAGCCAGACTAATCAGAGGGCAGAGAGATAGTATTCAAATTAATAAAATCAGAACTGAAAAGGGGGACATAACAACAGAACTCGAGAAAATTCAGGAAATCATCAGATCCTACTACAAAAGCCTATACTCAACAAAATTGGAAAATCTGGATGAAAAGGACAATTTTCTAGACAAATACCACTTACAAATGTTAAATCAGGAGCAGATAAACCATCTAAACAGTCCTATAACCCTGAAAGAAATAGAAGCATTCATTAAAAGTCTACCCACCAATAAAAGTCTGGGACCAGATTGTTTCAGTGCAGAATTCTATCAGACCTTCTAGGAAGACCTAATACCAATACTTCTCAAACTATTCCACAAAGTAGAAACAGAAAGAACTCTACCCAATTCATTTTATGAAGCCACAATAATGCTCATACCTAAACCACACAAAGACCCAACAAAGAAAGAGAACTTCAGACCATTCTCCCTAATGAATATTGATGTAAAAAAAACTCAATAAAATTCTTGCAAACAGAATTTAAGAACACATCAAAACAATCATCCATCAAGATCACGTAGGCTTTATCCCAGGAATGCAAGGTTGGTTCAATATATGGAAGTTCATCAATGTAATCCACTATATAAGCAAACTCAAAGAAGAAACACACATGATCATGTTACTAGATGCTGGGAAAGCATTTGACAAAATTTAGCACCCTTTCATGATAAAAGTTTTGGAAAGATCAGGAATTCAAGGTCCATATCTAAACAACACTGAGATTCCACCTCACACCAGTCAGAATGGCTACGATTGAAAACACAGGTGACAGCAGTGTCTGGTAAGGATGTGGAGGAAGAGGAACACTTCTCCAATGTTGGTGGGATTGTAAGCTGGTACGACCACTATGGAAGTTAGTCTGGCAGTACCTCAGAAAATTGACAAAGTATTACCTGAGGACCCAGCTATACCACTCCTGGGCATATACCCAAAACAATGTTTCAACATATAACAGGGATACATGCTCCACTATGTTCATAGCAGCCTTATTTATAATAGCCAGAAACTGGAAAGAACCTAGATGTCCTTCATCAGAGGAATGAATACAGAAAATGTGGTATATTTGCACAATGGAGTACTACTCAGCTATTAAAAACAATGAGTTCATGAAATTCTTAGGCAAATGGATGGAGGTTGAGAATATCATCCTGAGTGAGGTAACCCAATCACAAAAGAACATACATGGCATGCACTCACTGATAAGTGGATATTAGTCCAAAAGCTCACAATACCTAAGATACAATGCAAAGACCACATGAAACTCCAGAGAAGGAAGGAAGACCAAAGTGTGTGTGTGCTTTGGTTTTTTTTTTTTGTTTTTTTTTTTTTTTGTTTTTTTTGTTTTTTTTTTTTGGAATAGCAAGTTACTCAACCAGAGCTCCCAGGGTCTAAACCTACAGCCTAAGAACAGAAGGGGAGGGACTCATGGCTCCACTTGTATAGGTAACTGAGGGTGGCCTCGTTAGGCAACAGTAAAAGTGAAGGGCCATAGTCCCTGAATGTTTGGATCCCTAGTGTTGGGTAATGGAGAGCAGAGAGGTGGGATTGGGAGAATGGTGGGAGCACACCCTCATAAAACTTGGAAGAGGAGGTATGGGATAAGGTGTTTGGGGGAAGAAAGGTAGAGAAGAGAACAGTGAAAGGTAAATACGTAAAATATCTAATAAAATATAAAAACAGATAATGGCTCTGGCAAAAAAAAAAGATAGTTTACTTATTTCAAATGATTTTTAAAAGTTTCCAGGAGATGCATATTGGCTAAGATCTTATTTTAAGCTCTTCACAAAAGAATTTATGTCTCTGTTTAATATTCTCAAGAGAGATGCAAATCCTAATTTCCCTCAACAATTAATTGACAAAAGAGGAGTAATTTTTAAAAAGTAGAAAAATCTCTCACTAATTTATATATTATATAGATTCATTAAATGTTGGCTGTTTTATAATAGTCCTTTGATAAAAGAGATTATTAATAAAGAATTATATTTTTTAAATAGTGTATTCTTGACTGAGGGTGGAAGGAGCATGCCTTGTTTACTCTTAACGTTTTAAAACTGAAAGCTCATGGCAAATCTGCTGCTAATTGCCTCTGGCATCGCTGAGTCCAATAAAAACTATGCCACAAATATGTGGAAGGACCCTCTTACCCTTAAATGGAATGGCCAGGACCCAGTTCCTATATGGGGCTGAGCATTGATATGCCTGTTTAATACCACAGAAGGCACAGCTAAATGGTTGCCAAAAGATTAATTAATTAAATAGATACCCTCACAAAACCAAACCCAATTATAAATAAGATTAATAACAATTGCAATCCAGGGAAAAGAAATTTCCCTGAGAATTCCCTTCTTTTTTCCTTTCCAGGTAAAAATTTATCACCTGTGTTGTCTGTTGTTAGGAATTCTAATCCTGATGCTGACCTCTGGACTTATACTACTCAGACCTCCAATGGGCCTTTGACAAGGACATCAAACAGCTATAGATTGACATCACTAATCTGAAGAAATCCCTCTTTTGCCTGTCTGATGTGATCCCCCAAAATTGCAAAGAACTTTATTGGACTTGATTTTCTCTTTTATAATAGAAAAGACTGTTTACATCTCTAGACTGTATACAGCCCTTAAAGAAGAACGCATAGACAAAAAAGGTATGATTAAAGAGAGCATGAAAAAGGCCAGAGAATATCTTAAGAAAAGACAGAGAGAGAAAGAAAAAAATGAGAGCTTGAACAAGAATTGGTCTTCAACCTCTCCATGATTGTTAACCCTACTTCCTTCCATTTTGGGACCATTAATTGGCTTATTTTTGCTTATTTCCTTTAGTCCCTGGGCCTTAAATAGGCTGGCTAACTTTGTGAAACAACAGATAGATAATATGATAGCAAAATCTATCCAGATACATTATCATAAGTTAGCTATGGAGGAATCCAAGAATACATCAAAATAATCATTCACCATGATCAAGTAGGCTTTATCCCAGGGATGCAAGGATGGTTTAATACATAAGAATCCATTAACATAGTTTATATAAACAAACTCAGAGAAAAACCCCACATAGTCATCTAATTAGATGTTGAAAAAACATTCAAGAAAATTCAGCACTCCTTCATGTTAAAAAGTATTGGAAAGACTAGCAATTCAAGGCCCATAACTAAACATAATAAAAGCAATATACAGCTAACCAATAGCCAACATCAACCTAAATGGAGAGAAACTTTAAGCAGTCCCACTAAAATCGGAGACTAGACAAGGCTGCCCACTCTCTCCCTATTTATTCATTATAGTACTCAAAGCTTTAACTAGAGCAATTAGACAACAAAGTAGATAGAGGAGATAAAAGGGAAGGAGGAATCAAGATATCATTATTTTCAGATGATATGATATATACGTAAGTGACCACAAAAATTCTACCAGATAAATCCTATAGCTGATATGCAACTTTAGCAAAGTGGCTAGATATAAAATTAACTCAAACAAATCAGTAGACTTCCTCTAATCAAAGGAAAAATGGACAGAGAAAGAAATTAGTTAAATGACACCCTTCACAGTTGTCACAAATATTAGAAAATAATTTTGGTGTGACTCTAACCAAGTAAGTGAAAGATTTGTGGGACAAATCTTTAAGTCTCTGAGGAAATAAATTGAAGAAGATATCTTGTTTTGTCATATTTTGTTTTTGTCTCTTGGAGGCCTGCACTTTTTCTAAAAGAAAACAGAGTGTTGTTGGATCTGGGTTACAGTAGAGGTGTGTGTGCGTGTGTGTTTGCATGTGCGTGTGTGTTATGTGGAAGTTGGTAGTAATGAAGGAAGGGGAACATGTTGTTGGGATGATTTTTATCACAGATGAGTCTATTTTCAATTAAAAATAAAGGAACAGAAATAAAAAATATAAAATACGAAACTTGTAAATTAGTTCTCTTTGAACTCAAATAGTAAACCCATTTCATTTCTAATCCTTCAAAGTTACAACTTACACAGTTTTAACCTCAGTAATTATTTACGAATCACAAGGATTTGCATCATCATCATTTGTGAAACAGAGTGGAGGTAAGACTGTATATGACACAATTTGTGCTTCAGGTAGAAATGTACTCAGATATGATCTGTCCGACTAAAGAAATATCCAGGGTTTGACTGCTTAGAGAGTACAATACTAAATAAAAATCAAGAAAAATCATTACCAAAACTTGAAGGAGTAATATCTACAAAGTGAGACAGTAAAGCCTCAAATTATCTTCCCAAAACTCTTACGTTGAAAGATAGAAATATTTGCAAAAGAGAGACCAAAATTTTTAATTGAAAATCAAGAATTATTATTGCAAATACCAGCCATTTTAGCATTGAATTATGTTGAGTTTTGTAAAAGACATGGAAGTAAACTGAAAATTAGAGAATGAATTTTACATTCTTTATATGTACAGCGTCATTGAAATTATTGTTTCAATAACCCTTGACAATTTGAGAATTCTTGGAGCACACATGAAATGATGAGGTAATCCCTCAAAGTTTCAACTCAATCAGTTTAATTTGATGGAGGTCACAGTAACATTGATAGGTCCCAATTGCAAGGCTATGTTTATTCTCCCACATTCACAGCAATTTGACATCAGTCTTTTTTCAAAGTGTTAAGTTTTATTCTGAAGTTAGAAACATTTTTTTTTAATCTAAAGTGAATTGAATGTTGTATGTGTTATTTACCCTTCTTGGCCACAGCAATTACTAGGTTCACATATACAAAAAGAGAAAGGCAGACCTTTGATCTAGAGCGAAATGCTTTTTTTGTTTGTTTGTTTTTTGTTTGTTTTAAGAATGTAGTCAAGCAGTGGAAGTTTGGAAAATAAAAACAAAAACATTTTGTTCACTGTAGATCAATAGACTAGACTATTCAATAATCTTCTACTGGACAAGATGGCAATCCAAATGTGCAGGCAACATGTGTGAGAATCTATGAGAAGTATAAAAGCAAGAATAAGAAAAATATAATAAGTACTTACAGCAGTACATTATTGCTACCAGTTTTAAGATAGATCTTCCATAACTGAATCAACTATTTGATACTAAATTTGTGTAGATGTCTCAGTTTCCAGGAAGGAATTTGTTGTAGGATTATTTACCATGTAAAGGTAGAAGTATTGAGTAGAGTAGAGTACACAAGACTTTGTATTTTCTTTTCTAGCAGTCATCACAAACCAAGTAACGAAACTGAATACTATGGTTGTAAATATAGCATGCAGTTATTTCTAATTAACCCTATTCATTCACCATTTTGGTATTATATGTGTTTGTCTTAAGAGTGGTTATTTCCACATACTTTGAATGCAAATAGCATTTTCACATATGCAACCACCTTCTTTAGTTATAGAATTTGGTGTGTCTTAATATTTTAACATTGCAATTCCATCAATTTAATCTAATTTTTTAAATGCCAATTATTGCCTGAGTAAATCTTATTTGTAATCATATGTAACTATTTCACATATTCATTGTCACTTCTTTCTTATGTTGTGATTATGTGTGTATATGTGTGTTTGTGTGTGTGTGTGTGTCTGTGTCTGTGTATGAGTTCTATTTGAGCCAAGCAAATCAAATATATTACACTATTTTCTAATTTTTTATTAGAAATCAGTTTTCTAAGTCCCTTTTAAAAGATATTAGTTAAAAGGAGAATGTATATACTTTATTTACTTAATCACATATATTTTCTAAAAGCAGATGCAAATCTGGGAAAGAAGGAAGAAACTGTTGATGAGACAGTATCAGTACAGAGACCTAGAAAGCAATATTATTTTTCTTTCCTTTTTATTGTTCTTTGTGATTGTAATAATATAGCATTTTATATATATTTTGCCCTTGTACAGTCTAAAAATAATGATATACCCATTTATTGATACACAATGAGAAGGACTAAAGAATAAAATATTTTAGAGCCATTGCATATAAATTGGATTGGTGGCAGAAAAAAAAAATCTTCAGGGTTATTTATAAATACTCAACTTATTTTATATTTTATCTTTCATGAGTCTGATACTCTTAAAAATATTTGTATCCACTGAAATATTTTTCTTTTCTATAACATCTGTAGACTATTAAACAGTTCAGCATGTGTGTCAGGAAAATACAATATCTACTGAAAAATCAAACTTTGAGATGATTATCTCTTCTGACCTTCAATTAAGCTTCAGGTTAATACAAAATGAGAAAATCAATAACTTATTTTCTCCTTTTTTTTTTTTTTTACTTTTTTTCTGCTCACATTTTGATGTTTGCTGAGACAAAAGAGTCATAACGTGAAAAATGCACATCTCCACTGAACATCTAAGGGGCTTAAGGAGTCATGTTTTGGCTCAGTCTTTGTAAATATAGCAAATTACATTTGTCAATATATTCCCATCCCTCTGTATATAACAATGTATTCTTCCTTGTTACAATCAACGGTCTATTCCCCTTGTGCATCCAACACTCTATCTCTAGGCTCAACCCGAAAGACGCTTTGCAATGGAGTTTACAAGAAAGGTACTAGGTAATAGTAATTCTGATCTAATGGGAATAAATCTATGACACTGACATATGCATTTCAATTTCATCATTTTTTGTAGATGTCAAATGTGCACCACCTTCCAGTGGGGCATGATGAAATGAAGACCCATGTCAAAATTATCCACTGGGAAACTTGCTGCAATAATGTTTCAGACCAGAAATAATTATAGAATATCTATAAGTTTGCAATAAAAAAGAAGAAAATTTTAAGACTGAAAGTTATCCCTTTCCTACTGATTTCCCCTTGGTCATTCTACATGTAGTTTGTTGACAGAATTCCTTTAAGAAAGCTAGTTAACTACCATTTGCAATAAGCCATAGATGTTTGAAATAATTAGAGTGTTTCTAATTATTCTAATCTGCCATTTTATCATCAACTTACAACCACAAAACAAATAACATTATAACCAGTTCACGGTATTGGCCTCTGGACTTAGAAGTTTTTCACTCTTATTAATGCAATAAATTCTAGCACCAAATACTGAGTATCAACATCGTTCTTTTATTGTCTTTCCATTCATTTACAACAACACCTCTCACAACAGAGTTTTTAAGGGTTTAAGGATTTCATTCATTTTTGCAGCACCTTGGGATAGTAACAGTGTCTCTTTGATCTGATACAAGGCAAAATTAAAATTTTTACAGCATTAGGCAACCACTATGCATATTGATTACATGTTTTCTCTTCTTAATTACATAAAGATAACTCATAGACTAAGTGTGTTTAATAGTTTAATAGTTTAATAATCACAGTTATTAATTGGCAGTCTAAACACCATATGCACACACAGACACATAGCAGATTAGAATGTTTATTATTACTTTTGAATTTTCTATAACCTAGATAACATAAATAGAAATTTACCAAGGACTTCTCATTGAAATCAAACAGTATACTTCATCCATATTATTACAGATTTACTTACTCTTCTTACTCCTAAGCTAGGAGGTACCTCAATGGTCAGATTAAATGAATTTGAAAATCAACTCTAATATGTAGCAGTGGTATAGCTATAAAGAGGTTAGTGAGAGAATTTTGATTCTTTATTAATATTCCAAATCTATAAGGAGGGTAGTTATTGTATATACCTCATACAGTTACACTCAAGAAAAGGAAGCTAAATATGTGAAGGGTTTAAGACACATTTCCCGATAGATACTGAATTCTCATAAAGCATTATTATTTATTATCATTTATTGTTATAAGGAATATTATCTACTATTATTCAAACATTTTCCTATAAATTATATTCATTGAAAGCATATGAATTGTTTTATTATTACCTTTATTTTTTTAAAGTTTAGTCGTTGCACCATTCTAGGTATGCCCTCCCATAGTTCCTCATTCCATTCCTCCTCCTCCCTGTCTCCAAGAGGATGTTTGCCTTCCCACCAGGCCTGCCCACTCCCTGAGACCTCAAGTTTTCCCAGCGTTAGGCTTGTCTTCTGCCACTGCATCCAGAACAGGCAGATCTCTGCTATATCTGTGTTTGAGCTTCCAACCAGCTCTTGAATGGTGCATGGTTTGTGGCTCAGTGTCTGAGACATCTCAGGGTTCTGCATTAGTTGAGACTGATGGTGTTTCTATGAGGTCACCCTCCTCCTCACATTCCCCCAGCCTTTTCCCAATTCAACCACAAAGGGTACCCAACTTGAGTCCAATGGGTGGGTGTAAGTATCTTTGTCTCAGTCACTTGCATGTTGGACTTCTCAAAGAACAGTACTAGACTACTGTCTATAAGACATCACAGTATCAGTAATAGTGTCTAGGCTTAGAGCCTTCTCATGAAATAGATCTCAAGTTGGGCTAGACACTAGACTGGAAGGCATATCAATCTTGCAAGGATCAGTGCTTATATCTTTGTATAGACGTGAGAAGTAGCCTTGTATACATTTTAAAATACTGTCTCTGTATCCTGATTTTAATAATAGGCCATTCCCTACCCTCTATTACAATACATTATGTTTGTACATGCTTACTTCACTTAAATATCTTGCTTATAGATAGCATTTAGTACATATTTGTTGAGTAAAACAAAAAAAAATCTTACAAGATTTTCTGCTGAAGAATGCCTTGCATTATATTGTATTGCAATCTATAACAGTAAAATTAATTTTGCCTAAAGTTCATCAATACAAACATAGAAATGCCTATAGGAAGGACTACCATGCAATTTAACCTGCATGCCTTTTCTCTACTCTGTTTTAATCATCTCCTCCAAAGTGAATGTCAGTTCAAGCATATGCTGTGTGTGCAGTTTGTTTTTGTCCAATTTGGATTGTTTTTAAATTTATTAATCATTTTATTTGTTTACATTTTAAATGTTATTCCCCTTTTCAATCTCCTCTCCTGGAACCTACTACACCATCCTTCACCTTTGCATTTAAGAAGGTGCTCTCCTACCCACTCACTTCCACCTCACCACTCTAGTATCCCTCTCCTCTAGGGGATGAAGCTTCCACATGATCAAGTGCCTCCCCTCCCACTGATGCCAGATAAGGCAGCATTCTACTACATATGTAGCAGGAACCATGGACCAGCCAAGGTATATTATTTAGTTGGTGGTTTAGTAGCTGGGACGTCTGAGGTGTCCTGTTAGTTGATATTATTCTTATGGATTTGCAATTCCCTTCAGAACCTTCAGCCTTTACCCTAACTCTTCTATTGGGGTCTGTGGTCTGATTTCACTGGTTGGCTGCAAGTATCTGCATCTGTCTTAGTCAGGTGCTAGCACAGCCACTCAGAGGACATCAATACCAAACTCTCATCAGAAAGCACATTTTGGCAGCAGCAATAGCGTCTAGGTTTGTTGTCTGTGATTGGAATGGATCGTATGATGAGGCTGTCTCTGGAGGGCCTTTCCTTCAGCCTCTGCTTCATTTTTGTCCATGACTTTCCTTTAGAAAGGCAAAATTCTGGCTTAAAATTTTCAGATGGGTGGGTGGCCCCATCCCTCCACTGAGGGCCATGTATATCTACTGGAGTTGGTATCTTCAGGTACTATCACCCTTCTGTTGGGTATTTTGGTGAATGTCATTTCCATTTGGCCCTGGTACCCTCTCTCATCCCTGTCATCTGGGATTTTCTAGTGATTCCTCAAGTTTCTCACCCCCTACTGCTATTTATTTCTCTTCATTCGCCTGGCCCTTTGGATTTCCCTCCTGTCTCTTCCTATAGCTGGACCCGCCCCCTCCTTTTTCTTCCTCATCCCTTTTTCCACCAAAGTCCATCCCTCCCTCTGCCTCCCATGATTATTTTGTTCCCCTTTATAAATGTGCTTGAAGCATCCATGTTTTGGCCTCCCTTCTTGTTGTGCTTCATATGATCTATGAGTTGGATCATGGGTATTCTGAGTTTTTGGAGCAATATCCACTTATCACTGAATACATATGATGCTTGTCCTTTTGGGTCTGAGTCATCTCACTCAGGATGATACTTTCTGGTTCTATCCATTTACACAAAAATATTCATGAAGTCATCATTTTAAATAGCTGAGTAGTAATCCATTATATAAATGTACCACATTTTCTGTATAGATTCATTTATTGTGAGATATCTAGGTTCGTTCCAGCTTCTGGCTATTATAAATAAGGGTTATATGAACACAGTGGAGGACATATTCTTGTTATATGTTGAACCATTCTTTGGGTATACTCCCAGTAGTGGTATAGGTGGGTCTTCAGGTAGAGTGATTTTCAATTTTCTGAGGAACTGCCAGGTTGACTTTTAAGTTGCTGTACAAGCTTGCAATCCCATAAGCAATGGAGGAGTGTTCTTTCTCTACATCCTTGCTAGCATCTGCTGTTGCCAGAGTTTTTGATCTCAGCTACTCTGATTGGTGTAAGGCAGAATGTCAGTGTCATTTTGGTCTGCATTTCCCTGATAAGTAAGGATGTTGAACATTTCTTTAGCTACTTCATGGACATTTGAGATTCCTCAGTTGAATGAAAGATCTGTATGTCAAGAATTTCATGTCTCTGAAGAAATAATGTGAAGAAGACCACAGAAGATAGAAAGATCTCCTATGCTCATGGATTGGTAGGATTACCACTGTAAAAATAGCCATGTTACCAAAAACAATCTACAGATTCAGTGTAATACCCATTTAAATTCCAAGTCAATTCTGCACATCGATAGAGCAATTCTCTTCTTCATCTGGAATATCAAAAATAAAACAAGGTTATTGAAAACAATGCTCAACAATATAAGAACTTCTGGGGGAACCACCATCCCTGACTTCAATCTGTGTTACAGAGTAATAGTGATAAGAACCACATAGTATTGGTACAAAGACAGGCAGATTGATCAATGGAATAGAATTAAAACCCCCAAAATAAACCCATATACGTATGGTTACTTGATCTTTGACAAAGAAACAAAATCATCCAGTAAGGGGGAAAAGACAGCACTTACAACAAATGGTGATAGTCTAACTGGCAGTTTGCATGTAGAAAAATAAAAATTAATCCATTCTTATCTCCTTGTCAAAGCTCAAGTTTAAGTAGATCAAGGACCTCCAGATAAACCCAGATATACTCAATCTAATAGAAGAGAAAGTGGAAAAGTACTTGAACACATCATCACAGGGGAAATTTTCTTTAACAGAACACCAATGGCTCAGGCTCTAAGATCAACAATATACAAATGGGACCTCATGAAAGTGAAAAGCTTCTGTATAGTAAAGGACAGTGACAAAAGGAGCAAAGGACAACCTACAGTTTAGGAAAAGATCTTTTCCAAGCCTACATCTGATAGAGGGCTAATATCCAAAACATAGAAAGAATTCTAGAAGTTAGACTCTAGAAAACCAAATAACCCAATTCTCAAAATGGAGTACAGAGCTAAACCAAATTGGATGTAGATAAAACCTATGCTATATGAAAACTTGTGCTGAGTCTGGCTTTCTAATGGTAACTACACAATCAAACTGCATTTCACTCACTGTTTACCAACACAGAGAGTGACTTTCTTTGCAGCACAATTTGGGTAGAGATATTCCAATAGTTCTACTTTTTCAACCAAGCATCTAACATGCCATGGTTTTATTCAAGATACTAAATTATATTCAGTCTCTACTTTATTAGAATTCATGGGACAGTAGAAAGTTGACAAATTTGTAGACACTTCATGTTTTATTGCCCACTAAGGAAATGTAGGAATAAAATCTTTAAAAACATAAATCATCTCTATACAGTATATATGTCAGTGAAACATAGTGGCTAGAAACCCTGAGACTAAACAAATGAGTTTCAACAATGTGTTCTGCTGAACAGTTTTCTTTTAGTAGTTTCTAAAGTACTGGCATGTCCCTAAAGTTCTTATGTTCTCTTCAAATTTTTATTCATATATTTTTTCCCTTTGAAGTCTATTTTTCTGATTTCCACAACATCTTTTGTTTTTGTCTCTCTTTCTATCTGATGTTTAAATTGAACTTCTGGGAAACATTCTGCAAAGCCAGAAAAATGTCATATTCTCCTTGTCTTCCTTGCAGCACTCTGTGGTTTATATCCTATGGCACCTATCACTGAAAATACTGATCATCACTTTACATGTATGTTCTCGTTAAAGATCCCCAAACAAAAACTCACACTATATTTTATTCATGTTTATATTTCTAAAAATTTCTAGTTTGTGATTTATAATATCTTCTCTTGAGAAAGAAAAAGCATAAAAACAAAGTCTATACTATGAATTCAATGTTGTCACAAAGAAAGCAACATTCACACACAGTGTCATTTTTTTCTTCCCTAATTCATGATATACACAGAAGATACAGCAGTACCTGTAAAATGGCCCTAAAGTACTATGCCAGGGAACACTGTTATTGGACTCACACAGAGATAGAGACAATTTACTAGCTCTGTGACTTCAGGTAGATTATTTGTCTTCTTAGAACTTCCATTTCTATACTGGACAACATTAATTTTTCAATGTATTTTGTCAAAGAGTGATTATAAGAGTTTAATGAAATATTAAAATGAGACATGAAAAGTAACTCAAGATTGCAGAAGAAATTTCAGCACCTTATCAATAATAATTATTATCTTTAAGCTTAAATGTAGGCTGAAAACATAATATGTTTTAATGGAACCACCTGAAGCAAAGTTATTTGTATCAGTTCTCTAGACTGTTAAAAAACACTATTGTGATAGAACACCTGTTAACATGTATAGAATTAGAATTTGATGTTACCCAATGATAACCATTTTCAATGAGAATGACTTTGTTAATACTTTTTATGTTTTTAGTATAATTGCTTCTTTTATTCTATGTTGCTAAATTTCTTCTCACTAAATTCCAAAAATTTTTCCTTTGAGTTTCTATACTTCATTTCCAAAACCCCAAATGTTGACACAGGGTAAGAAAGCATAAGATGTTAGTGCGGCAGAAAGATAAATACCACATGTTCTCATTCATATATTCCTTTTTATGTTGTTTTTTTATTGGATATTTCATTTATTTACATTTCAAATGTTACTCCTCCCAGTTACCCCTCCCACGAAAACTCCCCTATCTATCCCCCTCCCCCTTTCTTCAATAGCGGTGTTTTCCCACACAAACCTCATCCTTTTCCTGGCCTACAAATTTCCCTACACTGGAGCATCAAGCCTTCCCAGGACCAAGGACCTCTCCTCCCATTGATGTTCTACAAGGCCATCCTTTGCTACTTATAGGGCCAGAGCCAGGGGTACTTCCACTGTGTACTCCTTGGTTGGTGGTTTAGTCTTTGGGAGTTCTAGGTGATTTGGTTGGGTGATATTGTTGTTTTTCTTATGTTCTTATTGCAAACCCCTTCATCTCCTTCAGTCCTTTCTCAAACTGCTCCATTGGGAACCCTATTGGAGATTCCATGCTCAGTCCAATGGTTGGCTGTGAGCATCCCTTCTGTATTTGTCAGGCTCTGGCAGAGCCTCTCAAGAGACAGCTATAACAGGCTCCTCTCAGCATAAACTTATTGGCATCCACAGTAGTGTCTGGGTTTGATAACTGTATATGGGATGGATCCCCAGGTGGGGCAGTCTTTGTATGGCCTTTATACAGTCTCTGCTCCACATTTTGTCTATGTATTTGTTCTCATGAGTATTTTGTTTCCCTTTTTAAGAGGAACTGAAGCAATCACACTTTGGTCTTCCTACATCATGAGTTTCATGTGGTCTGTGAATTATATCTTGAGTATTCTGAGCATTTGGGCTAACTGTTCACTTATCAGTGAGTGTATATTATATGTGTTCTTTTGTGACTGGGTTACCTCAATCAGATATTTTCTAGCTCCATCCATTTGCCTAAGAATCTTATGAATTTATTGTTTTTAATATCTGAGTAGTACTCCATTTTGTAAATGCACCATGTTTTCTGTATCCATTCGTTTGTTGAAGAACATCTGGGTTGTTTCCAGCTTCTGGCTGTTATATATAAGGCTGCTATGAACATAGGGGAGCATATGTCCTTGTTATATGTTGATGAATATTTTGGCTATATGCGCAGGAGTGGTATAGCTGGATCCTCAGTGAATATTATGTCCAATTTTTGAGGAAATGCCAGACTGATTTCTAGAGTGTATGTAGCAGCTTGCAATCCCACCAGTAATGGAGGATTGTTCCTCTGTCTCAACATACTTACCAGCATCTGCTGTCACCTGAGATTTTGATCTTAGCAATTCTGACTGGTGTGAGGTGGAATCTTAGTGTTGTTTTGATTTGCATTTCCCTGATGATTAAGGATTTTGAACATTTCTTTAGGTGCTCCTCAGCCATTTGATATTCCTCAGTTCATAATTCTTTGTTTAGCTCTGTACCTTTTTAAAAATGGAATTATTGGATTCTCTGGAGTCTAACTTCTTGAGTTCTTTGTATACGTTGGATATTAGCCCTCTATCATATATAGGATATGAAAAGATCTTTTCCCAATCGGTTGGTTGCTGTTTTGTCTTCTTGACAGTATTCTTTGCCTTACAGAATCTTTACAATTTTATAAGGTCCCATTTGTTGATTCTTAATCTCAGAGCATATATTCCTGTGCAACACTACAGTTTTTTACCTCTTTTAAGTACAGGTAGTGAACTTATTGCTGATACATGGGAATGATTGAGAATGTGAATATAGACAAGCATCGAAAATGTTTTTACATTGAAAATTAAGTTCTAGTAGTTAATATAACAGCATATTGATTATAGTTAATTACATTTTTTTCATATTTCAAAAAAGCCAATTGGTAATGATTCTATGAAATAAAACAAATTTCAAGAGTTTGAAGTGATAGAAATATTACACATCACACATTTCAAATTATTAAACTCCAATTTCATGACATATAAGATAGTCTACCAAAAAGAAATAGGAATGGAAAAATTACTGTGAGTTCCAAGAATTAATTCAACATTCTTGTAATAGGCACTAAGACAATTTTCTGTTTTCCAAAAACTAGTTATCACATTTATTTTCCTGGAAAATTATAGGCTGGTTATCCCATGATTTAGTTTTGTAGTTATAAAATATGTGTATTTCTTCATCAGCTTACTATTAAACCATACTGAGAACAATAATTGCAGTTAATTTTACACTAAGCCTGCTTGTTCAGAATCATTGCCTTGTTTATTTTCTTTCAAATCTGACTGTATAAAAAGCAAATGTTTATCCAAATTGAGAGTCAGTGTCATTCTACACAAGCTCCAGGAATGTCACACATTTCACACATGCATTTCTTTAGAGATTTTTAGTGCTCTAAAACTAAGTATATAAATCTATGCAAGGTACAGAATAGCATAATATGTCAGGCTGCTAGAAAACATGCCCAAATGTCTCTAGTACTCTTTGAAATTATTATAATTTCTCTTTGTAATATCAAATGAATAGAATTGACTCATGAGGTCCCCTTTGCTGAAGTGTATTTGGCTTGTGAATTGCTAATCATAATGCTTTTTCTTAAAATTAGAGGATCTTCCGTATGTTGTTTAATATATTCATCTTTGAAGCAGATAAATTTTCATTATATCCCCTTATAGCTTTTCCTTAAGGAATATTGGCATTTGATTTTAGGATAAGAACTCTTATTTTGAGAGAATCAATATATGAGTTCATATGTATGTGTTTATATATGTATGTTTGTTTATGTAAGTGCAGACATTTATGTAAAGAAGACATGGGACAATCTTAGGTCTTGGTCTTTGGCTTCTACCTTGTTGGAAGCATGGTCTTTGATTCTATATCAGCATAAAAATCAGGTTAGGTGGCCCATGTCCTTCTGTGAATTTACTTCTGTCTCCTATTTCCCTATAAGTGTACCAGATTTACAGATCTGCACTACTCCACCAAACATTACAAGGGTTTAAGAGGTATCCAAAATCTGATCTTTATGCCTGTACAGCAAACTTTTTATACATTGAACTATCTTAACAGTCCTCTCATTATTCTACATCTTGCTATGCAATGATATTGTATGACAAACTATTAATACCCATTTTTTTAGAAGTTGCATCGCATATATGTGATTGATTATATATGCTTGTCCTAGGAAGTAGCACTATTAAGAGAGGTAGTCTTGTTGGACTAAGAGTGCCATTGTGTGCTTGGGCTTTAATACCCTACTCCTAGCTGCCTGGACTTCAGTTTTCTCCTTGCAGCCTTCCTATGAAAATGTAGAACTCTTAGGTTCACCTGTACCATGCTTGCTTGGATGCTGCCATGATCCCACCTTGAAGATAATTGACAGATCCTATGAACCTGCAAGCCAGCCTCAAATAAATGTTGATTTTTATGAGAGTTGCCTTGGTCA
>JANHMN010000005.1:52075586-52167760 GCA_030674055.1 Rhabdomys pumilio
TGCAATTAGGTCTCTGGAAGCCTTCATACTTCACAAGCTAATTGCAGGCATGTGACAGATTTATGATCAAACATTCCTTTCAGGTTAGCTATAAAACTATTATCTTAGAACTAAAAGTAATAAAAGAGATGAACAATTTATTATAGTTGTAAGGACAAAAAGTAAAACATTGTCTGGTTTATCTATACAAAAATTCAAAACAAATGAAACACTAAGCTGATGATTTGCCTCTTGCCAAAGGATGCTATCTTAGACATAAGAATTACGCTTTTAAACTGTTAATGACCTGTGGAGCTAGTGGCAGATAATGAATATTAATTAGATTAGTCTTAATGGAAACACATGTAAACATCTCTGTTGTAACTCCATATTCAATTGATGATTTAAATTTATGTTTGAACTTCTGAACTTTTGAAAAATAAATGCTTGGAATACCATGTGATTTATTCTCCTGCAAAAGTACAAGAAACAGGAATGATGAATATAAAATAGAGATTACGAGAGAGAGGAGCAGAAAAGAAGGAGCAGAAAGAGTAGAGAAAACAGCAAAGACAGCAGAGAGAGCAGAAAGGATCATTTTTACTATGAGACTACTTTTTTCTTAGGAGCTTTTTCTTTGAGGTCTTTTCTACTAACAGAAATAAAAAGCTAGGACTTTTTTTTTTATTTCTCTGAACAGTAAGGATTGGAGTTTACTTTTCATTCAGAATGAGTGAGTTCTTTCTGTGCTGGCACTGGCTCTATGGAGCTTGCAGGTGAGAACTCTTGCACTTTCTATCAAATACATATTATGCATGTGTAAGTATAGGTGTGCATATGAAAATATGTGTGAATACTTGTGGAGCTGATGAAACTAATTGCTGTGCCTGGTTAAAGAATGTATGTGAATGAGTGTGTGTAGGAATGTGTGTATGAATGTATATGTGTCTATGCATATTTGCTTGTGGAAGAGTGCTTTTTTCTGTGAATTTTCTCTAACTGACAAGGAGTTAATAAATTCCCAGGCTTGGGCCCAGGGCCAGTAAGTACCTGTGGGGACAAGAACAGTTCTCTGCTGTTTAACAATTGGGTGTTAATCACAAAAGGCCTGTAGTTTAACTTATCAGAACAGGTAAACAAGCATTATTTAATAATACGCAACCTCTATTCTCTCTCATAAAACCAAGTTTCACACCTGCCTACACACCACCCCTTTGTCTGCTTTCCAGAGAGAACTGGTGCTTGGGTAGGCTCCCAGCAGCCTTCAATCTAGTAGGAAAATTTTGTTTACAAATAAGAAAATAACACCACTATTGTAGCATTGAACATATGTTGCCAGGGCAGACATTGCTGTGGTTCATTGACTTTATAGCTGGATAAAACTATTAATTGCTTCCCCACCCCCGTGGCAGCTTGAATAGCATCCTCCCATATTATGAGAGCTGGTCTCCATAATGGAGGCTTCTTCTAAGTTAGTTCCAGCTTGATTCTTGCAAGATTTGTGTTGATTTCGCCCCTTTCACAATTGGGTTTTACCTTCAACTTCTGAAGAGAAACAGAGCGAAATGCAATAGTCTATATTGATTTGGGAATCTCTTAAACCCCAATAATCAACAACATGAAGAGAAGTTTCTTTTACCTGGTTCTAGGGTTCTTACTATTTTTCTTTGGTGGCAGCCTTTTACTTTTTTTATTATTTTTATTTCTTAAATGTAATGATGAGAAGTAGAGAGTTGCCTTACAGATTTCTTCTATTATGCTGGGGGAAATCACACTGGCATCAAAGGAATCACCATATATACAGTCTGCAGAAAATGTATGAACACAAAATCGTTCTGTGTCATATACTTGATTTGAGTGTAAGCATGAGAGAGAAATACACACTGTAAATGAAACCTCAGGCTCTGTAGCACCCTGAGTATATGTTTTCTGCCACATCCCTGGGGCATGTATTGTCTGTGCTCAGCTTATAATAGAAATTGTTCTTCAACTAATTGACTAATTCATGAGTAAGTTCTACTGTAAAAGTAGTCACTGCCCACATGTACTTGTGTTTTCCTTGAAGTATAACATGACATATTGGCACTTATCCAAATGAGATGCTCATTTCTCATTTTTTTGAATGCTACTTGAAGGATATCTTGAGTAGGAAAATGAAAAGTTAAAGTAGCTCTGTGGCCAAGTATTTGTTTTGGCATCAACACTTCAAATTATGTTCATGTCATCAGACTAAGTTAAAGAAAGAAAACAGCTTAATAATGATTCATCAAGATTTGGCTCTAAAGTAAAAATGAATTTCAGAGCATGTCCATTCTAGAAATGAAATCTAGTAGCAATGATCAGGCTCTGTTTATTAGTCATTATGATATTAGACTAGTTATTCATTTTGGCAATATTTGTAATTACAGACATAAAGCTTCTATAAATATTTCTAATCAGGAAAAATAAAAATCAAGTTGTTTTTTCTTCTGGATTTGATTTTACATATTAGTAGATCTAATTTTATTTTTCAAGTACTCTGGTACTTAAATTTAATAGCAAGCACATACGTCTAGCTATAGCTTTAAATAATCATTGAAAAAGAGATCCAGTTTTCCAGATTTCTGTTGCATTTATACAGAATACAGTGAGACCTTGTTGCCTTTAAATTTGGATTTATCTTATTTAGTTTGTTTTTATAATTTCTCTTCTAATATGTTTTAATTATTATCTTGTAGTTCAATCTTATGTCAAAAACCAGATTAAACTGTGTGTGACTTAGAAAGAGCTACATCATTCAGAGATTGAATACTATCCAAGGATTTCAACTGTGAGAGTAATTATTGCTTTCCAAAACATACTATTCAAAGAATAGTTGCTGTTTTCATAGAACATCTCTAATGTTCCACTTAAAATCTCTCATCATGACCTCTTATTTTAGTCATATTTATTGCAGCCAGTTCCAAAAAGATATTGACCTGCTTGATGCATGTGAGACCTGACAACACCTCAACTTAACCCCATTCTAAATGCCTCTTGTGTCTTGCCCCAGGACATCTCTGGTATAGCAGCAAAAGTCATGATGGGAAATTGCTCATTGTTTAAATAAATGCTAGCTGCAAGTATGGAAGAGCTAATGTTTTTTATTCTAAGCTTTGACAGATAAAGAATTATATTCTGTGAATGAATGCTTTGCTCCTTCTTATGCTTGAGTGTAACACAGTGAACAGCACTTTCTGAGATTCCTGTAAGGTTTATCAACTGCTAGCATTCTGTAATTGCAACATCTTTTACATGAAGAATTTTTGGTCTAGGTTTTACTACCTCCCTGTTTTCAGACTGTGCTCCTCATTTCTGTTTCATGGATTATTCTCTCTAGTATTATTCTCTATAGTATTTGACTTTGGTTTTATGAAACTGTGGTCAAAGTTCCTCATAAGTTCATTAAATTTAATCAAGATTCAAGTATATTTCATATCTTACTGTTTACACTATGTTAGAGAACATTCAAATGATATCGTTTAGAAAAAGAAATCTGTAATGTGTCAATTATTTTAAGAATAAAAGTAATTTTATTTATAATGTTATATGTTATGCATATATGTTACATTTATACAAAAAATAAAGAACAATTAAAGTTGTACAAGAATTATGCAGAAATATCCATGGTAAAGGAAGTTCTTGTTTGTTTAATTATCCATTCACCCATCCACTCAAAACATATGTACTGTCTGTATGTCAGACACCATGATGCACATTAAGAACTCAGTGCTGAATATATTTGATAGCTTCTATGTTCTCATAAATCGTATAGTTTCTCTATCTCTGTCCCTGTCTCCTTCTTAATCCCTCCTATCTGTCTCTGTCTCAGTCTCTGTCTCTCTGTCCCTCTCTCTGTCTCTCTCTGTCTCTCTGTCTCTGTCTCTTTCTCTCTCTGGATGTGTGTGTGTGTGTGTGTGTGTGTGTGTGTGTGTGTGTGTGTAGTCAGTAATTAAATATTCATATAAGAAGTTTAATTAGAGGGGAAAAATAACTTTTTTCTCAGAACAACTGCAACTTCAATACTGAGTAACCTCAAAAGTAAACACAAGTAGAAAGGAAAAAAGAAAGAATGACAGTAGTTACAAGAAATGAAGTGCATGGAAGCAATAAAGGAAAACAAACAACAAAGAAGCAAAACCAAAAACTGTTTCTAGTTATTGAAACAGTTCTTTATTTCAGTCCATATGTTAATTTGAACTCTTTCCTCAAGAATTAATTTGTGTGTCTCTTCTCATAGGCTTCCTTCCACAACCACTATCTATATTTTCCCCCAGTTAAGATTTGCCAAGTTATTGACAACCTTTCTCATCATAACTTAATTCATACTCAGTAAGATATTCTTCATTGAACAGAAGATTTATAACTGTGCAACCTCAGAAGCAAATATTTCACAAATTGTGAAAAGAAGAGAACAAAACCCACAAATTCTGACTGTTGGGACTTCACTGTACTCTAGCTATCTAGATTAATTTGAGCCTGGGTTTGAAATATCATCTAAATTATGCATCTGTGCTCTGGGGTTCACTAACACATTTTTTTTTACAGGCTTCTAGGACTGTCGCCTCACCTTAGCCTCATGTGACTAGATGTGACTAACAATGTTCACTGTCTCTGTGTATTAGGACATTTACATCTCCTTCTAAGTATTTAATCCCAGGGCCTCAAAAGAACCCACAAAAGAAGAAGCAAATGAATTGTGGATGTAATGTTAAGAAAGAGTACTTTAAAAGAAAGTTTACTTAAATAAAGACAAATTAAATAGTTTGAAAATCTGACTTTATTTTTGAATTACCAATCTATTTATTGTGATATTGCAAAATAAATTGAATAATGGGGTGTCTGAGATATTTTTGATAAGGAAATTCTTATATTCTAACTTGTCAAATACAATAAAAATCCCAGTATCTCGATTTTGTGCCTGAAATCTTTGATAATACTTGCTTATAGTGAATTTCATGAAATGCCTCAAAATGATAGTTTTAAAGCTTCACAACATAACAATGAAGCAGATATTATTCTTAAGCATATTTTCTGGTTGGCTCACAAAGATTGTAGACCTTAGGTAACCAATCAGCAGCAGAAACAGAACTTGACTCAGTAAAAATCAAATAGTAGGACATTGACAAGTAATGATTCCTAACTTTGGAAGGTAGAACAGATGTCTGCTGAGGTTGAAAGACACAATACAATAAAAAAAGTTCTGAAATAAAACAAACTTGCTCACTTCAGAATGGTACTCAAGCATGGTACAGAGATGAGCTTTTATAAATTGCATGGGGCAAAGAATAGAGGCCCATAAAATGGTTGAACTTCAAGGTCAAAGAATGAGATTTAAAGTACGCTGACAAAAAATATGATTTTTGTAGCATGAGAAAATCTTAAGATGCCCTGTTATCTATCTTTAACAGTTGAATATAAAGCAGAACACAAATACTATTGAAGTTGTTTATTTAGGTGGGTGGGTAGGGGAGCATCCTCTTAGAGGCAAAAGGGAGGGGGGTGTTTTGTGTGGGGGGGATCATGCAGGGGAGACCAGGGTAGGGGATAACATTTGAAATGTAGACAATTAAAAAGATTAATAAATAGAAATAAATAAAAGGAAATAGTAATTCTCAATTATTTAACAACTTATTTGCCAATAATTCTTGAAGACTCTTGAAAACAACTTATCTGTTACTAATATGTTCTACTTTAATGAAAGTCTTTTATGTCTTTCTTGGGTCATTAATTTCTTTTCTGTTTTAAAGACATTATTTGTCAGAGATTTATAGTAGTTCCTATGTTAAAGACATCTTTGTGTAGAATATAGTTTTGCTTTTTGGTATTGATGTTGTTATTGTTGCTGATGTCTTTTAATAATCCATTTAATTGTAGGGAGGTTAAGATACTAATATGTCTTTATCATTGATAACATCTTAATGGATGACCTTTATCTATCAAATTTTTACTAGTAACAGTTAAGCAGAGGTCAGGCAAACCTGCTGCATAAGAATTGATTATAATGTAAACAAAAAAAAATTTGGAAAGAGTTTAAAGGGAGAGGCCTGCAGGATTAAAAGCACAACCAAAAACATTTTCTGCATTAAGACAAAATGACTACTTGATAGCTTTAAGATAGGCTCAGTGCAAGATGATGAATGTAGAAGAGTAAGCAAAATTTGGGAAGTTTTCTATATATACACTGGGAGTGCTTTTAAACATTAATGTTCAGTATTACCATTTTCTGATTTGTTTCTGTGTTTTCTCTCAAAAATAGAATTTAGAAACAATCTTGTTATCTAAAAACTCTAGTTTTAATATTTCATTTGAAGTGAACTTTTCTTAATGCATATTCAGGTTGAACTACAAAAGTACATGTTAAGAATGATCAACCTCAGCAACAGAAACATTGCCCAAAGTGCTTTTTTTTTTTTTTTTTTACCATTGTTATTGGCTTACTCCTTGCTGTTGTCTTAGATTTTGCTAAGGAACAAAGCAGTTTATTATAGCTCTGATGATTGTAAGAAATTAAGTATCACAGTATAGGGACATTTACATCTGCCACACATTTAATACAGAGATAGACTGAAAAATGTCTGGAAAGGTGACCTTGTCTTCATAGCATTTAAATTTTAGTACTATTACAATTTATTGCATTCTAATGAATATGTAAAACAGAATTTCAACTTGGAGCCCTATGGAGTCGTATGACTCCCAACAGCTTAGCAAAAGTAAGAAAAAGTATAGGTTCATTAAAGTACTAAGAACCTAAATGATGCCCTTGTAGATACTTAGCACCGGGTCACACCATAATGTTAAGAAGGCTCAGAATTATGTATAGATAATAGCAGAGGTCAGCTCTAGCAGGAAACAGCCATACCACATTGTGAGAAAACACATTTGTTGAAGAGGAAGAAGGCTTATTATTTATGAAAGGGCAAAAGCATAATCCTAACTTACATCTCACCATTATTTACAAGTCTTTTTTCCATGTCCTTTCGTAAGAGGTTTTCTTTTGTTACAAAGGGTAACAATGTCGATTCCACAGCTTAATTTCCTGGGTTCAACTTCTACATCTAGCATGTAGTAGTGATTTGACCTTGGGAAATGATGTAACTTCCTTTTAACTCAGTACTAAGAGGCTGTATATATGCATAAATGTACATCTTTTGTTGTTTTTAAGTATTAAAGAAGCATAGGTGCTAGATATCATATAGAATATTATCATACTTCTGTTTAGCAATTAGCATTAACTTTAAATAACAATGTTTTATACTGTATTGGATATCTATAAAACTTCCATTAATATATAAATAATATCTGTGCTTTTCTGGAAAGATGGAATTCATCAGAAACTTAAATATCAAAGAATATATCATTTTACAATTAACTTAGTTATACATGAAATAAGTGGCACCAAAGTTTCCTTTCTGGTGAAGAAAAGAAGTCCAGAGTAGTGATGTTGTATGGCTAACAACCCAAAACCTCTATTGCCAGGTTTGCTAGTAATCATTTCATTTTCAAGGAAGAATTTGGTGGCAATGAAAATTAAAAGTGGTAGGGGATTTGAATGGTCATATATTTAATGCATTTAATATCTACATAGATATTTATATTTTATAAAGGGAAATAAAATCTAGAATAATTTATAAATGTTACTTTCATTGGTCACTAAGGCAAGAAAATTATTAAATAATTGAGAGTGCTGTGATAGTTAAATCATTTTGATATGCATTTCTGGAATTAAGTGAAAACTACTTTATAAAATTTGCTCCTTTCAGGCAAGCAAACCACTGAGATTTCTTAGGTGCATTTCCCTGGTAATGTCTAGTAAACAGTCTAGGAGTGATGTCCTGGGTCTGGTTCTAATAATCTTTCTGTCTTCTCTTCTATTAATTTCTTTGAGTCTTAGATGTAGAGGATGTTTTAAAGTTGGTTTAATTGATGTTCATTCCATGGTCACGTATTTTTTGCATTTTGACTACTTGTAGATCTCTATAAAAATATTAATCTGTTTTAGTGACAATACTTTTTGATAAGGGGTGAGAACTATCCTTGTCTGTGTTTATGTGTATATCCAATTCACAAGAAATTCTAAAAGTATTCATTTTTATCCTACCAGCAAAATATGGCAAGCTTCCTTAAAGTAGCTTCTTAAACACAGCCAATAAGAAAAAATGTCATGTGAGACAACTTCAACTAGAGTCTACTTTTAATAATTTACTATAAGATACTGCAATTAATTCATACTTCCTCTCCATTAAATTTGAGTCATTTCTTCATGGAAAAACCATTTTGTATCATAGCAGAAGCATTTTGCACTGTTAGTCCCATTCCTTTAAGTGCTCGGAAAGATACTAGCAATATTTTCTTTTTTTTATTGGATATTTCATTTACATTTCAGATGTCATCCCCTTTCCCCATTTCCCCTCCCTAGAAAACCTCAATCCCATGCCCCCTTTTCCATTTTGCTTTTATATAACTTTTTAAAAATGTTAATCAAAGGCTTTATAAGTTTGGTAATGCTCAATCAGAAGAGTAACCGTATACCCAACCTAGATATATCAACTATCTTTGACTAGTGGACACACGTGAACACCTGCCTCCATGGCCCCCCCCATCTTTCTCTCTACTTCTTTCATCACCTAGCTTCTCCTGTCCTTCTTCTCCTCCTCTCCTTACTCCTTGTCTTCCTCTCCGTACTCCTCCCACCTTAGCTCCTCCTACATATCACCCTTCCTGTTAAAATAAAACTTTTCTCTCAAAAGACAATTAGATCATAATTATGCCAATTTGTACCAGTGAGGTACTAGATAGTCCTAATACCCAGTTCATCATTTTGTTGACTAACCAGAACCTCTGTCATCTCTCCCAACTAAAACACTTAGTTCTGAACCTGGATTTTTTTCTTGGCTTTAGAATGAATGTCAGCTGAAAACTTTTTCTCAAATCTTTTCTCTCAAAGTATATAGCCAGGATTGGCTATGAGACTATAGGTCTTCACCCCCATCAGAAATCTAGAATGACTGAGTTAACTGAAATTATGGGAAGCACAAAGCATAGCTTCTAAAACTTAGCCAATTTTTAGAGACCGCTGAACACCTGGACAGTCCCTATATAACAAAGCGTTCGGGCATTTGATATCCAGCATTCTGGGCCAGGATCATCTGACAGACCTTAGTAATGCAGAATTATTAAGGGGTGATTACTCTCTCTAGCCAGATATAATCAGTCAACTATTCTGCGAGTGCATCCTTTTCTGGACAGTAATTTGTCTTTAGATGGGAAGAGACAATTCTTGCCCCATAGCTGTCTCACCACAACTGGAGTAACTCCAAAGATCCTTAATTTCTTCTTAGAATCCAAGACAAGAAGCTGTCAAGAGCAGACAGGTCTCTAATCAAAATGAACATTAATACAGAAATGTTTGTAAAGTCAATTCTATGGACTACTGAGGTTTTGAAAACCAACTATCCATGTAAGGCAATCTGGACTGTTTTCTGTTAACAACTCTCAGCTATTTCTAAGCAAAATATAGAAAACACCCTAATAATAAACTCAAAGCCATGAATTTGCTATGGTCCCTTAACTCACAGGGTAACCATCTCAAATCAGTTAAAAAAGTTAAAGAAGGACTGAGTCTAAGCCTTGTATTCCTAAATGTGTTATACAGGCACAATGCCTATGAGAGTAACAATATTAATCTCACTTTTATATCAATAAGAAGCTTGTACCAATGAAAACTTTAAATTTTAAATCAAAATAAATTTTGAACAATTTAAGAAATTATAGCTGCATCTTGAGAATAATTATACATATTTCTACCAATAGGTTATGGCTGTGCAGTAAATCTTAGCTAATCCTCCCTGTTCCAACAAAACCACTATTTTCCCCTAGAAAGACAGCCCAATATAAACCCCCTTGGTCCCCAAGCTGAGGGATTAGGGGCTCTGACTCGTCATTAACATCTTCAAGCTGATTATAGGCATTGAAATATTAGAAGAGGGGTGGGGGGGAGAGTAAATTGATAAGTCTATGACGCTGAGTCTTCACTGCATCCAGATGGAATTCCAGGACATCAGATGTTTGAGGAGGTCTGATCAGCTTGCTTGATGAATAGATATGCCAAGGCTGTGTATTCTGCAATATACAGTTCACAAAACAAATTTTAGTATCAAGCTAATTTTTTTATTTTTTTTCATTCTTTGCTTTTTTATTATTTATTTTTTATATTTTTAGGGGTATTATATTTACATTTCAGATTATATCCCCTTACCCCACTTCCTCCCACCACCTAGAAAGCTTCTATCTCATCCCCCCTCCTTATGTTTCTATGAGGCTGTGCCCCCACCTACCCCCAGCCATGACTACCCACTCCCCACCCTCACATCCCCCCCACTCTGTGTTCACTTTTCATGGGACCAAGAATCTCCTCTCCCACCTATGCCCACCAAGGCCACCCTCCCCTACATATACAGCTGGGGTCATAGGTCCCTCCCTATGTGCTCCCAGGCTGGTGGTTTAGACCCTGGAGACCTCTGGTTTCTTGGTATTGTTTCTTTCCTCATGGAATCATAACCCCTTTCTCCTCCTTCAGTCTTCTCTCTAACTTCTCCATTGGGAAAACTTTGATCATATCAGTGGTAAGCTGTGAGCCTCATCTTCTGAATGTGTCAGTCTCTGGCAGACCTCTAAGAAGACAGCTATATCATGTTCTTGACAGCCTGCACTTCCAGCCATCCACATCAGTGTCTAGCTTAGGTGACTGTACATGGGAAGGATACCAGGTGGAATGGTCTCCAGATGTCCCTTTCTTCATTTTCTGTCCCATGTTTTGTTTATATATTTGCTCACTTGAGTAATTTTGTCACTCGTTCTAAGTAGAACTGAAGTATCCTCACTTGGTCTTCCTTCTTCATGAGCTTCATGTGTTCTGTGAGTTGAGTCTGGATCTTCATCTCTATTCAATTGATCTTCCTGCCTGCCTCTGTACCAATACCATGCAATACTATTGCCCTGTAGTACAGTTAGAGGTCAGGGATGGTGATTCCCCCAGAAGTTCTTTTATTGTTGAGAATAGTTCTCACTATCCTGGGTTTTTTTGTTATTATAAATAAATTTGCAAATTGCTCTTTCTATCTCTATGAAGAATTGATTTGGAATTTTGATGGGTATTGCATTGAATATGTAGATTGCTTTTGGCAAGATGATCATTTTTACTAAATTAATCCTTCCTATCCAGGATCATGGGAGATCTTTCCACCTTCTTCTATTTCTTTCTTCAGAGACTTGAAGTTCTTGTCATACAGATCTTTCGCTTGCTTACTTAGGCTCACTCCAAGATATTTTATATTGTTTGTAACTATTGTGAAGGGTGTCTGCCTTATTTCTTTCTCAGCCTGTTTATTTTTTGAGTATAGGAAGGCTACTGATTTGTTTGAGTTGATTTTATATTCAGCCACTTTACTGAAGTTGCCTATCAGATTTAGGAGTTCTCTGGTTGAAATTTTAGGGTCACTTAAATATACTATCATATCATCTGCACATAGTGAAATTTTGACTTCTTCCTTTCCTATTTGTATCACTTTGACTTCCTTTTGTTGTCTAATAACTCTAGCTAGGACTTCCAGTACTATATTGAATAGGTAGGTGAAAGTGGGCAGCCTTGTCTAGTCCCTGATCTTAGTGGAATTGCTTCCAGTTTCTCTCCATTTAGTTTGATGTTGGCTACTTGCTTGCTGTATATTGTTTTTACTATGTTTAGGTATGGACCTTGTATCCCTGATCTTTCCAAGACGTTTACCATGAAGGGGTGTTGAATTTTGTCAAATGCTTTCTCAGCATCTAGCGAGATGATCATGTTGTTTTTTTCTTTGACTTTATTTATGTAGTGGATTACATTGAAGGATTTCCGAATACTGAACCATCCCTGCATTCCTGGGATAAAGCCTACTTGATCATGATGGATGATTGTTTTGATGTGTTCTTGGATTCGGTTTGGGAGAATTTTATTGAGTATTTTTGCATCAATATTCATAAGAGAGATTGGTCTGTAGTTCTCTTTCTTTGTGAGGCTTAGGTATGAGTGTAATTGTAGTTTCATAGAACAAACTGGGTATTGCTCCTTCTGTTTCTATCCTGTGGAAAATTTTGAAGAGAATTTGTATTAGGTCTTTCTGGAAAGTCTGATAGAATTCTGCACTAAAACCATCTGGTCCCGAACTTTTTTTGATGGGGAGATTTTTAATGACTGCTTCTATTTCTTTAGGTCTTTAGGGGTTATGGGACTATTTAGATGGTTTATCTGCTCCTTGTTTAACTTTGGTAGTTGGTATATATCTAGAAAATTGTCCATTTCATCCAGATTTTTCAATTTTGTTGAGTATTGGCCTTTTTAGTAGGATCTGATGATTTTTTGTTTTAATTTCCTCTGTTTCTGTTGTTATGTCTCCCTTTTCAGTTCTGATTTTATTAATTTGAGTACTGTCTCTGCACCCTTTGTTTGTCTGGCTAAGGATTTGTCTATCTTGTTGATTTTCTCAAAGAACCAGCTCCTGGTTTTGTTGATACTTTGTATAGTTCTTTCTGTTTCAACTTGGTTGATTTCAGCCCTGAGTTTGATTATTTCCTGCCATCTACACCTCTTGGGAATATTAGCTTCTTTTTGTTCTAAAGTTTTCAAGTGTGCTGTCAAGTTGTTAGTGTATGCTCTTTCCTTTTTTTTTTTTTTTTTTTTTTTTTTTTTTGGGCTTTTTGAGCTTTGGGTTTTTCTTTTTGTACTTTTTTCATGGAGTCCCACAAGTTTGATATGATGTGTCCTCATTTTCATTAAATTCTAAAAAGTCTTTAATTTCTTTCTTTATTTCTTTTTTGACCAAATTATCATTGAGTAGAGCATTGTTCAGTTTCCACCTGTATGTGGGCTTTCTGTTGTTTTTTCTCCATATCATAGACGAGTCTTAGTCCATGGTGGTCTGATAGGGTACAAGGGATTATTTCAATCTTTTTGCATCTGTTGAGGCCTTCTTTGTGACCAATTATATGGTCTATTTTGGAGAAGGTACCATGAGGTGCTGAGAAAATGGTATATTCTTTTGTTTTATGATGAAAAGTTTTTATAGATGTCAGTTAAGTCCAGTTGGTTCATAACTTCTGTTAGTTTCATTCTGTCTCGGTTTAATTTCTGTTTCTATGATCTGTCCATAGCTGAAAGTGGCGTTTTGAAATCTCCCACTATTATTGTTGAGGTGCAATGTATGCTTTAAGCTTTAGTAAAGTTTCTTTTATATATGTGGGTGCCCTTGCATTTGGGGCATAAATGTTCAGAATTGAGAGTTCCTCTTGGTACATTTTTTCTTTAATTAATATGAAGTGTCCTTCTTTATCTTTTTTGATTACTTTTGGTTGAAAAACGATTTTATTTGATATTAGTATCGCTACTCCAGCTTGTTTCTTGGGACCATTTGCTTGGAAGATTGTTTTCCAACCTTTCACTGTGAGGTAGTGTCTGTCTTTTTCACAAAGGTGCATTTCCTGTATGCAGCAGAATGTTGGGTCTTGTTTATGTATCCAGTTTGATAGTCTATGTATTTTTATTGGAGAATTGAGTCCATTGATATTAAGAGATATTAAGGAATAATGAATGATATTTCCTGTTATTTTTGTTATTGGCAGTGGAGTTATGTTTGTGTAGCTACCTTCTTTTAGGGTTGTTGGAAGATTACTTTCTTGCTTTTTCTAGGTTGTAGTTTCCCTCCTTGTGTTGGAGTTTTCCACCAATTATCCTATGAAGTGCAGAATTTGTGGTAAGATATTGTGTTAATTTGGTTTTGTCATGGAATATTTTGGTTTCTCCATCAATATTGATTGAGAGTTTTGCTGGGTATAGTAGTCTGGGCTGGCATTTGTGTTCTCTTAGGGTCTGTATGATTTCAATCCAGGGTCTTCTGGCTTTTATAGTCTCTGGTGAGAAGTCTGGTGTAATTCTTATAGGTCTAATTTTATATGTTACTTTACCTTTTACTCTTACTGCTTTTAGTATTTTTTCTTTGTTTTGTACATTTGATGTTTTGATTATTATGTGGCAGGAGGTATTTCTTTTCTGGTCTAAACTATTTGGAGTTCTGTAGGCTTCTTGTATATTTATGAAAATCTCTTTCTTTAGGTTAGGGAAGTTTTCCTCTATAATTTTGTTGAAGATATTTACTGGTCCTTTATGTTGGGAGTCTTCCCCCTCATCTATACCTATTATCCTTAGGTTTGGCCTTCTCATTGTGTCTTGAATTTCCTGTATGTTTTGGGTTAGTAGCTTTTTGTATTTTGTATTTTCTTTGACAGTTGTATCAGATTTTCTCTTCTATCTCTTGTATTCTATTGGAGATACTTTACTTGTGTCTATGACTCCTGATCTTTTTTTTTTTTTTTTTTTTTTTTTTGGATTTCTACCTGTAGGGTAGTCTTTCTTTGTGATTTCTTTATTGTTTCTACTTCCATTTTTAGATCCTGGATGGTTTTGTTTAATTCCTTCACCTGTGTTTTTGTGTTTTCTTGCAATTCATTAAAGGATTTTTGTGTTTCCTTTTAAAGAGCTTCTATATGTTTACTAGTATTCTCTTTAAATTCTTTGAGAATGCTATTTATGTCCTTCTTAAAGTTCTCTATCATTGTCATGAGAAGTGATTTTAATTATGAATCCTGTTTTTCTGGTTTTATGAGGAGTTCAGGGCTTGATATGATGGGGGAACTGGGTTCTGATGATGCCATGTAACTTTGG
The DNA here is from genome assembly GCA_030674055.1 of Rhabdomys pumilio. Classification (NCBI taxonomy): domain Eukaryota; kingdom Metazoa; phylum Chordata; class Mammalia; order Rodentia; family Muridae; genus Rhabdomys; species Rhabdomys pumilio. The sequence goes on from JANHMN010000005.1 coordinate 52,090,339, forward strand.
ATTCTGTTGTTTACTTTCTTGCGCTTGCCTTTCGCCATCTGGTTAGCTCTAGTGCTACCTGTACTTGCTGTCTCTGACTGAAGTCTGTCTTTCCAGTTATCTTGCTTGTGTCTGGTCTCCACGGTGTCCAGATGTCTCTGTGATCTTTTCCATCTACTTTGAGTACAGTGATACCTCTAGGATGCCTCAAGATATGGTGCCTCCAAGGTAGCAGACCAGCTAGATGTCTGCAGTTCTGGGTGCAGTGTCTCCTCTAGGGTGTCTCAGGATAACATGACCACTGCTCTGTGTGCAGTGGTTCCTCTAAGGATGTCTCCGGATAAGGTGTCTTTCATTCTGGGTTCAGTTGTACCTCTGCAGCTCTGCTTTCAGTGGACAGTCTAGGTTGTCTTTGAAGGAGACTGGTGTCCACACCGGAGTGAATAGAGACCGGGTCTGCACCTGGTCTCAGGGTTTATGTTTCTGCTGTGTTCTGAGCGCTTCCCACACCCAGCCGCTGGCGTAGGACAGTGTTGGGGTCTTCTTACCTACCACTCTGGGTTCAGTGGGCCCTCTATGATGTCGCGGGAGGAGTCCTGTGTCCACACTAGAGTGGACAGGGCGCAGGTCTGCACCAGTCCTCAGATCTGGTGGCTGGGCAGAATGCAGCAATATTTTTTTTATCTATTTTCTACTCATATATATATATATGTGTGTATATATATATATATATATATACAGATAGCATATTATAGGGACTGAATATACATATATATGTATTTATATATAGTTATATGTAGTTATATATAGTCATATGAAGTTATATATACTACGTAGTTATATACGTGGTTACATATAGTTATACATGTGGTTACATATAGTTATATATGTAGTTACATATAGTTATATAGTTATATGCATGCAATAATAATTAGATTTTCATGAAGAAGCCATGAATATGCAGGAGAGCAGTGTGGAGTATATGAGAGGGTTTGGAGGGACAAAGGGAAGGAAGAAATGTAATCAAATTATAATCTTAAAAATAAAACACCTAATTATCCTTGAGCTTTCATTTGAGTCTATTATTAACTTATTAATGAAACTAAGAACCCCATGAGGGGCCCTAGATTTTCCCGTGTCATATAGTTGTACCAAGGGGACTTCCTGAGATTTTACCTTACAGTTATATCCTGCTTTCAATTCTATATTCAGTGGAGAAAATTAATACTTTCCTGCACCATAGATAGCATTATACATGGTATCTTGTTTTGTTATATGTTCCTCTTTAACAAGTGCTCAATAGTTTTATACTTTTTCCATCTTTCCCTTTCATTGACTATTGTGTCTCTGTCCAAGCAAGTGCTTCCAGATTTTTTTGGCTCCAAATCTCCCCTGGGAACAATGTGTATGTGTAGCTTTACACTTACTCTTTGGAGCACCTTCATATTTATATCAGATAAACCATTTTTTCTTCCAGTTTTGTCAAGGTATTATTAGATAGGCAGTGAACCCAAACTGACAAGATTTGATCCTGGATTTATCCTTTCTTTTTAAAAACAAACAAACAGAAATAATTTGTGTAATTTTATTTTATGCCTATTTCTGAATGCCCACATATACAAATATTTACCACATGTGTGCTTATTAACCTTAGAGGGTAGAATCCTGCATGTAATCCAGAAGAACTGGAGTTCCAAGCAGTTGTGAGCCTCCTGGTGTGGGAGGTGGGAACCAACTCTGTCTTCTTGAAGAACAATGAGTGCTGTAAACTGCTAAGCCACTGCTTTCTTATATTTAATGATCCTTGCTCAATTCTGAAATTTGCTATGTATCTCATATTCTCATGGTATAAAAAAAGTCTGGTAATAGACCTCATACAACTGGTGTGAGAGCTGAGTTAATTAGTACATGCAAGTAACTTTGAATATACTTATCACACTGTAATCATCCAAATTCAACAAAAGTTATTGGCTGAGACTCAAATAATCTCATCATAATTTTAGGCGACTGTGAGTTTCCTAAAGAAATATCTTCTGAGCATCCGTTTATTCCTCAACACACTACCTGTCATTTGTCCTAAGCAAAGAACTCAGCAGCCATTTCCAAGTATTCAGGATTTAGTTTACAAAGCCAGAGATATTGTTAGACTTGTGGGAATAGAGTTAAAAACTAGAGTGGAGGAAGTTCTTCTGTCTCAAAAGAACTGACTTTAGAAATTAAATGAACGTTTGCAGGACTGATTAGTGCTTTAGCCAAAGGATCTGGAACAAGTAATGGTTTACCATGAAACAACATATTGCTTTCTCCAACATACCTTATATTAATAAGTCACTAGATTCTGTCTAATCTTTTGTGTCAATTCTACCATGTCTATTTCTTTCCTTGCTTACTATTCTATATGTTTTAATGAGTCCAATGAAGTAAATAATTCACTATCTGCAGTTTTTGTTTCATCCAGCTGTCATCCTGAGAGCTTCAGCAGTATTAATATTTCCAAAATTCTACTTCCAGAAAATTATATAACACAAAAAATTTTACTCCTAAGCAATGTTGTACTTGGCCTGCTACTATAGGAATAGTTGATCCAGTATGGTAGTGGAATCACATTTCCTGAATGTACCTAAAATAAATTTACATTTATAGAAATATAAAAAAAAACAGAAGTGAGATATCTCAATTAACTCTGTAATTTTACTGACCTTGCTTGTATGCCAGTTCTAAATTTCCATAGGTAATTAACATTTCTGGGTCACTTACAGCAACTTAATGGGAATCAAAAAGATAATTTTCAAGTCCTTCCACAAGGGGGCAGCAAATACTGATTGAGAGGTTGTCTGTCCACTACTATGTGTCTAGGAAAGGAAATGGGATGCAATATGAAAAGAGACCTTCAATAATATGTCCTCCATTGATGCAATATCCAATTTTCTTTTTAGGTAAAGATCAAGTTGCAGAATCATCAGGTTGCTTGCTAAAAATATGAGTATCTGGGTCCTCATCTCCAGGAAACTACTGCAGATTTATATAGTAATTTATAAGATTCACTAAGGACACAGAGTAAAAGAAAAAAACATATCTAGCACTGTGCCTTTCATCATTTACACCATTCCTTAGACTGTTGTCACTTAAAGAAAAATACCTCTACATTTGTTAAAATCTTTTTTCTACTTCAAGACTTTGATAAATGCAATCTTTTCCAGAATCAATTCCTCTATACATTATTACTTCCAATATAATGTATTAGCTATGAAAAATTCTCAGTTTTTTAGAGGTACTGTACTGGGGTTCCTGTAACAGGTGAGGTTTTATACATTCATTGAAGATTAATCACTAATTTTAATTTAAGCTTAAATAATCATGTGATAATAGCTGTTTAAAAATATTTGTATGAAATATAAAGTCTCTCATCAAATGTAGTATTGGTTTTTTACTCTAAAAGTTGTTTGCATGTGGCAAGATTCATAAACTCTGAATACCTAGATCCTACACCACACATTTTTATTTAATTGGTATGAAAGTTTATAATTTTTTGGGATCTCCCCAGAGTTTGTGCATTGTCTCTCATTTTGAAAGCTGATGGAAAAGAACAGCATTAATATGACTGACCCATTTTAGAGGAAAATCTGTGAGCTATGTCAAGGCATTGGTGCTGGAGTTGGAAGAAAGAAGATAAACTGTTTCTCAATAGTGATTCCCATAAAGACAGTTATATGATAGTGTGGAGTGAAAACAAAGGAGTTATCTTCTTCAACATATACAGCTACAACCTAGTTTGTATAAATGTAGATGATAATTGACATGATTTCACATAATAAACCTGAAAGAACTGTTATAGTTTTTGAAAAGGTAGAATTGTATGTAGAGTTCAAATCCAAGAATCCCAGATGAATCTTATTCCAAATCCATTTTCCCATTCTTTTCAAATTTACTATACATAAAAATCCCTGGATCAACTGCTAAGCACACATTGTTTGCAATTCTTTCCCTTGACAAATGTTTGTGTGGGTTAGTGTTATTTTGGGCAAGAAAATATATCGTTTTCCTTTTGTTTGCCATAAAAAGAAATGTGTACCTTCAAAGCCAATGCTCTGAAACAAATAAAACTAGATCTGACCTAGTTCAATCAGATTTTGGAAATGCATTTGAATCCATAGTATAGTGTCTCTGTTACTCAAACCATCTCTAGAAGAGCTCTGAGGAATTCAATAGAGAAGATAGAAAATTTTAAATGTTATCATAAATCAAAGGATGAGAGAATTTTTTAAAGAACTGATATAAACTAGTTTATAAGAATTGAATGACTGGGTATGGTAGCCTACACCTGTGTGACACACCAGTAACACAGGCAGGAGCATTACTATAAATTTGATGTCAACCTGATCTATGTATCAAGTATAAAGTTTCAGGCAATCTGGGGTTATATAATGAGATACTGTCTCAAAACCAACAAGGAATGTAACTGTAGAGTCATAATCCTCTCTTTGGCTGTATCCAAAGAAATATAAAGATTATTGAGTTTTTATGGCAACTTGGAATAAGGAGACTTTTGGGGTTAAGCAGGCTTTCATTCTTTGTTAGATATTTGGAGGAAGATATGCAGCATATTTCATTTTTTACAAAGGTAAAATACTCCTTTATCACATACAGAACACATTGAAATAGAGCATCCCCTCTGAACACAGAACAGCAGGTCCTGGCTTTCTGTAAGCTCCAAATAGAACATAAATCATGGCCTGGAAAGAGTTCCTCCTCTTCCAGGTGGTGGTGGTGCAAGCCTTTAATCCCAGCACTTGAGAGGCAGAGGCAGGTAGATCTCTGTGAGTTCAAGGCCAACCTGGTCTACAGAGATAGTTCTGAGACAGCTAAGGCTAAGACACTCTCTCTGAAAAACAAAACAGAAAAAGACAGTTCCTTCTTTAGAAAGAAAAAAATGGGGGTGGGAGAAGAGACTTGATTCCATAGGACATAGCATCAATTGAAACTATACATCCCTTAACCTTACAACCTGGGTTTGGTTTCTTTCATCCAGTAGACCTAGTTCTGAGAATATGCTCCACTCTGTCTACCTCCATCTTCTTACTCTCCAAAGAAGCAATGAAGGCTTATAGACATTGATCTAATTCCTAATCTGTTTTAGGGTGTCTTGATAGTAATTCTTCTCATCCCGGACCATGGCCTTATAGTCCTCCCCGTGATTCTCCATCATGTACTGAACATAGTCGATGAAGTCCCGAGACAAGGTATTTCATTTCTTCTCTGGGAGGCTGGTTTCTGCCTCCAAGTCATTTACCACATAAGGCTTCGGTACAAGATCTTTGTGTCTCTTCTCGGTGTCCACCTCCATGGCCTTTTCCTTCCTCTTCCTGAGGGGAACCGCCTTGTTGGGATCCATGGCAAACCTCATCTCTGCCAGTTTCTGCTGCATGGACGTGGTCCCAGGCATGTAGGATGTGGGAGCACTCGATCCCGTGCCTTCTGAGGAGCATTCCCTTTCAGAATCTTTCGGTTGACATTGTAACCAAACTTCTGCCTCCTAGTCTTTCCCTTAGCCTTGGGCATCTTGCAAACTGCGTCACCAGCAGTTCAAACTCTGAAACAGCAACTCAAACTCCGAGTCATGCTCTCAGAGCCCCATGTGCACAGGGGCTCAGTCCCCCAGTGCACAGGGATTCTTGATGCAGCATATTTCTAAAGGATGACTACTGTGTCCTAGAGATAAACATTCTTGGTTTTGAAAGACAAAAATACATTTTTAGCAAGATCAACTTGGTAAAGTATCAGCCATAGACATTTACTGATAAAAGTTTTCTGTAAGAATGATTTTACGAACAAAGTTTAAGTATCTAGTTTTAGCATTAGGAGTAACTTTGCAATAGATACTAGTCTCCATTTTACAAAAGAAGCATTTGGGGCTGAGCAAAAGCAATGTGATTTTTTTCAACATCAATAGTAATTGAAGAGGGCAAAACAATTCTAATAAAAACACTCATAATAACACATTTACATATGTTGTCAAAGACAGTCATCATCCAAATAATAATATACCACAAAGTTTTAAAAATGTATTTTAAAAGGTTAAGTTTCTTTCTTCAAGGGTAGAAAAGTTGTTTGGTGTTTGGTGAAAACAATAACAAAAACTGAACAAAGAAGGAGGAAAAGTCAATCAGTTTGTTATTGTCTCTTTAAAATTCTTAAGAAAAGAAATAAAAGCCTTGCATGTAGAGGTAGGAGTGGTAAGGATTTTAATGAATGGAAGCTCAAATTAATTTGATTTATTGTTCTGTTTTAAATATATGTGCTTTAGGTTTCATTTCTTACAAGAGAATGTCAAGATAAACAGAACATAAGGAAAAAGTAAACAAAAATTAAAAAGAGAAAGGTAAAATAAAGGGAAGGGAAGAGAAGACAGAAGTATTAAAAACAATAAAAGAGAGAACTGGTCGAATAAAGAAATAGAAATAAGACAGAACATTAATGCAATTATATTCAATAAAACCCCCAGAAACCTATTCCATGAACACATCAAAAAGTTCATCCACAATACTCATGTAAGCTTCATCCCAGAGATGTAGGGACACATAAATATATAAAATTCCATCAATGTAATCCACCATATAAAAAAACTGAAAGAAAAAAAAAAAACACATGATCATCTCATTAGATGCTGAAAAAGCCATTTACAAAATCCAACAACTTTTCACAAAAGCCTTGGAGATCAGGGATACAAGGGATGTATCTAAGCATAATAAAGACAATTTACAACAAGCCTGTAGTCAACATCAAATTAAATGGAGACAATTAAAAGCAATTCCTCCAATATCATGAACAATACAAATATCTCCCAATATTTATTCAATATATTACCTGAAGGTATAGATATACCAGTAAAAAAACTAAAGCCAATAAAAGGGATACAAATTGGAAATGAAGAAGTCAAAATATCTCTATTTACAGATGATATGATCATGTATATAAGTGACCCCCAAACTTCTACAGCTGATAAACATTTTTAATGAGGTACTTGGATACAAGATTAACTCAGCCATGCATTTCCATGTAATATATATATATATATATATATATATATATATATATATATATTATTAAATACATTCTATACATTCTATTCATTTCTTGTGTGTTCTTTCTTGATCTGTAAAGCATGCATGCTTGGTGTCTGAAGAGGTCATAAGAGAAGATCCCCTAGAACTAGAGTTATAAATATTTATGATCCACCATGTGGGTGATGAAAATTAAACCTGTGTTCTTTTTGAGAGGAATAAGTGCTTCTAGCATTGTGATATCTTTCTAGGCTCCTATGATTTTTAATAGCAACTGTTTTTATTCTTTGGCATTCATAGCACCTTCTCTCTCTCTCTCTCTCTCTCTCTCTCTCTCTCTCTCTCTCCTCTCTTGCTTTTATTTCCATTTACATTAGATATCTTTACCACTTTTCCCTCTGTTTCATACTAAATGTGTCCTTAAAGCTGAAGTCAGTTGTAAACAAGCATGCAATTGATTATTTTATTCTTTTTCCATACAGCCAGCTACATCAGGTATTTTGATTAGAGAATCTTACCATTTATACTTAATTAATATTGAGAGGGGAGAACTGACATTGCGATTTGTTATTACTGTTTTAAAATTCTCCTTCCATTTTTTTGCTCTCTTAATGTCATTGCTTGAATTTGAATTATTTTCTTTTTTAGTACTTGAGTTTCATTTCTCTTTTCAATATATTTTTATCTTCTAGATTAAAAGTTATCCTGTAGATCTAGAAGTTTTGGCTTTATAGTTACCATAATCCTTGAGAGACGTTTTTTTTGGGCTATAATGGTTTGGTTTAAGTTGATAATAACTTTGAATATAGATGATATAAAACAAGTTTAGGATTTCACTATATGACATCTTATGGCTTTGATTCATGTATATTTTTATATTGTAAACCATTAAAAAGTTGGTGGTACTGCAGATATTTTTAATATATTTGTCTTTTAACTTTAAATGTAGAAGTTACACTTACTCACAATTTACTAGTAAAAAATTACCATATTCTCATTTTTACTGTTTAATTACCTTTACTCTGTCTCTGTGTCTGGCTTTCCCTTTTCATCTTAGAAAATGTACATGGAAACTGGTCACACAGAGCAGAGATTGGGGCACAGGGAAATTAGGCGTTGTCTTGTGTCATTGGGGGAATAATTCAGAGAAAACACTTATCAACACTCAGGATGCTATTTGAGAAATAGGAAGAAAATTTACTTTATTGAATTCTATGTCAAATTTTTGGCAACTAGGAACCTCCCTATTAGTATCTTCAGTCAATTATAATGGCCTTGGTGATTTAGGTTGATTAAGAAAAGTGGACCTGCATAGTTGAGAGTACTTTGTGAGAAGTGCTGAACGTGGCATTGGAGGGGTATAACATCTCTAATGCCACAGTTTTGCCATCTTTGCTGAAGTCTGTTACAATAAAATGAAATTGTACCCCACATGGTTATTAATGCATCTATTATTATATTGTAATAATAGATGACCTACTGTAACATTTTTTTCTTGACTCTTGAACCTCCAAAAAGGTATTCTTATCCAAAGAGAGTGTCGTTTCATTGTATATTTCTCTGGGAACATGATAGTTGAAAATTCCTATTTAATCATCATGATTAAAGTTTAGATAATTTTTTGTATTCCATAGCACACTATTTTAAATGGCAACTAAGCACAATTTAGAAGGAGTTTTAGAAGAATTTTATAGAATAGTTTTAGCAGTCAAATTTTTCCTCTATCATATTCAATTTTTATCTTGGCTAAAGTCACAGATGAAAATAATATTTTTGTTATTTGAATCTTTCTCTATAGTCTCTCCTTACTGTGAATTTTAATTTCTATATACAGTATCTTGTTTCATTGTCTCTATATCAGAATTCAACATAAAATGAGAGTTATCTCTCTAAAGAAAAAAATGTTTCTATAAACTGTACCTGTGATAATGAACAAAGTGTATATATAGGTGTTACCGTTCTCAATATGGCTTTACTTTTTTCTTCCTTGATAGACAGGATACATCTTTAAGCTACGTCTAAGAAGCAGGGGTGATTAACCAATTTAACTCTAAAGTACAAATCAGCAAGTGCCCACTGTGTATAACTTTCTTTTATAACAGTCTCTCAAAGGTATCCTATAGTTTGAAATTTTATGAAGAACAAGATAGGGTTTCTAGAGAATGACTATAAAATAGTAGTTCTCAAAACTGACCCTGTCCTTGAATCAACCTGGGGAGCTTGTTAAAGGAGTCCCAGGTCTCACATGGTTTTCATTTCATATGACTAGAATTCTTTTTTCACTTCAGTATTTTTATGACTAGGTCTGAGAATGTCTTTATACAAGCTTTAGAATTTAGGTTATTAGCAATTGATCTTTATTTAAAAAGCTTACATCATTGAATTGTAAGTAGCATGCCAGCATTTTAGTTCAGTTAGAATCTAAAAACTAAATATGTTTGTGAAAATGTTAATTGACTAAATATCTTTCAACTGATTCTCAACCACAGTGCATTTTTTCATAGATCACTAAGCAAGTTCCAAGAGAAGAAGGGGAGAGGATGTAAAGTAAATAATGCAGAGCAAAGTCATAGAAAATGCTGAGATTGTAAAACAATTAGAACATCCTTCATACCTCAAAAGCAATGTTCACAAACAAATATAACAAACATCACCTGTGTGGTTTTGCCTTGCTATGAATCATGCAAATTACAATAATTAAGTGGCTGACAAGATATGCCAATTTGTGCAAGAGTGTCATGAATATTATGAGAGTAACTAATCATTTTTTTAAATTGGATTTAAAGTCTATACCAGGAGTTGTAATCCATACCTGACACTGTCAATTAAATCCAATGAAAAGTGATTACTTTCCAAATCTGGTAGCATTCATAGCACTTTTTAGGACCATGAAAGCTAGTAATTAGGGTTCAAGCTTTGAAGTGATTTCCAGCTAAATGTCTCTATGTTCTATATTGTGTATTTACTAATAACATCTTACAGTTGATAACATATTACCCCTGGTGATGTTTTGTAGTATTTGTATAGGAAGACATGGGAGTCCTTTGGATAGCAACTCCAAAAGAGTTAACCCATTCCTGGGACTGGAAGTTTTATTTAGTAACATATGAAATCTACTTGTGGTATTGTCCTTTATTGTAGGATAATATCATTTTAAAACCAATTTATTATTGTTATTTAATAATAATAATAATAATAATAATAATAATAATTTTAATAAGCTCTGCTCAATTGGTACTATTTATAAGCTCATCCATTAGAACAGGGGAACCCAACCAGTGACATAACCCCAAAAGAAAATAATTCTTCTTGCTCTAGTAGTCACCCAATGTCAGTGTGCCTTAGTTATGTGTGACTTTGTGAGTATTATCTTATATCTATCCTGGAACTTTAACTAGACTAATTATTATAGGTGAGCGTTATTCAGGTAATCATGGTGGCTATGGTTTTCTGGGTGCAATAGTCAAGTCATGTCCAGATGAGAGCATTTCAGTTTCACAGAAGTCTTTCTAACATTATATTTCCCTAAATTCTTCCTTGATAGTTCTTGAGTTTTGCATGCAAAGGTTGACATTGGTGGCCTATTTAGAGTTGATTTCTCATGGTCATATATCCTCAGTACTTAAGCCAGTTATAAGACTGTTCATTAACAGCTACCCATGCCATAAACAAACTTCTCTGAGAATGATTTTGACAGCCTTTATTAGTGTCTAATATATTGTACATTGTACATTGACTTTAATATTTAAAAGAAAACTCAACATTTTGATCACTTAACAAAATGATTACAACTCCTCACAAAACAGAAGCAAATAAATAACCAAAATTTTTTTTCAATGAATTTCCAATATTGTGCATTAATTCTCTCCTGTTGAAGGAAGCCTACAATCCAGTGAAACATTAGCTGGCTATTGCCATAGTATTTATGCCACTATTCTACTTGGGGCGACATCTTTCCTGGTTAGTCAGTATTGCCACACGTAGAGTTTCGTTTTGTATAAAACCATTTATATCTTTGTTTTTCCAGTTGTCTGCATAACACAGTTCAGCACCATGGAATCTAACCACCAATAAAGTTTTTGAGTTAGTTCAAGCATGATTTCTCTGTGTACTGCAACAAACATGTGTGATATCCTCACCAGTATGGTTGTATTTAGCTCACATATCCTGAGAATATTCATTCAGGTCATTCCAATGAGGAAATAAATCAGGAATAGTTACAAAAACATTGTAATAAAGATTATTTCTGGGATTTTTCTTACTCCTTTCACATCTTGCTTTCTTATATAACTCAGGACAAACTGCCAAGCATATAATTGTCCACTGTGGGATGGACCTTACCACATCAATCATTAATGAAAAATATATCCCACTGAGTTAGCTCAAGGTCAGTCCAGTAGAGATATTTTTTCAGTTGAAGTTTTTTTTTTTACGCAGATAACTCTTGCTTGTATTAAGTTGACATAAAATAACAAGCACAAATGTTTGCAACCTTATTATGTGCAAACAAGGGAAATATCAATCGCCTATATTTTTTGAGACGTCTCAAGGGCTTCCCTAAGTAATAACATATAGATATGCATCCTATTCCTAGATATGAAATGGGGTGAGCATTAAAAGATTACAATTCTGTACATATGGATGTCCTAAATCTATTCACTTTAGTAAAACTGTCATTTTGTATCATCATCACCAAAGGTCCTAATTTCTTCAATGTCCCCATTTTCATCCATCATTACACCTTTCTCCCACAGTATCTCCTTATAATGTATTCTCTTACCTATGCTTTATTGTTCCATTTTCCTTAAAGATATTTATGCTAATGGTCATTTTAAAATACTCCTCTCATATTTATAGATATTCCAAGCTAAACACACAAATATAAAGACTTGAAGACAGGATTGAAATATGGGACAGACTTTGTGGCATTTTTTTCTTGGTCTGAGTTGTGTAACTCAGTGAAATTATTCTCTGTAATTTTTCTAGTTCTATGCTGTTACATTTGAATTTCACTATGACATTTCATTCAAACATCTATAAAATTCAACTTTGACTATGTATCAGGCTTTATTAATTCATCTGTTGTGAGTCTTCTAGATTGTTTACACTTCCTAGATATTATAAATAGAACAGCAGTGAACATGGATGTATAGCTATCTCTGTACTGTATTCTTTCTTGATGATAGCCATTTTGACTAGGATGAGATACTTTGTTTCCATATGAATTTTAACTTATGCTTCAAGTATTCAATATAGTTTAAGTCTTAAATACACATTTACATTTTTTATTTTGGGAAGATATGTGGCCCAACTTTATTTGGGCTATTAATTTTCTTGAAGTTATATGTTTTAGACACCAGTCATCTTTCAGATGTTTAAGTGGCAAAGATTTTCTTCCATTTTGTCATCTGCAATTTCACCCTATTGATAGTTTCTTTACTTTTTGTTATAAAAAAGCCCCAGGCATCCATCTATGCCCCTCTCTCTGTGTGAGATTTGGAACTTATTCCTTGTCTACTGGTTTCCTTTTTAGGAAGTCTGTACATGTGCCTGTATGTTGAAATATATCCCTAACATATCTTATACCAGGGTCCTTGATTCACTCGGACTTAAGCATTGTACAAGGTAATATATTTTAATTTTGTAGCATATTAATATCCAGATTTGCCACCACAGTTTATTGAACATGCTTTCTTTCTTCCAGTGTATAGTTTTGAAACCTTCATAAAAAATTGTGTAGCTCTAATTGTGTGAAATAATAGCTGAATCTTCAACTCTTGTCCACTTTCATCTTTGTGTATTTTAAACCTGTACAACGTTATTTTCTTATTATGGATCTGTAGGATAGTTTGAAATCAGAACTGACATAACTTTCCACATAATTATTTTTGTTCAGAATTATTTTGTCTAGTTTTTTATTTAATTGATGCTTCCATAAGAAATTTAAGATTTTTTTCTATATGTGATGAATAACTGTTGAATTTTCACTGTGATTGTGTTAAATCTGGAGATTGCTTCTTGTACAAACAAATTACTTCCTTCAGGAAATTGCTTTGTATCATGACATCATTGTATGATTTTCATCATGGCAATGCAAAGATAACTCGGACAACAATAATGCAGTACATGAGAAATATATGGTATCTTCCTACCTATATTTCAAATATTTGTATATACTTAAGTTAATAATATATTCTCCTTTACTTTACTCTTCCAAAGTGCTTTCGTAAAGCACAATTCCATCTACTTGCCTTCCTGTAAAACAGAAAATTGTTGCATACTACCATTATGTTTATGACACTTCACAGTAGAATGCTATTCAGCTATAAAGTAATAAGTTATACAATTTGAAGTAAGTAGATGGAGAGGGAAACAACTGATTTGAGTGAGGTAAGCTAAACTCAGAAAGACAAAAGACTTGTTTTTTTCTCATTTGTGATTTTTGACGTTGAGTCTTTAGATATGCATTTCTTTTGGAATAGCCCCAGAAGTTAAGATAAAAAAAGATGCCACAGGAAAGGGAGTACCATAAATGGGGGTGGAGTATAACTCCTTGTCATAAAGGAAGGAAAAATATTAAAGAAATAGAAAAAGAATAAACAGGGAAAAGCATGGGATGGAAATGTAGAAAATGGATAATAGGAGTACCTTGTGAGCATGTCATATGGAAAAACTACTAGTGCAGAAGCATATATATATATATATATATATATATATATATATATGTGTGTGTGTGTGTGTGTGTGTGTGTGTGTGTGTGTGTGTGTGTGTGTGTTATGAATGTATGGCATGTATATATAAATTCCACGAATGTGTTACCTCATTTTGAATTGTTTGCCACTGAGTTTCCATATACTCCTAGATATTAGTGTTTTGCGACCCTGCTTGGTTACCCTTAAGAAATTAGATATAAGATCTTATTATTGAAGTCATCACATATTTCAGACATAGAAGATGGAGAAATCAATTTGATTCAAACCTGAAAAGTTTATGACTCCTGTCTAGCTTTCACAGTACTGGAAGGTACTATGTATGCTACTGGAAGAAAAAAGTAACCATTAATTTTATCCAGCTCTGAATCTTATGACCTGTAAAAACTACCAGCCTGTTAACTGGTGCAATTGTGGCAAAAATATGGATGTATAATCTGGTTTTTATCAAGTGGTTAAAGCATGAAAATCCCTGTTGTTTTAATTATTACAGAGCATAAGCAAAGTGCAAAATTTTCCAGTTCATGTCACCAGGTTAATGAAACTATGATTTAGATTATTTCAAGGTAAATAGGCATGTGTGTGTGTGTGTGTGTGTGTGTGTGTGTGTGTATGTGTGTATGTGTGTGTGTGTGTGTGTGTGTGTGTGTATGTGTGTATGTGGTATATCCTGATTAGTATATATTAATAAGAACTAATTAACGTATTCTTAATAATGACTTCTTAATGTGGCATGCATGGTGGTGGTTCATTCAGAAGTCTAAAGCAGGTAGATCACAAGTTTGAAGCCACATTGTGCTACATAGTTAATTTAAGTCCATCCTGATTTGTACCACAATCTGTCTCAAAAACAACAAATACAATTTTAAAACCTATAACTTTTATTTTCTTTTTATTTTTAAGTTGTCTGTTTTGAGTTCGGTGATGTTATTTCTGTTGTGTTTTTTTTCTTTTCATAAAGAGAGAGAGAGAGATAGAGAGACAAAAAGACCTAGAGACAGAGAGAGAGGAAAAACATGATGTTGGATAAGGCAGCGGGAAATACCTTGGAGACATTGTGAGAGGGAAAAGAATAAAATACTGTATAAAAAACTATTTTAAAATAAAAATTATAAACAAAAACTGTAAAGACAAAACTCAAAATGCTTTACAAGGGAAAAAATCAATATTGAAAGATGTAAACCTCACAGCAAACTTGTTTAATAAATACATGTGCAATGACAGTTATAAATTTATTGATTTGTTTTCAGAATGGAATAAATTTGCTAACTTATTATTAGTTTTGGAATGAAAACTGTGGTGGATTATTAATTTTATAAAAGATAAAATAAAGGACATGTAAAATTTATCCTAACAGTTATCAAAATGTAATATAAAAGTAACCTGGAATACATAAAACTTTGGCTTAAAACCACCTCCTTCACCATAACAACAAATGAACAAGAAAGGAATGGGTTTTTCTATATATATTATAAATATTTTTAATTGTGTAGAATTAATTTGTCTGAATTCTACTTCACAGTAAAATAAAACATTTCTGAATATAGTTTAAATATAAACAAAACTACAGATCTAAAATGTAGAGGAATATTTTAATATAAAAAGGCATATATAAGAACTATGTAAAACTCAGAAGTTTTAAGTAGAAAGACTAAATATGTGGCAACATAAAATAACAAACTCACGAACAAGTTTGGAGGATTTTTGTCTCATACTGCTTTTTCAGACCTTTTTTCTTTCAAAATTACAGATCCTTTGTCTACAAATTAAAGTTTCTAGTTTTGTGTTCCTACTGGATTTCTATATGCATGAACATGTGACCCTGCGTCTACATGTCTCTTGATATTTTTCCTTGGTTAATTTTTTTCTGTTTGTTTCTTCTATACTATTCTTGTTTATTAGCTTTATTGTTGTTGTTGTTATTTAGATTCTTGTTTGTATTCTAATGAGAGAGTGAAAAAGTGGATCTGAATTAGGTGGGTGGGGAGGTATCAATAATCTGGGAGGAGTTGCAGGAGAGTAAACCCTAATCAGAATATATTAGATAAAAAAATCTATTTTTAATTAAAAAGTAAAATAAGTAAATAGCTTACTTCTTCTCACAAGTAAGCTATGCTATAAACAAAGTTGAAATAAACAATAAATTGATAATAGAATTTGGACATATATATCAGGCAAAATGTTATATTCTATGTGTTAAGCAATAGTACAAATGACTAGCAAGATCTTACTCTAACACTCTTTAGTGGTAAATGAGATTTTTGACAGTGTCTCTGCAATGTATAATAAACTTCCAAACATTCATGAAGATCAAAAAATTCTCTAGGGTAATTACATCTTCTTCTTCTTTTTTTCCTCTATTAAAAACTACTTTACTATGGAGTTTATGTTTTATTTACTACTATTCTATGTCCTTCAGTTATGTAAGCAAGGGACAAAGCAAATTTTTCCTTACTAAAACAAAAAAAAAATAAAATTAGAGCAATGTCATTTAGTGATTGATATGGGAGTGTAGCAGATTACCATGAATGTACCAGTCTCTCAGTTCAATTAAGTCTTGAAGAAATTTAAAAGTAATTATTAGCTCAGTTAAAGGAAATCCCAAAGAAGGATGAACAAATCTTACCCAAAAGGGGAAACTAAATAGCCATCAGAGGTAGAGAGAGAGGGAAAACTGAGTAGAAAAGAAGTTGAGGAGGGGAACACGGATGACCATCAAGTGTGAGGAGAGGACTGGGAGTGAGAAGGGAAATCACAGGTGGGGCATCTCTGGTGACAATTTGGAGGCTGGGACAGGAGAGGATATAGGGAGCCTATGAGGATGACCAAAGCTGAGGTTCCTGCCAGAGGTAAATATGGAGACTGAATTGGCTGCCTCTTATACCCAGGTAGGTTTTCCAGAGGATGGAGGGGGGACATCAATTCACCTACAAAGCCATAAAACAAAAATTTTCTTTCTTACAAAATGTGCAGAGATAAAGATAAAGCAGGCGTAGGGAATGGTCAACCAATGACTGCCCCAATATGAGACCCATTCCATATGAAAGAGCCAACCCCTGACATTATTAATTATACTCTGCTATGCTTGCAGACACGAAACTAGCAAAACTGTCTCCTGAGTGGCTCCATCAAGCAGTGATCAGAGGTAGATTCAGAGACACACAATCAAATATCAGAGAGAGCCTAGAGAGTCATATGAAACAGTATGTGACAGAAGTGAATAAGTCTGAGGTGTCAAGGACACCATAAAAAACACACAAAGTCAACTACCCTGGGGCCATGGGGGGTCACAGATACTAAACTACAAGCTAGGGAATATGCAGGAGCTAGACCTAGACCTCCTGTATATTCTTTGCAAAGGTGCAGCTTGTTCATCCATTGGGACCACTGAGAAGTAAAATGGGGGCTGTCTCGGTCTCTATTCTCTGCCATTGGACACTATTTGCCCTCATTCGACTGCCTGATTGGACCTGAGAAGGAAAGTATAGGCCTAGGCCTGCTAGAACAAGATACCACTAGTTGGAGTAGTACCCAAAGGAGAGGGTCGAGGGCTTAGTAAGGGATTTATAAGGGTGGCACTGGAAAGAGAGGACAGAGGGGGTGTAAATCAGGATGTAAATTGAATTAAAAAATAAAATTAAGAAAGCTTTTTAGGTAAAAATAATTAAGAATTGTCAGGGGCATCTCTGCTTGTACACTGAAGGCCTAGAATCAGCCATAGGCTTAAAGTCAACCTGCTAGCACAAAGTCTTGGGTCTCTGTGAATAAACCTTGAAGCAGATGGCTAGAAGCTATTGTAAACAAACAGCTTTTTTAGAAAGCTGCCAGGTCTCAGTCATAAAACATGTAGATACATAACCTTAATAGGTAATACCAACTTAGATAGGGACAAGTGAATCATATTTGGAGACAGAATGACCTGTCCCCTGAAGCCTCACCCAGCTAATACTCTATTCTGGAAGATATCTGTACTCCCCCTGAACACTTACGCTCCTGCATCATCCCCTTCCCCCATATCCTGCCTTTTTGTGTATATAACTCCTGTGTAAAAAAGTAAAAATTACAATTTGATCAGACTATAGACAGATCGCCATTCTTTGGGTCTTTGCCTGTATCCCCCCCACTCTCTTTCAGGTGACCTCCCCAGACTCTGTTTAATCCCCTGCTGGACAGGACAAAGAATTTTCATGCTTAAAAAAACTTTTTCAAAACTGAAACTTATTAAAGCAGTTACAAAAAATATTTTAATCAATTTTATTCTTCAAATCATATTTACAAAGACATAATTCAGCCTTGAATATTAACTTTCAAGAGGGTGTTCCAGGCTTAAGAACATAATTTTTCTGGTATTTTCTAATGGCCATATACTCTATTCCACTTTGTATATAATATATATGTAAGGAAGTCTGGAAATTTTTATTTCATTTAGTGAAAAGGTTTATTTTTTCCCCTCTTTTCACTATGGTGGTGATTGATTTATGTTTACAGGAACTTAAAAATTATCAAACAAACAAACAAGAAACCTCCCTATGTTTTTAAGTTTTAGGACCTCGAATCCAAATGTGATGCTTTTATTATTATTTTGTTTATTCATATTACATCACCTCTGACAAAGGGTCTCCCCCCTCCTCCGTTTAGAGGTAGGGGACCTCTGTGTGCATCTCTCCACTGTGAAACATCAAGACTCCTTATTTTCACTGACTGCAGCCAAACAAGCTAGCCTTATATTCTGGGAGCTTCTGGGTGCTTGATAAAGGAATGGCTCTCAATTTGAACCATTTATTGGTTGGACATTCCCTCAGGCTCTGCTTTATACTTATCCCAGCATTGCTTTTAGACAGGACAAATTTTGGGTCTAACCTTTTATGGGTGAGTTGTGTCCTTATCCTTCCAATTGTGGGCCCTGACAGGCTATAGTAGGTTACCTTCCCTGGTTTCAATTCCCCTCTCTTAGACATATCAGCTAATGCCACTCACACTGATTTCTGGGAGCCTAGCCCATTCCAGGTTTCTAGGGCTTCATAGTGAATACTGTGATCCCCCTTCCAAGCAGCTGCAGATTTCGATTAATTCTCCAGTTCCTTTCCATATCATATCCTGACCCTACAATTCATTTCCCCATCCCTTCTACTACTAATCTCACCTCTTCCGTCGGCCTCCTATGACTATATTAGTCTCCCTTCTACATGAGATAGAATCTCACTTGGGATTGCCTTCTTGTTTAACTTCTTTAAGTCTCTGGTGTGTATCATATATATCCTGTACTTTATGGGTAATGTCCACTTATCAGTGAATACATACCATGCATGTCATTTTAGGTCTGGTTTGACTCACTCGGGATGATATTCCACCCATTTGCCTGCATAATTCATATGTCCTTGTTTTAAATAGCTGGACAGTATTCTATTTTGTAAATGAAATACATTTTCTGTATTAGAGAGACATCTGAGTTATTTCCAGTTTCTGGCTCTGCTATGTATGTAGTGAAGCATGTGTCCTATGGTATAGTGGAATATCTTCTGGGTGTATTCCCAGGAGAAGTATAGATTGGGTCTTCAGGTACACTTATTTGATTTTCTGAGAAATTGTCAGATGGATTTACAGAGTGGTTGTACAAGTTTGGAATATCATCAGTAATGGAGTATACCTTTTTCTCCACATCCTCTCCAATATGTGCTGCCACTTGAGTTTTTGGTTTTAGCCATTCTGATTGGTGTTAGGAGGAATCTCAGGGTTGTATTAATTTGCATTTCCCTGATGATTAAGGATCTTAAACATTTCTTTAGGTTGTCTAGGCCATTTGATATTCTTCTGTTGAGAATTCTCTGATTAGCTCCACACTCCACTTTTTAATTTGCTTATTTGGTTTGTTGGGGTCTACCTTCTTGAGTTTGTTATTTATTTTGTATATTAGAACTCTGGTGGATATAGGGATGATTAGTCAAGATTTTTTTTCAATCTGTAGGTTGCTGATTTCTCCTATTGATGGTTTCCATTGCCTTACAGATGCTTTTCACTTTCATGAGTTCCCATTTATCATTTTTTTTTTAATCTTAGAGTTTGAGTCATTGATGTTCTGTTCAGGAAATTGTCTCCTGTACCAATGTGTTCAAGGCTACTTCCAACGTTTTTTTTTCTGTTGAATTTAATATGTCTATATTTATGTTGATGTCCTTGATCCACTTGGACTTGAATTTTGTACAAGTGGGTAATATAGATCTATTTGCATTCTTCTATATGCAGGCATCCAATTAGATAAGAACCATTTGTTGAAGATGCTTTCTTTTTTATTTTTTCTACTGAAAGGTTTTGGCTTCTTTGTCCAAAATTAAGTGACCATAAGTGTGAAGATTTATTTCTATAAATTTTATTCTATTCTACTGATCATCCATTCTGTTTCTATACCAATATCATACCATTTTAATCATTACTTCTTTGTAGTAGAGCTTGAGATCAGGGATGGTGATATCACCACAAGTTCTTTTATTACTCAGGATTGTTTAACTGTCCTATGTTTTTGATGTTGTTTGTTTGTTTGTTTGTTTGTTTGTTTTTCTATGT
The DNA here is from genome assembly GCA_030674055.1 of Rhabdomys pumilio. Taxonomy (NCBI): domain Eukaryota; kingdom Metazoa; phylum Chordata; class Mammalia; order Rodentia; family Muridae; genus Rhabdomys; species Rhabdomys pumilio. Next base: position 52,110,650 of record JANHMN010000005.1, read on the forward strand.
GGAGCTGAGAAATGCTCTTTCAAGATCTGTAGAAAATTGTATTGGAATTTTGATGGGAGTTGCATTGAATAAGTAGATTACTTTTAGTAGAATGGAAATTTAGACTATGCCAGTCCTGAAGCCTACTTCCTTGTCCTTGGCCAATGACATATTCTTGCCAAGCAGTCCCAAAGGAGTAACACTGCTTCTGCAATTGCTGTGACACAAGAAATTAAGACAGCTACTTTTGTTAATCATTTAGCAAATACATTACTAATGTGTTGAATATACAAGAGGATTTAGATAGGCATTTGAAAGAATGGATTGATGCTCTTATCCTATTCAAATTACTGGAAGGAGGTTCAGAATTTAAGGGTAAGGAGCCATCTTGAGTGTCGTGCCAAATACCACTGGTTTCATGTTAGTTCTACCATTTACAGTGGTAGTCATTATAATTAGGAAGAAGTTTAATGACACTCACAGTGTACTCAGCATAATTCTAACACCTCTCGGGATGTTTTAATGATATATAGGGAGCTTATGAATTTCAAGAATGCTGCTCAACTGAGAGTTGATGTGGTAGTTACTGCAGATAAAATTACCCATGGCCTGAGTTCAGTAACTCTATTTTGTTCAAGCTTCAAGAATGGTATATATAGGTTTATCATGTTAACCCTTTTGTCCTGGGAATATTTTATTCCTGTCCATTGTGTTAAAGCATTTCTTTAACAACATCAACATGTTGGTATTCAAAGCATATTACTTGAACCCAAAAATGGATTCCCAGACAGAGCTATTAAGTTAACAGCCTGGCATGACAAGGACAGGTAAAATTTTGCACAGAGCCTTACCAACCTAAGACAAAAATGCATTGCTTTTGATAATGCATACTCCATGATAGGTAAAGAAGGCATTCTTGTCAGAAGGATCTAAGACAGGCTCAGTCTTTTAATGAAGAAAAAGAAAAAGAGAGGCCCTTGATCTCCTTTTGTTGTCTTATTGTCCTTAACAGAACATCAAGTACTATAACATCATGTACTATACTGAATAGATAATAAAAAAGTGGAAAACCTTGTCTTTTCCCTGATTTTAGTGAAATTGATTAACTATCTCTCCATTTAATTTCATGTTGGCTATTGGTTTGCTGTGTATTTGTTTATTATGATTATGTATGTGCCTTGAATCTTTAATTCTCCAAGAGTTTTAATATGAGGAGATATTAGATTTTGTTGAAGGTTTTTTTTTTTCAGCATCTAGTGGGATGATCACTTGAATTTTTAGTTTATTTATATAGTGGATTATGTTGATGTATTTTTATATAATGAACCATCTGTGCATTCCTGGGATGTTTTTAATGTGTTTTTAGATTCAGTTTTCAAGGTTTTTGGGGTTTTTTTTGAGTATATTTGTATAAATGTTGACATATGAAATTGATCCGAATTTTTCTTTCTTCGGTCTTTGTTCAATTTAGGTATTAGAGCAACTGTAGCTTCATAGAATGAATTGAATTGGGTAGTGTTCCTTCTGTTTTTATTTTGGGGAATGGTATTAGGATTATTGACATTATCTCTTCTTTAAAGGTCTGATAGAATTAAGCACTAAATGCATTTAGTCCTGGGCTATTTTTGTTTTTCTGTCTCTTTGTTTGTTTGTTTTGTTTTATTTTTATTTGGGAGATTTTAATGATTGCTTCTATTTCCTTAGAGGTTAAATGACTACTCAAATAGTTTACCTGGTCTTTGGTAATAGGAATCTGTCTAGAAAATCATTCATTTCTTTTAGGTTCTCCAATTTTGAGGAATACAGGTTTTTGAAGGAAGACCTGATGATTTTATGAATTTCCTCAGTTACTGTTGTTATGTCTCCCTTTTTATTTCTGACTTGGTTAATTTGGATAATGTCTCTGTGCATTTAAATTAGTTGGGCTAAAGGTTTGTCTATCTTGTTGGCTTTCTCAAAGAACCAGCTCTTGGTTTTATTGGTTCTTTATATTGTTCTCTTTGTTTGAAATCAATCTAATTGATTGATTTCAGCCCTGAGTTTCACTATTTCTTGCCATCTACTCCTCTCCGATGTGCTTGCTCCTTTTTGTTCTAGAGCTTTTCAGGGAATTTGTATGAAACAGAAAGTTTCAATAATTCATCTTTTCAAGGAAAGTAAAGTATATTGAAATGTAAAGTAATAGCTCCCTGCAGTTAATTGTTCTTTTTTGTTTGTTTTGGATTTGAAAAGGTGTTTCATTATAACCCAGGAAGGGTTTCAGATACCTATTTGTTTCATAAATACTAATGACAGGCCAGTCACATTATTAGGAGACTCATCACATTATTTCACTTAATTTTAAAAAGAGCGATTTGTGTGTCTTCAAATTTTATGCATGTTATTATTATAAGGACAAATATTGCTGATTATTTCTTAACCCAGGAAACATTTTCTACAATTGAACCCTGGGAACAATCAGAGAATCTGGGAAAGATAACTCTTTTCATATTTGGCCTTGGAAAAAATACAATTAAAAGTGTAAGATTTTGTATTAAAACAAAGGAATTTTGTAGTCATGGTATTATACCCTTAGTGTAATTTCTCTTTTGATTTTATTTCACTTTCAAATGGGAGTGAATGTGAGATACACTCAAAAAATTCACCAATCCATTTTTCTCACTTTCATCTTAAGAAATGATCTTTAGAGTTCTATTTGAGGATTGCTTACATTATCGCTTCTTAGAACATCTCTACAAAATGAACAGAACTTGTTTATTTCTCAACCTCTTTATGCTGAAACATGTTTTACTTCTTAAAATACAAATCTCTTATAATTATCATAACTTTCTAAAAATGTTGTCCACCAGAAGCACAAACAAGTGACAAGTAACTAATTTGCTTTGATTTCTTAACATCATAGTATATTAGTGTCACAGTACTGAGTCATCCCTTTGATTTTTGATAAGCATATACTTTAAAATGTTCAGTTTAGAACAGTATTTTCTTATGAAGCTTACAAAAAATTAATGAATACTTTATATTGCAGAATACAATAGTATATTATTACTCTTAAGAGAATTGATAAATAATTTGGCATAGTTATTTTGATATTATGATTATATTATGTTATTTATTTCTTCCCTGGCTTTCTCTTTAAATGAGTGCTTATTTACTATATTTATGCATGCTACATTTTATTCACTCTTCTTACACTGCAGGATCCATGTTCAGAGTTAATTACATATATTGCAGCACCAGTACAATGCAATAATATCAAATTCCTTAATTTTGTTCTCGGCAGATATGAAGATAGGCTCCTGCATTTTCACTTCCTTGCTAGTACTCACTACTATTTTAATATTAGCATTATAATGGCCTGGAAAGAATCTCTTTTTGATATTGTAATACCCTAAGGTGAAAACTGTTTCTATGCTTATTGAGCCTTTGGAGACTTTTTTGAATAAATGTTTATCCAAATGCTTTGCTTCCTTTAAATTTAATTGTCTTGTAAATACTGATTTTTAATAGTTTCTTCTATAGCCAAGATACAAATCCCTTATGATATAAATGACAATAAAATTTATTTCTACTCTTCCATGGATAGTAAGCACATTTTCTTTGTGATCATTTTTTAAACCACAATTGTTTATAATTTTGATGAAGAAAAAATTACTTATTTCAATTGTTTGTGTTGTTGGATATAAACCCACAATTAAATATTTAATAAAAGCCAATAAATAGAATGTATTTTTTTTGTAGTCTAAGCGACTTTTGCTTAACTCTTGACACAATGAATTCCAGCTACTTGTTCTTCTAACAGTTGTTTAATTTTACCTATTCCAGACAAATCTATCATTTGTTTCTTATCAGCTTTCGAATGCAACAGTAGGACGTGTTCCAGCTACATTCTTCTTTATGTGCATATCAAATTCTACCCATTGTCTCATTGTAAAACATGTCATACACAATAGAGCTCTATGATTTTGTTTTAATTGGCCACAGCAGTTTGGATTACTGTTGCTGTCTTACCACTTGGTAAACTGGACTGAAATTCCTTCTTTCTCTCCTATTCTGAAGTTATTGATAAATAAAACAATTTCAAACTGTGAACAAAATGAAGTAAAAATAGCACAAGTGATAGACACTCTGGGCTATAAAGTTACAAATTAGGTCTCACATGATTTAACTCGGTCTTCATTAAAATTAAAATAGAAACCAAAGGGGAAAATGGAAACAGTCTCATGAATTACATATATGACATACTAGCTAGTCAATAATTTACTGATATACAATTATAATTTTATTTGTATGCCACTTATACTAAGGTTCTTCTGCTTTAACATACCCCTTCCATCTTCCATATAGCTATGAAAAAGTTGTCAGTTTGATGATGTGGAATTGTATATAGACTACTAGAATCTTCTTTTGATATATTTATTCATTATTGAAACTGATTTATTTGACACATAGTAAAACTGTAAATTTATTTAGTACAATGTGTTATTTTGACATATATTGAGACTGTAGAATGATAAAATCAGACTAATTAAAATTTCATCATCACATACACTCAATTTTTAGTGTTAAAAATTAAAGTCTATTTGTTTGACAATGTAGAATATATATTACTATATTAGTTAACATAAACATTATTCTATGCTTATTCTCTAAATAGACTTTATACCATTTGATAACATTTCCAATATTCTTAACAGCCTTTAAACTTTAATGATGACTATAACTGAAACTTAATTTTATTTTAGTGTTCTACTTATAGACTTCTGTTTATCCCATGTCACAGAGCCTCTCCACAGTTCTCTCTTGTTCTATAAATAAAGCTCTTAGACTGTACATGTTAACTGAGATCATACAGTACCTATACATGGCAGCGGTTTTTTTAGCGTAATACCAGAATTTTTCCCTTCAAAGAACAGAGTGGTATTCCATTGTTAATATAGATAAGTTCCTTACTGTGCACATGTTGATGGACTCTTAGATTCCTCCTATATTTTAGCTTTTGTGACTAATACTGCATTAAATACTAAAGGTGCATTGATTTTAAGTCTTTTGTTTGGATATCACAAATCTTATTTTAGGGCCATATAATAATATATAATGGCTGTATTATTCTATGTTCTCACCATAATGCACCAAGGGTTCTGGAATTCCACATCCTTAGTGGTTCTCATTAGTATTTAAACAATAGAACTTTTATGCTAAAATCACACATGTGTGAGCAACACTAAATGGATTCAACAGTCTGTATATCTACACATGCCTGCTTACATTTGTGTGTTTAAAAATAATTACATAAGAAGAGGTCATGGATTTGAGAGGGAGTGGGGGTGTATGGAGGAAGTTAGAAGGAGAAGGCAAAAGGCAGAAATGATGTAAATATAATACTTATGTATGAAATGCTCAAAATTAAATTAATAAATGGCTATTTTCTGGATACAAAGTGATAAATATTATAGTTTTAACTTATATTTTGCTAATTGAAAATGAGTATTAATATGTTTCATATACATATGTACATTAACTCCATATGTCTTAGTTTGCTATTTGTCTATTTAAGTTTTTTGCCACTTTAATGTTGGAGGTTTTGTTTTGCTAATTTGATGAATTCTTTATATAGTCTAAATATGCAGTGTGTATTAGACTTTTGCTTAGCAGAAATTTACATTTTGTTGTAATCAATCACTTTGATTTTCTATTGTTTTTGCTATCTGTTTCTTGTGTCATCACTAGTAATAGCTTGCTTAGGGAAACAACAGAGTCTTGATAAAGGAAAACTCTTCAAATATTCCACATTTAGGCACTATATGAAGTCTTACACTGGTCGAAAGCTCAGATCATCCCTAGTATGCCAAATGATTGTCTGGTAAAGAATATGCATATTATAAGTTGTAAATATAAGATAAAAGTAAGTAGTAAGATAAAAGCGAAAGAGTAAATAAAACTGCGTTTTGGTTATCAGCCATATATGAAGTTATCAAGTATAATATGTAAAATTATTAAACAAATACAAACCTATATTAGAATGAGGAAAATTTTCTAATAACTGAAGACATATCTCAAACAGGTTTAACTCTTGTGCAGTATACTTAATAAACATACTACATGTTGGAATGTATGAAATGAGACAATTTAGGTTCAACACCAGTAAACAGAACTCAGCACAAATAATTCCATTGATATTAACTATTTGTAACTTTGCAAAACTAAAATATTTTGCATAATAACTATTTTAGTTCTAACATATCTTGCTTTTGTAATACAATTTCAACTTACTGCTTGAAATCTTTTATGGCATCATAATACAAATTGTGAAAAAAAAATCTATAGAGTAAGAGTAAGACCTAAGAGGCAAGTTAACAATATTTGAGATAGGTAATTTTTCTAATGAGAAGAAAAATTCATTTACCTCCTTTCTTTTAAATAATTCATGATTTAAATACCTATTCCAATGTCATTAGTCTCACCAAGATTTATCATTCCTTTTTCTTCTCAATTACTCAAGTTTACAATTACAACTTAATACTTATTTTAGTTCACTAAGGTGGTACAAGTAAATACACTAGAGTGTATGTTTCTAGGACAATAACTATATTCTCTCCAATTTAGAGAATAGAAATTCAAATTTCATGATAAGCCAAAAGAGTATTTAGTGTCTTTTGAGAACTTAACTTTTTTAAATAGCACTTTATAATTGTAGAGGATTCATGACATCATCACGTTCCCAAAACTCAATATCTTAATACTGTTATATGTAATACTAGGTTTTAACATGAATTTTAGGAAATACAACAAATAAAATAAAGGAGTTCTCTTATTGCCAATGGCAGTTTTTCTTCATGATTCATGATTCCTCCTCAAAATTCTTGTAGCATGTAGATTTATATGATGAAAGTATTCAATCACATAACTCTCTTATATCATTCATTTTAACTGTTTTAGATTTTTGTCACTAATCAAAATTTAAGTTCTTTAAAGCAAAGGCCTTTATTGTATGATTTGTATTTATATTTATATACATTTATATGTATTTGTAAATTGTATATTTGCATCTTCCACCTCAAGTTTTTAATATTATTCATTCAACTGTGTGACCTTGGAATTATCAAACTTTAATAAAAATTATCCCTTTAAAGAATTATGTAGAGAAAGCTGTTTTAAGTTAGAATATGTATCTGTATATCGGAAAAACTATCATAAAATAAGCTAATTTTTAAGTATAAAATATTATTGTCATATTTGTTTTAATCATAATCTTCTATTTATATTTTGCCTTGAATGTGCTTTTCTTGAAAGATGAGGGCACAGTGAATTACTGTGACCTTTTATATGGTCTAAAAATTATACTCAACTATTTAAGGTCTTGTAAATACTTCTTAAAAGCTTGGTTTCCTATTTTCTTGAATAATAGGTTGCCAAGTAAAATTACTGCTAAAGAGACTGTATCATGAAATTTTCATACTTCATGCAATTGTTTGGTAGCTTGGGGCTATTGCAATTCTAGGGACTACACTTATGTCCATTAAGAAAGTGATGAAATTTGAAACTACCTTTTCCTTCCACAACATGCAGTAATTCAAATCTACTATATTAGACTTGTAATAAGCCACACACATTTTAAGCATTTCTATTTGTAACTAAATTTTTGAAGTAGTTTTTTATTTCTGTCATCTTATCAGAAAAAAAAAAAAAAAAAACAGATTGATTTTTCCTTCAGAGTTGCACAAAGACCTCTATTAAGGTATATGACTTTCAGAAGAGTTCCATACATTTTCACTGTTTTCCAGGACTTTGTCTCAGCTATTATTTAATACATTATTCAAGAATCACGGCATTAGATAGGATACTGTCTATGAACCATTAAATTCCTCATCAAATATTTATTAGAGGAAAAAAGAAACCAGGAAATATCACGTTTGCATTAAAACTTACTACAAACTCAGTTGAGCTACAATATAAAAATAACTCCTGAAAATTTAATCGTTTCACTAGGAAACATTAATTACTCAAGTTTCACTTTTAAAGGAAGATTTATTTCTTCCCATGAGTAATTTATTAAGTTGTCATGTTCATGTTTGAATCTTTAAAAACATTCAGGTAAGCACAATAAACTTATATCCAACATTTGAGACCGAGGCTCACAACAATGCTTGTATAAGTCTACTGAACTTAGTTTATAAGGCTGGAATTACAGTCTGCTCATTTTCCTGTGTTTCCATATTATTTCTTCTACATTATGCAGAAAACAAAGATGAAATTACTTCGAGCTATTATTATAACTTTCTCAATAGTCTCATAGTTACTGTTTGTTTTAAAAAAGAATGAAATATTTTCAAAGTTGGTGCTCATATAGTTCAATACTTAATTCTCTATCTTCCCTTAATATTTCATCTTTAAAAATTTCTTCATAGTCTTATCAACTGTCTTTTATAGTCTAGATAGACTCATATTTGTCATACAGACACATAAGAATGGATGCAGTATAATTTATAACAATGTTGTTATTAATATATAAATAATTTTCAATATAAGAAGTGAGTACACAATGACTATGTTAGAGAAAATCTCAGAAAATCAATAGTCAAAGACAATACTATCTTAACCTATAGGGCAAAAAAAAAAAAAAAACCTTGTTATTAACTTGAGCAATGTGTATCTAAGGCAATTGAAAGTTAAAAAAAATAGTAAGTTTGTGAAGAAATTGAAAAGTTGTATTTAAGATTTTTGTTCAAAATAAAAAAGTATACAGATGCTACTAAAACCCTTTAAATACATGGGGTAGGCTGCTGTATATAAAATTGAGTTAAATATATTACTACTAATTGCTGTATTTTTACATTCATATTTTTATGTGTATAGCTGTGTAGCTGTGTGTGTGTGTGTGTGTGTGTGTGTGTGTATGTGTGTGTGTGTGCATGCTTGTGCCATTGCATGATTGTGATAGTCACAGGATAACTTTTAGGAGTCAGCATTATCATTCCAGTACGTCAGTTCTGGGAATTAAATTCACAACATCAGGCTGGGCAACAAGAGCCTTTACCAGTTGTGCCATATCAGTGTACATATTTTTCTTAATGTCATACCAATCATACTTTCTTTTAATATGTAGTGTATTAAGGGCTGTAGACTAAAACAGGAGGAAAGTTCTTTTCCTGAAACCATGAGGTAGGTACATAATTCATAAACCATAAATTATTGAGTTCATTTTTTACCAATACCCAGTTGATGAATAACTGAAAACCCTGCAAAATAGTTGGAATTCAATGAGGCTGCTGAAGTCTTTTCTATATCTGTTCATCAATATCTAAAAATTCTTCAATGAGTCTTTTTCCCATTTTTTCTCTTCTTTCAAAATTTTACTATAAATACATGATTTCTCTCTTCTCTTTTTTCTACAAACAGTTATATATACCTCTTCATGCTTTATCAAATCAATGGCCTCTTTTCTCATTAATTCTTGTTACATGCACATATAAATGCTATATACATTCCTAAATATAATCTGCACAGTCTGTGTAATGTTACTTGTGTGTATCTTTTCAAAGTTGGCCATGTGATATTAGATAACCACTTAAAACTAACACATTCTTAGTATTTGCCTCTCCTTCGCTTACTCTTTCGTGTTAATATAACTTAGCCAAATCGATATTATTGTTTTCATTTGATACATTAGAAAATGTAGTTGCTGGGAAGTTAAGTAAAGTGTTAATAGACTTTGTGATAGTTTAAATGAGAACGGCATGAATAAGCTCATTGATTTTCATGATTATATCCCAGTTGTTGAACCATTGGAGAAGAGTAAGGATATGTGACACTTTTGGAATAGGTGTAATGTTGTTAAAGGAGGTATGACACTGAGGGTGGGATTGAAGGCTTAAAAATTGAGTCAGGGGTGGGGAGAAGGTATGGGATATAGAACAGTCAGAGGATGGACTAGGAGGTAAGAATAAAATCTGGAGTGTAAATAAATAAATAAATAAATAAATAAATAAATTTCAGACCAGGCCCAGGCCAAGTCTGTTTCTGTCTTTGTCTCTGTCTCTGTCCTGACTAATGGAATGATACACATGATGGTGCTAGGCTGATGTCACTGGACATGAGTAAAATGATGAAATGAAAGTAGAGGCTTTTATACTAAATTTTTATATGAGCAGATCCCATTTTTATAGAGCATGTAGAAATAATTCAGTGGTTATTAATTTGTAGGTAAAGCATGATTTGTGACAGAAACAAATACTTTACCTCAATTATTTTATCCTGTTAATTAAGTGTTCTTTTACACTGATCTCCTTATTCATACTACTTCTCTGTGTCCCTCTTAATCATTGAGATGGCATCCTAAATCAAGGAACCAGCACTGTTTTGTTGTCATTAATTTATTTGTACCATATTAATTTTGAGATATCATTACTCTCACTATTTTTCAGTAGTCTCCTTGCTAGATTTTCTTCATTCTCCAATTCCTGATACTGTTCAATTCTGTATGGTTACATATTACATTTAATTCCATACAATGTATTTATAGTAGATGATCAAATGCCATTCATCTTGATTTGACAATTACAAAGAATTAAAGGTTTATATGTCCATGAAAGTTTTTATAAGACATGTTCTAAACATATAGCTGAATTTTTTTACCCATATAATGTTTTACAATTAACATGTGTGTGAATGTCTCTATCACATTATAGCTTACACTCTGAAATTTTAGTTTTTTGGTTACTTGTCCATTTGCCTTTGTTCTTTCTTCAACATGGCATACAGCATCTATCCTATTCTCTGAGAAAATCAATAGGCAAACTGACAAAACACAACAAAACTTGAATAGAGATGAGAGTGATGTTCTGTTTTCATATAGAAAGACAAGACATGTTGCTATGGAAACTATTTTTCATTGTTTCTATTCATAACAAAATCATTTCAAAAATATATAGTATTGTACACCTTGGGATTATGAAGAAGGGGAGAATGTATGATTCTTTAAGTCTAATACTAAGAGAACAAAAATATGCCAGTTTACTTTCTTAACAAGTGAGCACACCCACTTGGCATGGTGTATTCATGCCAAAATTGTTATTGGTAAGATAATGTAAGAAAAAGTTTTACCTTGAAAAGTTTGGCTTAGTAAGAGGTTTTACAGAAATGTCTTAGAAAAAATTTACCCAAAATCAATTTGACAATAATAATTCAGAAATAATTTACTACCACTTCTACCTTTGATTTTAAATATTTATGTAAATGTTACAATATTTTTCCACAAAGGTTATATTAATTGCATTTTCAAAACCCGTTCTGTGCACAGTCAGTAACACCTGATTCTCTTTAGCAATAACCATGTTAAGAAGTGAATGTTGATATCTTATTGTGGTATAGAAATTTAATTACCTAATGATTACTCATAATGAACAATATGTTATATATGTATGTATATGTTTCTGTATGCATATGCATGCCATGGTAGATTTACAAATTTCAGAACTCAACTTGTGTGAATACCAGAGATTGAGTATAGTTCATTAGGATTGGCAGCAAGTAATTTTACTTTTTGCACCATCTTGCTGGTTAGCAATATTTTTTTAGTTTAAATTTAAAATGTTAGATTTTTTAAAAGAACTCTGTATGTGATTAGAGTATATTTACATCAACTATACCCTTTCTACTTTTGCCTCTAATTTCTCATGTTTCTTCCATTCACTCTCCAATTAATGGCTATAGTTGTGTATTTTTCTTTTAGATTATTCTAATCTATTTTTCTGAAGCAATTTCTTTTCCTGCACTCCGGTTGCTTTCTCTGGGTTCAAGTGTGTGATTCTCTTTTTACAAGTTTGTTTATATCAGAAGAAACAAATCATGAGAAACCAAATTTTGCCGTATCTTACAGGTAAATTTTGAGATCAGGCAATTTTCACATACTTTGGCCAATCATATCCTAGATTTCTGTGTCTCTTGTAATTGTTTTTACTTTTCTGTTTTGCTGCTGCTGAAAAATATCACAATATATCAGTTTAAACCACACATTATCTCACTTCAAGGGATTTGAAATGTAATGTGGTCCTGGGCTAAAGCTTAATTCCTTTCTGTTTGCTACAGAAAGAAACCCAGTTTCTTGTATTTTCCAGCATTTAGAGGCCTCTATATTCCTGGACTTTTGGCCTACTTCCTTCATCTTCATAGCTAGCAGCACTGAATGTTGTCTTTGAACATTCTTCTGTTATCATATCCCCCTTTTGGATCACAGCTATGAAAGATCTTTTGCTCTTAAACTCAGCACTCATATTATTAGAATGGCCCCACATGGTTAATCCAGGATCATGTCTTTATCCAAAGGCACATAATAACACTAATCATATCTTCAAAGTAACTTTATATGAAAGTGGGCATATTCACTGTTTCTAAAGATTATGGCATGAATACATTTAGGGGTTATATTTTCTTGTCCAACATAATGTCTTTTCCATATTGTGAGATTTTTTTTTCTTTTTTCTTTTTCTTTTTTTTCTTTTTTCTTTTTTTTTTTTTTTTTTTTTTTTGCTTACTGAGGCCTAATCCTCTAATCTATATAAAATATATCTACAAGCAGCTTTTGATAAAACTTTGTTTTTATGATCTGTTTGTAGTGATTTTCTTGGAACCTCTAAATCCTTTGCATGAAACCACTAATAAAGCTCTGTTTTATACCATTCAATATGATTTAAAATAATAATATAAATAAGGTCAGTTTTATACCACAAAATTTTGTTGTTTGTTTGTTACAGTTAGATTAAGTCCCTTGTGAAGACAAATCTCCTACTAAATGCCAATCTTCTTTCTATATCCTTACATCATAAAAGGAATGAGGCAAATATTTATGAAAGTATGAGGGCAAAAATTATGTATCAAGATATCATTCTATCTCTGGATTCTACTTTTTCAGACGAACATGTAACATAGGGTTATGGAGAGATCTAAAATTCTTAACAGCAAATCTTTGCAACAGGCTTAGTATCTTTACAAGAAGTATCATGGGAGAAATTGCTTCTTTTAGCTTTCCCCAATACGAAGACACAGTAGGAAGATAAATAACTCCCAAACAGAGGGTCTTCTTCTACATGCTTTTGGACTTCTTTCTTATGAGATATATTTATTATTTATGCTACAAGTATATAGTATATACTTGTATATAGTAGTTACTTAGAGCAATAACAGCATAAATTAACACAGACATTTAACTGTCTTTTGACATTTTATATCATTAATGCATTCAGTCCCAGTCAAGAAATTTTGTATGTATAACCTTCTCTCTCTCTCTCTCTCTCTCTCTCTCTCTCTCTCTCACACACACACACACACACACACACACACACACACACACACACACATATATATATATATATATATATATATATATATACACCAACACATACATACATAAATAAATGAATTCAATAGGAGTTACTCTACACTGAGGAAATAATGTTCCTTCCAGAGGCCATAGGTGATTTAAAAAAAAAAGCCTAATGTCAAATCTCAGAGACCTCCCCTAAATTTCTTCTCTAGGCATGCCATAGATAAACCTTTCAAGCAGTATATAATATTATCATGGTCCTTCATTGCTCACCAGAAATTAATGGTAAGACTTCATTGGGAATGTGTCACATACTTCAATCTTTGGAAATGAAGAAATCAAGTTGATTCTCAATGGGAAGACTTTTCTCTGAGGGCTAATTTTCACAGTATAAGGAAGGTGCTTAGAAGGGTACTGAGAAAGAAAAGTCATAAATAATCTTATCTAGCAGTATATTTGGCTAGATATGGCCAATTGTATAGTAAGGCATGAATGTTTTAGGCTTAAGAGATTACTTTCTGAATGTGGTTAAGAACAACTCTGCAGGAGAAAACACATGTCTGTACTGTAAATCTTGCTAAGAACCCATGATTACCATCCACAATGGTGAGCTTGCATCTGTAAGATGTTAATGGACATAGAATCAAACTGATCTCTAAATTCTTTTATCATTACTTATAGCTTACTAATTCTCAGACTTCGTCATACAAATTTATTTGTGCATTAGAGAGTGGTTAATGCAGTATCTCACAACTAGTCAAGGTGTGGAAATCAGGTGGGTGGTATTGATCAGCGATAAATGGGACATATATTTTACACCCAGTTCCTCCAAAGTCCATGAACTTCTGTGGAAGAGGATGTTAAAAGGTTACAAGGGCTACAGAGTGGGAGTACTGCCAGAAACTGTCAAGGAGAAGCTAAAAAATAGCATGTGATTTTCCTGAAATGGTTCCACAATGGGCTTTCAAGATTGATTATGGATTTGCTTCTCTAAACAAAGCCAAGAAGAATTTCATTTTAAGACAGTTTCCTGCTATTGATATGCTTTTCATATATATATATGAAAAGATAACATATATATATGAAATCAACCACTAGGTATTATTCCACCTTTTTGAGGAGATCTCTGTAGAAAAATAAAGATGTACAATCTTGTAGTGATGCTATACAGACAAATAGAAAATTTTTCAATTGTTAATGATGATCCTATAAGAATTCCTAAAATTATATGTTATTATTATGCTCTTTTATAATAGGACTGCTACTCAGTCATTTCTGATGTCAAAACTGCAATGAGAACTCTGTAGGACTTGAAGTGTTGCTAGTTAATTGCTTCTGAGATAACAAATAGGTGTTTACAACATAGGGCACATTCCAAGAGTTTGTAGACCTATTAATCAGAGGTGATAAAAAGAGAACTAAGGATTTATTATAGGTGAGAGGACAAAAGATAACATATTGACTGGATTAATTTATATAAAACATCAGTGATGACTTAGTTATGGTCTCTAACGCTCTATGAACCTGTAGAGCTAGTGACACATGATCAATGTTTAGCAAGATAATTTCTCTTAATGAATATACATGTAAACATTTTCTGTTTAAATTTCTTATTCAATTTATGATTTAAATTTATGTTTCAGCTCTAGTGAACTTTTATAAAAACTTTGTGAGGGGGATTCTTGGAAAAAAACATGTGATCTATTCTAGAAAAGGTACAAAATATTAATAAAGATTACATTAGAAGGCATAGCTTTTGGGAATAAAGGCACTGGGAGTAAGGACATTGGAAGCAAGGGCATTGCTACGTCAGAGCAGGAGGAGAAAGCAAGATTAGAAGGATAATGCAGATTAGAATAGCTTAAACATATGAGGCAACTTAGAAAATTAAGAAAGCAATATTCAGAATGCAGAGGGAAAGAGGAAATAAAAGGCTGCAAAGAGAGCAGAAGGAGCAGAAGGTTTCTTCTTACCATGAGATAGCAAGGCAGGCTTAGTCTTATTAAAGAGAACAATGCTTTCTTCAAGATGTGGGTTTAATTAATTTAGCAATAAAATGATAGAAGCATTTTCTTTCTCTATGCAATAAAGGTTGAAGCTCATTTTTCATTCAGAATGAGTATGCTCTTTCTTCTCTAGTACTTGGTCTTTTGCTTAAAGTGTAAGTATGAATGTGTGTATAACTATGTAATTATGAGACAAGTATGTAGCCAAGCCCACTGGTTTGAACGGAAATGTATGAATGCTTACGTATGAATCTGTACATGAATTTACATGAGTTTATCCATATTTACTTGTGTAAGTTTTTTTATTACTGCAGGAGTCACTCTTTTCTTCTAGTTGCTTACTACTCCAAACCTACTCCCCCCTAGCCTTACAACCGAGAGGCATCTTGACATGAGGGAAAAAATCTCTACTTAATTCCCTGCTGTTTTATGATGAGGTGCTAAACACCAGATACTGCAGTTTCAGACTCAAGAGGAACTCAAAATAAGCAGGTCAGCTATTGTAGCAAAGTGATTTAAACTTAAGCTAGGTAATTTTTTGATAATAATAATAATAATAATAATAATAATAATGTTATTATTTTGTCTTTATTTTTATTTTATTTTATTTTATTGGATATTTTCTTTGTTTACATTTCAAATGTTATCCCATTTCCCGGTTCCCCCTCTTCCAAAACTCCCCTATCCCATCTCGTCCCCATGTTTCAATGAGGGTGTTCCCCACCCACCCACCTACTCCTGTCTCTTCACCCTTGAATACTCCTACACTGGTGGAATCTAGCCTTCCCATTGATGCCCAACAAGGCCATGGGTCCCTCCATGTGTACTTCTTTGTTGGCAGTTATATCCCTGAGAGCTCTGGAGGTATGGTTGGTTGATATTATTGTTCTTCCTATGGGGTTGCAAACTCCTTCAGCTCTTTCTTTCCTTTCTCTAACTCCTCCATTGGGGAATCCACTGGGGACCCCATGCTCAGTCCAATGGTTGGCTGTGAGCTTCCCCTCTATATTTGTCAGGCTCTGACAAAGCCTCTTAAGAGAGAGCTATATCACTCTCCTGTCAGCATTTACTTCTTGCCATCCACAATAGTGTCTGGGTTTAGTGACTATATATGGGATGAATCCACAGGTGAGGCAGTCTTTGGATGACCTTTCCTTCAGTCTCTGCTCCAAAATTTGTCTATGTATTTGAACCCATGAGTATTTTGTTCCTCTTTCTAAAAGGGACCAAAGAACCCACACCCTTTGGTCTTTCTTCTTCTTGAGCTTCATATGGTCTGTAAATTGTATCTTGGGTATTCTGAGCATTTAAGCTAATTATCCACTTATCAGTGAGAGCATACCATGTGTGTTCTTTTGTGATTGGGTTACCTCACTCAGGATGATATTTTCTAGCTCCATCCATTTGCCTAAGAATTTCATGGATTCATTGCTTTAAATAGCTGAGTAGTATTTCATTGTGTAAATGTACCACATTTTCTGTATCCATTCCTCTGTTAAAGGACATCTGAGTTGTTTCCAGCTTCTGGCTATTATATATAAGGCTGCTATGAACATAGTGGAGCATGTGTCCTTGTTATATGTTGGAGAATCTTTTTGGTATAAACCCAGGAGTGGTATAGTGGAATCCTCACATAATATTACATCCAATTTTTTGAGGAATGCCAGACTGATTTTCAGAGTGGTTGTACCAGTCTCACCAGGATGTGAAGAAAGAGGAAATGTTTTAGTAAACAGCAACTCTAAATATCTCACAACATGGAAGCTCTTCCCCCTTGGCTTACCTTCAAGAGAAAACTAAGAAAGAAAGAAAACACAGCAGGGGCTGATCTCTGGCAGAGTACTACTAAAAAACAGTATCTTCTGAGCCTGAACAAGGATAGACTTCTGCACTAGTAAATTTATAGTAGCTGTGTTTGTTTGAATAAGACTGATACAGATCAAACCAATCAACGTTCTCACATGGATAAAGAACTCTTCCACTATTTGAGGAGCTATTGAAAGTCAGTTGCTGCTTTAGGAATAGTCAGGATTTTTTCCAAAGAATATGGGCCCTGATTCTCAGCTTTGTTCCAATGGGTGTTTCCACCCTCATGAATATTTGAGCAGCATATATTACTCTTAGTGAATTATAATCATTAAAAAATAAACAAACAAAAATGGACATAAAGTTAGCAAATGTATAAGGAGCAGAGGTATGACCAGGAGGAGTTAGTGGGAAGAGTGGTGGTAAATATGATGAAAATATCATGCAAGTCTATGTGAAATTCTTAAAGATTTAGTAAAATAGTATATTAAAAAAAATTAAACTTCATGAAAATTCTGGTTTTGTAGTTTTATTCATATTTTATTAAAGTTTTATTTATATTTTAATATGTTATAAAATATTTTATAAAAGTGTTAAAATGTATGAAAATAATTTATTTAATAAAAATTAATTTTAAATTAATTTTTCTTTTCTTTCATTTTTTATTGTTTTTTATATATTTACATTACAAATGTTATTCTCCTTCCCAGTTTCCCCTCCACAAGCCCCCTATCACCTACTCCCTCCCCCTACCTCTATAAGGGATGCTCCCACACCCACCCACTCATTCCGGCCTCAGTGCCCTAATGTTACTCTATCCTGGGGCATCAAGCCTCCACAGAACCACGGGGCTCCCCTACCAGTGATTCCAGATAAGGCAATCCTCTGCTACATATCTTACTGGAGTCACGGATTTCCCCCATGAATTCTTTAGTTTGTGATTTCATCCCTGGGAGCTCTGGGAGGAAGTCTCCTTGGTTGATATTATTGTTCTTCCAAAGGGGTTACAAACCCCTTCAGCTCCTTCAGTCCTTCCCCTAACTTCTCCATTGTGGTCCCGATGCTCAGTCAGATGTTTGGCTGCCTGCATCAGCATCTATATTGGTCAGGCTCTAGCTGAGCTTCTCAGGGGCCAGCTATACCATGCTTCTGTCAGCAAACTCTTCTAGGCATCAGCAACAGTGTCTGCGTTTATTGTCTGCAGATGGGATGGATCCCTAGGTAGGGCAGTCTCTTTCCTTCAATCTTTGCTCAACTCTTTGTCTCTGCATTTCCTTTTGACAAG
Organism: Rhabdomys pumilio; assembly: GCA_030674055.1. Taxonomy (NCBI): domain Eukaryota; kingdom Metazoa; phylum Chordata; class Mammalia; order Rodentia; family Muridae; genus Rhabdomys; species Rhabdomys pumilio. Next base: position 52,129,047 of record JANHMN010000005.1, read on the forward strand.
AGGAATTCTGGGTTAATAGTTTTGAGGTGAGTGTGTGGCCCCATCCCTTAACCTGGAGCAGTGCCTATCCACTGGATATGGTCTACAGGTTGTCTCCCCTTTGTAGGGTATTTTGGCTAATGTCCTCCCTGTTGGGTCCTGAGAACCTCTTGGGTCCCTGGCATCTGGAACTTTGTACTGACTACCTCCAATTCCCCCTTTCCCACTGCTACAAACCTACTTTAAAATTCCTGACCTTCTGTATTTCTTCTTCATTTCCTCCCATATATGAATTGTCCCCTCTTTTTAATTAAATTCTTAATTAAAGTGGCATTTAAACAATTATATTGATGCTACTTTAAATTACATTTTTGAAAAGTTCAGATATTTTTAACAAACAAAAGATAAAATTTGATAACATTATAGAGAATTAATGTATGTCTTAGTGAGGATAAAATTATTAGCCAATTTTTTGCCATAAAAATTAGTTTGGAATATTGACTATTTTGTTTTAGAAAAATTATTTTAATTGTTTTATTTTTAATAAGCCCTACTATAATGTGACTATGAACCAAAAACAGGATTTTCTATTCCCTGTAAATTTACCAGCTACTTTTATTCTCTTTCCTATTTTCTGTCTCATATATATATATATATATATATATATATATATATATATATATATATATATATATATATTGGTTTTTCGAGACAGGGATTTTCTGTGTAGCCCTGGCTGTCCTGGAACTCACTCGGTAGACCAGGCTGGCCTCGAACTCAGAAATCTGCCTGCCTCTGCCTCCCAAGTGCTGGGATTAAAGGCGTGCACCACCATCGCCCAGCTGTCTCATATTTTTTAATGATTTGTGTCATAAAGGCACATGCCACCAAGTCTGAAGACCCGAGTTTAATCAATAAGGTCTACAATGTAGGATAAAATAAAATTATATAAACTGGTACATGAACCCCAAATGTACTTATTTAAATAAAATTTAAATAAGCTTCAATGTGTATTAAGTGAAATTATTTTTTTACACAACATTTGCTTGTGTCTGCTAAAATAATGTCATCTATTACCAGTGTTATAAGGCCTCATAACCATTTAAAGATATACACTATTGGCAGCCAAAACTTTCTCCATCTTGGTTTAGTTTAATAATAATTTTGGTTACCAAATGAGATATATCCTATTAAGTATTCTGTGATTGGATTGTGATTTAAGAGTATTATTGCTTTACATTTAGATTTCTTTTTGTCTTTTTGAGAAGTGACTAATGTGATCAATTATTTGAAATGAAAAAAAACATGATTATCCAATCATGTCTTCCTCACAGTGTTTCTGAAAGTAATTATAAGAACTGCTACAGCTGAATCTGGATAATTACTGAGCTGTTACAATGCAACAGTTACTAGACTAAAATTTTTTAAACATTATTTTATTTAATCTTCTAAGGATTTAGTAGTGTAAGGACCAATATTTTTTAATACTTACAGTTAGAGTGAATATTCTCATTCAACTTACTGTTTGGTCATTTTCTTATTTGGTCTATTGAGATAATTTTCATTAACCTCAAAGGCTCATTAATGTTTTTATTGTTAAATCATAATCAAAAGAAAAAAAATAAATATTGTTACATGATATTCACAAAGATGAGCAAAATTACTGTAGGTAGAAGAAAACCTAGAACTGGTCAGTCAGCCTAAGAATCACTTGAAGTAATCTGGTATTGCTTTTGCTTGTGAACTTGAATCCATGGTACAAATTCTTCATGTATAAGTAAGAATTAGGGTGGTCTTTTCTGTGAATTATTGAGTTATAAATGTATTAAAGAATTGTCTGACCTTATCTAACCATGTTACTCTTAGGAACAGAATTGTGCTAATCATTTACCATTGTTCATTTTCTGTCCTGTCACCTTTTGTCTTTAGAGATTTCAGAATAGCATCACATTTTGAATATATTCAGTAAAACTTTCTAAAACCTTACCTTCATTTCTATTCACTATAGCACAGAATGTTGTTAAGAATAAAAGCCATTAAATTAATTTTTAATTTAAATTATTTTATTTATATATATTCTAGTCATTTAATAAGTCACTTTATGCTATAAAAATTTGAAATGTGTACCCTACATTTAAGATGATGTATAGTAGTCTAATGACCCCCTAATAACAGATAGATGACCCCATCAAAATGAGACTATGTCTCTAATTCTGTCATGAATGACTTTTTTGAATAAATATGAGGTTTAATATGTAAGGACCTCTAATAGTCATGCATGGAGAATATTTATTTAGACTTTTGTTAGTTCTAACAATAACAGAGAAAAGTATAGAAAAGAAGATTTTGAGAACAGGAATGCTAAAGACAACTTGTATTGTTATTTTAATTACAGTTGTGTCTGCTTCTTGTCTTATGCAATTCATTTATACCATGCTAATGCTAAGTTTTCAAGCTTCTATTTTTTATTCATGCATGAAATGTATATTTTCTAACCTAATTTATTTTTTGTACATTTAATACAAGTTGGATAGGGTTAAAACAAAAACTGTTTTCTAGAGTCAGTTTTTTTTTATTTGATAAAAGTGTAATAAAGTCTTGCTCCTGATTTTTTATTTACTTAAAAAAAAACAATGTTACAATTGTACTATGACCAAATCAAATCACTTAAACAAAAACATTTCAAAGAGTAGGATTTTTTTTTGCTATAGTCTGAGCATTTTACAGACATTCCAGGCTTATTCTAGTTAAGTGGAAATACTGTGTTTCAATTATCTTTTTTCGGTTTATCTTGTATAATAACAAAATTTTACTTAGAAATTAATCATTGAATTCAAGATGATTATTTAGATATATTATAAAACAATTAATTTCTGTTATAAATAAAAAGTTTTAAAAATTACCCCTACAAGAGGCTTTACACATGCTTAACAAATACTTTATCACTGAACAGTACCCGAAAAGTTTTGTCTTCATTACAGTTTTAAAACAGTATCAAACTAAGTTGTCGAGGTTGGTATTTAACTTGTTCTTTATTGCAGACAAATTTTTAGATCCTCTTGCTTCAGCTTCCTGCATAAAGCAGTGTAGTTGATTGATTCTGTTGATTTGATCATGAATCTGTGTGTGAACTCTGAAGGTGCTGTTCCCCTTTCAGTTCTTGATGGATCAATAAAGATACCAGTGGCCAATGGGCTGAGTAGATGGTACTTCCAGTTTTCCTGTAGGCAGGTTAGCAAATGCAGGGGAGTTGAAAGATTTCACTATGGTTCAGAGGGAGAAAGAGCCATCAAACATGTGAGATTTGAGACAGAGTGTCCATCAGCCACTTCCCCAACTTAGTCTGGTGTAGCAGGTGGGATATTGTCCAAAAAGGCTGAAAACAAAGGGGGGGGGGGGGGTTCGAAGGTTGGGAGGTGGGAGTGGGTGTGTAATTGTGGGCACATCCTCATAGAAGCAGGAGAAGGAGAAATGGGATAGGAGGTTCCTGGGAAGTGGGGGGAATGGGGTAGGGAGAAAATCTGAAATATAAATATAATATCCAAAAAAAGAAATAAAACCAATTAAGCCAAGGGAAGATTTAGGGGGCTGAACAAGGAGCAGATAAACAGGTAACTAAGTAAAGGGAAGAATTAGAGGTGTTGAGCTCAGAGTCAAAAGAAGGGTGTTACAGCTTACCAAGGCTTATAAGAGCCTGACCACTGAGCTAAAGCATACTGACATAATTAATGAGTATGTGTCTTTCATCTGTGGATATGATGGAACCTGGTTGGGGCTGGTAGTGAGATCCACCCAGAGCTTAAAGCTAGGTAGTAGGAACTATACAAAACCAAGTAGATATTGCAGATCTGAACTATCTTGCCCAGAAAGTTAGAGAAAACAGAGTTTGCTACTCATGAAAATATGAGTTACTATAACCAAAGTTTGGTTATTTCTATGGAATGATCAAAATAAAATTGTGACAAAGGGTTTGCTTGTAAGTCTGTGGTTCAATGGGATATCAGAGTTTATGAATCTATGCTCCTAACTTCAATTTTCATTTTTGAAGATGATTTTAAATTTTACAAGTTATTATAGCATATTTCTTCTAATATAGAAAAACTGAGATTACATTTAGTATTACATTTTGTGTAACGTGACTTGATCTGGTTTAATTATTGTATAACTATTATTGGATCACTAACCTCTCCTACTTCATTACTAGACTTTTGAAAAATCTATGAAGTGATATCATTTAAAAAGGATCAAAGTTAAGGACTACTTTTCCTGCAGCCTGAAAGATTTATTTAACAAATAGAGTCATGTAGAATTTAGATGACTATGGAAATAAGATTTAAACATTTTATCAGCCAGGTTTCTCTAGAGTCACAGAACTTATGGAATGTTTCTATATTTTAAGGAAATTAATTGCAATGACTTACAGTCTGTATTCTAAGTACTCCAACAATTGGCAGCTGTGAGTGGGAAGACCAAAATTCTAGAAGTTGCTCATTCCCATGAGGTTACTTGTTTAACCTAGTCTTCTTTAAAAGCTCTAATTCTGAAAATGTAGGCTTCAATAGATGTGCTGGCAGTTGCAACCAGGTAAAGGAGAGGTTTTTTTGTTTCAATTTCCTTATATAGGCTTCCAGTACAAGGTGTAGCCCAGATTAAAGGTATGTACCACCACACCTGAATCTGGAACTTGCTTTGTCCCAGGTTGCCTTTGAACTCAGAGATGTACTTGCTTGCCTCAGTATTCTAGGATTAAAGGCTTGTACTACTTTGCCAGGGCCTAAGTTTTCCATGGCACTGTGCCTCAAGATCTCCATGTCAAGATCCAGTTCAGAGGCCTGTGTCTTCTTGCCTAAAAATCTGGATCACAAGTATGCCCTCCATTACTGGATTGCAGTTCATTCCAAATGTAGTCATGTTGATGACCATGAATACCCATCACAGTCATCTTAATTGTACCCTCAAGTAATAATCACACACACACACACACACACACACACACACACACACACACAGTATGATACCTATAACTATAAAAATTGTGATACAAATACAGATAGAAAAATGGACTGTTTGAGCTTTCAGATATATTATCTCTTCAAATATAGGAATGCTATTACCAAAGGGTTTCTTTAAATGATCTTGTCCATGTGTATTTTTTGTTGTTCTGTTCTGTTCTGTTCTGTTTTGTTTTGTTTTGTTTTGTGGTCAAAGTGATTGACAAGAGTGTTTCTAAAGGGCAAGTAAATTGCTCTGATAGAATTGAAACATTCATTTTTCAAATGGTAACTTTTACAGGAAAACAGAGTATAACATTTACAATTCAGTTGTGGTTTAGTTGTACAGGTAAAAATGATAACTAAACTTTTAATATAATAGTATTCATTTATTTTTTAATAATATGACCTATGTACTTATGTATTTCTATCATATCTGTCTATCTTGTTCTCTATATTCCTCTAAGACACCCATAATAGATCTCTATCCTAACTTCATTTTTCTTTGTTTTAATTGTGTTACTCACTGAGTCAAACTAATGCTTCCCATATGTGTATTGGCATAGAGCCAGTTATTCTATAGTAGTAAACCTACCTGAAAAAATGACTCTCTTTACTCTAGCAGTTATGATGAGCCAATACTTTTCAGTCTGGAGGTGGAACCTCTGAATTCATGTTGGATAGAATGTTGACTCCTTGATCTATTGCAGATCTTTTAAAGACAATCACCATTGTTGTGATTTATGAGGGCAATAGCCTTGTCATTTACAAGAGATATATTTTGTAGAAGTACAACCTCACTCTTACATGATGTTTGATGAGTCTTGGGAACATGGGGATAAGAGTATGCTATAGATGTCCCATTTGTGGATGAACTCTCTATAGACATTTATTGTTTTCATTTAGAAAAGGAGATGTGCTTGGTCCTGGTGATGGAGCAGAGGAGAAGTCTATACTGCCAGAGATGGTCTGCTACAGAGCAGTGGTTGAGGCTGGATGTGATTAATTGGGAGGGGAAGAAGGAGAATGAACTTATGAATATCTGCTTCCCAGATTGGCTGGGCAGAGAGTTTTCAGAAAATACCTGCAGGAGTTGGTAAATGAAAAAAAGGGATAGGGTGATGAGATGAGGAATGCTTATGAAAAAAAATCTGCTTGATCTGCTAGAGATAGGGCAGAAAATCTGACATCATATATATTTATTTGTGTTACATTTTCTATATTCCTTCGGGCTTTTACATGTTTTTACTTTTGTTTGACATTTTTCTCTATTTTAATATTTTTCAAGTTTTACTTTCTATTTTTATTTTTCCCATGGTTTTCCCTTAAAACTTGACTGTGTGATCATAACAAAAATAAAAAATAAACTCTCCTGTTCCATCTCTGAACAACTTATAAATTTAGATTGAGATATATATGTATATATGTGTGTGTGTGTGTGTGTGTGTGTGTGTGTGTGTGTAAACTGTTTTCAGTATTTTGCTTTTAATATCTTACTGATGTTTTCCATTAATTGCAGATGAAAAAAATCTACATTTCCTTCAGAATCTTATATGTTTGTAACAGAGTATGTGATCTTTGATGATATTGTACAAAAAGAGAAGGAATTTTAGAACCTGATAATTCAAGTCATTAAGAACAATAATTTGTGCCCTTCTACCCCTCGCCTGGATCCTGGTGGCTGGAGCAGACAGGCAGCTGATCTGCACCCCTGTGGAAACTGTGCCTGAAGGCATCCTAGAGAGGACACAGCCCGCAGAGCTACAACTGTGTCCAGAGGCATCTTAGGGAGGCCACAGCTGCAGAGCTACTGGTAGGAGCACCCATACACCTCCCTAGGCCTCAGTGACACAACTGGCAGTAGGGAGCCCCCAGAGCGTACCTGTGGAAACCACTCCCCTTCCGACCCTTGCCAGGATCCTGATGATTGGAGCTCCACTGTGGAGACTGAACCCTGAGACATCCAGAGAGGACACGGCCCACAGAGCTGCAGCTGTATTCGTAGGCATCCTTGGGAGGCCACAGTGGAAGAACTACAGACACCATATCCTGAGATATTCTAGAGGAGCCACTGTACCCAGAAAAGCTGGAGCTCAGGAACACAGAAACACCCAGACCCCAAGGAGTTCTTACCCAACCAAGATAACTGGAAAAGCAGGCTCCAGTCAGAATCAGTGAGTGCAGGTAGCACTACAGCTAACCAAATGGCCAAAAGCAAGCATAAGAATGAAAACAATAGAAACCAAAGGTTCTTGGCATCACCAGAACCCAGTTCTCCCACCATAGCAAGTCCTGAACACCACATCAAACTGGAAAAGCAGGATTCAGAATTAAAATCACTTCTCATGATGATGATAGAAGACTTTAAAAAGGACATAAAAAACATTCTCAAAGAATTTGAGGAGAACACAGGTAAACAGGTAGAAGCCCTTAAAGAAATGCAAAGAAAACACAACCAAATAGGTGAAGGAATTACACAAAACAGTCCAGGATCGAAAAATGGAAGTAGAAACAATAAAGAAATCTCAAAGGGAGACTACCTTGGAGATAGAAAACCTAGGAAAAAGATCAGGAGTCATAGACGCAAGCATCACCAACAGAATACAAGAGATAGAAGAGAGAATCTCATGTGCAGAAGATACCATGGAAAACATAGACAAAATGGTCAAAGAAAATACAAAATGCAAAAAGCTCCTAACACAAAACATCCAGGAAATCTAAGATACAATGAGAAGACCAAACCTAAGGACAATAGGAATAGATGAGTGTGAAGACTCCCAACTTAAAGGGGCAGAAAATATCTTCAACAAAATTATAGAGGAAAACTTCCCTAACCTAAAGAAAGAGATGTCCTTAAATATACAAGAAGCCTACAGAACCCCAAATAGACTAGACCAAAAAAGAAATACCTCCTGTCACATAATAATCAAAACAACAAATATACAAAATTAAGAGAAGATACTAAAAGCAGTAAGGGAAAAAGGCAAAGTAACATATAAAGGCAGACCTATAAGAATTACACCAGATTTCTCACCAGAGACTATAAAAATCAGAAGATCCTGGACTGATATTATACAGACCCTAAGAGATCACAAATGCCAGCCCAGTCTACTGGCTTGCAAAACTCTCAATCACTATTGATGGAGAAACCAAGATATTCCATGACGAAACCAAATTTACACAATATCTTCCCACAAATCCAGCTCTTCAATGGATAATGGATGGAAAACTCCAAAACAAGGAGACAAACTACAACCAAGAAAAAGCAAGAAAGTAGTCTTCCAACGACTCCAAAAAAAGATAGTTACACAAACATAATTCCACTTCTAGTAACAAAAATAACAGGAAGCAACAATCATTTTTCCTTAATATCTATTAATATCAGTGGACTTAATTCTCCAATAAAAAGACATAGATTTTCAGACTGGATACATAAACAGGACCCAGAATATTACTGCATATAGGAAACATAACTTTGTGACAAAGACAGACATCACCTCAGAGTAAAAGGATGGAAAACAATCTTCCAAGCAAATGGTCCCAAGAAACAAGCTGGAGTAGCAATTCTAACTCAAGAAATTAGACTCCAGACAACTGATTAACCAACCCTCTTAAAAATGTGGTACAGACCTAAAAAAAGAAATCTCAACTGAGGAAATTCGAATGGCTGAGAAGCATCTTAAGAAATGATCAACATCCTTAGTCATTAGGGAAATGCAAATCAAAACAACCCTGAGATACCATCTCACACCAGTCAGGATGGCTAATTTATAAATATTCAAGTGATGGTAGATGCTGTTTAGGACGTGTAGAAAGATTAAGAGTCCTTCACTGTTGGTGGGAATGCAAGCTGGTACAACCACTCTGGAATTCAGTCTGGCTGTTCTTCAGAAAATTGGACATAGCACTACCCGAGGATCCAGCTATACCATTCCTGGGCATATACCCAGAAGATGCTCCAACATATAACAAGGACATATGCTCCACTATGTTCATAGCAGCCTTATTTATAATAGCCAGAAGCTGGAAAGAAACCAGATGTCCTTCAACAGAGGAATGGATACAAAAAATGTGGTACATTTACACAAGAGTACTACTCAGCTATTAAAAATAATGAATTTGAGAAATTCTTTTTTTTTTTTTTTTTTGGTTTTTCGAGACAGGGTTTCTCTGTGTAGCCCTGGCTGTCCTGGAACTCACTTAGTAGACCAGGCTGGCCTCGAACTCAGAAATCCGCCTGCCTCTGCCTCCAAAGGGCTGGGATTAAAGGCATGCGCCACCACCGCCCGGCAATTTGAGAAATTCTTAGGTAAATGGATGGAACTTGAAAATATCATCCTAAATGAGGTAACCCAATCACAAAAGAACACGCATCATAGCATCGTATTTACTCACTGATAAGTGGATGTTATCCTAAAAGTTTGAAATAGCCAAGATTCAACTAACTGACTACATGAAGCTCGTGAAGAAGGAAGACCACGTGTGGATGACTCTATCTTTCTTGGAAGGAGTGACAGAATGCTCAAGAGAGCAAATAAGGTGCCAAAGTGTGGGACAGAAAGTCAAGGAGGAGCCATCGGGAGACTACTCTACCTTGATATCCGTTCCATGTGCAGTCACTGAAGATAGATGCCGATATGGATGTCAGGAAGTTCATGCTGAAAGGAACCTGATGCAGCTGTCTCCTCGAAGGTCTGCCAGAGTTTGACATATCCAGATGCGGATGCTCGCAGCTACCCATTGATCTTGTCAAGGATTAGCAATGAAGAAGTTAGAGGACTGTTGGAGCTGAAAGTGTTGGTGACCCCAAGAGGAGAGCAACATTGCCAGCCAACAAGAGCTTCCCAGGGTCTATAACACCAGCCTGGGAGCACAAAGGGAGGCACCCATGACATCAGCTGTACATTTAAGGGAGGATGGCCTTGTTGGGCATAGGTGGGAGAGAAGATCCCTGGTCCCATAAAGGCTGAACATGGAGCGGGGATGAATTAGAGGGTGGGGAGGAGGGAGTAGGTGGTAGGTGGGGACACACACTTGTGGAGGCAGGAGGGGGAATGAGATAGGGGGTTCCTGGGTGGCGGGGGGAAGGGGGTGAGGGGATAAAATCTGAAATGTATTTTATAAAATAAAAAAATAAATAAATAAAAAGAACAATAAAATAATTTGCAATAATTTCAAACAGATTCCTTGGACATATATGTCTTTTATATTCAAAGTAAATGTGAAAGAGATGATCATAAAGAACTGCAGGGACAGAAATAAAGAGGAACCTGAGGTAAAGGAGGTCCAGTGACACACCCAAAGTGGAATCCAGCTAAAGGTGAGACCCTAAAACTGACACTACTATTGAGGCTATGGAGCACTCACAAAAATGTGCCTATTATAACTGCCCTATGAAAGACCCAAGAAGCAGCAGAAAGAGTCAGATGCAGATATTTACACCCAACCAATGAACAGAAGCTGCTGAACCCTGTGGTTAAATTACAGAAAGCTGGAAAAAGCTGAGGAGGGTGGCATCCCTGTAGGAGGACCAGCAGTCTCAGTTAATATGGACCCCTGAGATCCCTCAGTGTAAAAGACCACTCTGCCCCACGTTGGGCGCCAAAATGTTGAGGACTATTCTGGCCCAACGTTTGGGGGCCAAACTGTAGTGGCCCACTCTGTTCTGCAGGTCAGAGTCTAGCAAGAGAGAGAGTGGGGGGAAGAAGGGGAAGAGACTCGAAGAATAGAGACAAGCCAGAGGATCTGTAGTCAAGACTTGTTTACTGTCTCCACCATACACACACCACTACACCTACTACTACTACACCACACACTACAAGGAAATCCTGGGTATTTATAAGCTCAAGCAGGGAAAAACAGGTGAAGACATTTTACCCCATGCACCATGCAGCTGGGGTCACTAAATAGCAAAACAAGCTATGTGGGATAAACAAGATATTTATCAGAGTGTGCTCAGCTGTTGTAGGCTGTTGAAAACAAGTCTCTCATCAGGGTATATGGCTCCAGATGGCTGCAAAGATGATAGCTGCTTTCTAGCAACTTTCTGCTAAAAGTCGGCTCCCAACTCCTCAGACCCTGGATCATCAACTAGGGAGTATACATAAGCTGATATGTGGCCCCCAACACATATACAGCAGAGGACTGCCATGTTTGGGTTCAGTCAGAGAAGATGCACCTAACCCTCAAGAGACTGATGATCCTAGGGAGTTTAGAGTTCTGGTGGGGTGGGGGTTAGAGGGGTGGGGAGCTCCTAAAGGATACAGGAAGTAGGGAGGAGGTATGGATGGGGAACAGTCAGAGAGTGAACTGGGAAGGGAATAAAATCTGGAATGTAAAAAAAAAAAGATTAAATAAAAAAAAAAAACGAAGTAAATTTGAACTTTAAGACACATAAAAAATTAACTTAAATGACCTTATTGATTTTCAGTTTGTATTTGTGTATCTTAAAACAAATTATTGTGTATTTAAAAAAAAATATATATATATGTAAGTAATCAAACTATGTTTGAGAGAATTTGATACTAAGGTGTTTGAATTAAGTTTTATTTAGACAAAAGTTCTAGATTCAATACATCAACACATTTTGGCACTTGACAAGTAAACATAACTCGCTTAATTAAAACTATCAGTAGAGACAAATAAATTAAGTGACACTAAAATAAAAGAGTGTTCTCTTTTAATACTGTCACTATCCCAACAATTACTTGCTCAGGTAAATTAATATTTTAGAAAATATTTTAATAGCTTCTATTTTAGTTATTTTTAAAATCGACTATTTCAACACTTTGTCATATTTCTAATGTATATGAACGTGTTAATGCCATCAATTGTCATTTAATAAAAGTAACATGCATGGTTTTGTGACAACTTTTTTTTAACTACTTTGTTTATGTTGAAATAAAATAGTTTTGTAGTCAGAAGGTTGTTATGGGCAACAACCTATTTTTTTTAACTATTTTTTCATTTCATTCTGTTACAGGTAACAAAGTAATTAAATTGTACAATCAATGTTTTCAGTTGGTGTTAAGTAAATCAATAAATCAATATTAAATAATTGGTCCTTTCTATCTTATTATACTTTAGTAGGTTTTATATCAAATAGTCATACAGGAAGAGTTATGTTTTGAAAATTTCACCAGTATTTCTTTAGTTATTGGGTATGTGAGGAACTTGGATATCAATAATTTTTGTTTATACAAGAAGGAAGCACTGAACAAACTTAAAATTAAGAGCTATTTATAGCCTTATGATAGAATTGAGATCACAGAGCCAACAGAGCTCTTTAGAATTGTAGCAACAGGTAGGTTATGGGACTACTACAATAGGAAGAAAATACAACCCAACTGAACAGCTACTGGATAGGTAGAGTGGACCTTCAACTGAGTATGTTTTGACATTCTTGAAGACTCAATCAAGGAATTAAAGAAGCACACATAAAAGACTGACAGTGAAAAACTTAACTAAGAAAATGTAAGAAATTCTAGAAGGCAGATATGCTGTACTCAAGCAGTAAAATTAAGCAAGATGTCTCATAAGTTCTAAGACCTTTTCTAGAGTTCTTATGAGTTTATGCAGTGGAAGAAATTAAGAACCAAGGATAATCAAATGAACAAATCATCCACATCATACCATAATTAAGGTTTATTTAGAGAAATCTCAAGAGACCAACAACAAACAAGAGATTCAAAAAACATTTAGCCTATGATACCTACCGCTATGATTACTTCTTAATAAACAGCATAATGTCTATGCAGTTACACATAAAATCACACATTTAATGCTTTTACATATGAGTTCTGCTCACCAAGATCATCAAGTCTGAATTCTGCCACACTGCCACCCCCATACACAATTGTATTTAACTAAGAAGTCCACAAACTGAGTTAAAAGAATATGCATGAGTCCAAAGTCAAATATGCAAATTATGTCAAAATCATTATAAATAGAATTCAAGACAACTATGGCAAACATTTTCAGTAGTGGAAGTTATAAGAAAGATGGGATAAAGTTTTTGGAACCCCAAAGCATGGATGTAATTAAAGAATAATGCCTTTGATGAGCTGATTAATGAAATGAAACAGTTGAAGAATCCTTGACCTTCCAGTCATGCTGTAATAAACTTCTAAAACTAAAATAAAAATGGAAAATAGTGGAAAAGACAGAATAACATATCTAAAATTTTTGCATATTTGCAAAAATACAGCATACATGTAATTGACACACAAAGAAAGAACCTTTAAATTATTAATAGATATTTAAAAACATTATAAACCTAAAATTCATCATACATGGAGAACATTAATCACAATAAATGCTAACATCCCTCTATTTGAACATGTCATATACAAACTAGAAACAATGTATAAAAAAAGACATTAATAAAAGTTAGAGGAAATAACATATTTATTAGAGTAAGGCTAAAGAATGTATTAGCTTCATCAGCAACAATGCAGGAAATATGAGAGTAAATCATTTAAAGTGATAAAATACAAGGACCAATTTTGTGCTAATATACAACTCTCATCCTTTTAGTTTTCAATTCAAATTGCTTCTTACCAAAATTTAAGGAAACAGATGACTTTTGTATAGTAACCTTGGAATTTTTGTACTTGCTAACTGTCATTTCTTAGTTTGGGGAGGGTGTATTATTGTTCTGAGACTTATTTGGTATAGAAATTTTGTCAGAATGATACTGAACTCTTCTTAAATTAAGATAAAAATAAATAATACTAAGTACTTTAATGATTTTAGTTGTTTAGTAAACCTAAGCATATTCACTATCTATAAATCTAAAAACTTCTTGAAAAATTGGAAATAATTTTCATTAAATAATTTCTTTATCCCTCTTTTTTGCATGCTCAGCCTTTTTACTTTTTGTTTCTCTGAAGATTACTATGCTATATAACTTATATAAGGCAAATCATAGAGTAAGTGTCTTTTGAAAAATATATTTTAATTTCCATGGTGTACAACATGGTCATTCATGTTTCAATTTGTATCATGTTAGTTTGATATTTTATAGGTTATTTTATTTTATGCATATGAGTGTTTTTTTTATATGTATGTGTGTGCAATATGTGTGCCAATTGTCCATGTATTCCAGAAAGCAGTGTATGATCCCTTGGAACTCCAGTTACAAATTATTTTGAGCCACCACATGGCATATGGGAAGTGAATGTAGGTTCTCTGAAAGAGGAACAAGTATTCTTAACTGATGAGTCAACTCATTAGTTTCCTCATTATCCCTCTAAATATAAATAATAGACCATGCATTGGTAAACTACATTTTATTTATTACTTTTACATTGATTTCATAATTGCTTTTGCCTACTGACTCTTATGAAAAATGTTGGTGCCACCATAAATGTACTATAGAAGAATGTTAGTCCAGCAACATGGCTGCTCTGGCAGGAGATCACATCCAAAGACCTATTTCTGTTTGATCTGGCTGGAATGCAGACACACCAGATACCTTTAATACCTCTGGCTGCAGAGAAGTGCCCTTATTATACATACCTTTAAAGTAAAATTTGCTTGTAAAAGGAAGCAGCCATGTTGAAAATGGCATCCAATTGAGATGCAAAGGGACAAGTGACAAATCAGAGAAAGATTTGATAAAATGAGTTAGAGATAGGATGTGCAAAAATCTCATGAGACCAGGACAAAGTAGAGAAACGATTTAAGAACAGCGTGTGAATAGAGGATTGGTTAGTTGGAAGTCAGTACAGTGAGTATAGTGGAGTAGAACTGAGTTAGTTAATGGGTTCATGCATTTCAGAGTAGGTCATAAGAGGGAGTCGACTACTGCTGCTGGAAATGTTGGGCGGGATGCAGGGACATCCTCTATGATGGCCACAAGATGACAGGCCCCAATAAAACTAAATTCCAGGATTCCAATATGGCGTTATTGGCATGATGGATAATATAGTTGTATCTGGATGTGCACCGCCCCCCTTAAGCCAGGGGGGAGCTGACTTATAGGGAGAGAAAGGGAAGGAGGGACTGGGAAAAATACTTAATTAACTGTGCACTGTGGCTTTTAGGTAACTCATTAATATGGAAATTTCTCTAGGGCTGAGGCCTGTAGTCACACTCTATTTGTGCTAGTGACACCTGTTTGGAAGGGGCTGCATAGCCTACGTTATTGAATGGCACATATCAAATAGAGGTCTTAGACTGCATGTCAGGAGACTGGAATCCTGGGTCTTGGTGAGATATGTGCAGTCCCTACACAGGCAATGGACACCTGTAGGGTCTCTGGCTATCTCTAAGCCAGTGCTCTACTGGAGACCAAATCATCTTTCATAGTCCTACAGACTACACAGAATAAGATGATGCCAGAGGATTAGAACAAATTGTCATAGTTTGAACGCAATCAGAACAATTCAGTCAGAAGCTGTGATAAGCCAGTTTGAATCACTCAACTTGGAGAGGGTTTGAATGAGAACAGCTGAGTTGAACCAAGCAGCTAGAGATCAGAAAGATATAAGAAGCATGAGTTTATTCACTAGTAAGCCTCTGAGATGACAATTAACTCCAATGAATAAAAGTTAATTTAATAATGTACTCATATCTTTCTTATACTCTATTTTTTTTTGCATTTTAGATATAACCTAGGGAGTACAATAACTCAATCATGTTATTTTATCATTATTTTTTGAGGAACTAGGAAATATTTAATGTAACAACTGTACCATTTAAACTACACCAGTAGGACACATATGTTCCAAATTTTCTATATCCAACTCAGTACTTAATATTACTATGCATCATAATACTCAATCAATTATTAAACCAGAAATCATTGTTTCATTTATTTGCTGTGAATTTATACATCTTTCTTGGATAAATTTCTGCAGCAATCTTTTGCCCATTTTGAAATCAGATTATATAAATTTTCTTAATCTCCTAAATTGGCAAGTCACAGACTATATTCATCTTTGCAAACTTACTTTGGATCTGTGGTATCATCTAACAAGTATGTTATTTTTTTGTCTGTTAGTAAAACAATGAAAGCAACAAGAAAATATTCTTGAACAAAGTAAGACTGAATGTTATTAGACAACCTCATCTGTCTTCCTTGGACAAGAAGACATACACAGTGTGCACAGACATACATATAGGTAATCATTCATATATATAAAGAAAACTGATGTATTTTTAAAAATATTAAAGGAACACCAGACACAACCTGAAACATAGACATAAAATGCATGTAAATTGATATGATTTTCAACGTATTTACCTGTTGTCTAGCTATGCGAACCAAATTGAAACATACTTTCAGGAAAGAAGGACAAAGGCCAATAAGCACTCAAGAAATTAAGAAAGGCTACAAGTCAAAGGAGTCTAATGAAATTTAGAAAGATCAAAAAATTGAAAAATTCAAAAGACCCCTTCTCAGTATTACAGATGTAATAAATATTGTTGGGAACCCACTTTAGTGAAGCTGTCTCCAAGTAGTTTAGGGAACAACAATAAAGAATTATTAATTTTATGATTCATTACCCATTCTGAGACTGGACATTTCAATGATGTACGTGCTTTTGAATTACTCATTGTCTTGCAAGCTTCCTATATTTCAATATAAACCTCCAATAAAATCACTGATTCATTAAGCATATTGTGAAGTAGTTTCTTCGGTCTTCCATCGATGCCTCCTCTGGTGCCAATAGTTATGGTTCTGGTTTGCTCAGGAAAATTATCATGACAATATTGTATAACACACTGAGAACACAAAATGAAAAGACACAGGAAGGACAAATCTATTAAAACAACCTTAAAAAGTACATAATCAAACTTCAACAGGACAGGGATATTACCAGAATCTTTAGCTTTCTCTCAATTCTAATGGAGGTGTTGAACTCTTATCAGAATACCACTTCCTCTACTCACTCACACATTCTATGGATGATGGCTACCTCCTAGATGTAGCAGTCTGAAATTATTTGTTTCTAACCAACTTCAAACTCCAATTAGAGTCAACAATAAAAAGTTAGGGAACAAGAGAGATGGTTTAGCCATTAAAGGCTAGGCTGACAATTAAAACATCAAAATGGAAGTTGCTTTACAAAATTGCAAAAAAAAAATGCTAAGTAATTATAAATAAACAAACATATAAATAGGACATACACTTAAGTATACAAAAAGATTCCTAACATCATTATCCATGTAGGAAATATAGATCTAACCCATGTGGAAATACAACTTCATAGCAAATTGTATTAATTGTAATAAAAAAGAGATCACATTTTAATCATAATGTAGAGAATTTAATCTCTCAGATACTGATGAAAAGTGAAATTTCACTTGTCACTTAAGTAATACAACATGTCAGAATTATCTTATAGTAATATTATAAACAAAATATTCGAAAGCATTTATTCAATTAAATATTCATATATAATGCCCATGTCAACAGAATACACAATAGTAAAAATGTTGAAATAACTCAAATGTCTACCATATGATAAATGAATAAACATATTGTGACATATCTCAGCTTTCTGAAATAACTGAGAGTATTTTATATATAGTTCATGCAACTATAAAAGGCTTTTTTTCCCTTTCAACTTTGGCATTTCTGTGGTGTCTTCCTTATTCATTTCTCATTTGGGAAGTCATATCGGTAAGGCTTTATGTGTATAGCTTCTGATATTATTAGGAGATAGAGACTCAGAGCAAACACTCTGACCCTCTGCCTCTTACAGTCTTTTCTACCTTCATTTTTGCATTTTTTTTCTGGTATGGACTGTTTAGCAGATTTATCCATCTACTCTGTTCTCCACAACTGTGTACTTTGATCAGTTTTGATTTTTTTTAATGGTCTCTGTCTGTTAAAATGAAGTTTCCTTGATGAAGAGTAAAGACTAGACTTATCTTTAGGTATAAGGAAGAATAAATGTTTACAAATTGTTAGGAATTATGGTGGTCTTTTAAATTAGTGATTGAAGATGTTCATGTGTCTCTAGCAGTCAAAGATAGTTTATATATCTAGGTTGGGTATTGGGTTACACTTCTAATTGAGCATTACCATACTTATAAAGCCTTTAATTAACATTAAAAATTGTATAAAAGCAAAAAGGAAAAGGAGGTATGGGATAGGGATTTTCTAGGGAGGGGAAATGGGGAAAAGGGATGGCAACTGAAATGTAAATAAAATATCCAATAAAAAACTGTTTGAATCAAAGGAAAAATTTAATCCCTTCTATATTTTTGTTACTAATAAATAATGCTTTTGTCAATCCAAATGGAAAACTACTTGTATGTATTCCTATTGAATGGTACTTAATGCCTTTAGGGTTAATTTAAAAATGTACTACTTGATTAAAATTTCCACAAAGATGAATTTCAATAACCAAAAAAATAAAACATTTCAAAGCTAGTAAAAGAAATTAGTGATTGAAGATACTCTACCAATAATCATGATTTCACTTTTACTAAGTAGTACCAGACAGGGTGTCTGTCTTGCTAAGTGTATCTTAAGAATAATTAGGGATAACTTAATTACCATTGATATTTTTAAGCATGAATTATATTGTTGTGTCAATAGTCACTATACTAAAGATTAATGACTATAGAACCATCAATATCAACATCAAAACCAAGATAAAAATATTTCCTTCATTTTAAATTTTTCTTCCAGCACTATACCTTTGGCAAATTGCTACTGTTTCTTATTTACTATTCTCTAATTTCTATCAGTAAAATTAATGTATAATATTTTGAAATATTAAATAAATGGAGCTTCACTATATACTTCCTTTTGTATATAGCATGTCTAGGCCAATAAAATATTTTTCTTATAGTATTAAGGTACCAGGGTTTTTTAGAGTGTATTCTTTTTTTATAGGATAAAGTTCTCATTATCTCAGACTGGGCTTGAACTCTTCATCCTCCTGTCTCTAAATGTATGTCCTGGACTTGCAAGCATAAAATAATATACTTAGTCAGAGATTTCTATTATTATTATTGTTATTATTATTACTATATAAATAATATACATTTCC
The DNA here is from genome assembly GCA_030674055.1 of Rhabdomys pumilio. NCBI lineage: Eukaryota > Metazoa > Chordata > Mammalia > Rodentia > Muridae > Rhabdomys > Rhabdomys pumilio. The sequence goes on from JANHMN010000005.1 coordinate 52,148,029, forward strand.
CTGCATAGAATAAGACTCAATGTGAAACTCACAGTGGCCTTCTTTTACAATCTTCAATGTGATGAGATTAACATACCTTGCAGTATCTCCTTTGTAATGAAAGCAAAATAGATTAGTTGTTCTACTGGTTATAGATTTCTTTTAGTATTAGCTGTTGTGAACAAGTCTAATTTAACTAAATAACATTTTTCTATTTTCACAATTCTTTGAGAAAATAAGTAGAATTGTTATATTCTAGGATATATATATATATATATATATATATATATATATATATATATATTCTTCTTAAGGAATCTCAAATGCCTGATTTTCAAGCATTTGTATCAGTTTTACTTCAATCTTTACTATAAGAGCCCCTGTTTTTCCATATAATCTACAATTCAGTACCACCATTATTAATATTCAATTTTAACCCTTCTTCTACATGTTCAGTTGTATTACACAGTTGTTTGAATTTTCATTTTGCAATAGATACTGACTTAAAATTTTGATGCATATGTTTAATTTTTAATTTTTTTTATTACACTGTCTCCTTATTGATTTAGTTTTATTAATTTATTGTTTTGATTTACTTTACATCCCAATATTATCCCTCCTCTCCTCCCAGTAACCTGTGCTCCAGACAGACCAGATGCCCTTCTATTTTTTAAATAATTTATTATTTTGTAATAGATATTTAAATGCAGAATGTCAGACATAATACTATGCTAGATGAAACAGACTTGTATTCACCACATAGAATTTTAACAATTATGCAAAACCAAAACCCAGTAAGCTAATGCTGTATGCATACTCTTGCTGAGTTCTCCATTCTTTCAGTAAGTATAAATCTATTTGATCTATTTTCTTTATAATAATATTATGTTTATAGCAGTGATACTTCCATCCAGAAGAACTGTAAAGTAGTTTTCTACAAAACTGATTAGGAGCCTGTGTTCCCTCAGTTCTCCAGTATATTTTTACTACTTCTGTCCTTAAAGCAGTATTACTTGTTAACCAAGAAGTAATCCCATCTTGAATTTGTGAAGAAAATTTCTTGTTATTGATAATTTCATAACTTATTTCCTCCTAAATAACTTATTTCCTCCTAAAATGTTTCATAAGCAGCTTCATAATGACCATGTGTGATAAGAAGTAGCATAACTATTTTATGAAGTGAGCACAAAATTGCTAGAAAATCAGTTTTCAAAAGAAAATTGTTACAGTTAGAGATAACCCTGGCAAATGAAATGTTAGGGCAAATTAAATTACATTGGATACAGACAATTTGGGTTAACAATATACTTATCAGAAGCCTTCATCTTCCAAGGTTAGAACATGAACCTACAATTGCCTGATGTGCTTTTTTTAATATCTGGCAAATACATTTGAAAAGAGTGTTATTTACTCCTGGAAATAGCAATTTAAATTGCTACATCTCTCCCCTCTTCCTTCTCAAGTACATTACTCTCGCAGAGGTAAAATATTCTTCTGAAAAAAAATAGCAACTGGCAATGGGATTGAATAGTTTAAAAGAAGATAAAAAGAAAAAAAATGAAAACAGAATGAGTCATCATCTCAAAACTAATTATACATTTTCAGATCTATCGGTGTTAGTAGAAAAAAAATAATTATGTTGGATTTGTAGTGAATAACAAAGAAGTCTGTATATTTATGGTACTTTGAGTCTATTTTTGATTTTATATATGAAGAGAAATGAAGTTCCTTTCTTTCGCAGAGCTGCTGATATCCAGAAATTTTCAGTCTACGTTCTTAATAATTATGTTTCTATTCACTGAATGTAAGTTTTCTGATTATCTGGAATATAGATAAATTGGATTTAGATCACACAGCTTGATGAACATAAAGTGTGAATCACTTATCTTGTCACAAGCATATGAAATGTCTTAAATTCATGAGTACATGATATTAAACATGGTTGACTTTTGATATTGTACTCATTCTTCTAATTACTTGTTCTAATACTCTTGACATAATATAATACAGTTCAAGACTGCAAAGGAGAAACACTCACCTCAGATTTTGAAGCACATATTAGATAAAAACTATGTTACATAATGTGCAGTAAAATTATAAAATTGGACCTAAGTTTTATGGACCATATTTGCTAGTGTTTTCTCTACATTCTCAGACAATAGTCTCATCATCATACATTCACTACGTATTATATGTTATGTCTTTATTATATACTATGACCAAGTATTCTGAAATATAATATCTAAGAGAAGAGTATATCTTAAAATTATACATTCTTCATTCATATTTTAGAATTATTATGACCAGGGGAATATTTAGTATCTTTTCAGGAAGTAAAATTGCTACCCCAGGTGGTAAAAATATTAATACATTAATCATTCATTCCCTTAATCATCAACCATATGCATTTGTAACCTCTAAGTAATTTTAAGGACCACATCTATTTTAACAACGAAGATGTTATATTTTTAAATTTTTTATGCTTTTATTATTTTAACTTAATTATAGTAAATATCAAATATACATTTTAATCTATATCATAAATAACTGGGAAAATCACCTTAGTCATCAAATGATCCCTTTTGAATATAAGCACACACATATATCAATTGACAGTTTCACAGTTCATGTCTGAATGAACAGTATTTAACCTTGATGCAATTTAAAAAGATTGTGGACAATTTAGCTTTGTCAGATGGACAATTGCATTCTATCGAATGGAATAAAGACAGAACTTGTTTTAAGCAAGCTGAAAGAACTAGTATAACATCATCATACTACATAACAATCTAGATGTATTCATGTAATTAGGGTACATAGAATGTTAGAGATGAACACAATTGGGACCTGATTAAATAAATATGGAAATTAGTATAAATAGTTCTCATATGAAATATTCTTATTTTCCTAAGTAAAAAGCATAGGAAAATATACAATATCATTTACCTTTTGAAAACTTTGTGGAAAAAAATACATTTTCAAAGAACTAGGCATCAGGAAATTATAAAGTTATAAAGCCATACAGAATATTTAAGAATGCTCAAATGTAAGGGGATTTAAAAATTTATAACTGTATAGCTAGTTTTATGTAAAATCAATACTAAATTTATTACTAGATTAAAACTGGCACTATGTTCTATGTTTCATCCTTATCAAAGATAAATTTCTATAAGAAAATAGGCAGAGCCTGCTCATATTAATTTGCCAATTTTACTTACAGAGTGCCAGCTAGATGCTGTCATAATGATACAAACTAGGGTTATCTGGGAAGATGGAACATCGTTGATAAACTACCTCTATCATATTTAACTTTTAGGCAAATATATGGATATATTTTCTTGAGTTAATGCCAACCATGGGCAAGAGGTACTGGGATATATATGAAGGAACAAAACAACTAATAAAACCATGGGGAGAAATATGCATTTCTATCATGACTTCTGCTTCAGTTTTTCAGGAAGGTTTCTTGCTTTAAGTTCATGCCTGTTACAGATCTGATCAAGTTGTTTCCAGAAGGATTATAAAAGGACTTCAAAGATCTGTGTTAGGGAAGCCATTGAGTGTTCAGAGCTTAATGAACTCTTGTAGGAACTTAGAATGTAATTCTAAGCACAGTGCAGATGTTGGAGGCCTGCACTGTAAAGATTTAGAGGGAATTAAGTACTGGATAATAGTCTTTCATGTACTATTTTATATTAAGACTCAATGGTTCTGTTCAGCTTGAGCTAAAGAATTAACTGACATTGATCACATTACAGAACTACTAGGAGAAATTGTTTTGCTGGAATAACTAATGCTGGTTAACTGGATCTATGAAATTAGCAGTGATTGAGAAGAACAGTGGAAAAATCTAGGAGTATTTTCTCACAGTCTGCATACGAAAGTTGTGATTCAGGTTAGCTCACATTGTTGGAGAGCATACACCCATACACTGGCTGGTCCAAGGCCTCAAGCAAACACGAAATATAGAACCAACTGCTAGGTCTGGTCCCAGTAGGAGATGATACACCTAGTTCTGTAGAGACTTAATGCCCCAGAGAAATGGGATGCCTGGAGGACACACTCTCAAAGATGAAGGAGAGGGGTAGGGAAATCTAGGAAGGGGAACCTTGAAGGGGGAAACATTTAAGATATAAATAAATAAAACAATTAATTAAAAAAATAAAAGACTAAAAGAAGTTGTAGTTTAATAGAGTGAGGGTTGCATATCATGTTGGAACCTAAATTTGGTAATATCTAAGAGTAACATAGGTTCTACTGGTCTTAAAAACATGAAGATGTCATGGATAGCAGCTGAGGCCTGATACTATGTGACAGGGATTCGGTCTCTGAAGGAATAACAAGAAGGATACCAGTAAAGTGGGAGCCTCAGTTGCAGTGGAAACTGAAATTTTGGAAATATGAATGCAATACTATGACCACTTGGGACAATGCCAGCTGTAGAGGAAGGCAGACCTGAGCCATGAGATAATATGTTTGTGCTGTGGAAGAAGTGGAAATCCTTGGGTAGTTGGGAGCCCAGACAAATATGAGTGGGTCTTAGCTATCAAACACTGGGATATCTGTATTTATAGTGTTGAATATTGGTGTTAAGTTGATTGTATCTGTGTTCTTCCCTCTTAAAATAGGAAGCATTTCTCTTGATTATTTAAATTCTATTTTATAGAGCCTATAGTTAAGAGACCAAATATTTTACCGTCCTTGTCCTTTAAGTGTTGAGATTTTTGAAGATTATGGGATTTAAAAAATTATTTAAATTTTATACGCAATGATATTGTTAATATGATACTTGTGGTTGTTGTTGAATAGTAACCCATTTGTATACCACACTGACAAAGAAAAATTGTGCTGGACAGATATCAGTAGGCTAGACACACAAGCTCAGTTTGTTTGAAAAGATCCATTGAGAAAATGATTCCCTCTGATTGTTCTACAAGGCAAGTCTGTGTAGCATTTCCTGGTTATGTGCTCTCTGTAAATGGTGCCATTTCTGGGCAGGTAATACTGGTATTTAAAAGAAAGAAAACTCCCAGGCTAGCTGTTTAGACCCAGGGAGCTCTGTTTGGTTGATATCCTAGCTCTCCTTATGGAGCCACAAGCCCCTTCAACTCTTTCAGTCTTCTCTCTAACTCTCCACTGGGGACCCTGTGGTCAGTCTGATGGTTAGGTGTGAGCATCCATCTCTGTATATGTCAGGCTCTGGCAGTGCCTCTCAGGAGACAGGTATATCAGGATCCTGTCAGCATGCACTTCTGGACATTCACAACAGAGTTTGCATATGGCGATTGCATCTGGGAGGGATCTCCAGGTGAGGAAGTCTCTGGATGGTCTCTCCTCCAGTTTCTGCCTCACATATTGTGTCATGTTTGCTCCTGTAAGTATTTTCTTACTCCTTCTAAGAAGGACCGAAGCACACACACACTTTGGAATTTGTTTTTCTTGGGCTTCATGTGGTCTGTTTGTTATGTCTTGGGTATTGGAAGACTTTGGATTAATATCCAACTAATCAATGAATGTAAACCACGTATGTTCTTTTGTGATTGAGTTACCTCACTCAGAATGATATTTTCTAGTTCCATCCGTTTGCCTAAGAATTTCATGAATTTGTTGTTTTTAATAGCTGAGTAATACTCTATTGTTTAAATGTGCCACATATTCTGTATCCATTTTTCTGTTGAAGGACATCTGGGTTCTTTTCAGCTTCTGGTTATTATAAATAAGGCTGCTGTGAACATACTGGAGCATGTGTCCTTGTTATATGTTGGAGCACCTTTTGGGTATATGCCCATAAGTGGTATCACTGAATCCACAGATAATATTATGTTCAATTTTCTGAGGAACTGCCAGACTGATTTCCGCAGTGGATGTTCAAATCTTACAACCAACAATGGAGGAGTGATTCTCCTTCTCTACATCCTTGCCAGCATTTGCTGTCATTTGAGGTTTTAAGCTTAGCTATTCTAACTGGTGTGAAGTAGAATCTCAGGGTTGTTTTGATTTGCATTTCCCTGATAACTAAAGCTGCTGAAAAATTTCTTTAGGTGCTTCACGGTCATTCAATATTCCTCAGTTAAAATTTTTTTGTTGAGCTCTGTACTCCATTTTAATAGGGTTATTTGATTGTAGTCTAATTTCTTGAGTTCTTTGTAAATTTTGAATATTAGCTTTCTATCAGATGTAGGATTGGTAAACATCTTTTCCCAATCTGTAGGTAGCTGTTTTGTCCTATATACAGTGTCCATTGCCTTAGAGAAGCTATTCAATTTTATGAGGTCCTATTTTTAATTCTTGATATTAGAGCATAAGCCATTGGTGTCCTCTTCAGGATCTTTTCTCCTGTGCCCATGTGTTCGAGTCTCTTCCCCACTTTATCTTCTATTAGTTTCAGTGTGTCCCATTTTATATGGAGGTCATTGATCCACTTGGACTTGAGTTTTGTACAAGGAGATAATAATGGATCCATTTGCATTTTCCTATATACTGACCACCAGTTCAACCAACACCACCCTTTGCAAATGATGTCTTTTTTCCACTGTATGGTTTTAGCTCCTTTGTAAAAGATCAAGTGACTATAAATACGTGGGTTCATTTTTGGGTCTGCTATTCTATTCCACTGATCTTCTTGCTGATTTCTGTACCAATACCATGCAGTTTTTATCACTAGTGCTCTGTAGTACACCTTGAAGTAGTATATCTTGAAGTCATGGACTGTGATTCACCTAGATTTTTTGGGGGGGTTGTTTTTTTTTTTCGGGTCATGGAGAACAGTTTTTGCTGTCCAGGTTTTTTCGTCATTTCAAATGAACTTGAGAATTGCACTTTTTATCTCTGTGAAGAATTGAGTTGTAATTTGATGGAGATTGGATTAAATCTGTAGATTGCTCTTGGAAGAGGGACATTTTTACCATATTTATCCGGCCAACCCATGAGCATGGGAGATCTTTCCATCTTCTGAGTACTTCTTCTATTTTTTTCTTCACAGACTTGAAGCTCCTGTTCTACAGTTCTGTTGCTTGCTTGGTTAAATTCACACCGAGGTATTTTATATAATTTGTGACTATTGTGAAGGCTGTCAATTCTCTATGGTTTTTTGTTCAGCCTGCTTATCTTTTAAGTAGAGGAAAGCTACTGATTTTCTTGAATTAATTTTATATCTAGCCACTTTGCTGAAGTTGTTTAGGGTTAGGATTTCTCTGGTGGAAGTTTTGAGGTCACTTAAGTATACTATCATATCATCTGAAAACAGTAATATTTTTACTTCGTCCTTTCCAATTTGTATCCATTTGATGTCCTTTTATTGTCTAATTGCTCCAGCTAGGACTTTGAGTACTATATTGAATAGATAGGAAGAGAGTAGGCAACCTTGTCTAGTCCCTGATTTTAGTGAGATTGCTTTAAGTTTCTCTCCATTTAGATTGATGTTGCTGGTATAACAGCTTTAATTACAATAACTGCTAGTACTACTGTTCCCGCAGTTGCTGTGACACAAGAAGTTAAGACAGCTAGTTTTGTTAATCATTTAACAAAAAAATATTACTAATGTGTTGACTATACAAGAGGATTTAGATAGGCATTTGAAAGAATGGATTGATGCTCTTATCCTATTCAAATTACTAGAAGGAGGTTCAGAATTTAAAGATAAGGAGCCATCTTGAGTGTCATGCCAAATACCACTGGATTCATGTTAGTTCTAAAATTTATAGTGGTAGTCATTATAATTCGGAGGAAGTTTAAAAATACTTCCAGTGTATTTTGCATAATTGTAACACCTCTCTGGAGGTTTTAACTTTACATAGTGAGGTTATAAAATTCAAGAATGCTGCTCTGCTGAGCATTGATATAGTAGATACTGCAGATAAAATTACCTATGGCCTGAAGTCAGTATTTCTATCTTGGTCAAGCTTCAAGAATGGCATATATAGCTTGATCATGCTAGCCCTTTTTGTCCTGGGAATACTTTTATTCCTGCTCATTGTTTTAAACCTTTTCTTCAAAAACATCAACATATTGGCAGCCAAATACATGGCTTGAACCTGAAAATACACCTCTAGACAAAGTTATTAAATTAACAGGCTGGCAAGCCCAGGACAGGTTATATTTTGCACCGGGCCTTACCAACCTAAGACAAAAGTGTGTTGCTTTGGTTCATGGATAGTCCATGATGGATAAGGAAGGCATTCTTGTCAGAATGACCTAAGACAGGCTCATTCATGTTAATGAAATAAAAATGGGGGAGAGGTGGAAAGCCTCAGATACTTTGGTCATCCTGATAAACCCTTAGAAACCGTGATCAAAGGAGGGTTTACTAAACTTTGTTTATTGCTTTGCTTGTTCTTTGACTATTTTTGATCATTGTCTTGCTTGTTCCTTGACAATTTGGATCTACTGTATTGCTAGTTCATCAACCTAGTACTGACTTTAACACACGCATGTAATTCAAATTGTATAAAAGCAAAAAGGAGGAGGGGGATGGGATAGGGGATTCTAGGGAGAGGAATGGGGAAAAGGGATGACATCAGCAATGTAAATAAATAAAATATACAATAAAAAGGCAAATAATGTTGAAAATTTAAAAATAAAAAGAGAATAGATTCTTCTCATATACACTACATCCTGATCATAGTTTTCCCTCCCTCCACTCCTGCAAAATCTCTGTACAACTCCTCTCCAAAACATCTACTCCCCCTCTGTTTCCTTTATAGAAAATAGCAGTTCTGCAAGATACAACAACCAAATGGGACAAAATAAGAAATAATAATACGAGGCCTCATATAAAGGCTGGGCAAGACAACATAATAGGAAAATAAGTCTTTAGCAATCAAAAAATTTAGAGACTCATTACCATTGTTATGATTCCTAGAAAAACACCAAGCTAACAGCCATAAACATATTGATGGATATGGTGTTGACCCATGCATGTCCCCCGCTTGCTGCTTCAGGCTCTGTGATCCCATGTAAGCCCTACTTAATTGAATGAATGGGATATATTCTCTTGGAGGTTGTCCAGTGAGGCATAAGGGCCATACCTGTCCCGATGGCTTTTTCCTGGAGAGGGGATACTTTTGACATCTACCCCTATGCAGTCAGGCTTGTCCCTCAGGGAACCCAGAAACATATTTTTAACTTTTATTTATATTCCCTTGCAGTGCTTAGCTTCGCAGCCTAAGCAAGAATTCAGATCTTGAATCAGAGGGGATTCTGGGTGGCCCCTCTCTGCTTGGTCTGGGGCGGAAGACCCCTCTTTTAGGATAGGTGGAGATGAGACTTAGGAATACCCTGGATAGAGTAACAACCTCATCTAGAGTCTTGTGGTTCTCCAAAGCTAACATATGATAATGTATCTGAATAGATTTTGCTATCAGATTATCTGTCTGTTGTTTCACAAAGTTAGTCAGCCTATGTAAGGCCCAGGGACCAAAGGAAATAAGCAAAAATAACCCAATTAATAATCCCAAGATGGAAGCAAGTAGGGTTAACAATCATGGAGAGGTTGAAGACCAATTCTTGTACAAGCTCTCCTTATTCTCTTTCTCTCTCTCTTTTCTCAAGACCATCTCTGGCCTTTTCTATGCTCTCTTCAATCATCCCTCTTTTGTCTATGTAAAAGCAGCATTCTTCTTTAAGGGCTGTACACAGACTAGAGCTGTATACAGTCTTTACTATTGTAAAAGAGAAAATCAGGTCCAATAAAGTCCTTTGGAATTTTGGGGGATCACATCAGACAGTGAAACGAGGGATTTCTTCAGATCAGTGATGTCAATCTATAGCTCTTTGATGTCCTTGTCAAACGCCCATTGGAGGTCTGAGTATTATAAGTCCAGAGGCCAGCATCAGGATTAGAACTCCTAATAGACATCACAGGTGATTAATTTTTACCTGGAAGAGAAAATTCTCTTCCCTGGATGACAATTGTTATTCATCTTATTTATAATTGGGCCTGGTTTTGAGGAGGTATCTATTTAATTCATTAATCTTTTTGGTGGCCATTTAGTTGTGCCTTCTGTGGTATTAAACAGTCATATCAATCCTTGGCCCCATATAGGAACTGGGTCCTGGCCATTCCATTTAAGGGTAAGAGTGTCCTCCCACATAATTGTGGCATAGTTTTATTGGTCTCAGCGATACCAGAGACAATCAGCTGCATATTTGCTGTGAGCTTTCAGTTTTAGAAAGTTAAGAGTAAACAAGGCAAGCTCCTTCCACACTCAAAGAATCATAAAGACATTATTTAAAGAAATATAATTCATTATTAATAATCTTTTATCAAAGAACTATTATAAAACAGCCAACAATTAATCAATCTATATAATATATCAATTAGTGAGAGCTTCTTCTACTTTTTGTAAAATTACTCCTCTTTTGTCAATTAATTGTTGAAGGAAATTAAGATTTGCATCTCTCTTAAGATTATTAACCAGAGACATAAATTCTTTTGTGAAGAGCTTAAAATAAGATCTTAACCAATAAGCATCTCCTGGATACTTTTGAAAATCATTTGAAATAAGTAAACTATTTTCTTTTCTTTTTTCTATTTTTTTTTGCCAGACCAATTATCTGTTATTTTTATTGGATATTTTACATATTTGCCTTTAATTATTATCTCCTCTTCCTTTCTCCCTCAAAACCCTTTCTCACACCCCCTCTTCAAATTTTTATGAGGATGTGCTCCCATCATTCTCCCAACCCCACCTCCCTGCTCTCACATTCCCCAACACTAGGGATTCAAACTTTCAGGGACCATGGCCCTCCACTTCCACTGTTGCCTAACAAGGCTACCCTCAGTTACCTATACAAGTGGAGCCAAGAGTTCCTCCCTTTATGTTCTCAGGCTGGAGGTTTAGCCCCTGGAAGCTCTGGTTGAGTATTTTGCTACTCCTTCTAAAATAAAACCAAAGCACCCACATGTGTCTATGCATTGTGTCTTAGGTATTGTGAGCTTTTGGGATAATATTCACTTATCAGTGAGTGCATGCCATGTATGTTCTTTTGTGATTGGGTTATCTCACTCAGGATGATATTCTCAAGCTCCATCCATTGGCCTAAGAATTTCATTAACTCATTGTTTTTAATAGATGAGTAGTACTCCATTGTGTAAATATTCCACATTTTCTGTATCCTTTCCTCTATTGAAGGACATCTGGATTCTTTCCAATTACTGGCTATTATAAATAAGGCTGCTATGAACACAGTGGAGTATGTGTCCTTGTTTTATGTTGAAAAATCTATTGGGTATATGCCCAGGAGTGATATAGCTGGGTCCTCAGGTAATACTATGTTTAATTTTCTGAGGTACCACCAGACTGATTTCCATAGTGGTTGTACCATCTTACAATCCCACCAACAATGAAGGAGTGTTCCTCTTTCTCCACATCCTCGCCAGCATCTGCTGTCACCTGTGTTTTCAATCTTAGCCATTCTGACTGGTGTGAGGTGAAATCTCAGTGTTGTGTTCATTTGCATTTCCCTGATGGCTAAGAATGTTGAACACTTATTTTAGTACTTCTCTACCATTCGAGATTCTTCAGTTGAGAATTATATGTTCAGCTCTGTACTCCATTTTTAATAGGGTTATTTGATAGTCTAGAGTCTAATTTCTTCAGTTCTTTGTATACCTTAGATATTAGCCCTCTATCAGTTGTAGGATTGGTAAAGATCATTTCCCAATCCGTTGGTTGCCGATTTGTTCTATTGACGGTGTTCTTTGCTTTACATAAGTTTGCAGTTTTATGAGGTCTCATTTGTCAATTCTTGATCTAAGAGTGCAAGTCATTGGTGTTCTGTTCAGGAACTTGTCCCCTATGCCCATGTGTTCGAGGCTTTTCCCTATTTTCTCTTCTATTAGTTTCAGTGCAGCTGGTTTTATGTGGAGATCCTTGATCCACTTGGAGTTGAGCTTTGTAGAAGGAGATAAGTATGGATCAATTTGCATTCTTCTACATGCTGACCTACAGTTGGACCAGCACCATATGTTGAAAATGCTGTCTTTTTTCCACTGGATGGTTTTAGCTCCTTTGTCGAAGATCAAGTGACCATAGGTGTGTGGGTTCATTTCTGGGTCTTCACTTCTATTCCATTGATCTTCCTGCCTGTCTCTGTTCTAATACTATGCAATTTTTAACACTACTGCTTTGTAGTATAGCTTGAAATCAGGGATGGTAATTCGCCCAGAAGTTCTTTGATCGCTGAGAGTAGTTTTTGCTATCCTGGGTTTTTTGTTATTCCAAATAAATTTTAGAATTGCTCTTTCTATCTCTATGAAGAATTGAGTAGGATTTTTGATGGGGACTGCATTAAATTTGTAGACTGCTTTCAGCAAGATGGCCATTTTTACTATATTAATCCTGCCAATCCATGAGCATGGGAGATTTTTCCATCTTCTGAGATCTGTTTCGATTTCTTTCTTTAGGGGCTTGAAGTTTTTGTCATACAGGTCTTTTACTTGCTTGGTTAGATTCACACCAAGGTATTTTATATTATTTGTGACTATAGTGAAGGGTGTCACTTCCATAATTTCTTTCTCAGCCAGTTTATCTTTTGAGTAGAGGAAGGCTACTGATTTGTTTGAGTTAATTTTATACCCAGCCACTTTACTGAAGTTGTTTATTAGGTTTAGGAGTTCTCTGGTGGAAGTTGTGGGGTCACTTAAGTATACTATGATATCATCTGCAAATAGTGAAATTTTGACTTCTTCCTTTCCAATTTGTATCCCTTTGACCTCCATTTGTTGCCTAATTGCTCTGGCTAGGACTTTCAGTACTATATTGAGTAGGTAGGAGGAGAGTGGGCAGCCTTGTCTAGTCCCTGAATTTAGTGGAATTGCTTCAAGTTTCTCTCCATTTAGTTTGATGTTGGCTACTGGTTTTCTGTATATTGCTTTCACAATGTTTAGATATGAACCTTGAATTCCTGATCTTTCCAAATCTTTTATCATGAAGGGGTGCTGAATTTTGTCAAATGCTTTCTCAGCATCTAGTGAGATGATCATGTTTTTTTTTTCTTTGAGTTTGTTAATATAGTGGATTACATTGATGAACTTCCATATATTGAACCATCCCTGCATTCCTGGAATAAAGCCTACTTGATCATGATGAATAATTGTTTTGATGTGTTCTTGGATTCTGTTCACGAGAATTTAATTGAGTTTTTTTGCGTCGATATTAATTAGGGAGTTTGGTCTGAAGTTCTCTTTCTTTGTTGGGTCTTTGTGTGGTTTAGGTATGAGCGTGATTGTGGCTTCATAGAATGAATTGGGTAGTGTTCCTTCTATTTCTACGTTGTGAAATAGTTTGAAAAGAATTGGTATTAGGTCTTCCTTGAAGGTCTGATAGAATTCTGCACTGAAACCATCCAGTCCTGGACTTTTTTTGGTGGGTAGACTTTTAATGACTGCTTCTATTTCTTTCAAGGTTATGGGACTGTTTAGACGGTTTATCTGCTCCTGATTTAACATTGGTAACTGGTACTTGTCTAGAAAATTGTCCATTTCATCCAGATTATCCAATTTTGTTGAGTATAGGCCTTTGTAGTAGGATCTGATAATTTTTGGATTTCCTCGGGTTCTGTTGTTATGTCCCCCATTTCAGTTCTGATTTTATTAATTTGAATACTGTCTATCTGTCCTCTGATTAATCTGGTTAAGAGTTTATCTATCTTGTTGATTTCCACAGAGAACCAGCTGCTGGTTTTATTGATTCTTTGTATAGTTCTTTTTGTTTCTATTTGGTTGATTTCAGCCCTGATTTTAATTATTTCCTCCCATCTACCCCTCTTGGGTGCATTTGCTTTTTTTTGTTCTAGAGCTTTCAGGTGTGTTGTCAAACTGCTAGTGTATGCCCTCTCCAGTTTCTTTTTGTAAGCACTTAGAGCTGTGAGTTTTCCTCTTAGCACTGCTTTCATTGTGTCCCGTAGGTTTTGATATGATGTGTCTTCATTTTCATTAAATTCTAAAAAGTCTTTAATATTTTTCCTTATTCCTTCCCTGACCACATTATCATTGAGTAGAGTATTGTTCAATTTCCATGTGAGTGTGGGCTTTCCCTTGTCTTTGTCATTATTGTAAACCAGTCTTAGACCATGGTGATCTGATAGAATGCAGGGGATTATTTCGAATTTTTTTATATCTGTTGAGGCTCGTTTTGTGACCAATTATGTGGTCTATTTTGGAGAAGTTGCCATGAGGTGCTAAGCAAAAGGTATATTCTTTTGTTTTAGGGTGAAATGTTCTATAAATGTCTGTTAAGTCCATTTGGTTCATAACTTCTGTTAGTTTAACTGTATCTCTGTTTAGTTTCTGTTTCGTTGATCTATCCATTGCTGAGAGTGGGGTATTTATTGAAGTCTCCCACAATTATTGTGTGAGGTGCAATGTGTACTTTGAGCTTTAGTAAGGTTTCTTTTATGAAAGTGGGTGCTCTTGTATTTGGCGCATAAATGTTCAGTATTGAGAGTTCATGTTGGTAGACTTTTACTTTAAGGAGTATTAAATGTCCTTACTTATCCTTTTTGATAGCTTTAAGTTGAAAGTTGATTTTATTCGATATTAGAATGGCTACTCCAGCTTGTTTCTTAGGACAATTTGCTTGAAAAATTGTTTTCCAGACTTTTACTCTAAGGTAGTGTCTGTTTTTGTACTGAGGTGGGTTTCCTGTATGCAGCAAAATGCTGGGTCCTGTTTGCGTATCCAGCCAGTTAGCCTATGTCTTTTTATTGGGGAATTAAGACCATTGATGTTAAGAGATATTAAGGAGAGGAGATTGTTTCTTCCTGTTATTTTTGTTAACAGTGGAGGCATTGTTTGTGTGGTTATTTTCTTTTGGGTGGTTGGAAGAGGCTTACTTTCTTGCTCTTCCTGGGGTATAATTGCCCTCCTTGTATTAGTGCTTTCCTGCTATTATTCTTTGTAGTGTTGGGTTTGTGGAAAGATACTGTGTAAATTTGGTTTTGTCAAGAAATATCTTGGTTTCTCCATCTATGGTAATTGAGAGTTTTGCTGGGTATAGTATCCTGGGCTGGCATTTATGTTCTCTTAGGGTCTGTATCACATCTGTCCATGATCTTCTAGCTTTTAGTCTCTCTGGTGAAAAGTCTGGTATAATTCTGATAGTTCTGCCTTTATATGTTACTTGGCCTTTTTCCATTACAGCTTTTAAAATTCTTTCTTTGTTATGTATATTTTGTGTTTTGATTATTATGTGGCAGGAGCTAATTTTTTTATGGTCTAGTCTATTTGGCGTTCTGTAGGCTTCTTGTATGATTATGGGCATCTCATTCTTTAGATTAGGGAAGTTTTCTTCTATAATATTGTTGAAAATATTTATTGGCCCTTTAAGATGGGAATCCTCACTTTCTTCTATACCTATTATCCTTAGGTTTCATCTCCTCATTGTGTCCTGAATTTCCTGGATGTTTTGTGTTAAGAACTTTTTGCTTTTTGTGTTTTCTTTGACAGTTGTGTTATTTTCCATGTTATCTTCTGCACCTGAGATTCTCACTTCTATCTCTTGTATTCTGTTGGTGATGGTTACATCTATGACTCCTGATTTCTTTCCCAGGTTTTCTATATCCCTGGTAGTCTCCCTTTGTAATTTCTTAATTGTATCTACTTCCATTTTTATGTCCTGGATGGTTTTGTTAAATTCCTTCACCTGTTTGTGTTCTCTTGTAATTCTTTAAGGTTTTTTTGTGTTTCTTCTTTAAGGGCTTTCACCTATTTATCTGTGTTCTCCTCAATTTCTTTGAGGGTGTTATTTATGTCCTTCTTAAAGTTTTCTATCATCATCATTAGAAGTGATTTTAGATCTGACTCTTGCTTTCCTGGTGATATAGGTAATTCAGGACTTTCTAAGGTGGGAGAAGTAGGTTCTGATGAACCCAAGTACCCGGGGTTGCTGATGCTTGTGTTCTTGCGCTTGCGTTTAACCATCTGGATCTTCTTGGTGTTAACTTAGCTGTCTCTGACTAGAGTCTTGTCTTTCCTATTATCTTGGTTGTGTCAGAACTGTTTGGGATGGGTGTTGCTGCTGGGGATAGAGCTGAGGTCCAAGAGCTGCTCAGTGATCAAGCGGAAACAGGAAAGAACCAGTGCTCTGGGCCAGGAGTGAATTCCTGGGTCCCTGCGGGTCCTGGTTACTCCCTGTTTGGGTAGAGTATTGTAGTCTCCTGACCTGAGATACTGCCCAGGTTAGAACTCCTGGGCGCCCTGCCACCTCTGGGTTTTGGGAGGTTGGGTACAGAGGATCTGCTCGGTGCTCGGGCCCAAACAGGAAGGAACCATTACTCCTGCCCAGGAGTGAATCCCTGGGTCCTGGTGGGCTTCAGACACCCTCCACTTGGTGTGAGTGTTGCTGCCTCCTTACCCAAGACACTGCCCAGGTTAAAGCTCCTGAGAGCCTGCTTCCTCTGGGTTCTGTGAGATTGGGTGCAGAGTTATCTCCTGGGATCTGCTGAGTGCTCAGATCCAGACCAGAAGGTATCAGTGCTCTGGGCCAGGAGTGAATTCCTGGGTACCTGTGTGCCCCAGTTATTCCCCACTTGTGGCTATCGCTGCTGAGTCCTTACCTTAGATACTGCCTGGGTTAGAGCTCCTGGTTGCCCCGTTTCATCTAGGTTTTGTGATGTTGGGTACAGAGCTGCCACTGGTGATCCTGCTCAGTGCTCAGGCCCAGACTGGAAGTCTCGCACTTGAACTCTTCATCCTCCTGATTCATCCTCCTAAATACTGGATGATATTCGAAGTGTATTTGGCCATTCATGACTTATGTGTTAGGTTTTAATTTGCTTTTTTATGAACAGTAAAATACTACAAGTAATCAACCAAATAAGTACTTTATATGCTTTATCTAATTTAATATGCAAATTAGTTTTTTTTTTAAATTTTAAGCTTTACGTCTTTCTATCATCAGAAAATTGCAAATTATATATCTCAAAATATGATTCTTTAGTGACATAATTAGCAACAGACTTATATCAAGACCCAAAAGTATTTTCTATGAAATAAAGTCGAATAAAACAGAAATCAATAACTTGTCAAGGAAACTAGTATCAGTTCTTGAAATACAATATATTTCATAGAAAAATGGCAGATAAGTGACAGAGGGAAAAAAGTTAACCTGATGGTAACAGAGTACATTCGTGATGAAGGTTGTCCTCTTCTCTCCCAGCCACTGTACCTCATTTTAATATTGATTTTGAATGTAAGTGTGAATACAATATTTTTCTCAGAGATAACTATTTATAAAGGAAACATCAAATTTAATATTGTAAATTAGTAATATTTCTGCTTTCTTGCTGTTGCCCTTTCATTTTGGATGTCAAAATTATTAGACAATCTAAGTAGCAGCACTATAGTATTTGTTGCTGGAAATTTAGTCAGTCAAATGTAATTTATTTTCTCTTGTTGCTAAGACCATAGATTAAACAAACTCATTGTTACATATTCTTCATTTTCTTATGTTTTATTTTAACTATCAATTTTTATTAAAAATACATTTTGATTAATTTATGATTTGGGTAAACAACAATAACTTTACAGATAATGATATAATAATTATTTACTTCTTTCAAGACTTGCTTTATAATACAAGTAAGACCTTTTGAGTATAATCTCACACACACACACACACACACACACACACATACACACTGTACATACTAACTAAGGCTTGTGGATGTACACACACAAAAAATGTAAATGGGATAATTCTGATGTACATAAAATACAGCATGGAATATAAATATATTTTTCCTTCATGTTGAGGAAACTATTTTTTCCACATTGGTAAATAAAGAATCAAAATGTTCTCGAATCAGATATATGTCGGTAGTAAAATTCAGAGTTATGTGCAGTTTCAACACAAAATCATTGTAACAAAGTAAATTTATTGTTGTGGTTCAGAAACATTTTTTCATGAGAATATGAATAAATAATGCATTGCATTCAATTTTAAAGTAAGTGAATTACAAAACAGATGACGAAATGATTTTAGTGATACTTGTTATCCCTGCCTGTTCATAGTATTTGAATGGTCTCCCAATAATGTGTACCCTAATTCTTTAATTCTAAACAATTTTAAAACTACAAGGAGTCTTGTGATGCTATGAATAAGCAAATTAGTAATATATACATATATTTCTATATTATTTTCAAGGGATTCTATATTTAAATATTAGCATTAAGATTGTCTGCCATACAATGGATACAATAAAGGCTCTAGAAACAAATACATATTTCCTTCCAAAAAGCATATTTGTATTTTAACTCTCTTTTCAGTGACATATAAAAACATTTACATTTACTTTTAATAACATCATTTTGAAAAATAAGATCTAAAAATATTTAGAATAATCACTTTATAACAGAATCTCCTTTTGCTGTACCTTTTGATACAGTCTCTGCTGATATATGAACTCTATGTATTTCATAGTTCTTCTTTCCCACAATTTGTAAAGCTGTATGTGTCATTCAGCTAAATTAAAATTGCCTACCAAGGTGAACTACTCATCAGGAAATGGGTTGATACTAAAATTGAGATACAGTTTATTATGCATTCTTTTTGAATTATTGAAAAGTCATCTACTATAGCACACTGATGAGGAGGTTAAGCTACAAAACTACTTTAGCATTTTCTGATTGACCATAGTGTGATACTTAGTCCTGTGGTACTATAGGTAGTTAGTATATACCCACTGTATAATGCTCATGTGTTAAGGGGATATAAAATATGCTAAAGATGCAGGAGAATTAGTAAATCCAGTGGTACTACTAGAGTGGCTAAGGGGACTATTCATTGATAAATAGGTAGGCAAGCTCTAGAATGACCATGTGGGCACTATAAAGGTAGTCCTTATATATTTTGTGAGAGCCAGTGATAGAGAAGTCACCTCCAGCAATAACCATATTTAGTCTTTAAACTCAAGCCCATAGTCTCTTTAAAGTTGCTGAGAACAGTTGAAGTGCTTTCCAGGTAGTGGGATAGTAGTTACATATAACACAATACAAAAATACAGGTACAATGTTCCAACTATACAGAAACACTTCTGTTTATATCAGATTTGTATTTAAAAGCAACTGAATTACTAAGAGTCCTACAAGGATCAAGCTATTAATTTTACAGACAAAAAGGGCCCACTGCTTCTAGATAAAATAATCAAAAAGCATGACTGGGAGTAGGGACTGTACCTCCTTAAAAAGTATTTGTTCATGGTGATGAAATAGTCACTTTGTTGAGAACCAGTTAGGAAAATGAACACCCTACTATTAGGGGTAGGACTGTCAAGGCTGAAGTCCTGGTTGGTAAGGCTATTCTTGTGTGCTTCCATATGTTGTTTCATCTTCAGGGACTCTATCACGACTAAGAGCCTCTGCTGATTGTCAAAAATCCACAGGATAGGTCTCTGGACAGTGGGTCGAGAGGCAGTAGTGGTGAGTTGAAATGTTTTTGAGTTAGGTTGATCAACTTCTAGCCTGTGAAATGTTTTAAAGTTTCACAACCTTACGGTATTTCATTCTCCATCAGCCAATCTGCAACCTCTATGGCTGGACCAATAAACCACTTTCTTCATGATATTGATAGACTTGATATCACATGTCAATAGTCACTTATCATACAGGCAGTATATTATCTCTTATTGGCTGGCTCATGAGCAGAGACTGCTTTTACAAGATGGACAAATGAGTTTTTACCATTAAAAAAAAACACTTATGTTTTTAAGTTTAAACACTTATGTTTTCATAAAAACATAAGTTTAAACACTT
>JANHMN010000005.1:52167770-52199922 GCA_030674055.1 Rhabdomys pumilio
AAACACTTATGTTTTCATAAAAACATAAGTTTAAACACTTATGTTTTTAAACACTTATGCTAGCTGTGTCCAAACATAAATTCAACTCATTTTTAAACAAGATTCTTCATTACTTTTTTAATCTTATCATTTGAATTTCTAGGAGATAATAATTTCTCTTAGAGTTTTCAGTATTTTCCATTGCATGTGATGCCTTTTATACACCTTTTGATGTACTCTGATGTATAAAGTCAATGAAAGACCACAGGTCCTTGGGTTACTTTAGCTTTCCATGCAGGAGAGTCAAGTCCTGGCAGCTGTTCGAAATCCTTTCACAGCTGAGACCCTCTGTGAAGAGTTGATTGAAATCATGGGCAGGGCAGCATGCTGAATTTGTACCTTCGTACATTCTCCTGCCTGTGTGCTGAGAAAACAGGAGAGCATCCCCATAAATACATTTTATTTTGTCCCCTGTGTAATATATTATATTTAGTTTGCATAACTCCAAGACTGATTGACCAATATTGACATCTATTCCTGACATCTATAAGTCATAGAAGAATTTGGCCAAAGAATATTCAAACTGTGTATAATCAGCTTATATTAAAGTTATGTTCACTAGCCTAATTTGAGCGTTACCGGTATTATTTAATAATACCTCGCTTTCCTTTGTAATTTTCCTATGTTTCCTAATTTTTAAATTTTTGCTTCTCATTTTATAAATTATCTTCTAGTCTCATCTTTGCCTATATTTTATCATAATGCTCAACTACTGCTATTATTTCATATTTCTCAGGAAAATTATTCTGTCAGCCAGGTAACAGTATCCACAAATATCTGTGATTATATTGCTGTGTACATCACCTTTACTGTTTTAATGAATGATTTATGTGTTTTCTTCTTTGTTACTGATTCTATGCCATATTTCCAATTATAAATTGTGACCACAGCAATTTTGTGTCAGTATTTAAATTCTTTTCTCTTATATAAGTGGATATTACCAATCATGAAACTCTCATTATGTTGCTAAATCTCCCACATTAATAAGAAAATAACTTTTTTGGCTTATTTATACTTAAGTTTATTTCCTGCTCGTTTATTACCTGATTTATGAGCTAATTCAGAAATGAAACTGTTTTAGTTATTCTACTTCCCTGGCTGAAATAATCTTTGTTTACTTCATGACCTTCAAAGTCGTCAATTTCATCTTTTCTATACTAATATCAGTAATTATTTACAAACTTTCTACTCTGTGTGAATAGCAAAATTGTTTTAAAGAGAGTTTGTGTTTATATTTTATTTCTTACCAATGAATTTGATCATGCTTCAGATATTTATGGGCCTTATTCTTTTTCTGTGAATGTTTTGATCATATACTTAGATGTTTCTAAGCCTTGTGACTTCATTTTTATTTATATAAATTATTACATATTCTTAATATCAAGCCTTAAATGTTTGAATGTATTGCATATATTCATTTCTTTTTTTAAAAATATTGATGTGTGTTTTAATAAATATATCTTAACTTTTATGTGCTCTAAAATATTACATTACTATTAAGCAGGTAGAACCCAGAGATCATCACCTAGAACTGTGGTCATCCCAAAGTAGGTGCTTAGATGTCAGTATAAGAACAAAAATCAACAACAGCCAGGGTAGAATAGCATCACTACAACCCAGCTTTCCTACCATAGCAAGGTCAGAATATTTCAAGAGTGGAAACACAAGAAAATTACTTTAAAACCAAATTTTTAATTATGATACAGGTTCACAATGTAGAAAATTATTTAAATCCCTTAAAGAAATCAAGAAAAAGACAAATACAAGTTTTAGGAAATGACTAAATCTCTTTAATTATGCTAAAAACATGAATAAAACTAATAAGGAGAAAGGTGAGGAGTCTGTTAAAGACCTAAAAATGTGAAAATTGTACCAATAAAGAAAACACAAACTGAGGGAATTTTGAAAATGTAAAATATGAATAAACAAGCACGAATTATAGACATAAGCATCACCAACAAAATATATGATATGGAACAGAGACTATCAGGAATTGAAGAGTACAATAGAAAAATAAATTTATCAAAGAAAATTTTACTAACAAATTCCTAACACAAATGAGATAATCTGGGACACCATGAAAAGACAAAACTGAAGAATTTCAATCATAGGAGAAGGAGAATCCCAGATATAAAATCCAGAAAATATATCTCACAAAATTATAGAATGAAATTATCCTAAGCTGAAGAAAGATTGGCCTATAAATTTACAAGAAGTTTACAGAACAGCAAATAGACCTGAAAGTAGACTTAAAAATAAAGTCTCCTCATTTCATTATAATCAAAACACTAAACAGAAAGAACAAACAGAATAAAAAA
The DNA here is from genome assembly GCA_030674055.1 of Rhabdomys pumilio. Lineage (NCBI taxonomy): Eukaryota > Metazoa > Chordata > Mammalia > Rodentia > Muridae > Rhabdomys > Rhabdomys pumilio. The sequence continues at coordinate 52,170,128 of JANHMN010000005.1, forward strand.
GGTGCAATTGCAAAAGGCCAAGTAAAGCATAAAGGCAGATATATTAATATTATACCCCTAATTATTTAACAGAGACTAAAAGCCAGAAAGGGCCAGAAAAACGTTTTGCAGACAATAATAGTCCACAGATGCCAGCCCAGACTACTATGACCAACAAAAATTTCAATTACAGTACATGGAGACAAGAAGATATTCCATGAAAAAAAAAAAAACAATATTTATACACAAATCCATACCCACAGAAGTTACTAGTATTTCGAAAGACTGTAACCCAAGGAGGTTGACTACACACATGAAAACAAAGGTAATAAATAATCTAATACCAGGAAAACCCAAAGAACACATACACACACACACTACCTCAACCAGCAACAAAATTACAAGAATTAACAATCATTGATTATTAATATTTCTAAACATCAATGGATTCATTTCCCCAATTAAAAGTACAAGGTTCACAAAGACTTGAAGGTCAGGGTCAGGGAATACCCAGGAGGGCCCCCATATTCTCAGAGGAGATGGGGATTGGAGATAGTAGAATGATTGTGGTAGGAAGTAACTAGGAAAGGTTTAGTGAGTGGGATGAAAAGTAAATAAGTAACAAAAAGAAATAATTTAATTAAAAAAAGACTCATGCTAACAGAATGACTATGAAAACCAGATTCATTCTGCTACTTCATAAAAGAAACACACATAAACATCAATACAGATATTACTTTAGCAGAGGGTTGAAAACAGATTTTCCCAAGGAAATAGACCCAAGAAGCAAGCTGATGTAGCTATTCTAATATCTCACAACATTGATTTCTAACAAAATTTTAATCAAAAGAGTTGGAGGACATTGTGGGACCATAAAAGGTAGCCTGGTCCCCGGTTGAGCTAAGGCTTGAAATCCTGGAAATTGTGAAAGGACAGTAAGCATATCACCTGTTTCTGGTCACCAGGACCCTGTCACTAGCCACAGTCCCCCATAGATATGTGGTCATCAGTCAGGTAAGGGAAATGCCCCAAGTCCCACAACAGGTAAACCTGTGGACATGACCTGTGTTTACATAGGCTCAAGACAGATCTCCATACTAATGAGATTCCTAAAGGCATGGAAGGCTTAGCCAGTAAGCTTTCCTTCCCAGGTATTCTTCCCTGCAAACAGTATTTAATCTAAGGCTCACCCTGAAAAGTTGGGTATGGTTTTACATATCCACCTTCTGCCATGACAATAAATGTCTTAAAAGCTTCTTTTCATCAGGATACACCATGGGTAGATATGGAGAAGGTCTTAGACTATAGAGCCACCATCTAATCTCCTATAGAAGGCTTCTCTGCGCTCCCAGCCATGACCACCACCAAGCCCAAAAGAGCCAACTGCCAACAAGTCAAGGATTACCCCACACCCCCGCACACACACACAACCTTGTGCAAACAAGCTGGAGCCCCCCTTTTCCCCTCAGCACCAGGCTAGATCCAGCCCACAGCCCCTACTCCATTCTCAGCTCTTCTATGGCAGCCAGTGGAGCCTGGGTGTCTGAGAGCCTGAGAACCTGATGGCTCCAGCCTCATCACAGGCCTAGGATCCCTGAGTCAGCTCCAGCTGTCCTGCACTTCAGACTGCATTTCCCACCCCAAGCTGTGTCCTAGGGCTTCTCTGCAGCCCAAACCCACCCTGCTACAGTGTGAGGTAAACCTAGTCAGCTTCCTGAGTCCTGCCTATGCTATTGTCCGAGTCTTATGTAGAAGCAAACATGGGACCCTATAACCCTAGAACTGGCGCTACCAATGTGGGACAAACCCAGCTAGCTGAAGTGTACATAGCTGGTGACCCACTGAGACACTCATTGGAACTTCAGATTGCTCAAAGACCATGAGTAACCCCTGACCTAGTTCAAAAGACCTTCCTCATCTCTCTGTCTCTGTCTCTGTCACTGTCTCTCACCTCACATGTTTCTGGCCAGCTTGCCCTCCCCCACCAGAGACTCTTAGCTACACCCTCCAAATCTTATTTTGGACTTAAGGTGCTCTACTACTCTGGTGACTAGTCCCTACTCTTTGCCCTCCTGCAGCCCCACAGTGAGGGCTCTCACACAGCTAAGGGAGCTGCATTTCAGTTGGCATCTGTTTCCCTTACCTGCCAGCTGGAGCCCAACCTGTGATCCCCTGCAGGAAGAAAAGTTAGATTTTCCCTTGCCCTCTCCCTCTTGTCAGCAGGCTGCTGCTGCTGCTGGGGATACTAGAAACACAATACAAGTGTGGGTACTGCCCCTCACTTCCTGTGGCTCTGGTGATAACTGTGCTATTAAGCCTCTATACTTCTTCCTTTGAGTTTTACTTGAAGTTGGCCTTTCATCTCCTTTTTCTCTATATTTAGGATATACCAGCCAAGAAAAAAAAATGGCAAAAACAAAAGAACCTGTCTGCTAGAGCACACAGTATCAGCATGGCAGAGAGGCATTCTTGCCATTCCCATACCTAGACTCGCTGAAGTCAATGGAAAAAAACAGAGCTGCAATCCCAAAATTTTCAGGTTTTTTTTAAATGCTTGTTTTCCTAATAGGAGCACCTAAAACAATGTTCATGCTTTTCAACCCCCAAACTTTTCATGCCTCTTCACTTAAATTTGTGTATTATCTCTAGCATTCATGACTTACATCCAATAATTTTTCAATTTGTTTAAATTCCCTTTAAGGTTCAAAACTCATCTAATCTACTCCCACAGGTCAAATCAATTATTCTGATTACCATTATTTATTCCTTAATTGACAACCAGTATGCTTTTACAGACAAACTGTTACTGCTTATCCCAGATACATAATTGACATGATATTTTCTTCCTAAGCCATCCAAAGCAGACTCAAAGGATGCCTTCCATGACTAAATTCCTCAAACACCCTTGCTTTTCTAGGATCATAACCACAGACCAAGATACGCTCCCAAGCTAACCATTATAGGTTTAACACACTCTATCCACCAGTTGCAGACATCCCCCCACTGGGGTTCTACTCCTCTGTTGTGACTACTCTACAGGTTTATCTGCAGTGCTGCTACTACATTTCCAGTCAGGGCTGACCATTTCCTTAGATCTGCCTGGGACAACAAAGCTACCTGTCTCTAGATACCTCATCTAACTGAAAACTCGTGAAACACATGTTGACATCCACAAATAACAAGCAAGACTTACAGAGCACAGACTTGGAACTCTCCAGCTACTGATGAACTAACTCTCTTGCCAAAGTCAAATGGCTACTGAACTTGGGAAAAGTTACATGATAGTAAGGAAAACATGATGTCTATCTAGCTTAATCAAATGTTTAAAATCAATGTTAATACACTCACAAACTGTACAACTCACAGAACAATTTACTGGTTCAATAATCCTTTGTCTTCCTCAAACGCTCTCACCCTTAATTATTCCTCTGGCTTAGTTGTACTACCTCTCCAGTCTTTGTAGTATTTTATTTTGATACTTCAACCCCACCCAAACATTTCACTACAGATGACACAGTCACTCCAGTAATGCCTCTTCTTTAAAAAAGTAAAAGTAAAGTAGTGAATTCAAGAATTTTATAGTTAAATGGATGGATCTAGAAATTATCATCCTGAGTGAGTTAATCCAATCACAAAAGAACACACATGGTATTTACTCACTGTAACGCGGATGTTAGCCCAAAAACTTAGAATAGTGAAGACTTAACTCACAGACCACATGAAGCTCATGAAGAAGAAAGACCAAGAGGGGATGCCTCAGTTATACTTAGAACCAGTAACAAAAATACTCAAAAGAGCAATTATGGAAACAAAACATGGGGCAGAAACTGAAGGAGGAGCCATCAGGAGACCATTCCACCTGGGCATCCATCCCATGTACTGTCACCTAAGCTAGACATTGATGTGGATGGCTGGAAATGCATGCTATCAAGAACATGATATAGCTGTCTCCTTAGAGATCTGCCAGAGACTGACACATTCAGAGGATGATGCTCACAGCTAACCACTGATATGATCAAGGGTTTTGCAATGGAGAATTCAGAAGAGTGAAGGAGCAGGAAGGGTTTGTGACCCCAAGAGGAAAGCAACAATACCAAACAACCAGAGCCACCCAGTGTCTAAACCACCAGCCTGGGAGCACATAGAGAGGGACCTACGACTTTAGCAGTATATGTAGGGGAGGACGGCCTTGTTGGGCATAGGTGGGAGAGGAGATTCTTGGTCCCATTAAAAATGAACACAGAATGGGGGGGAGTGAGGGTGAAGAGGAGGTAGTGGGGGGGTGTGGTAGGTGCGGGCACAGCCTCATAGAAGGGATATAAGGAGGGGGGATGGGATAAGCAGTTCCTGGGTGATGGGGGAAATGGGATAAGAGGATAAAACTTGAAATGTAAATATTATAACCAACTACATAAAAGGGGGAAAAACGTTGTTAGAACCAACATCTTTTAAAAAAAAATGTCAGCCCTCTAGGAAAAAAAAATGTTTTTTTTTATACAAAATAAATAAATAAATAAATAAATAAATAAAGCAAGTAAGTAAGTAAGAGGGGGAAATGTGGGACCATGAAAGGTAGCTTAGTTCCTAGCTGAGCTAAGACTTGAAGCCCTGGGAACTATAGGGACAGTAAGATCTTTGTCTATTTCCGTTTACTAGGCCTCTGTCACTAAACACAGTCTCCCATAGATTTGTGGCTATCAGTCATATAGAGCAATTCCCAAAGCTTCTCCATAAGTAGAGGACATGACCTATGATCACATAGGCTCAAGACAGATCTACACACTAATGTGTTACCTAAAGACCTGGAGGACTTAGGCAATAAGCTTTCTTTCCAATACACTCCTCCCTGAAAAAGGTATTTAATCTCAGGCCCACTCTCAGAAGTGGGGTATGGTTTTACACCTCCACTTTCTGCCATGAAAATAAATGCCTTAAAATTATAGACTGCCTCTTTTCATTGGGATCCATGGTGGGAAGCCATGGAGAAGACCTTGGCCTATAGAGCTGCTGTCTGTTCTCCTGTAGAAGGCCTCCGTGTGCTCCCAGGCATGACTAACACCAAGCTCAAGCTCCAACCCACCACCATCAAGCCAAGGTTTATCTGTGGGACAAGCCAGAGCTCCCCCTCCCTCCCCCTGCTCCAGGCCAGACCTAGCCTGTTGGCCCCTACTCAGTTCTCAGGTCTTCTGCAGCTCCTAACAGCACCTGGGTTTCTAAGAGCCTAGGAACCAGACAGCCCCAGCCTTGTCACAGACCCAAACCAGCTTCAGCTTTGCCATGGCTCAGGCTGTGTTTCTCAGCCCCCTATAGCATTGTCCTGGGGGTTTCCTACAGTCCCAATACCCACCTGCTGACAGAATAGGTTAAACGTGGTCAAAACTCCAGCATTCTGCCTCCCTGAGTGGTCTTGCCCTGTGGTGGAGCAGACATGGGACCCCATAACCCTACAGGATATTTCATCTAGATCACTATAAAAATGTATCAACATGATGACTCAATTCTGAATATTTATAACCCAAACACAAGAGTCATTTGTAAAAGAATCATTTTAAAGCTTAAATCACAAAGAGAACTTCACACATTAATAGTGGGAGATGTCAATATCTGCACTTACCAATGGACAAGTCATCCAGACAAAAGTTAATTAGAACAACAGTGGAAGTAGCAGACATTATGGACCAAATGGACCTAACTCAGCACCTCAGGTAACATTTTCCAAAATTGATCATATTCTCAGTCACACAGCAAGTAGTAACAGACATAAGTAAATTAAAATATCCCTCTATACACTATCAGACTATCAGAGTAAAGCTGGATTTTAGCAACAGAAATAACAGAAAGAGTACAACTCACCAAAAATGAACAACTTCCTACTGAGAAATTACTGGGTCAAGACAGACAGAGAGAAAGAAAGAAATTAAAGATGTTCTAAAATTCAATTAAAATGAATGTATAATGTACCATAACATATGGGACACAATTAAAGTGATGTTAAAAGGAAAGTTCATAGCACTGAGTGTCTTCATTAAAAAAATTAGGGAGATCTCATTCTAGGGACTTAACAACACAACTGAAAGCTCTAGAACAAAAAGAAGGAAAGACACACAAAAGAATTAGACAGCAGAAAATAAAACCAGTGCTAAAATACATAAAATAGAAACAAAGACAACAATACAAGGTATCAACAGGAAATAAGTTGGTTCTTTAAGAAAAAGCAACAATATAGAAAACCCTTATCCAAACTAACAAAAAGACAGAGAGAATATCCAAACTAAGGAAATCAGAAATAAAAGGAGACATATCAGCAACAGCAAAGAATCCCAAAAAAGCATTAGGTCATATTTCAAAAACTAGAACTCCAAAAGTTGGAAAATCTAAATGAATGGATGATTTTCTTGACAGGTACTACTTGACCAAGTCAAATCAAGATAAGATAAATTATTGAAACAGTCAAATAACCTCTTACAAATTAGAATCAGTCATTAAAATCTCCCAGTCTAAACAATGTACAGGGTCATATAGTTTTATTACAGATTTCTACCAACCTTTCAGAGAAGAGCTAATGTCAATACTCCACAAATTATTCCAGAAATGATCTTATGAAGCCACAGACACACTGATACCTAATCAGCACAAAGACTTGACAAAAAAAGGGAATACAGACCAATTTCTCCCATGAACACTAGTGCAAAAATACTCATAAAACACTCACAAACTGAATCCAAGAACATATCAAAAAGATCATCCACTATGATCAAGTATACTTATCCCACAGATGCAAAGATGGCTCAACATATGAAAATATAGCAACGTAAGCTAATATATCCACAAACAGAATAAATAAAAAAACTTGAACACCTCATTAGATTTTGAAAAGGCTTTGACAAAATCCAATAGCCACTCATGATAAAAGTACTGAAAAGATTACGGATAATAAAAAATGGCATACTTAAATATAATAAAAGCAAAATAAAAGAAGCCTGTAGCCAACATAAAGTTAAAAGGAGAGAAATCTAGAGCATTTCCACTAAAATAAAGAACAAGACAAGGCTGTCCATTTACTTCATATTTATGCAATGTCATACTTGAAATTCTAGCTAGAGCAGTATGATAACTTAAAGAGATCAAGGAAATACAAATTGGAAAAGAAGATGCCAAAGCATTGCTATTTTTAGATGATATGATAGTATATATATGGGACTCCAAAATTTCTACAAAGGTACTCCTACAGCTGATAATTACATTCACCAAATTAGGTGGATACAAAACTAATTAAAAAAATCTGTAGTCCTCCTATATGACTTAAATGTTTTAAATGATAATCAGGCTGAGAAAGAAAGAATGGAAACAACACCCTTCACTGTATCCCAAATAATATAAAATACCTAGGGGTAACTCTAACCAACCAAGTCACTAAGTAAAGTTTACATGTTCAAACTTCTTCTTCTTCTTCTTCTTCTTCTTCTTCTTCTTCTTCTTCTTCTTTTGTTTTGTTTTTTCGAGACAGGGTTTCTCTATGTAGCCCTGGCTGTCCTGGAACTCACTCGGTAGACCAGGCTGGCCTTGAACTCAGAAATCTCCCTGCATATGTCTCCCAAGTGCTGTGATTAAAGGCGTGTGCCACCACCACCTGGCATGTTCAAACTTCAATTCTTTGAATAAGAAACTGAAGAAGATATCAGAACATGGAAAGCTCTCTCATACTAATGAGTCAGTAGGACTAACATAGTAAAAATGGCCATATAACCAAAGCAATTTGCAGATGGAATCCAATCATCATCAAAACTTCAACAAAATGTTTTACAGACCTTGAGAAATAATACTCTACTTCATGTGAAAAACAAAATCCCAGGATATCTAAAACAATCCCCTAAAAAACAAAAGAACTTTTAGTGGTATTATTGTATCTGCTTTCAAGTTGTATTCCCGAGCTATAGTAAGAAAATTCACATAATATTTGCATAAAACCAAACACATTGATACAATGCAATCAAATTGAAGACTGTGGTGGTTTGAACATGCTTGGCTCAAGCAGTGGTACTATAATAAGGTGTACCCTTGTTTAAGTAGGTGTGACTTTGTCGGAGTAAATTTATCACTGTGTGGGTCTGCAGAGACACTTCTCTTAACCACGTAGGAGCCAGTCTTCATTTAATGGCCTTCAAATGAAGATGTAGAACTCTCAGCTCCTCCTATACCATGTCTGCTTGGATGCTGCCATGCTCCTACCTCAATTATAATTGACTGAACCTCTGAACTTGTAAGCCAGCTCAAATTAAATCTTATCCTTATAAGAGGTGTCTCACTCATGGTTTCTGTTCACAGCAGCAAAAGTCTATGTAAGAGAAAGACAAAGATGTAAATCTATAAAAATATAGACAGTTGATTTTTGGTAAAGAAGCCAGAAATGTATAATGGAAAAAAAGAAAACATGTTCAGTAAACAATTCTTGTCTAAGTGGATGTCAACATGTAGAAGAATGCAAATAGATCAATGTCTATCACTCTATACAAAACTCAAGTCCAAGTAGATCAAGGACTTCAACATAAAACAAAATACACTGAATCAGTAGAAAAGAAAGTGGGAAATAGTCTTAAACACATTGGCATAGGACACAACTTCATCAACAGAACATTAATAGCATAGGCACTAAAATTAATGGTTAATAAATAGGACCTTCTGTAAGGCCAAGGACACTGTCAATAGAACAAAACAGTGGCCCACAAAATAGAAAAATATCTTCCCCAGCTCCATATCTGACAGAGAGCTAATACCCACAATATATGAAAAAATCTAGAGACTAGACATAAAAAAACATATCATCCAATTAAAAATGAGATATAGACTTAAATAGAGAATTTTCAACAGAAAGATCTCTAATCATTGTGAAACACTTAAATGTCCATCATCTTTAGCCATCATGGAAATGTGAATCAATATGGCTGTAGGATACTATATGATGAAACATGCTGTTAATGATAAGGAGCAAGAGGAACACTCCTCACCAGATGATGGGAGGGCAAACTTGTACAAAATTTTAGAAACCAATATGGCAGTTTCTTAGAAAATTGGGCATTGATCTACCTCAAGAACAAGCTATATCACTTCTGGTCATATACTGAAAAGATGTTTGCTCAACTTTGTTTATAAAAACTTTATTCATAATAGCAACATTTATTCTATTCATACAAGAAACAATGTAGACATGCCTCAAATGAAAATATATTAAAAATCATGTTACACTTACACAATGGATTATTACTTAGCTATGAAAAATGACATCCTTAGACTAGCTGGCAAATGAATGGAACTAGAAAAGAATATCCTGAGTGAGACAATGCAGACTTAGAAAGACAAACATGGCATGCACTCACCTGTAACTAAATATTAGCTGTAGACGTAGGAATAAGCATGATATAATCCAACGACCCAGTGATGGTAAGTAACAAGGAAGACCCAGGGTGGATGCAAGGATCTCCTTGGTAAGGAAAAATAGAATAGATTTTGTGGATGAATTGTGGGCTGGTTGTGTTGGGAACAGAAGAAATTACATGGGGAGAGGGCAAACATACAAGAAGAAATGACTGGTGTTGTGTGCATTTCCAGAATGAGGTACAAACCTAGTGCACTGCTAACTCCATGGAATTTAGCAGGGTAACCCCAACAAACACTAAAAGATAAGGTACACAGTTCGAACTGGCTGTCTTCTATAACCAGGTAAAGGTTTAGGTTCAGGAATTTGGACACCAACCCAGCCACAGAAACTTTTACCTACAATTTATCCTGCCTGTAGAGTGTTCTGATTCTGGAGATTAACATCATTGTCATCAGAGACAACAGAGAATCTTCATCTAAGTACTTATGAGAGTGTATGCAGAGGTCCACAGCCAAACAGGAGATCAGTGAATCCTGCCGTGGAGGGGGAAGTAGAATCATAGGAAACACATGGGTCAGGTACACAACCAGAAACAAAGCTCACAGAATCAACTGCCTGGGACTCATGGGGACTTGAAGATAACAGGGATCCCATGGGTCTCGGACTTATGTACTCTGCATATAAATATATATATACTGGCTGAATAGCTTGGTGTTCTTGTGCAATTCCTAACAGTGTGAGTAGGGATTTTCTGACTCTCTTGCCAGCTTGTGGAACCCTATTCCTCTTACTAGAATGCCTCATCCAGCCTTAATGGAATTGTATATGCCTGATCTCATTTTAGCTTTTATTGTGGGTTTGACAGATGTCCCTGGAAGAGGCCTGCTCTTGTCTGACAAGAGGTAGAATAGGGTTTACATATTATAGTAAACTGTCACAAACAAGGTTTTAAGATGATTATCATCTGATATTGTCTTCTGGGATTCACACATACACAAATACTGTGACACTTGTGCATCCATATTCATACACCACACATACTCATACACAAATGACATACAAACATTCATATACACATGAAGGTTAGAAAAGAAAGAAAAGCAACAGATGAATTCATAGCCAAGGTAACTCACAATATTATCTAATTATTCAAGTCACAACTCACAACATTCTTAGACATTTGATATTCAAAACTCATAAAAAAATCATACTTAAAGCATGCAACATTAATTTTAAAAATTGTCCATTTATCCTACTAAATATTAGCATATTCAGATTTTAAATGATATAATAGTAACAACTGTCAATTATAATTTATTGTAAAATAGGATAATCAAAATCATATAAATATTAACATTTATAAGGCCAAAAGAAGGCCATATAAAAGAACATATGAACATGCAATCATAGCAATAGATATATTTCATAAAGTTCTATGTTATTTTCACATAAGAATTAAACACAAAAAAGATAGAAAATTTTATGAAATTCAAGAGTATTCATCAAATGTCAATAATACCAAAGATAGTTTTATGTAGTGAAATGCTAAAACCACTATTTCTACTAAAAAAGTAAAATACTCAATTTGACTATTAATATTTGAAAATTAAAAAAAAATGGAAAATGAAGATATTGGAATTCTTGATCAAGTATTAGAAACAAATGAGTAAAATATTTAAGTTTAGCATATGAGACTGCATTCTGTAAAGAAATGTTATTGAAATGGGAATTTTATATAGTGATTGGTAATAAATAAATTCCCAGAGTACACTTCTATTTTACTGTACTACAAATAGGCAGGGATATGTGTAAATCAGACATTATTTCTGTTCATAATTCTAGGCTGAGATATTTTAAAATCTACATTTAATAAGGGTTCTCAAAAGCTGAGAGACCTCTTCTAGCCCACTGTCCTAAGGTAGGAGAGAAATATGATAAACATGAGAAGGGGATACAGACCTGTTTAGAAGTAATTGTTTAGAGTGATTTTAATATCTGTCAGGATGCCAGGAGTCCAGTTTAGTAGTGTTGGTATACCAAACATGGATCAGCAGTGGTGGCACTATTCAGCAGAAACAGCCAAGCCTCTGCTGAATTGGTAGGAGTCATTGAGAGTAAACAGAACTAGCCAGGACACCAGGAGAAGAAAAGTTCTCTGCTTTGCCTCTCTCAATGAAGTGAAGTTCAGTGAAGATAGGAGAGCAACAAAGAATTACAACAATAACTATGCAAACACCCTGTTACTTTCCATTGTATCCTATTTGTACTCTCTCCAAACTTCACATGTCCTAAACAAAACACCAAGTGAATCTTCCAGAGCAAAACACCACATGACACAACAGGAAACATTCAATTGATAGACTACTCATAGAATACAATTTTGTAAGAATAATGTTACAGTGTATTTCTATGAGACCTACAAGATGAATATTATAAAAACTTGCTAAAATCCACATTAGAACTAAGTGAATGGATATGTAAGCAGTAATCTTAGATAGGAAAACTGAAAACATTGTCAAGTTTAGCTCTCAAAATTATTACATAGTTTCAATATAGTCCCATGTCTCTCTCTTTCCCTTTCTCTATAATTTGCCAAAATATTGGAATTTACATCGTCATGTAAGTATATAAATATAGGAGGGAATAAGAGATAAAGAAATAATAGTAAGGGATGTGCTTCAAATTACATCTAGACAAATATCTGTGCAAAATGAATGAATAAATATATCCATTTATATATGGAAAATTAATCCACAGAAATGTTTATTTAAGAGTTAGTGAATAAATTTCAATTAATAAGATTAGTTAAATTTATTAAAATAATTTCAATTAACAAAATGATCCACTAATAATTTTTACATTATAAAGTAAATCAATTTTGCTTTCAATCTCATAAAACATATAAAATTTAATTCTAATATGTAAATACTTAAATTTAAAGATGTTCTAGAAAATTATTCAAAACTGGAAGTGATGTGCATATTTCAAAAAATGTTATGAAAGCTTGTATATATTAAAGAAGACAGGAACACACAATAATGGAAGTTTATTCTGGTTAAAAGAAAATAACTTAATACATAGCATTTATTGGTATATTGAAAGTTCTGCATGTATTATGCTTCTCATTTATGCTCCTTGTTTCTCTCATAACACCTGTGTGCTACTAATCCTCCTCCCTTAAGGTCTTTTTATTCCCTCCCAATCTATAATTCCTTTTGCTTCATACACCAGATATATTGGTTATAAGACAAGCAGAAATAATGGAAGGCTACTCATTTTTTTTTGTCCTTTGCTGGTTTTACAGCTGGATAGGACCATTAATTATTTTTCTTTACTGAAACTTGCATATAATCTTATAAAATCGGGAGAGATAGCCCTCATGGAGACAGCTTCCAGGCTGTACCAGCTCAATTTTTATGTCTTGAGTCTCAATTGTATGGTATCTTCAGCAAAGGTGATTTACCTTCAAGTGTGAAGTAACCAAAGAGATTAGCAATGGCCTATATTGCTTTGGACTTCTCTTAGAAGTCAAAATCTAATAATAGAAGACAATTTCCTCCTTACTGACCCAATACTCTATGGATTTTGATTTGGGGAAATTAATTTATTTAAAATGTTTTTTCTCATATTATATACAATTTTAATTGACTCACTGACTTGTGTTGCACTCTGAAGAGCATTATGCATATCCTCCTCCAATTTAGGGTTTATATGAAATCTCATACCACGTGGAGTGACCTATGACATTCTAAATAAGAGGACAAGTTCTCACATTTCCCAGAATTCAGGCTTTTTAGAAACCATACCTCATTGCTAAAATGTAAGGCAGATGTGGATGGACTAAATGAAGAAATGGACATGGAGTTATGAAACAAGATATAGAACAAATTATTTTTCTAGTTCTAATTCTGTCAGAAATTTATTCATTTTGGTGGTAGACAGGTTAATAAAATACACTCAATACTGAAGGCATAAAATTTAATATGAATCTCCACAGGTTGCAAACCAAATGCCTAGTATAATAGTATAGAGACATTAATTAAGTTATATTGACCTTGGGTCTGATGATATTTTGTGCATGATTTTTTATTGGTAATTGTTTTAATAATAAAGTTTATAAAGTTAAAGAAATGTATCTAGCTCTAGATAAAATACAATGATTGGTCAATTCTATTCTTGAGTAACCATCAGAGTAGCAGATGATGCAATGAAGAAGATTGTGAAATTTAACATTTAGTTGGATGGTCCATGATTAATATGAAATGAGAAATGTGACAGTATGGGGTTATGTTTTTCAATTGCAAATGTTCAATGGGTTTTGTTATGATTATCTTTTACTTAATAGGTAATATCCACTTAAAAGTGAGTATATACCATGTTTGTCTTTCTGGATCTAGGTTACCTCACTCAGAATAATTTTTTCTAGTTCCATCCATTTGCCTGGAAATTGCATGATTTTGTTGTTTTAGCTGCAGAGTCATGCTCCATTTTATAAAATAACACAATTGCTTTATCCATTCTTTTGCTGTGGGATGTCTAGATTGTTTCCAGTTTCTGGATATTATGAATAAAGTTGTGAACAAAACTGAGCATGTGTTCTTGTGGTAGGTTGGAACATACATAGGAATAGAGCATAGCCAACAGTGGTTTATCTTGGTCTTGAGCTAAAAGTAATTTCAATTTTCTGAGAAACCACCTAATTGATTTCCAAAATGGTTGAACAAGTTTGTACTCCCACCAGCAAAGGAGGAGAGTTTCCCTTGTTCAATTCTCTCCACCATGTGCTGTTACATGTGTTTTTGATCTTAGGTCTTCTGAAAAGTATAAAATGGAATCCCAGAGTCATTTTGATTTGCATTTTCATAGTGGATAAAAATGTTGAAAATTTCTTTAAGTGTTTTTCAGTCATGAGTATTCCCTGATAAGAATTCTCTGTTTATATCTGTATCACATTTTCAACTAGATCATTTGATTTGTTTATGTCTGGTTTCCTCAGTTCTTTATATATTTTGGATATTAGCCCTCTATCTGATGTTGAATTTATAAAATTTACTTTTTAATCTATAGGCTGCTGTTTGTCCTACTCATGGTATTCTTTACTTTACTCACATTTCTGTTTCATGAAGTCCCACTTATTATTTGTTGATCTTAGAGCCCACACTGTTGGTGTTCAGTTTAGTTGTCTTTTGCCAATGCACTCAAGGCTATTCTACACCTTCTGTTCTATCTGGTTTTATGTTGAGGTTTTTAATCTGCTTGGATTTCAGTTCTTATTTCCCTTTACATCTCAACTCTTTCTGCCTTGCCTTTGCTCTAGTATGGAAATTTTATCTCTGACACTGTTATCTCAAAAACTTACACTACACTTTTGCTAAATATGAGATAGTTATTAGATATCTAACTTGAGGTAACTACAAGGTCAGGCCTGCAGTTATACATGTAAGCATCACAGATGATATATAAATCTTTAAGAGTAATCAAATGATCTAAGGAATAAAAACAGATAAAGAAGTGAAGAAGTTGAGTACAAACTAGGTTGTAAATAAATAAATGTAGAACATAATTCACGTATGATATTTTTATACATTAAAATTTATCAAAACTACAAAAGGGAGATTTTACAGAATAGTGAATATATACCCCACTTCCCCCACCACCCAGAAACCTCCTATCCCATTCTCCCTCCTCATGCTTCTATGAGGCTGTGCCTTCACCTAGCCCCATCCCCCCTGCCCACTCCCCAGCCTCACATTTCCCCCCCACTCTATGTTCGTCCTTCATGGGACCATGAATCTTCTCTCCCACCTATGCTCGACAAGGCCATCCTCCCCTACATATACAGTTGGAGTCATGGGTCCCTCCATATGTGCTCCCAGGCTGGTGGTTTAGAACCTTGGGAGCTCTGGTTGATTGGAATTGTTGCTCTCCTCATGGGATCACAAATGCTTTCTGCTCCTTCAGTCTTCTCTCTAACTTCTCCATTGGAAGACGCTTGATCATATCAGTCGTTAGCTGTGAGCATAGTCCTCTGAATGTGTCAGTCTCTGGCAGACCTCTAAGGAGACCGCTATATCATGTTCTTGTCAGCATGCACTTCCATCCATCCACATCAGTGTCTAGCTTTGTCTGATGGAACATGTTATCTGAGGTAGATGAAAGCAAAGAAATAGCAGAGGTAAATACTTGGCCTTGAGTTCCAAAACTATAGGTTTATTTCATAGTAAGAGGAAAGGAATTTGAAATACAAGAATTTTCTTTAATCAGAACTATTCATTTTACAATTCAGAAAGTTAAGCCTTGAAGTCAGCTATTTATAATTCTAATACCATACTACAAAAACAAAAATCCCAGAAGAAATACTGTGTTATATAATCTGGACAACTGGATGTGAAGTGATCAAATTAAAAATTAACTCTTAGAAAATTACTGGTTTTTTTTAATCTTTAATTTTATCTTTTTATATATTCTTTTCTCACATCATTAATCCTGACTGTAGCCTCCCTTCTTTTTCTTCTACCCAGCATACTTTCACACACACATCAATCCAGTGCTCCTCCTTTTTTCTTAAGAAAACTACAGGCCTCTGAGAGATATCACCCAAACAAGGCATAACAATATTCAGTATGATTAAAGAGAAACTGTCGTACCAAGGCTAAACAAGGCAGCCCAATAGGAGAAAAATGATCCTAAGAGCAGACAAAATAATTTTAGTAAGATAAAGACAGGATATTTTTCTTTTACATTTAAAACATTAAAGTTTTGGTATGTAAAATTGAATTTTGGTGTACAGATTCTATTTATTTTTGCAAATGTACACAGAAGTACTTTATAGAAAAAAAGACAATAGTTTGCTTGGAAAATATTGTTTAATTTGATGATTGTGATGATGTACATGTTATCTAATTCAAATCTTTATTTTGATTGGGGTTTGGTTCCTTTGAGACACAATAGATTTTGTCATGCAAATGATTGTTTCCAGATATGTGCAAGGGGACAGAGTTATTCATTGGACAATGAGTTAGTATCCTAACACTTTCCGTAAAAACTAAACAGTATTATTGCACATAAATTACTATGGAGTGAGACCAGAGAATATGAAATATATAGGGTCACCATAAAGATACTGGGTAAATGGTGCTTTGGTTTTATTTTTCTCTTGGTGTGACAAACACCATAAACCAAAACTACTTAGATGTGTAACACATGTTTGTGTGGTTTGTGGTGTTTTTATTCACAAAGTTTTATTCTCTTTTTTCTTCTGTGTATCATTTTTGCTGAATCACTTTAGTGTGATATTATATTGGGATTATTAGCCTTCTACTTATAATGAAGAATGCACCAAACCTGCTCATTGATGGACAAGAGGCAATAAACATTTTTTTCTTGTTTTATACATATTTTGTTTGTTTGGTTGGCTAGGTTTTTTTTTTATGTTTGTTTGTTTTTTATCATACATCTTTGTTGGATGCAGTGTTATTGTTCATGTTTACCTTCTATTTACCGGAAGCTCTAGAGAGTGGTTGTATAGCTGCAGATGAGTGGCATTGATCAGTTTCTATACAATTTGCTTGGTGGCAGGAATACTATGCCATGCCCAATATCATACAAAAAATATCTTAGAGGAGGTATGGGGAACACATCAATGTCCTAAGGTTATAAAATGATCTTGTCTGCTTTATTAAGGCTTGGTGAAATGACTAACAGTAGCTAATGACCTTGCTTGTAGGTACACTTTTCAAGCCTTAGAATGCTATTCTGCTAAATTGGGCTGTTGTCCAGTGATTTACTGGAGTTAAATACGATATCCTTCTATGCTAAGTATGTAAAGATATAGCTACCTGGGTCATCTGTAGGATAGTATAAAATGCAAAACTGCTTCTGTAGAGGAGCAAGTCCACTTGTTTTGTATAGCTGCTGTAGATGACTATCCCCACTGTTTCACAGGACCACAAGTAGTCAGACTCACAAGAGGTATGACAGAGTCTGAAGGACTGTGTCTCTGATGCAACTCATCTAATGTGGGTTTCCATGCCAAAACTGTGCTGAAGATCCATGCAGATTACAGCCTTTTCTAAGAGCAAATGTTTCAGGTGTCTTTGGTTATAGTATGAACTATTAGGATGTTTCTGCTTAGCATTTTTCTACTAAGGAAAATCATTCTGTTCATGATTACTCTGAACAAGAGAGACAAAAATGATATTTTGTGCTTGATTTTCTTCTCAGTAATGCTTTTATGTGACTTTTTATTGCTTTGATATCTCTGCCAATTAACTATTGAACTAGGTTATTCCTCCACCACTCCAGTAAACTAACTATTGTTTCTGTTTGTTTTATACATTTTATCTTGTACAGAGGTCCATACTAGACTTATACAATATTGGTAATATCATTTTCTCATCATTTTGCAAAAATGTGGGTTATTGGTAATATTTTTTTATCTTCTTATAACATCATAATCATTTCTGAAAGTGAGCTGTACAAGTCTGTTGCCTTTTTCAGAAGTGTTGTGGCTAATCTTTGAGATTAATTTTTCTATAAAATTTTACAACCAGCTTATAACCTAAATAAAAAGCCATTCAGTCTCTCAAACAGTTGCATTAAATCTAGGAATTAATTTGGCAGAAAATTGTCACTATCACGTTACTGTATCCGACTCAGAACTGGAATGTTTTTCTCTTTTTAGTTACACTTTAATCAATCAATAAAATTTTATTATTTCACATATAGAATTGTTAAATATAGTTTATTATATTTGCACATTAGAAGTTGGCAATTTGATTTTACTTTTTAAAATGTTTCCTAATTGTGGATAGTTTATAAAATATACCTGTCTTTGAAATATTAATTTTAAATTATCCATAATACTACCATGTTTACTATATTTTTATATATACTATTTTGGTATGTGTACATAGATTGTTTTGCTGTCATATATTGGCAATTTAATGACTTTATTTTTAATTCTGATTTACCTATTTTGTTTTTCTATTTTTTCCGAATAATTCATTTTTAATAGTTCTTAGAATGTCATAGCTATAGCATCTATGGCTACAGTCTAAAGTCATACTACTTTTTGCATTGGACATGTCACATTTCTGGTTCCTTTTAAATTTTATATACAGAAATCATCAGGTGTGTGTGTGTGTGTGTGTGTGTGTGTGTGCGCGCGCGTGCGTGTGTGTGTGTGTGCGTGTGTGTGTGTGTGTGTGTGTGTGTGTGTGTGTGTGTATTTTTAGTGTGTGTGTTTGAGTGTGTACACACACACCAGGGATCTGCTATTTTTTTCTTTTTTTTATGGGAGTATTTTTTTTATTGGATATTTTATTTACATTTCAGATGCCAATCCCTTTCCCCAATTCCCCTCCCCAGAAAACCCCTATCCCATGCTCCACTATTCCATTTGGCTTTTATAAAATTTCTTTTTAAATGTTAATCAAGGGTTTATAAGTATGGTAATGCTCAATCAGAAGTGTAACCTAATACCCAACCTAGCTATGTAAACTATCTTTGACTAGTGGAGACATGTGAACTTCTGCCTCCATGCTCCCTCTCTCTTTCTCTCTCTTTTTCTCTCTCATTATCGAGCTTCTCATCTACTTCATCTTCTCTCCTTACTCCATCTTTTCCTCTCAGTGCTCCTTCCCTCTTAGCTCCTCCTACATATTACCCTTCCTGTTAAACTAAAGCTTTTCTCTCAGAATACAATTAGAGCATAATTATTCCTATTTGTACTAGTGAGGTACAAGATAGTCTTAATACCCAGTCCATCCTTTTGTTGACTAGCCAGAACCTCTGTCGTCTCTCTTGACTAGAACACTTAGTTTTGAACCTGGCTTTTTCTTGGCTTTAGAATTAATGTCAGCTGAGAACCCTCCACTCAGATCTTTTATCTCAAGGTAAATAGCCTGGATTGGCTATGAGACTATAGGTCTTCAATGCCATCAGAAATAAAGAATGACGAAATTAACTGAATTTATGGGAAGCACTAAGCATAGCTTCTAAAACTTAGCCAAATTATAGAGACCTCTGAACACCTGGACAGCCCCTATACAGCCAAATGTTGGAACATCAAATATTCAACCTTTTGGCCCTAACTCATCTGACAGACTTTAGTGCTGCAGAATTATTAAGGGCTGGTTACTCTGTCTTGGCAGATATAATCAGTCGACTATTATGCAAATGTGTCCTTTTCTGGACAGTAATTTGTCTGTAGATGGAGAGAGGCAATTCTTGCATGGTGGCTGTCTCACCAAAACTGGAGTAACTCCAAGGATGCTCAATTTCTTCTTAGACTCCAAGACAGGAAGCTGTCAGGAGCAGACAGGTCTCTAATCAAAATGAACATTAATATAGAAATATTTGTGACATCAATTCTATGGATTTCTGACGTTTTGAAATCCAACTATCCATGTAAGGTAACCTGGACTGTTGTCTGTTATCTCCTCTCAGCTATTTCTAAATAAAATATAGAAAATGCCCTAACAATAAACTCAAAGTCATAAATTTGCTATAGTCCCTTAGCTCACAGGCTAATCATCCCAAGTCAATTAAAAAAGTTAAAGAAGGACTCGGTCTAAGCCTTGTATTATTAAATGTGTTATACAGGCACAAAGCCCATGAGAGTATCAATATTCATTTCACTTTTATATCAATAAGAAGCTTATACCAATGAAAACCTTAAATTTGAAATCCAAGTGAATTTTGTACCATTTAAGAAATTATAACTTCATCTTGATACTAAATTATACAGATTTCTACCAATAGGATATGGCTGTGCCATAAATCCTAGCTAATCCTCCCTGTTCCAACAAAACCACTACTTTTCCTCAGAGAGACAGCCCCATATTAACCACCTTAGTCCCCAATCCCATGGAATAGGGGCGCTGACTCTTCTTTAATTTCTTCAAGCTGATTATGGGCGTTGAGATATTAGAAGAGGGGTGAGGGGAACAGTAAATTGATAAGCTTCTGACGCTGTGTCTTCACTGCATCCATATGGAATTCCCACACACCGGAGGTTTGAATAGGTCTGCTTGTTTTGCTTGATGAGTAGGTACACCAAGGCTGTGTATTCTGCAATATACAATTCTCTGGACAAGTTTTAGTATCAATAAAAAAATTTTTTTTTTCCTAGAGGGCTGACATTTTTTTTTTAAAGATGTTGGTTCAAACAACTTTTTTTTTCCTTTATGTAGTTGGTTATAATATTTACATTTCAATTTTTATCCTCTTATCCCATTTCCCCCACTACCCAGGAACCCTTTATTCCATCCCCCCTCTTTATTTCCCTTCTATGAGGCTGTCCCCACCCCCCCCCCCCCCCCCCCCCCCCCCCCCCCCCCCCCCCCCCCCCCCCCCCCGTGTTAATTATGTATGGTATCAAGAATCACCTCTCCCACCTATGCCCAACAAGGCCGTCCTCCCCTACATATACTGCTAAAGTCGTAGGTCCCTCCCTATGTGCTCCCAGGCTGGTGGCTTAGACCCTGGGGGCTCTGGACTGTTTGGTATTGTTGCTTTCCTCTTGGGGCCACAAACCCTTTCTGCTCCTTCAGTCTTCTAAGTTCTCCATTGGGAAACCCTTGATCATATCAGTGGTTAGCTGTGAACATTGTCCTCTGAATATGTCAGTCTCTGGCAGATCTCTAAGGAGACAGCTATAATATGTTCTTGACAGCATGCATTTCCAGTCATCCACATCAACATCTAGCTTAGGTGACAGTACATGGGATGGACGTTCAGGTGGAATTGTCTCCTGATGGCTCCTCCTTCAGTTTCTGTCCCATGTTTTGTTCCATAATGGCTCCCTTGAGTATTTTTGTTACTGGTTCTAAGTAGAACTGAGGCATCCCCTCTTGGTCTTTCTTCTTCATGAGCTTCACGTGGTATGTGGGTTGAGTCTTCGCTATTCTTTTTGGGCTAACATCCACTTAACAGTGAGTAAATACCATGTGTTTTCTTTTGTGTTTGGGTTAACTCACTCGGGTTGGTAATTTCTAGATCCATCCATTTGACTATAAATTTCTCAAATTCATTATTTTTAATAGCTGAGTAATACTCCATTGTGTAGATGTACCACATTTTTTGTATCCATTCCTCTGTTGAGGAAACATCTTGGTTCTTTCCAGCTTCTGGCTATTATAAATAAGGTTGCTATGAACATAGTGGAGCATATGTGCTTGTTATATGTTGGAGCATCTTCTGGGTATATGCCCAGGAGTGGTATAGCTGGATCCTCAGGTAATGCTATGTCCAATTTTTAAGGAACCACCAGACTGATTTTCAGAGTGGTTGTAGCAGCTTGCAATCACACCAACAGTGGAGGAGTGTTCCTCTTTCTCCGCATCCTCACCAGCATCTACTATCACCTGAGTTTTTGAACTTAGCCATTCTGACTGGTGTGAGATGGTATCTCATGGTTGTTTTTAATTTGCATTTCCCTGATGACTAAAGATGTTGAGCATTTCTTAAGGTGTTTGTCAGACATTCGAGTTTTCTCTGTTGAGAATTCTTTGTTTAGCTCTGTTCCCCATTTTTTAATAGGGTTATATGGTTTTCTAAAGTATAGTTTCTTGAGTTCTTTGTAAATCTTGGATATTAGCACTCTATTGGATGTGGGATTGGATAAGGTATTTTCCCAATCTGTTGGTTGCCGTTTTGTCTTATTGACAATGTCCTTTGCCTTACAGAAGCTTTGTAATTTTATGAGGTCCCATTTGTTTATTCTTAATCTTAGGGCATAAGCCATTGGTGTTCTGTTCAGAAACTTTTCCCCTGTGCCTAGGTATTCGAGGGTCTTCCCCACCTTCTCTTCTATTAGTTTCAGTGCATCTGGTTTTAAGTGAAGGTCTTTTATCCACTTGGATTTGAGCTTTGTACAAGGAGATGAGCATGGTTCAATTTGCATTTTTCTATATGTTGACCTCCAGTTGAACCAGCACCATTTGCTAAAAATGCTGTCCTTTTTCCACCGGATGGTTTTAGCTCCTTTGTTAAAGATCAAGTGACCATAGGTATATGGGCTCATTTCTGGGTCTGCAATTCTATTCTACTGATCTTCCTGCCTGTATCTGTACCAATACCATGCAGTTTTTATTACTATTGCCCTGTAGTACAATTTGAGTTCAGGGATGGTAATTCCCCCTGAAGATGTTTTGTAGTTGAGAATAATTCTTGCTATCCTGGGTTTTTTGTTTTTCCAAATAAATTTGCAAATTGCTCTTTCTATCTCTATGAAGAATTGATTTGGAATTTTGGTCGGGATTGCATTGAATCTATAGATTGCTTTTGGCAAGATGGCCATTTTTACTACATTAATCCTGAAAATCCAGGAGCATGGGAGATCTTTCCATCTTCTGAGGTCTTCTTATATTTCTTTCTTCAGAGACTTGAAGTTCTTGTCACAAAGATCATTCACTTGTTTGGTTAGGTTCACTCCAACATATGTTATATTATTTGTGACTATTGTGAAGGGTGTCATTTCCCTAATTTCTTTTTCAGCTTGTTTATCATTTGAGTATAGGAAGGCTACTGATTTGTTTGAGTTGATTTTATATCCAGCCACTTTACTGAAGTTGTTTATCAGGTTTAGGAGTTCTCTGATGGAAATTTTATGGTCACTTAAGTATGCTATCATATCATCTGCAAATAGAGAAATTTTGACTTCTTCTTTTCCTATTTGTATCCCTTTGACTTACTTTTGTTGTCTAATCGCTCTAGCTAGGACTTCCAGTACTATATTGAATAGGTATTGTGAGAGTGGACAGCCTTGTTTAGTCCCTGATCTTAGTGGGATTGCTTCAAGTTTCTCTCCATTTAGTTTGATATTGGCTACTGGCTTGCTGTATATTGCTTTTACTATGTTTAGGTATGGACCTTGAATTTCTGCTCTTTCCAGGACTTTTAACATGTTGAATTTTGTCAAATGCTTTCTCAGCATCCAGTGAGATTATCATGTGATTTTTTTCTTTGAGTTTATTTATGTAGTTGATTACCTTGATGGATTTTCGAATATAGAACCAACCCTGCATTCCTGGGATAAAGCCTACTTGATCATGATGGATGATTGCTTTGATGTGTTCTTGGATTCGGTTTGCGAGAATTTTATTGAGTATTTTTGCATCAATATTCATAAGAGAGATTGATCTGTATTTCTCTTTGTTGGGTCTTTTTGAGGCTTGGTATCAGTGTAATTGTAAATTCATAAAATGAATTGAGTATTGTACATTCTGATTATATTCTGTGGAATAGTTTGAAGAGAATTGGTATTAGGTCTTCCTGGAAGGTCTGGTAGAATTCTGCACTAAAACCATCTTGCCCCGGACTTTTTTTTGGTGTGGAGATTTTTGATGACTGCTTCTATTTCTTTAGGGGTTATAGGACTGTTTAGATGGTTTATCTGCTCCTCGTTTAACTTTGGTACCTGGTATCTATCTAGAAAGCTGTCCATTACATCCAGATTTTCCAATTTTGTTGAGTATAGAACTTTGTAATAGGATCTAACGATTTTTTTTAATTTCCTCTGTTTCTGTTGTTATGTCGCCCTTTTCAGTTCTAGTTTTATTGATCTGAGTGCTGTCTCTGCACCCTTTGCTTAGTCTGGCTAAGGGTTTGTCTATCTTGTTTATTTTCTCAAAGAACAAGCTCCCGGTTTTGGTGATATTTTGTATAGTTCTTTTTGTTTCAACTTGGTTGATTCCAGCACTGTGTTTGATTATTTCCTACTGTGTACTCCTCTTGGGTATATTAGCTTCATTTTGTTCTAACACTTTCAGGTGTGCTGTCAAGTTGTTAATGTACGTTCTTTTCATTTTTTTTTGTGGGCACTTAGAGCTATGATATTTCCTCTCAGTACATCTTTTACGGAGTCCCTCAAATTTTGATATGAAGGGTCCTCATTTTAAGTTAAATCTGAAAAGTCTTTAATTTCTTTCTTTATTTCTTCCTTGACCAAGTTATCATTGAGTAGAGTATTGTTCAGTTTCCACGTGTATGTGGGCTTTCCATTGTTTTTTTCCATGTCAAAGACCAGTCTTAGTCCATGGTGGTCTGGTAGGGTACAATGGATTATTTCCATCTTTTTGTATCTGTTGAGGCCTGTTTTGTGACCAGTTATATGGTCTATTTTGGAGAAGGTACCATGTGGTGCTGAGAAAAAGTTATATTCTTTTGTTTTAGTATGAAATGTTCTATAGATGTCAGTTAAGTCCAATTGGTTCATAACTTCTGTTAATTTCATTGTGTCTCGATTTAGTTTCTGTTTCCATGATCTGTCCATAGCTGAGAGTGGGGTGTTGAAATCTCCCACTATTATTGTGTGGGGTGTAATATATGCTTTAAGCTTTACTAAAGTTTCTTTTATGTATGTGGGTGCCCTTGCATTTGGAGCATAGATGTTCAGAATTGCAAGTATCTCTTGGTACATTTTTCCTTTGATGAATATGAAGTGTCCTTCTTTATCTTTTTCATTACTATTTGTTGAAAATTGATTTTGTTTGATATTAGAATGTCTACTCCAGCTTGTTTCTTGGGACCATTTGCTTGTAAGGTTGTATTCCATCCTTTTACTCTGAGGTAGTGTTTGTATTTTTCCCAGAGGTGTGTTTCCTGTATGCAGCAAAATTCTGGGTTGTGTTTATGTATCCAGTCTGATAGTCTATGTCTTTTTATTGGAGAATAGAGTCCATTGTTATTAAGAGATATTAAGGAATAATGAATTTTCTTTCCTGTTATTTTTGTTATTATTGGCGTTGGAGTTATGTTTGTGTAGGGTTCTTCTTTTAGGGTTATTGGAAGATTACTTTCTTGCTTTTTCTAGGTTTCCCTCGTTGTATTGGAGTTTTCCCCAATTATCCTTTGAAGTGCTGGATTTGTGTTAAGATATTGTGCAAATTTGATTTTGTCCTGGAATATATTGGTTTCTCCATCAATATTGATTGAAAGTTTTGTTGGGTATAGTAGTCTGTGCTGGCATTTGTGTTCTCTTAGGGTCTGTATAATATCTGTCCAGGATCTTCTGGCTTTTATAGTCTCTGGTGAGAAGTCTGGTGTAATACTTATAGGTTGTACTTTATATGTTACTTTACCTTTTTCCCTTACTGCTTTTAGTATTTTTTCTTTGTTTTGTACATTTGATGTTTTGATTATTATGTGACGGGAGGTATTTCTCTTCTGGTCTATAGTATTTGGAGTTCTGTAGGCTTCTTGTATATTTATGGACATCTCTTTCTGTAGGTTAGGAAAGTTTTCTTCTATAATTTTGTTGAAGATATTTACTGGTCCTTTAAGTTGCAAGTCTTCCCCCTCATCTATACCTATTATCCTTATGTTTGGCCTTCTCATTGTGTCATGGATCTCCTGTATGTTTTGGGTTAGTAGCTTTTTGCATTTTGCATTTTCTTTGACAGTTGTGTCAATGTTTTCCATGGTATCTTCTGCACATTAGATTCTCTCTTCTATCTCTGTATTCTGTTGGTGATACTTGTGTCTATAACTGCTGATCTTTTTTTTAGGTTTTCTATCTTCAGGATAGTCTCACTTTGTTATTTCTTTATTGTTTCTACTTCCGTTTTTAGATCTTGGAATGTTTTGTTTGATTTCTTCTCCTCTTTGGTTATTTTTTCTTCCAATTCCCTAAGGGATTTTTGTGTTTCCTCTTTAAGGGCTTCTATCTGTCTGCCTGTGTTCTCCTTAATTTCTTTGAGAGAGTTATTTATGTCCTACTTAAAGTCCTCTAACATCATCATGAGAAGAGATTTTAATTCTGAATCCTGCTTTTCTGGTGTGATGGGGTGTTCAGTGCTTGCTATAATGGGGGAACTGAGTTCTGATGTTTCCATGTAACTTTGAATTCTGTTGCTTATGTTCTTGCGCTTGCCTTTTGCCATTTGGTTAACTCTAGAGCTCCCTGTACTTTCTGTCTCTGACTGAGGCCTCCCTTTCCACTTATCTTGCTTGTTTCTGGTCTCCTCCGGGTCCCAATATCTCTGTGATCTTCTCCAGCTGCTCTGAATACAATGGTAGCTCTAGGATGACTCAGAATATGTTGTCTCCTAGGTAGCAGTCCAGCTAGGTGTCCACTGTTCTGGGTGTAATGTTTCTTCTAGGATGTCTCAGGCTAATGTGTCCACTGCTTTGAGTGCCATGGCTCCTCTATTATGTCTCGGGATATGTTGTCTGTAGCTCTGAGTTCCTTTGGTCCTCTGCCACTCTGGGTTCAGTGGATCCTCTACTGCTTTGGGTTCCTTGCACCCTCTAAGGTGGGTCAGGTGGGATCCGGTGTCCCCAGAAGCAGACCGGGCGGGTGTCTGCTTCAGGCCTCAGATCCGGGAGAGAGGTGGAAGGGGTATGCTATTCTGCAGGGGAGGAGTTTGGGGTTCTGCTGGAATCTGAGCACTCCCTGCACTCAGCTCAGGGCCTAGGGCAGTGAATGGGTCTTCTTACCTACTGCTCTGGGCTCCTTGCACCCTCTAGGGTGGGACAGGAGGGATCCACTGTCCCTAAAAGCAGACTGCACGGGTGTGTGCTTCAGGCCTCAGATCCGGGAGACTTGTTTTTCTATTTTTATTTTGTTTGAACCACATCATTACACAGAAAATAATTTTTCTTTGAGGAAATTTTTGCATTTTGTCTGATAAAAATCCATAAGTTTTGGAAGGACATCATTATTGATTATATAAATGTGTCTCACGTAATTTCCCCTCTTACTACTTACTGTATAAGATTGATGAAATTATCTCTAAATTGCTCAATGGTAACATATTCCCTGTGTGTCATGTATTTTGCACTTATATTTTTCAGGTTGAAGTAATTTCCCTCTCCTTTGTTTCCTTGTGGATTAAAAGAAATGTTACAAATCTCAAATTATTCTATAATTCTCTTTCAGAATACTTTTCAAATGCTTAATTGTAGGGTAGGAGAGATAAATCTGCATGTAAGAACACTTATTGCTCATGAAGAAGACTGGTCTTCAATTCCCAGCACCCATGTTTTATGCTTATCACTGTTGGTAACTCTGGTTTGGGGGGCATCTAATTTTTTCTTTAGGGTATGTGCATATAACAATACACAGAAACACATGAACACATATAAATTAAATTTTAATTATAATTTCACACGTGGTTGCTTCATAAATATCTGTCCCTTTAGGTGACAGGGTCTATGTAGTCATAGATAGATGCTTTTTAATTTGTTTATTGTGATGGTTTGAAAAAAATGCCCCCCATAGGCTCATATATTTGAATGCTTAATTATCAGGGAGTGGCATTATTTGAGAAGATTAAGAGGTGTGGCTTTGATGGAGTAGATGTCACCTTGTTGAAGGTTATGTTTCATTGGGGGGAGGCTTCATTTTTTCAAAACCCTAAGCCATGTAAAGTGTCTTTTTCTTCTTGCTGCCTAAGGATCTGGATATAGAACTCTCAGCTACTTCTTCAGCATCATGTCTGCCTTCATTCTATCATGTTTCCTACCATTATAATAATAAACAACATCTCTGAAAGTATAAGCAAATACCAATAAATGCTGTCCTTTACAAGTGTCACTGTGGTAATGGTGTTTCAACACAGAAATAGAATAATGATTAAAACATTTATCTCTGTCTACGGCAGAGCAAAATGTGTATCACACAAAACTTATTCAATGTCAATTAAAAGTATACAGGACTACAAACCAGTAAATAAAATGATTTTGTAATATTAGTTTAAATTTAACTCAAACTTTGTGTGACCAAATGATTAAACATTTGTGTGCTTAAATTTATTCATTTTTATAATGGTTATATTTTAATCTGAGTACTGGTAGGGCTGTATGAAAGATCAAATGAATTATTTGCTATACAGCACTAGAGGTGGAATTTAGTTTACAGGAATTGGAATTGGTGAAATAAGTGTTTTACTGTAGATACCTATAATCAAAGAAATGAAATATACTATCATACTTCTTACAATTTTACTTATTCTTTATTTTATTATTTCTTGTATTAATTTTATTGGAAATTTTATTTATTTACATTTTAGATATCATCCCCTTATCCCATTTCCCGTACTTAGAACCTCCCTATCACATACCCCTCCTACTTTTCACTTTTATACCATTTTAATTACATGCAAGTAATAAGGTCAATTCTAGGTTAAGGAGCAAGAAATACAATAGATGCAAACAATCAAGAAACAGGCAAGACAATTTATAAGATATGATTTAAGACTAATGAGGTTTACAAGTTATCTGGTAGATGTTTTAGGG
Source organism: Rhabdomys pumilio (assembly GCA_030674055.1). NCBI lineage: Eukaryota > Metazoa > Chordata > Mammalia > Rodentia > Muridae > Rhabdomys > Rhabdomys pumilio. The sequence goes on from JANHMN010000005.1 coordinate 52,198,725, forward strand.
ACACTTAAGTATACAATCATATCATCTGCAAATAGTAAAATTTTGACTTCTTCCTAACACAACTTCAGCAAAGTAGCTGGATATAAAATCAACTCAAACAAATCAGTAGCCTTCCTCCACTCGACATATAAACTGGCTGAGAAAGAAATTAGGGAAATGACACCTTTTAAAATAGTCACAAATAATATAAAATACCTTGGTGCAAATCTAACCAAGCAAGTGAAAGATCCATATGACAAGAATTTCAAGTCTCTGAAGAAAAATATCTAAGAAGATCTCAGAAGATGAAAAGATCTCCCATGCACATGAATTGGCAGGATAAATATAGTAAAAATGTCGATCTTGCCAAAAGCAATCTACAGATTCAATGCAATCCCGATCAAAATTTCAAATCAATTCTTAATAAAGGTAAAAAGAGTAATTTGCAAATTCATTTAGAATAACAAAAAACCCATGATAGCAAGAAATATTCTCAACAAAAAAAGAACTTCTGAAGGAATCACTATCCCTGACTTCAAGCTGTACTACAGAGCAATAGTGATAAAAACTGCATGATATTGGTACAGAGACAGGCAGGAAGATCAATGGAATAGAATTGCACACCCAGAAATGAAGCCACACACCTATGGTCACTTGATCTTTGACAAAGGAGCTAAAACCATCAGTGGAAAAAGAACAGCACTTTCAACAAATGGTGTTGGTTCAACTGAATGTCAGCATGTAGAAGAATGCAAATTGCTCTATTCTTATCTCCTTCTACAAAGCTCAAGTCCAAGTGGATAATGGACCTTCACATAAAACCAGATACACTGAAATTAATAAACAAGAAGGGGGGCAAGACCCTCAAATACCTAGGCACAGGGGAAAACATCCTGAATAGAACATCAATGGCTTATGCTCAAGATCAAGAATTGACAAATGGGACTTCATAAAATTGCAAAGCTTCTGTAAGGCAAAGGACACTATCAACAGAACAAAACGGCAACTCGCAGATTGGGAAAATATCTTTACCAATCCTACATCTGATAGAGGGCTGATATCTAATATATAAAAAGAACTCAAGAAATTAGACTCCAGACAACCAAATAACCCTATTAAAATGGGGTAGGGAGCAAAACAAAGAATTCTCAACAGAGAAAACTCAAATGGCCGAGAAGCTCCTAAAGAAATGTTCAACATTTTTAGTCATCAGGGAAAT